>CM036256.1:33227907-33827907 GCA_020698575.1 Bostrychus sinensis
GGCTTGTTGTGAGTAACGTTACAGCAGTGCTTTACTCTGAAATGTAGGGCTCCGTAGAGGAAAAGGAAGCAAAAACAGCGAGAAAGGTAACAGAGTTCCCTCTTTAAACATTTTCTATTAAATATACAGCTACACAACACTATGTCAATGAGCTTCATGTCCCTGGTCCACGTTAGCTGCACGATAAAGACAAATTTATGCCTAATGCCTGAAGTTTTGCTTAGTTTGTTTACTTCTTGTATAAATACTCAAGAAAATTGTCACTTATCAAAAGTACTTTGTGCTACAACCTAATCTAGTGTTGTTACTACCACTGCTTGACGTTTCCCTCAAGGTGAAATAATGTTAATAATATAAAAATAATATAAACTATGATATCCTCAGCTGTGTCTTAGTTACATAAAAATATTAAGAAAGTGAAATCCTGGCCACATATCAGTGTCTGTGGATAACTGGTTGTTGGGTAGGTTGTGTGGATCACTGTCGAGTCTAACTGCCTTATTTAAGTAAATACTCAGCAGTTTTACTCTTGCTTTCACAGCTCTTTGTACTGAATGCAGCCGCTTGTATTGCCACTCAGTCTGAACGAGGGGGTGTGTCCCTAGGAAAAGTGACGTCAGTGCATACGCTTTATAACAGTGATTTATTGAGCCTTTATCAGTGCATTTGTGAGCACACAGTGGTGTCCATACCGAATTGAAGTGTTGTGTTTCTGTGAGAATGTGTCAAGTCAGGGTGCAGGAGGTAGAACTACACTCAGCAGTGAGACAGTACAGTTCAGGAAGGACTCGTTTACACTTCCTGACATTGCATTTCCTCTGCATTCAGTATGATTCATATGATAAGATAAAACAACATCTGAGTCATTGGCTCATGTTTAGCAAACAGCCTGTGGTCTAGACCATCACTGAGATAGTCTGAGCCTTACAGTATCTGATCCTCTGTGCTGCAGGTGAAGATGTTTGGTCGTATGCCAAGAAGCTGCCGCACTTATTCCAGCAGGGAGGTGTCTTCTACAACATCGTCAAGAAGGACATGGGTAAACCACATTTTAATAACCCCCCAGTCATCTATTGCTTTCAGAGCAGTCAGAGTGTTAACCATGTTCATATTTTGTTATGTTTTCCAAAATGTTTTTAAATTTTTAATTTAAAGCAGTATGACATAGTTCATGATGTAAAAATTAGGGGTGTGACAAAACAGAAATCTCACGAGATGCGACAACACACAAGACTGAGTTTACAAGAACAAGATATTACAATTTAATTAATAATTCCTCAAAGATAAAATAAATTAATGAATGAACTGTATTTTATTCAACTTAAAATCATAAAATGTTAAACTATTGAATGAATGGTATTTACTTATAGTGATGAGAGTATTGATACTGTGGTATCGATATATTGATACTCACACAGTACTCAGTATACAATAAGTATCAAAGCCAATTAATACATGTAAAATAAAAGCACATGCATCACTCTGGGGTAACTTACTCCACTGTTTTGTGCTAAAACACCCCCAGACAGCAGCATTTTGTTCTGGTCCACTCATGCCATGTGACAAAAAGTTAGCAGTTTTCACAACTATACACTACTGGACAGTTATTTATTTTATACTGTGTACATTAAAATTGTTAAATGGTCAGTGTTAGTCATGAGATTTGCCTTCAAGGGTAAACATTTTTTTAATAAAAAAAATGTCACCCACAAGAAATAATGAGTATGGGGCATCAGTATCGACTAAATTCCCGCCAAAAGTAATCAATATTGTATCGAATGTAAAGTTTGGTATCGCCCATCACTATTTACTTGAATTACATTACTATTCTTGCATTATATGTCGTAACAGAACATATACACTGCTAAATGTTTTGCCTCAAAGTCAACTCGCTGACTCCTTCCTTGTAAAAAGTGCAAACAGAATGTGATCATGAGACAGCTTTTAACCTTTTCACCTTCAAGAGTCTTGTCACATTTTGATCTCGCGAGATCACAAAAAATGATCACACTCCCCAAAAAATGGTTACAGTCAGTCATCTGGGGCTTTGGTTATTATTACAAATGAAAGATGGATGTGGCCCTGTGTCTGTCAGGGCTGCTGGACGGGAAGCACTGCACTCTGCCTCACCTGTCAGGGAAGACATTTGTGTACAATGCGGCGGAGGATCGTCTGGAGCTGTGTGTGGACACTGCCGGACACTTTGCCGTGGGTCCAGACGTAGAGGAGCTAGTGAAGGAAGCGCTGCTGCAGTTCCGCTCTGAAGCCTCCAGAGGTAGTAGGGAGGGCAGCCCATCGCACGGCATTCTGAAGCTGGGTAGTGGAGGCGTCGTCCGGAAAAAAGAGCAGCTCCAGAACGTCACGGCCTTTCAGGGAAAAGGCCACTCATTAGGCAGCTCCAGCGGAAGTTTCTCCCCTCCAGAGCAACGGCCAATCATGCGCCAGCACAGCAGTGATTCCAGTGGCCACGTGGTATGGAACATTCTATATTTATGAAACATTTTCTAACATTGTTTTTTCAGAAATTTCAGAAAATCAAGGATATAAATGTAGGTGTAATCCACCACTATCCCCTCCCTTTACACACACACCACTCGGACCTCCACTGCCCCCTCCTTTTACACACACACCACTCGGACCTCCACTGCTCCCTCCTTTTACACACACACCACTCGGACCTCCACTGCCCCCTCCTTTTACACACACACCACTCAGACCTCCACTGCCCCCTCCTTTTACACACACACCACTCGGACCTCCACTGCCCCCTCCTTTTACACACACACCACTCGGACCTCCACTGCTCCCTCCCTTTACACACACACACCACTCGGACCTCCACTGCCCCCTCCTTTTACACACACACCACTCGGACCTCCACTGCTCCCTCCCTTTACACACACACACCACTCGGACCTCCACTGCCCCTTCCTTTTACACACACACCACTCGGACCTCCACAGTTTTTTTTACCTGAGGCATAGGTAGGCATTAGGTACCCTTCCCAAGCTGTATAAGGACCACCTTACAGCTACTTGCCCTTTTTGAGCTCAACAGCTGCAGAGGTGGGTCAGCTGGGCGTGTAGTCTCAGGACTATTGCTGAGCTGCTTTTAAGTTCATCATAATTTACTGAACAATTTTTTCAGTTGATGGGACATTTTTCTGTTGTTTTATGTACCTTTATTAGTAAAGTTGTCCAGCCTCAGAGAGCCTCTCCTTGTTCTCGCATACTTTATTTGTTCACTGTTGATCTCTGTGAGTGAAGTGTCTGTCCTGCTTTTGCAGCTAAGGCATGACAAACACAGCTGATAATTACACTGAATGAGATGGGCTCAATGTATTGGCGTCATTAACAAGATTAACTGGATCGACGACAGTATCATATACTAGTATCGTATCAGTTCATCCTTAATTTTACATAAATTCATCTGATATTTCAGATTAAAGGCCACTCAGTGGCCACCTCCAGTGAAGGATCCTCCCCTCCAGAGCATCGACCAATCACAAGGCAACACAGCAGTGGCGTGGATCTGAGTGCAAGTGTGACACGAGGAACTGCAGATCTTTCAGACATCGCTGAGGACACCTCCAGAGAGCTGGTACAACACATCACCTCAGGGTTTTTCTCATTTGTCTCAAATAAAACCCCAAATGACCTATTGAAGACAAACTTGGCATAGCGCCACAGTAAGTCTGACTCTGGTGTGTGCACCTTTAGCTGGTGTGACACAAAGAACACAGTGATGTGTGAATGGAAGCAAACTTATGTTTGGTTTGTTTTAGATACAGTTTACTTTCACTTACTATCCCTTTTAAACAAACAGATTTAATTCAGGCCTTGAGCATTATTTGTTTTGAATACTTTCTCTCAGTATTTATAGCAGTAAAGCCAATAGATGACGTGCACACTGGCCAGAGTGGTGCAGGTTTACTGGAGAGTAAATAGATTATGTGCTTCTTTTTTACTTGTTCCTAATTTTGTTTGTGTGGTTGCCAGGGCGATGCCTCGCGGGAGCTGGTGCGAATGGCACCAGGCTTTGTGACCATGAAGGACGGTCGTGGCCTTGACCCCCAGGTAATGGAGCAGCAGCGGCGTGCCCTACAGGAGATGGTTTCCTCCATACAGGCCTCCATGGAGCGCAACCTGAGGGAGCAGAGGGACCGAACAGAGGGCGCAGCTGCAGCGCGGGTGGAGCAATCGCATGACGCTGCACCCCGCCCACAGCCACAGGAGGAGGAGGAGCCAGAGGACATGGAGAGTCAGGATGTTGACCAGAGCAATGCTGAACCAATGGACCACTCCTGATTGGACCTCATGCCCCTAATACACGCCCCTTCATCCCTGAGGCTCCTGCACACAACAGTGTGATACTTCATCAGCCCATTTTTGAGCCAAAGTTCGCCTCTAAAGCCTCTCAATAAAAGGCCTGTTGTGTTATTTCAGTTCAGCATCAAAGGTTTTTTTCACATTTTAAATCTTTGTTCCAATTGTACAATCTGACAAACACAAGCCTGAACTTTAATCATTATATTCCCCTCTAAAATGACCAATGCTAAAAATCGCAATGTTGACATCCAGTAAGATCACACTGTACAGCTGTCTTCATTTCTCATTGATTTGTTAAAACCACACTGCTTCTTTTCTATTGCTGATGTTTTCTCTACAGGGTTTACCGGGGAAGGGCCTCCTGTCTCCTCCAGGAGTAGCCTGGGTCCTGAACGCATGCCTCAGATTTTAGGGAAAAATCTGATGTGACATGATGCAAACGTCCATGTTCAGAACGTTTCCGTCTGTTTCCTGAGAAATATTTACAGAGGATCTGTTGCACCTAATATTTTTGAGATTATATATGATAATACAAACCCAATTCACAATAGGTTGTGTCAGTGCATAGATGTAAAAAAAAAAAAAGATTTGCAAATCTCATAAATCCATATTTTATTCCGAATAAAAACAATAGAACATGTCAGTTGAAAATTGAGATATCGGCCATTTCATGAAAAGTTAATTTTGATTTGGAGCATTTTGCAACTAACAGCTTTTTTGCATGATACAGCTTTAATTTTAACATTTAGCGAACATTGTTCAAACAGACTTCTGGAAGTGTTCCTGATCCTTGTAGTGATCTGCTAATCCTAATGCAGGATCTGAAGATCAGGAGCATCTGGTGCATCCAATATTATTACAGACCCTGTCTTATAACTAATCATTTTATACTCATCTTACTGAAGTGTTGACAGTTGATTTAATTAGTTGCTGAACTGTTTTTATCTTTTCCAGCCTAGCCTTATCTTTTTTTTTTTGCCTTGTACCAACTTTAGTGACACATTTTGCTGACATATTCAAAATAAGCTACTTAAATGAAATTATCAGTTTCAACACGTGGTATAATATTTGTCCTATTGGATATGAAATATGAAATATGGACCTGAACTCTGAGCTCCAAAGGCAGGCTTCTCTTTTATCTGTTGAGTCTCCATTTTTCTATAATCCATATCCATCTAACCCACTGTCTTCCAGTGATGACGTATCATACTGAACTGTTCCCCTCCACCAGGGGGAGTCACAAGCCCTCATCAGTGGCAACAAATTCTTATCCACAAATATGAGCTGTAGAGAATAGAGTGGCTTTGGAACTGAACTAGAAAATAACAGCAAACGTCCAAAGGGTATAGAGAATAAAAAGCGCCTCATCGTCAGTTAATATTTAAATGTAAAAAAAATCCCAAATTTGTGTAATTATTACATGATTTTTTATTTGTTTTAAAATAAATTCCTAATGTGGGAACCTATTGTACAGACAAAAAGTAATCATACTGTTGATCAATAATTCACATACAGGCGCACGTCAGTACAGGGTTAAAGTGCATTTTTCAATATTGTAAGCTTTTATTTTAATTGTAATGATTATGATGATGTAATATGTAATCTAATTATATGGGAAAGAATTTTGTTTTTATTAACTATAAGCCATAATTATTGCAATTAAAATAAATAAATGCACTTTCACAGTGTGTGCTAAAGCTATTTAATAATTGTGTTTGACTTTGAATTGAACCACAGAAATGTATTTTACTAGCTTATTGACAATTGCCTGAATGTTTCTTACAGGTTGCTTACATCGTTTGTAATTCATTGCCAATGTTCCAGAAATGACACAGATGCACCTTCAGGCCGCTGTAGGAGCTAAAACTGAGAACAACTTGTCAACACATACAGAATACTAACATCGACATTCCTCAAAATGATTTCCCATTGCAATATTTAATGCGTTGAGAATAATAATGCATTAGTCTGCTTTTCTTTCCTTCACTCCTCAGTCTCACTGTGGTCCTGAGCTACTTCTGTAGCCCCAGCTGCCCTGTGGATGGCACAGCATGTATGCCACCAGTGAGGATCGACCTGCACCAACCATTTTTCAGTAGGCCTCCATGCAGTAAATTATCCACAAGTAAACTGAAACGGGTGCAAAGGACAAAACACCATGTATTGGCACATAAATGCACATATTCTTTTCATGCTTCCAGTTAAACATTGGCTGCTGCAGTGGCTTTTATCTAATTAACACAATACTTTCTAGCTATAATAATCTATTAGTTTAAAAAAATGTGGAGTTGAAGTGACAAATTTTTTTAGCTTTCCATTTCAGCAGACGTGTAGCGTGTTGTGGGCCATATCCAACTTTCTGTGTGTGACATGAATCAGGTGTATAATATTTACATAATGTAGCATATATTTGGACTTGTACAGAAGTGTGTTCATCTGCTTTTGTTCTCAGTTTAATTTACGACTATGTCGCTGTTTGCATGTGACAGCTTTTCAACCAACAATAAAACCACTTCCTTCTGAAATTTGGATCCATTTCTTTTTTATCTTTGAGAACTCTGGATTAAAAATAAAAGTATAAAATATAAGACCCGAACTTCCTGAGTGCTGGCTGGCCTCCTCTGGGCACACTTCCTCCGGATCAGTACGCAGCAAGGCTTGGAACGTCTCTAGGCAGAGTTGGCTTGTGTTCGGCTGCTCAGACCTTGAAGCTTTCCAGAAATTATGAAATTAATAACAGATCAAATAAATAGCCTAAACTTAATTTTCTATTAATTGAAGTCAGTAAGTATTATATACTAAAATAACAGAGTAGAAATTATGATTAACTACATAATATTAGATTAGAAGTTTAGGAATCCGCTGAGAGAAAGGGAGAGCTCTGATTGGCCCAGAGCAGACATTCCTGCAACCTCTTTGGACCAGAGCTAAGACCAATGCTCTAGCGTCTCTCACAGGAGCTAAATGAGTGCAGCGCAGATTTTGCACCAGTGATTCAATGGCTATGTAAAATAGGGCGTTTCACCAGAACACACAAAAATCAAGGTGAAAAAATGCAAATGAAGTTGTTAAATGGTCGCTGTTTGATTCATCACGACTACAGCGCTAAAGCTGCGGTAAAATTGGTTGGAGAAGCAGGTGCAAAAGTTTTACAGAGGGAAGACCACTGCTGTCTGCACTTTTCTAATGGGTCTTGAACAGATCCATGTACAGCTGATTGACAGGCAGCTCTGCTGGCCCCCAACACTCTGCATGAAGCATAGGCTGTATTTTGGATCTCTGTGTGGGACATAAAAATATGCTCTATAGCAGGCTACTGTATACGATCACCATCAGCTCTAGCCTGGCAAGCCAGGAGAGTCTGGTTTCTCTCTCAGAGGGAAGTGTTTCTCTCTGGTCAATTTGGAACTGGCCTATCACAGCTGTTTATCTGCAGCGCGTCTTACGAAAGCGAAAGAGCTAACCAAGGTAGCGCTGGCTAGCAAATATAACTTCTCTGAGCTGATTAACAGCGTTTAGTACTTTCCTTCGTCACCTGTTGGTTCTGCTGAAGTCCTCATTGTTGTTCAGTCCTCTGAGGGATTTTTATCTTCATCTTGTTGCCATTTTAACAACAGTTAGTCCCATTGACATCTGATGTAATGAATGTATGAAAAAAACACAAGTCTTTGTACAATGGCTTCTACTGCTGTCTCCGTTCAGAAGTACAGAAAGTACAGAGTTAAAAATACAGAGCTGCTCATGATACTGCGTATTCTGGTGTTTTATGAAAAAAAAAAAAAAAAAAAAAAGAGTCAAGAATCAATGTTTGCTTGAATCAGCTGTGTGCTGCTTACGCCCCACCCTTTGTTTCTCTGATTGGTTACTCTGTCCAGCGCCTAAGGAGAGGGAAGCAGTGCTTCACCAACACAGTTTACAGTTGAGGTGGGAAGCTGCTGACCTCAACTGGGGATGTTGTCAGGCGGTAGAAGGAATATTCCGAGAATCTCCTCAATCCCACTGAAACGCCTTCCGTTGAGGACTTTGTGGTGGACTTGTCTATCACCCAGGTTGAAGTCACTGAGGTGGTCAAAAAACTCCCCGGTGGCAAGGATCCGGGGGTGGATGAGATCCGCCCTGAGTACCTCAAGTCTCTGGATGTTGTGGGGCTGTCTCTGTTGACACGTCTCTGCAGCATTGGGTGACACTCGGGGACAGTGCCTCTGGACTGGCAGACCGGGGTGGTGGTCCCTCTTTTCAAGAAGGGGACCAGAGGGTGTGTTCCAACTGCAGGGTGATCACACTTCTCAGCCTCCCCGGGAAAGTCTATTCCGGGGTACTGGAGAGGAGAATTCGTCCGATAGTCGAATCTCGACTCAGGAGGAACAATGCAGTTTTTGTCCCAGTCATGGAACAGTGGACCAGCTCTACACCCTCTGTCGGGTGCTTGAGAGTTCATGGGAGTTCACCCAACCAGTCTACGTGTTTTGTGGATCTGGAGAAGGCGTTCGACTGTGTCCCTCGCAGCCTGCTGTGGGGGGTGCTCTGGGAGTATGGGGTTCGGGGCCCTCTGCTAAAGGCTGTCCGGTCTCTGTGCAACTGGAGCAGGTTCGCATTGCTGGCAATAAGTCGGACCTGTTTCCAGTTGGACTTTGGCAGGGCTGCCCTTTGTCACCGGTTCTGTTCATTATCTTTATGGACAGAATCTCTAGGTGCAGCCAGGGACCAGAGGGAGTCCAGTTTGGGAACCACAGGATTTCATCTCTGCTTTTTGCAAATGATGTTGTCCTGTTGGCTTCATCGAACCAAGACCTTCAGTGTGCACTGGGGCAGTTTGCAGCCGAATGTGAACCGGCTTGGATGAGATTCAGCACCTTCAAGTCCGAGGCCATGGTTCTCGACCAGAAAAGGGTGCCCTGCCCTCTCCAGGTCAGAGGAGAGTTCCTGCCTCAAGTGGCGGAGTTTAAGTATCTTGGGGTCTTGTTCACGAGTGAGGGAAGGATGGAGCGTGAGATTGACAGACGGATCAGTTGCAGCGTCTGCAGTAATGCAGTCGTTGTATCGGTCTGTTGTGGTGAAGAAGGAGCAGAGCCAAAAGGCGAAGCTCTCGATTTACCAGTCGATCTACGTTCCTACTCTCACCTATGGTCATGAGCTTTGGGTCATGACCGAAAGGACAAGATCCCGGATACAAGCGGCCGAAATGAGTTTCCTGGGCAGGGTGGCTGGGCACTCCCTGAGAGTCCCTTGGACTCCCTTAGGGTGAGGAGCTCGGTGACTCGGGAGGAGCTCGGAGTAGAGCCGCTGCTCCTCCACATAGAGAGGGGCCAACTGAGGTGGTTCAGGCATCTGTTCCGGATGCCTCCTGGACGCCTCCATGGGGAGGTGTTTCGGGCAGGTCCCACCGGGAGGAAGCCCCAGAGAAGACCTAGGACACGCTGGAGGGACTATGTCTCCTGGCTGGCCTGGGAACGCCTTGGGGTTCCTCCAGGCAAGCCAGAGGAAGTGTACAGGGAGAGGGAAGTCTGGGCGTCCCTGCTTAGACTGCTGCCCCCACGACCCGGAAGATAAGCAGAAGATGGATGGATTGATGGCTTTGGAGGAAATCACTTTGAAGGCAAAGCAAGTCAAGGTACCCAGGCTTTGAGAGACACCCACAGCCGATTCGCCACAATATAACTGAGAGTGACCCAGAAACAGAGACATAGTGACATAACAACACATTCGCGATGTCGCTGCACAAAACATACACAATACTGTAAGCTGTAATACTTTAAGCCATTACTTTAAGCCATTATCACAATTCAAATAAATACAGACTTGAAATATTTAACAGAATGTGTATATTTGTGTTTCACATTTTAAAACCTCAAATTTAACTTTTTCACACTATTTTAATTATTGATGTGCACCTGTATTTCATAATAAATCAGCAAAATGGTTAGGAGCAAATGGGTTACAGAGATGGCAAAGTCTTCCAGACATCATTTATTACAAATATAATTCTTCACCAAACTTTTGTTCCTTTAACAAGCATTTTGTGGGACAAAAAGTGTACTAAAGAAATGTAGGTTATATAAGAGAAGTTTTTATTTATTAAAACAGACACTGAGGGAAAATAGGTACAAAGCAATTTTGAACCTTAGATGGTAGAATTTTTTTCCACAAAGTTTTGCATCTGTTTAACTCCTTTTTATTAATCTTATTAATTTTCAGCTCTGTGCAGGTCAGTATACATCCCACTCTTGCTAAACCGGTGGTGTGTTTAGTGTGATTGTGTGAATGATTACGACACTCATGGTAATTAAAATAGTTAAAATAAGTAAAAGTAAAACAGTAAAAATATATATATCTTCCATGTGGACATTCAATTCCTAAGCGTCAGTGTGCCAGTGGTAGCAAAGAGTGGGCTGGCTACATTCACATCACCTGCTTTTGAGGGCAGGTCAGATCTATTGCACAAGTGTGAGCGGTTTGTTCACCTTATCCAGCCCAAATATAGCACAATGAAGATTTGAGTAAATTTGAGCAGTTAAAGTTTAATTCTAATTATGACATTTAATAGAGCAATGGCTGTTTTTGTTGGTCTGCATTTGTTAAAAGCTTATGAAGTTGTGCACTGTGCTGACACCCTGGATAGAACTAGGAAAACACATTGGCCTTGTGAAAAGAACATCACACTTGGTCGACCATTGGTGTAACTAGTTAACTTGTGGGTCTAGTTGATCCCAGGATCTCTCCAGCCTCCAAAAGCCTTCTCCAGGTATAGCGCCATCTCTAGAGTCAGGTGGTCCTGGAGCTTACCCGCCACCACCTGCACGCCAAGGGGCAGACCCTCTTCATTCAGACCCAGTGGACACTGAGTAACTGGCAAACCCAGGACATTGAAGATAGCTCAAGAAGGGACAACAGATGAGAAGTTTATATCAAGAATGCAATTTATTCAAGATAATACATTGTTATAATAATGTAGTCTTTAGTGTGGTGATGGCCACTTCAGCAATATAAAGTGAGTACAACCTCAATAAAAAAAATGTAAAAAATGTAAAAAATGTAATGTAAAATATTAGGTCATTTTGTATTTGATGGCATCAACACATCTTTAAAAAAATGGGGGCGGGGCAACAAAAGCCCTAAAAAGTAATTGGACTGCAAATTTGGTTAATTGGCAACATTTCATTATGGTGACTGGGTATACAGGAGCTGTCTAATGAATTAAAATATGATGTAAAAGTGCATTTTTTTCTTTGAATTCAAAAAGTGAAACATATTTATAGTACGGCTACAGAGTAAAATATTTGTAGCATCGTTTTATAATTTTAATAATTATGGTTCACAGTTACAGAAAACCGCAAATTCAATAATTCACAAAATTTGAATATTTCATGAAACCAATAAATATAATGAGTAAAACAGTAATGTTGGTCTTCTGAAAAGTATGTATTGTATGTATTAGTACTTTAGGATGAATTACTGCTTTAGTGCAGTGTGTCCTGGAGGGGGTCAGCCTGTGGCACTGCTGAGGTGTGTCCTGGAGCTGGTCAGCCTGTGGTACTGCTGAGGTGTGTCCTGGAGCTGGTCAGCCTGTGGCACTGTTGAGGTTTGTCCTGGAGGGGGTCAGCCTGTGGCACTGCTGAGGTGTGTCCTGGAGTGGGTCAGCATGTGGTACTGTTGAGGTGTGTCCTGGAGGGGGTCAGCCTGTGGTACTGCTGAGGTGTGTCCTGGAGCTGGTCAGCCTGTGGCACTGTTGAGGTTTGTCCTGGAGGGGGTCAGCCTGTGGCACTGCTGAGGTGTGTCCTGGAGTGGGTCAGCATGTGGTACTGTTGAGGTGTGTCCTGGAGGGGGTCAGCCTGTGGTACTGCTGAGGTTTGTCCTGGAGGGGGTCAGCCTGTGGTACTGCTGAGGTGTGTCCTGGAGCTGGTCAGCCTGTGGCACTGTTGAGGTGTGTCCTGGAGGGGGTCAGCCTGTGGTACTGCTGAGGTGTGTCCTGGAGTGGGTCAGCCTGTGGTACTGTTGAGGTTTGTCCTGGAGGGGGTCAGCCTGTGGCACTGCTGAGGTGTGTCCTGGAGGGGGTCAGCCTGTGGTACTGTTGAGGTTTGTCCTGGAGGGGGTCAGCCTGTGGCACTGCTGAGGTGTGTCCTGGAGCTGGTCAGCCTGTGGCACTGTTGAGGTGTGTCCTGGAGTGGGTCAGCCTGTGGTACTGTTGAGGTTTGTCCTGGAGGGGGTCAGCCTGTGGTACTGTTGAGGTTTGTCCTGGAGCTGGTCAGCCTGTGGCACTGTTGAGGTGTGTCCTGGAGTGGGTCAGCCTGTGGTACTGTTGAGGTTTGTCCTGGAGCTGGTCAGCCTGTGGCACTGCTGAGGTGTGTCCTGGAGTGGGTCAGCATGTGGTACTGTTGAGGTGTGTCCTGGAGGGGGTCAGCCTGTGGTACTGCTGAGGTGTGTCCTGGAGCTGGTCAGCCTGTGGCACTGTTGAGGTTTGTCCTGGAGGGGGTCAGCCTGTGGCACTGCTGAGGTGTGTCCTGGAGTGGGTCAGCATGTGGTACTGTTGAGGTGTGTCCTGGAGGGGGTCAGCCTGTGGTACTGCTGAGGTTTGTCCTGGAGGGGGTCAGCCTGTGGTACTGCTGAGGTGTGTCCTGGAGCTGGTCAGCCTGTGGCACTGTTGAGGTGTGTCCTGGAGGGGGTCAGCCTGTGGTACTGCTGAGGTGTGTCCTGGAGTGGGTCAGCCTGTGGTACTGTTGAGGTTTGTCCTGGAGGGGGTCAGCCTGTGGCACTGCTGAGGTGTGTCCTGGAGGGGGTCAGCCTGTGGTACTGTTGAGGTTTGTCCTGGAGCTGGTCAGCCTGTGGCACTGCTGAGGTGTGTCCTGGAGGGGGTCAGCCTGTGGTACTGCTGAGGTGTTGTGAAGCCCAGGTCACTCTGATAGAGGCCCTGAGTGCATCTGTGTTACTGAGTCTGCTGTACTCCATAGATTCTCTCTGAGGTTCAGGTTCGCAGAGTTTACTGGTCAGTCTGTCCCATGCTCATTTATCACTTGTGAGCACAAGGAAGCATGCAGTCCTCTAAAACTTCACAGTAAAAGGCTGTGTTGACTTTCTACTTCAGGAAACACAGAGGTCTATTAACTTCCATTAGAAAAGCTGCTGCTGACCTGTCTCTGGTTCAGAAAAACCCTGACACAGTTGTAGATAAATGTCTGATTTCTCTGTGTGTGGAGGCTCCTGATGCACTGACTCCAGCCCCAGTCCACTCTCTGTGAACTTCCCCAAATTGTGACACCAACAGTTTAGAATATTAAACTGTTCACAATAGCCCAATTTTGTGAAGAATTTAATTTGGGAGCCATAATCATCAAAATTATAGGAAAACAATGGTTTAAATGTTTCACTGTATTCACTGACATTATAAATATGTTTCACTTTTTGAATTCAGCATCAGAGAAAAAAAATCACTGTTACATGGTATTTATTGGATAGCATTTTAGAAAGGCTCTCTTAAGGCTTAACGCTTTTCCACTAGGTCGGAACGGTGCGGGACGGGTCAGTTTCCACTTCCCAAAGTGTTCCAAAGTGTTCCCAAAAAGTGGTCCAAACTGTTCTACTTTTGGCACTCCTCCCCGGTGGGACCCAGCTTGGTTAAGGTCTGGAACAGTTAGAGGTGGGCATTCCTGCGAGCTGATTGGATACCTGTGTGAAGTTGGCCCCACCACATGATTGAAAATGAACAAAACTATTATTATTATCTAAAAAAACAATTGTGCACAAATTCTCATTTTGTGTGCACAAACGAACTGACAGTTTTGTTAATTTTCAATCATGTGGGGGGGGGGCAACTTCACACTGGTTGATTGGATGAGAGAGAATCCTCACTCAGGCAAAAACAACAAGCCAAATAACAGAAATAAAAACTTTTTTTGTTGTTAATCCAACACATACTTGTCCTTGTGATAAACAGACGTGTTCCAAGAGGGGACAAGCTAGTGTTGAGGTGACATTTTCTAAAAATAAAGCTAGTGTATATTACATACAGCTGTTTCCGGTTTAGTGAAGTACAGCTCTCACTTTGAGAATCTAAACGTTTAATTTTTAGTTTAGACTGGATTAAACACATGGAGTTAAACTCATGTGGTTATATGTTTAGTAGTTAAAATGTGTTAAAGTGGAGCAGAAAAGTGAATTTAATGCACAGAAAGCTGGCAATAAACCTAAAGTAGTCTCCTGTTACTAAAGCTAATGCAGCTTTAGCTCCAGCCTCACACAGACACAAACTTTGTTCAGTTCAACCTGCAGCAGTAACTTGCATACTTTATGTATGTATGCTAATTAGCCATGTGAGCTCGATTTAGCATCTTTTAACAGGTTTCCCATGGTGTATGAATGATAATAGATGTCACTTTTAGAAGCAGAGGGTTAGACTTTTTTTTTAACTGAGGGGAATGCACACTGTTGCAGCTTTTCCAGCCATTGTTTTGGGTAGGCATTTAATGTACAATGTAGCTATATTTGTACAATATTCTGACTAAATATATACAGTTGAAAGACAAAGTATTGGCACCCCTTGGAAATACTAGGATTTCTGCATAATTTGGTCATAAAATGTGATCTGATCATCTAAGTCACAAAACACAAACACAGTCTGCTTAAACTAATGTTGCAAAAAATAAGACATTTTTTCATGTTTTATTGAGCATTTATGTAGAAGATCAGATCCCATTTTATGACCAAATCAATACTTTTTCTTTCAACTTTATCTATCTATCTAGAATGTATACTAATAAAACCTACATTTAAATTGCTATTTGCAATTTAAACAATTCTTAATGTTAAATTGACAGATTCACAAATGTGTATTACCTTTCAAAATTTGCAAAGACGCAAAAGTATCTCTTACTCAATTACTTGCTTAATCAAACAAAATAATCGACAGATTACTCAATTACCAAAATAACTGATAGCTGCCAGTGGTGGAATGTAACAAAGTAAAAGTACTTAGTTACCTTTACTTGAGTACATTTTGATGTATTTGTACTTTACTTGAGTAAATTTTACAAGGGGTACTTTTACTTTTACTTCACTACATTTTAGAGCAAGTATCTGTACTTTTTACTACACTACAGTTGCTTTGAAGTAGAAAGTATTTTGAGCTTTGGTTTAAAATCATGTGTTTTTGTCATGGCCTCATTGTAGACACACAGTACTTATATTAAATATAAAAGCTGCAGTAAAGTCGTACTCCTTTAGAAATATAATAAAGACAGAAGATCACAGCGACAGTCTCTTCTACTGGAGGAGTTTGTTCATTTCTAGTAGTAGTAATCAGTACAATTTTTCAGCACATTTAACAGATTCATGAGTTGTCCAGTCTGTGAGAAATACTTAGTAAATACTAGTAAAGAAAATAAGTACTTCTTCCACCACTGATAGCTGCAGCCCTAACAAGCAGGTTTTGGTGCTACCCTTTCTAAGACATACCGTTCTGCCTAGTGCAGGGGTCACTAATAGGCGAACCCAGGTGCCGTCCCATCCAGACCCAAACCCAACCGGACCTGAACCCATGTACCACACCACGGACATGAACTTTTTCAGCCCCAAACTCATCGGGAGTGCAGCAGCGCCTCTCTCAAAGTGTGTCAACACGCAGCGTGTCCAGGCACTTTAAAGCTTTAACATGAACAGAGCAGGGTTTAAATCAGGTTTGTTTTCGGTTATTGTCCAACAGAATGAGGAACCAGAACTAGGTCCAGACTGTGTGTGGTGGGACTGGACTGCTCGATTTACAACAGACAGAAGTTTTCTCTTTATGAATCAGTGAGAGGAGCTGGAGGACGACACATGCTGTGGCTGTAAGTGGTTCTGTCCTAGAGCTCACCCCTCCCACCGGAGTTTGTCCCTCTGTCCCACAGAGGAGAGGACTGCCTCATATTTACAGGAGAACTGGGAGGCTACATGTGTTTTGAGGTGAGGTACAGAGTCCTTCAGTTTTAATGGGTCATGCGTTAAACTAGACAGTAAATCTTTGCATGTGACGCTATCAACCAATCAGATCTGTGGATTTGGAAACACAGAGCAGTGACTGTGAGAGAGAGAGACGGAGGAGAAATGAGAGAGACAGATGTAGAAAGGAACAGAGGTTAGCTCTAAACCCGTGTCTGTTCTGAGTCAGGGACCATTATTAAAGCGTTTTATTTTAAAACTGCAGCTATTTATTTGATATAAGAAAAAAATGTCTACCCTCTTATTTTATTATTTCCTACCCCCAAGTTTGTTTTAAAACTGATATTAATGTTAGGAAAATGTTATTGCCATAATACAATACAATTGTACTGTATTTGCACTATAGACACATGTTGATGTAACTACAATGCTTTTTCAAGGCACAAAAAACATTGTGATGTTCCGGACCTTCACTCAAGAAAATTTTCACAAATTGGACCTCAGTGAATTTTAATTGATGACCCCTGGCCTAGTGGAATAGCGCCTTTATTCTCTCTTATTAGTATTTGATATATGGGATCCTTGTGATCTTTGGGCCCTAAAGTGGCACTGTATTTCAGAATAGAATCATGTCTGTTTTTAATCCAGTGCCACATGAGGGTCTGAAGATGACAAGAATTCCAAACACCCTACACTAATAATATAGACTGTCTTTCCAAAATGCTCCTTTTACGCCCAGTCATCTTATTGAAATATTACCAATTAACTTAATTTGTTGCTAAATGCTCTCTCCAGTTGTTTTTTGTATAAAAAATAAAACACTTTAATGTTTCTATTTTACATAGCATCCCAAGCTTTTTGTGAGTTGCTAAAAACTTACCAGTGTAGATCGTGTCATAGACTGTGAAGAGGGGATGGTGATGTTTGGGGGCCACTCTGGTGAATGTGGGGTACAGTAAAACCCCATCGGTGCCCAGCAGCTGCTCAATGTCCTGCTCCAGCTTCTCCTTTGTCTCAATGATGGACAGTGGTGGGTTGTGCACGTTTGGTAATGCTGCAAACACTGAGCACATATGAGACATGTTACTGACAGAAATTGTGTCTGGCCAGGTAAATATGAATTTGAATCACAAAAGAACATTTAAAAAAAAAAGTGATCTGGACTGGGTTTTAAAGTTGAGGATGTTTTGTCTTTCATCCAAAAGACTTTTTCAGTTCTAAAGTAAGCAGGTGAGAGAGCTGAGGTTTATACTCCTTGGAGGGAGGACTTTTTAAACTTAAACTAAGTTCCATTAGTCTAGAGTAGATGGAAGTGGATGGAAGTGGGACGGTTGTTAACCCACCAGAGGGCCATTAGCATAATCGGCTCCTTACGATGTTAACTGGCTTGAGTGAAACTGTTGTTGTAAATAGACGGAAGGTTAAATCTCAATCCACCATTTCCATTTTTCTTTTTTAACAAAGATCACTTCTTTACCCCTTGCTCAAAACACCCTCTCACTGGCTAAGACAGTGATCCGGCTCTTTCAGGTGGAGGTGTACTGTGGACTCTGGAACCAATTTTTGTATTAACAGGTTTGAAATAAACCAGGATATTGTTCTGGCCAAAAGTCTGTTTAAACTTCTCAGACTGCCCAGCTACATAAGAATTAACAATGTTGCTACTTTTTAGCTCTTTTCTGTCTGGTTTCTTAGCTCTTTTGAATGATGAGAAGGCCCAGTAGGGAAATCCACAGGGTCTGAAGGCTTAACAGACACGTTGTTCTTCCTTCCTCCTTCCTTCTGAGTATAAAATCTTTCAGGTGAAAGAGGAAACATCTAGGACTTTAAAACCAGGTCCAAATGACTTCTTTTTAAACTGTTTCAAAAACTGTTGATTCAAATAGCATAGATGACTGAGAGTCTTCACAAACAAATATGAATTTGATAATACTCTTACAGATTGCAGCTATTGTGTGGTCTGATTTTCCCACCATCCATTTGAGCAGCTCCCACAGAGGCCACACAGCTGGTCCAGGTTCACCCATTATCTCTGGAAAAGGTTTAGGCATCTGTTTTGTTAGAAATCTTGCATTAGTATCAAAGCAGTGCAGTTTCCCAGTTGCAAGGTTAGTTCAACAGTGACAGGAAATCATGGAGGAGCACGGGAAAGACATTTGATAAATCGGGAGTCCGCACTCAAACCCATTACGCTGAGGTGAGCTGCAGTAGCTCTGTATGTGCCATATGCACTGTCAATTTAGCTACACCAAGCTGGCTATACTGAACCAGATTATCTTGCTTTCCGCACTCAAGTCTGTACTAAGAGCTGCCTTGACAAGTGAATTTCTCTGCTTGTGAGATGAATAAAGTTCAATCTTAATCTCTTACCACAGCAAGATTGGATTTAACAAAATTTGCACCTTACCTGATTGAACATTAAAACATTTGATAAAAGAATAAATGAAGCGGGATGAAAACTGGAGTGGATATCTTTTTACCCAATGACAGTGAGTTTGAACTGACAATTTGAACTAATGTACATTGAAGTGACATTTTTGCAAGTTTAATTTTTTGTTTTATGCAGTTGTATTGCATTTGAATGTTAAATGTGGGTCTGTGTTCAAAGTGGCTCAACAACAACTACTACTGTGTTCTGTGACTTAAATGCCTCTGCTCATATTTTATGAGATATAATTCCCCAGACCAGGGATCTGACAGAAGCCACTTAACTAAATCACCTTTTGTTTACATTAATGTTGACTCACCTTGCCCTCATTGTCAGGGAGAGACATGCAGGCACACCACATGTCAAAAGTGTGTTTAAGCTCAGGAAAATGCAGCTCTTGGACCTTAACCCCGAAGTCAGCCTCGAGGCGCTCCACCACCTCCAGAAAAACACATGTTTTTTGTGAACTACTTATCAAAAACCTAAAACTGTGCATTCATAGTGTTCCACAAACCTTCTGTTGAGCCTGCTTTAGGTCCTTACTGACTGGATTTGTTAAAAGGGCCTCTCCACAGTCTGGGATGGTGAAAAAACGCAGCTTCTTCAATTCAACCTTTGTTTTAAGAAACAGCCTGGGGACAAACCATGTACAATTTTAATAATACCTATCAATCTGCTTTAGTTACTCAACTTATCTTAACTAGGTCTGTTAGGCTTTAGGTGAAAGTATTTGCATTTATAACAATAAATAATATTTATCAGAGAGAAATGATACTTGCATTTCCATCGACTGCACAGTATTAATTACTTCAATTATTAAGGTCATAGTCCAAATGTTTGAGCCCTCACTTGTCAGCGTTGGGTCCAGCCATGATCTTGAGCATGGGCAGCAGGTCCTCAGCGTAGCGGCACATGGGCCCAGTGCTGAGGAGCTCCTCCTCACGGCCAGAGCACGGAGGAAATTGGTTTTCATTTGACACAATCCCTGCAAAAAATGTTTGTAACTAATATTGTTCATAAAATTGTACTAGAAATTCACTATATGCCACAGTCTTACCTTGAGTGGTCTTATGGCCAAAAATGCCACAAAAGAAAGAAGGAAAACGTATACTGCCACCAATGTCTGAACCTACTCCAATGACCGCACCGGCCCCTCCCAGAATACTGCCCTCTCCTCCTGAAAGAAGCAATGGAATGCCATTACAAAAGTTAATTCACCTAAAGGCCCTGTTTCAACAAGCACGTTAAAAACAGAATATGTTAACCCTGAGTTTATCTGAATCTTCTGCTGCTGCTGTCTGAAGGAGCTTTCTGGATGGAATACTGTACAGTACTGTACATTTAAAACACTTTTATTCTCTAGTTTCTACAGTAAATTATTTCATTTTTATAATTCACAACATTAACAAGATTCAACTTTTTATGAACTTTTATGTACTGCTGAAGGGCTAACCTGAGCTGCCTCCTGCTGTCCTGTCCAGATCATAGGGGTTTCTGGTGAGGCCGTACAGATAATTGTGGGACTCCATCCACATACACAGCTCTGGGACGTTGGTGACCCCCAGCGGGATAGCTCCAGCTCTTTTCAGGAAAGTCACTGGTGGAGCATCCACTGTGGCCAATATTCCTCTTCTGGACACTAAACCTGCAGTGTGTGGCATGCCTATGAGACAAGAACGTTTGAGTAAACCTTAAAATGGTAGTAATACTTCTTGCACAGTGATAGTCAGAGCCAGAGCCAGCAAGGCCTTCTCTGCTGGCCCAAACTCTGTTACAATCACCAAATTATATTGTAATACACATTTTATTATATACTAGTAAAAAATCTAATTTATTTTTTAAATAGTGCCCAATAGTATTTTTCCTTTATTTTTTTATAACATTTGAGTGTCATCCAATCAGATTGCTTTGCTTTATGGGGGGATAACACTGCTTTGCACCTTCAGAATCAACTATGTGGGCTCCTGTAATATAAAATTACAGGTAATAAAAAAACTGCGATATAGCGGACCCTTTAACCGTTAACCTTTAAAAGTTGACGTAAGCACTTTTTATGAGTTTGATTGGGCCGTGTATGTCTACTGTCAATCAGTGATATCAGAGCTACCAAACTTTATCTGATGTCACCCGCCTAGCAAAAACATAATATCAGTTTAAAAGTTGTAGCCTGTCTTTTTCCGAAATGGCTAAAAGGGGAGAAGAAATTAATTTGATTGCTGTCAGGGGCATGTCCGTACATCAAATGCCCCGAATGCTCAGAGAGGCAACAACGCACCCTACCAGCAACTCCACTGCAACATTTTAGACAACATTCTTTGCCAGGTACAGGATTGGTTTCAAGACCATGAAAAGTTGATGTTTTTATTGCTTCTCGACACGCATATTTTCAAGCACAGTGGAAAAATTTTCCACACACAGCCTTCTCTGCCTTAACGCAAAGCCATGGTGTCCTAGTCGATCTTCCCCAGCTTAAAACAGAACTTAGCGTGATGTATATGACTAATTTTGAAGGAAAAAGTCCAGCTGATCTCCTTGTTTTTCTTCAGGAGAAAACACTTTGTGAAAACATGCGTCAGCTGTACACATTGTCATGTTTGACTGTGACTATCCCCGTGTCCACTGCATCTGTAGATTGAACATTTTCAGCTTTAAAGTGCATTAAAACCAATGCAAGTGGGCAGACATGACTCTCATCATTAGCATCCATGGCCATAGAAATGGATTGAAGGCGAATGGATTTTGTTTACAAATAACACCAATTTAAGTGTATAAAATGCATTTTTTATATAAGTTATTGCCCGTTATTGCCCATAATACTTAGGCTGAAGTTGTGTGTGACATGACAAGTGAGTTAATTCAGGGAGGCCTGGGTGTTATATTCACAGCCCGCCATTGTTCTTGCAGCAAGGCATAACTAAGAACCTTCAAGCAGACCAAAGGTCAAAGTGTTGAGGATTAGCAATGTTTCATAACCCTTTGTGCATTCAACTCATCTACAGGGCCTTTGTAACCATGTGTTTATGTTTGTATGCATTTTTTCAACGACCAAAGAACTAAGTCTGACTTTAAATAAAAATACTAGTAAAATAATAATTACTAAGTAAAATAATATTACTCAAGCACTAAACCCTAATAACAATTTTTATGAATGCTTGAGTTACGCAAGAAAACGTGTATATACTTTGGAAATAATAGTTAGTTGCATCGTAAAATTAAATTATATGGCAAATAGAAATCTGTCTATGGCCAGTTAACCTTGCAAAGCGAAAGACTCTTTGACAGACAGAGGGACGCCCAGCAGAGGGAGTCGGTCCTCCAGCACCTCCTCTCCCCCCGTCTCCTCCTCTATCAGTTTGTCCACCTGCGCTGCTTCCAGGAGCGCCGAGGAAAACCTGGACAAGATAAACCCAAATACTTCAAAACACTTCAACAATTTCACAGCCAAGTAGAACATCTGTGGTTTCAGATTTAAGTTCTACGCCCAAAATTCCAAAAAAGTTGGGACATTGTGTAAAACAACAAAATCCAATGATTTTCAAATCAAATAAAAACATATTTTATTCATAATCAAACATCGACAACATATCAGGTGGACCATTTGTTCTCTCTGTGTCTCTGTGATTGATTGTGAAAAGATTTTGACAATGTCAACAAAATGCTGGGAGTCTTTTGAATCTTTTTTTTCATGAAATGGTTAAATATCTCAGCATCTGAAAAGTTTATTTTTATTGTAAATATATATTGTATTTCTAGGGATTTTTATTTTTATTTTTACATTTTACACAGTAGCCCAACCTTTTTCAGAATTGCGGTTGCATGTTCAAATAAGTCTGACCTGTCTTTTACCACAGCGTTGAGCAGAGGGTTGACTTCCTGGATCCTGTCGATGTAAGCCTGAACCACCTGCACACTGGACACCTGAACACACACACAGTAACTTAATCTGCAGGTGAACTGCTCAAATGTAATTATGTAATTAAAAGTGCGTGACGCTAGTGTTTAAGAATGCTAGTGTTCAGAATTTTAACGTAAATTTATTAATAAAAATAATGACATTGTAAATAATTTTAGTAACAAAAATCTTTAGACAAATAAGTTTTAGGATTCCCATGCTTTCTATTACTTAAAACTGGGATATGGTTTGTTGAAAACTGGGACTGTCCCGGTTAAATAGGGTCATCTGTTCACCCTAAAATCAACACGCTTGTAATAAACATACAATGTAAGCCTATTTCAGAAAGAGTTTGAGAAAAAAAATGGTAGCATATAAATATTTAGATTTATGCAGCAGTAACATGATGTCCGTTATCGTGTGCCAATAGACATAGATATACGATAACGGGAAAGTATACGGCCGTGCGAGCAGCGGTGAAGCCGGGTGCACACCTCTCTCCTCCGGATCTTCTTGGCCAGCTGCGTCGCGGACTCCAGCAGCAGCGGGTTGCGGACCGGCGGCAGCTTCTTCCCGGACATTTGGCTCCGCGGCGACAGCAGGCGAAAGAGCCCGAGCAGGACTCCTGTGAGCGCCTTGTAGACCATGGCCATGACCCGCTCCACGAGGCTCGGCGCCATGTTTGTCCTCTGTAGCCCTCTGTGTTCACCTCTGTGGTTTTATTCAGTTCTCTGTTGTTGTGCCTGGCTAATTATGAACCTATCAAGTCCATTTCGATTACATGTTTTCTCTAGTTACTTTCACATAACGGCACATCCGGTCTGTACTTCCGGTCTTTCAAAATAAAGCTCAACAGTGCCCGCCCAGCCCCCCCTCCCTCCCTCCCGGTTCCGGAAGTAAAATTCCCAATAATTTACTAGTTTACCCCATTGACTTTTAAAATTTCAACAGCTGGAGGGAGGTTAATAAGCTATATTGTAATTTATGACCTTAAAACAAATAATTTCTCTATAAACACATATTTGAAACTTTTGAAAAGAAAAAGTTACAAACGTATTTTGCTGAATTTGGACGTTTTAGATAAGCTTTTTGATGGTTGTGAGTTACCACATAGTGACTGAGGAGACTGCCAACATGCTCAGTCCACTGCACTCACGCATCACACCTCATTGGGAAACTGGCCAAAGACTTTTCTTAAATACAGTCAATTGTCTGGTCACCTTGACTCTTGTGAATTAACTTCAGCTGTATCACGTTTTAACAAGAAAACTATCACATTTGTACAAGATACTGTCATGTTTTTACATACTATTATGTTTTAATAAAATAACATCACATTTTAACAAGATATACATGATAAGTATCACATTATAACAAGATATCAATTTATCATATTTTTACGAGATAAATATTTTCTTGTAATCAGGTGATGTTTAAGGAAGCAACAAGTATGGTGACGCTGGTACCGTCCCGCTTGCATCCATACTATGCAATTCTGGCTAACCCCATTCTCAAAACATGTCTGAATAATGAACATTTTTAATCAGTGTTGTTACCATTTCTTGTTATCAAATCACAGTTATTATTGCTTGCTTATTATATGCATTTGCATACTAAGTCTACAGTTCATTACAAATCAAGCATTTGTCTCAGTTTGATGACATGGCCCTACCTAGAGCTGTTAAAGGTTCAGTATAATAAGTGTTTTTCACTGGACTATGGTGAGGCTGCTGCATGTCTGGCACTGCACAGCCACTGGTTTGACTGTCCTTACTGATCTGGGGCTGTTGTGTAATGTCTGTAGGTGAGTTGCCTCTTGTGCTGAGAGGATGTCGGCAGATGCGCCTTGCACCAGTGATTTGTCCATCACTGATTCTGATGTGATAGCTCCATGGGGTGTCTGCTGGTTGGATGATTGTAGCAGGTTGCCACCTACCATTCTCTTGGTGGACACGGATGGATGGTTCTGAGCATGGTGTGGGTGGGCAGTGGTTGGGCAGATGCATCATAGTGTTGTTTTTGATGACACTGACATTCCTCCCTCCTTGCATGCACTAAGCTCTGTGGGGTGACCTGAGGTTGCAGCTGTCATGTTATGAGCAAAATGGACCGTAATCTAGAGCTCATAAGTATTTGTGTAGATGATTTCTGTCCATCAACAGGAGTGTTCCTGTACTCCAGTAGGCTTAGATAAGGGTCTTTTTCCCCTCCTTGGCATTTTGCAGTTTGATCAGCTAAACCGTTGCTTTGGGGATAACGTGGGCTTGAAGTGAAGTTCTGCAAATCTTTTGAACTCTTGTGAACTGTAACATGACCTATTATCACTTATGACTTTCTTTGGGACAACGTGCCTTGTGAATGCAGCCTTAATTTTGTGAATCACGGCAGATGTGATAGTGTAGAGGTTTGGTTTCATACCTGCTCAGGTAGTCACAGATCACAATGTAGTTCTGAGTTCCAGGAAAATAAATTTGTCCTAACCGTTTGCCATTATCTGGGATTTCCTGGTACAGCAAGAGCTCTTTGTTTGAGCTGTGGTGTTTGGCATAGGTCACCTTACATGACAACCTCTTTGATCTGTTTACTCATGCCTGGCCAGAACTTTTTGTCTCGTGCCCTGTGTTTGTGTTTCTCAACTCCAAAATGTGTGTGTATGCGTTGCATCAGGAGTCCATCGGCCTCTGTGATTTCATCAAAATGGTTCCAATTCTCACTGATGAGTGACCATTTTTTCGCGTCTCTGGCCAGCCTGACCAAACCCGCATGAGGGCAAAGAGTTGTTCGTCCTGAGCCGTGGACGTTTTAATGCCCTCCAGTCTTTCCGCCCTGACTGGTGCTGTATTGACAATGGTGTGTACTTGGGTTTCCATGGCCTGAGCCAGTGGGCTGTCTCTGCCGTCCATTGACTTTGACAGAAAGTCTGCTGTGATCTCTTTCCCTGGTTTGTGAACGAGAGTTACACTGTACTTTTTGCAGCGCAGGCATGCGTTTGTTACATCTAGGTTGGATTACTGTAACACTCTACTGGCAGCGTGCCCTAAAAACTCTTTAAAACATGTTCAGCTCATTTAAAATGCAGCAGCAAGATTATTAACAGGAACTAACAGGAGAGAACATATTACTCTTGTGCTAGCTTCACTTCACTGGCTTCCATTTGTATTTAGAATTAAGTTTAAAATCCTTCTCCTGACTTACAAGCAGTGCTTAATTTGAGCCAGGTCCTGCTGGAACAAGATCCAGAAACTCTTATTTTGACAGAGTGCGATCTGGTAACTGCTTGTGTGGGGGGCTATGGTGCTTCTAAATGGGTAAAGTTTAGACCAACAACGCCACCTGGGAACATGGCCCAGGAAATGTGATGCAATTCAAAATAAAAGACACAGGTAAATATCTGACAAGGGGGCAGAGATGTGAATTTCACTTTAAAAAAAAAAATATTGAAAATTTATTTAAAAAAAAAAATTCTTCTGCATAAGCTGAAAAAAATAGAAGTTAGAACAAAACTGGAACCAACTGAAATTTAGGAAAATGGTTTTTATTACAAGCCATTAGTTAAAATTAATTATCTAAATGAGCCTAATCTAGACAGGCAAAAGTTAAAATTGGCCTAACCAAAATTAAATGCAGCTAGCTGGGGCCACCTGTGGTGAGCAGACTAAGTCAAGGAGGTGCCCAGGAGCGCTACCAATTACTCAGCTCAGTGGACACAGACATCACAGCAGCCTAAAAGTGCAAACTATACTCTTGTGAACCAGTGCACCAACTCATGCATAGGTGGGGAAACCTCACCCAGGTGCCTAGCCCAGCCACCAGGAGGCGCCCAGCATCACTGAAAGAAAAGAACAAAAATTAAGAGTGGACCCAGTTTGGCAATACAGACAAACCAATGACCCAACTGACTCCTACAGCTATATTAAAACAATATTCTAACAAATACTACATACTGAATGTCAAAAGCAACCTACACAAAGAAAAAGAATTCTAAAAAAAAAAAAAAAAAAAAAAAAAAAAAAACAGTAAAGCCAACCCAGTCAAGACAAATATACTAACAATACGCAAAAACTAAACAAAAACAGATGTACAGAAGGCAAATAAACCTATACCAAAAAAGAAACAAAAAGTAGTCATAAACAGTAAAACAAACCAAAGCAAAACAGCAGCAGGTAAACCTGTATGAAAGAAGTTAGTGTTAGAAAGGCTCACCTGGATCACATGGTCTACAATGTACCCTACTTACCACCCTGAAGGCTGTTGGGAACTTAGTTAGACCCTGATTGCCCAGCACTGGAAGACATTTAGCTTTAGTTAACTAGCCAAAGTAATGCTAGTAATCTAAAAAGGACATTTTCCTACCTGGACCAGCAACAGACAGAACCCAGCCTACAACCACAAGCAAAGCAGACAGCAGCCAAGAGACTGCTACACTGGCAACAGGTGCCTTAAATAGTCTAATTAGAGGGGTGGGCCAAAGGTAGAGCCAGGGTGAGAGCTTCAGAGGCCCTGGGAAAAAGGACCACCCCACTACACTTGGATCCGGTAAACTGGGCTCAACTAGGAACAACAGCTGACTACATTTGACTCTTTTGAGCTCCTAAGCCTATGTTTAATTTTAGATGTGTAAACAGTTATACAAAAAAACATATTTTCATAAATATGAGCCACGCTACTTACGTCTGTGAAACACTAAGTTAAGAGCTTAATTTCTGCTTGAATCCTTCACAATAAAAGCCTCACCCTCCACAGAGTGCTAAACCCATGGGCAATCAATTAATAAACACCAAAACATAAGAAAAATCAGCCAGGGGCCAGAGGGTGTCAGGTTTGGGGACCACAGGATTTCATCTCTGCTTTTTGCGGATGATGTTGTCCTGTTGGCTTCATCAAACCAGGACCTTCAGTGTGCACTGGGACGGTTTGCAGCCGAATGTGAAGCGGCTGGGATGAGAATCAGCACCTCCAAGTCCGAGGCCATGGTTCTCAACCGGAAAAGGGTGCCCTGCCCTCTCCAGGTCAGAGGAGAGTTCCTGCCTCAAGTGGAGGAGTTTAAGTATCTCGGGGTCTTGTTCACGAGTGAGGGAAGGATGGAGCGTGAGATTCACAGACGGATCGGTGCAGCATCTGCAGTAATGCGGTCGTTGTATCGGTCTGTTGTGGTGAAGAAAGAGCTGAGTCAAAGGCGAAGCTCTTGATTTACTGTCGATCTACGTTCCTACTCTCACCTATGGTCATGAGCTTAAGGGACAAGATCCTGGATACAAGCGGCCGAAATGAGTTTCCTCCGCAGGGCGGCTGGGCGCTCCCTTAGAGATAGGGTGAGGAGCTCGGTTACCCGGGAGGAGCTCGGAGTAGAGCCGCTGCTCCTCCACATCGAGAGGAGTCAGTTGAGGTGGCTCTCCTGGACTCCTCCCTGGAGAGGTGTTCCGGGCATGTCCCGAGACTATGTCTCTCAGCTGGCCTGGGAACGCCTTGGGGTTCCTCCTGAGGAGCTGGAGGAAGTGTCCGGGGAGAGGGATGTCTGGGTGTCCCTGCTTAGACTGCTGCCCCCGTGACCCGGCCCCGGATAAAGCGGAAGAAGATGGATGGATGGACATAAGAAAATTACAACGACTAAATCAATTGAACATTTACTGAATCCAGGTCTTTAATAAAAAATGGATTATCATTATTACTAGACATTCTGATAAAGAGAGAAATGCTTGATTGGTAATTTACATTAGTCACATACACAGACCAAAGGTGCTGATTCCCTAAAAACAGAAGTAACTGCAGCACTCAAAAAGTAAAAAAAAAAAAGCACATTTCTCAGATAAAGCTGATTTGCAGCCTAGACTGAGCGTTCCTTTTTTTCTAGTGGTAGTAGTAGTGGTTGTGGTGGTAGTGTCTCATTGTCCGTGGCTCCTTGAATGTAACACCTGTGCGTGCTTATGTACTTGCGTTTGCACGCCACACAGCCCTCGCGCGCTCGCAGATTAGTCATCAAATAAAGGTGTGCACGCCACAGGGTCAGCACGTCGAGGCTGAGGTGAATTCGTTGGGCCGTCTTGCCACTGCTGTTTTGTATGTTCCCAATGTGAGCTCTCAATTGCCCGTCCTGTTTAAACATTTGTATGCTCTTAATATCAGCTCTCAATGGCTTGTCCTCTTTATACCTTTGGGTTTTGAATCAACTGTAGCCACTTTTGACAAAGCACTTTATTCATTCTGTACCAACTGTATGCACAGTACTGACCACTTAGCACTTTAGGTTACCAGTTTTTGTGTGATTTAGTTTTCTTTAGTCTGTTTTTTTGGTTACTAACAGTTTGGTTTTCAGTTTATACTACTTTGATTGTGTTTGGTTTATGGTTTGTTTGGTTAATTAGAATTCATTTAAGTCCACATTTACTGGTTTCTTATTGTGTTAATTTGGTATTTTTAGAGTTAGTATTTTCAAATAAAAGGTGTTTTATTGTTGTTTAAGAAAATAAACTTTGTTATATTTTTGCACCCTACCTTACTCTCTGTATTCATTCGTTAGATCTTACCTGTAGCACTGTTTTAATAGGAACCCCTCTGTTTAAGTTTTAGTCCTTGTTTTTTTCCCCAGGTGGCGTTGTTTAGTTTTCCCCATTTAGTTTGTTTTGGCTAATTTACAGACCTGTGGGCCCCTGGCCCTGCCCTCGGTACACAGTCCGGGTCCTCCTTTCCCCTGTGTTACATTATATTATGGACTTCCCGGACCTCTTCCTCACTTCCTTCTAGTTATTGTTGTGTTGATTGTGTGTTTTGTCTGATTGTATGTCTATGTTTGATTAACTGTTTGTGAAGCCCTTTGAGGAGACTTTTGTTGAGATACTGGGCTATATAACTAAAACTGAATTTAATTGAATTAGAAAATAGGCGTGGTCGTGCAAGGGCTACTGGCTTGCAAAGTAAATGCTTTCTAGTGGCTTATGGTCTGATTCAACTGTTATGTGTCATCCATAAATGTGGTCATGGGATCTTTTTCAGCAATAGAACAGAACATAGAGTTCTTTCTCTATTTGGGCGTAGTTCTGCTTGGTGTTATTAAGTAACTTTGAAGCATGTGGCGGCCATGGGGCTACAGAATGAGTTATCTAACCCATAATGTTCACCCAATTTATCGTAACAATGCCACCCTGGTAAGGGCCCAGGGAACCTGATTTGAATTTACCCCGCTCTATGGTCACACAAGTGCGTGAACTGAATGGACAGTAGACAAAAGTAAAGTTATCTAATTTTATTAATGCAATTTGTGTATATTGTAGTAAGTGCAAAAGTATTTTTATTTTACATTAAGTCAATTTAAAAGTATGCTAAAACTCACTCACACCCGTTCACACCAGCATACACACACACACAAAAAGAAATACACAGGGCAAGAATTAACACCATGTCCACATTTAAAATTAGTCATAGACAGTATTTTTGGGAGTAACAGCAGCAGCAGGTTCAATTAAGCTCACTGTGGCTCTCACCTTTTATTTCCAGTCCGTGCAATAGGCCAGTATGAAGGCTAGTGAGCCCATGGTTTGGGTTTCTTAGTTGAGAGTTCATGTATTTGCAAGAGACCTTAACGCTTTTTGTGACCAGAGAAGTGCATCAAATGAAAGCAGCATCACAACAAAAAGGGGAGGCAGGGAGCACTGGCAGGTCCCCAAAAACAATAACAGTACATTTAGCCCACGCACAAGGGCGCTGTTCAATATAGGCTACGAGACAGTGGATACCTACTGGTGGAACAATGCATGACACTCACTGAAGCAGCCGTACCGAGACCCCGAACACTGACAGTACACAGCAGATCCAGCACGGGAGGAGCTATGGCTTCACCTGGAGTGCTGGCACGCAGATGAGATCAACAATTGTATACCTCAGTTACTTTGTTCAGCTATACAGTAGCCTTCGGACAGAGCGCCTGCATGATAAAAACAGCATGTTAGCATTGGTGCTAGCGCACCATAAATGAGTGGTACTACAAAATAACTTGTCGCTTACCTACTTGCATATGGCAATTAAGTTGCTGGCTTAACGCCTTTTAGGAATGACAATTTTAACACACAACTCGACCAACTTGCACAGCTGCGGCCCCGCTTCTGCAGCGGTGGGTGATGTCAGTGGTGGGAGAGGTCAGACCAGGTGAGAGACCCCTCTTCTTATAGAGTGTGATCTCAATCTGATTGGCTAATCAGCAGAGGTGCGTCAGGCTTCCACTACACATAGCAACTGGCCTTCGGTCTTCTTGCACCTAAGCCATTCTTTGCTGCGTCAACTTGCTAGCTTCTTCTTTTTGGGGGTCGAAGTAGGCGAGGACTGGCCCTGGTTCAGCTATGATTGTATCTTTGATCTGCTGAAACGCCTGCTAATGTGTTTTATCCCAGGTTAAGTGTGTGTCTTGTCCCAACAGTTGTCTGAGTGGTGCACTCATTTCTGCCAGGTTGGGGGCAAATCTGGTGAGGTTATTTACCATGCAGAGTATTCTCTAAGTCTGCTTTATTTTGTGGGGGTTTTATATCACAAACAGCTTTCCCCTACAGGGGATCTGGTTTCAGTCCATCAGCTGTGAGCTTATGTCTGAAAAAACTCACCTCTGTGACACGACATTTGTCTGGATTGAGTTTCAAACCTCTTTCTCTGGTGTGGCTCAGCATGGCCCTGAGGTTTTTGTCCTGCTCTTCTCTTGTCCTGAACACAATGATGTCATCCACAATGCCTGCGACTCCTTCCAGCCCTTTGTATGTTTTGTCAACCCTCCCGTGGAACTCATCCTGGGCAGACACAATGTCAAAACGGAGTCTAAGGAAATGATACCTGCCTAAGATGGTTTTGAAGGTGGTCAGGAAAGATGACTCAATGCAACTTGATGGCCCTATAGCCTGAACGTGCATCTAGTATGCTGAAAAATGTAGCTCCTACTAGTTTGTGTGTCACATCCTCGAGTGTTTGGAGTGGATAGTGCGGTCTCATTATTGCTTTGTTTGGGGGTTGTGAATCCAAGCATATGTGCAGTTTGAGTTTTGGCTTTTTCTCTGTGACTTTGCATATGATGCTGTCTCTTTCCATGTTTGTCAACTCTGCTTTGAGGCGTTCTCTGAAGACAAAGGGCACTCTCCTTGGTGGGCATACGACCTTCGTTACACTAGGATCTATCCTGAAACTGCACTCACCCTGGAATTCTCCAATACCTTTAAAAACATCATGGCCTTTGCTCAGGTTGTTTGCTCTTCTTCACTTGTACTTGTGACTGATTAGTCAGAGGGCTTTCCATGCTTTGAAGCCTATAGTATTGGTGGACCACTGCAGTCATAGTACTTGGTGAGTATTTACTCACCAAGTCGCAGTGGCCTTTCATTTTTAGTGGATGCCCTCCATAGCTAAATGCTTGTCTTTGTCTTTCTTTAGCAGCATGTTCAGTTTTAATAAGTTTTTACAGGTACAATGTTAGCTTGTGCTACAGTGTCTAACTTGAAGGTTAGTTTTACATTGTTTGGGCCAAGTAATATGTCAGCAAATGCACTGTTCTCATTGTCTTTTTCTGCTGCAATAGTGTCTCTGAACAGCTCTGGATCTAAAAGTGCATTAGCCACCTGAACAGTGTGCACCTCCCTGTGTCTTATTTTTCTTGGAGTGTTGTGCTTTGATCCGCACAGTCTCGCAAAGCGATTGGACTTTTTGCACTTTAGACAGTGTTTACCCTTTGCTGGGCACTCTGTTCGCTTGTCATGTTGTCTTCCACATGCCATGCAGGCTTTTTTGAAGTTTGGGGCATTCATTCACTTTATCAGCGTGGCAGCAACTGGTTTTCCGATCCTGCGGCATACAGCATGCACTTCATGGGCGTCATTAGCCATAGCTTTTAGTTGCAACTGGGCAAGTTCATAGGAATGAGCTATATATGTGGCCTTGTCTAGCAGGAGCTCTGATCCTTGGCTAAGTAGCTTCTAAATCATGTGAGGTGAGTTGGTCACAAAAACAATCCAGTCCCTGAACATTTCATGACTTTTTTCATAGCCACAGTCTTTAATGAGAAATTCTGTAACAAAAATTCACCCATGAATTTTCTTGTTGAACTTGTATCTGGCAAATATAGGGTTAGCTTTTGGTGTGAGGTATGGTGAAAATTTGTTATAATATGTATCAACCATTTTAGCCTGGTCCTCGGTTAGGGTCTACGTGTTACTTATGACTCATCCTTTATCCCCGATCTAAAGCAATAGGAAAATGCATTTTTGTTCTGACCTGTTTTTGAGAGGTCCTGAAAACATGAGCTCCACATGCTGTTTGAAACGGCACCATGTGTCGGGCAGGTTGGTACGCCATAACAAGCTTCCATTTTCTTCTCTCTTTTCTTTCAAAGTGGGTCTACAGTCTGAAAGTCACTCTGACACCATGTTGTGCCTGGCTAATTATGAATAAACCAAGTCCATTTCATTTGTTGGTACTTTTATTGCATGCCTTGTAAGCGGTACACAGTATAACCTGTCTCATCTAGTTACTTTCACATAACGGCACATCTGGTCTGTACTTCCAGTCTTTCAAAAAAAAATAAAGTTATTAGAACATTACATCTGCATCAAAAGGCCAGATTTCATCACAGGAAGGCATCCACATCATCATCTGTCGTCCAAGGCCTGTTCCCATCAATCATAGGCGAGGCTCTTTTTAAGAGTGCTTCAGCTCCCCTAAAAATAATTCCAGCACCCCTAACAATGAGATGAACCTAATTATACTTAGAATTGTGTATATGAAATTGTCAGATAATGTCAAATTTCTTGATCATATACAATAAAAAACAAATAAGCTTACTTTAACAAAAGCAAAAAAAAAAAAAAAAAAAAAAAAAACTTGCAACTTTTCATTGCCTTTGCCTGAGGAAAACCAGTCAGCGGGGTTTCATTAACGGCTGACAGGATGCTTCTCATTCACTTTCAAACAAACATAGAGGAGAAAATAATACTCGACAATTTTCTCATGCTTTTTAGATTACAGGACTCAAAGACTGTTTAAGAACTCAAAGACTGTCTGAAGATGGCTAAGGAGACACAAGAGGAAGCTATAGAGGGGAGACTGCAAGAAAATAACATACGGGAAGTGTGGGAGGGAATGAAACACGTCACAGGCTGCAAGAAGAAGACGGAAGCAAATGAACTGAACATCTTTTTCAACAGGTTTAACCCTACACTGGTTGTCCCTTCCTCTCCTATACCATCTCCACCTGCACTGAACCACCTATCACAGGTGGCTCCCACCCCGCTACCTGCCCCCTCTCCTTCTGTGGGACCTGTTGCTCTCTCTCCCTCTTCAAGTCCCTCACAATCTCATCTCTTAGGACAGTTCTCTCTCCTCCCTGTTTTCTCACTTCAGCCTTTTTTCTGACCCCTCTCCTCCATCAGTAGGATCCATCTCACTCACACCAACCTCCCAAGTCTCTCACATCACTGAACATCAGCTGAGAGGAGCGCTAAAAAAGCTAAACATTCGGAAAGCTGCTGGCCTGGACAGGGTGTGAAACAGGCTGTTAAGAGCCTGTGCAAACAAGCTCGGAGGTCCTGATTTTGTGTGTTTTTAACCTGAGCCTGTGCCTGGGAAAGCATATCTAAGCAAAAGTTTTTTGTGCATATTTAGGACAAATAAGGACAAATATTTAGATACTGATGAACTTTAACTCAATTAATTTTGAGACATTTTATTTTGTCTTTCTTTTACATAGAAACAAAGTAATACAAACTAAACAATTTTATTTTGCCAGCTTATTGAAGCTTAGCTGCCTCTGTAATGAAGTTGTTGGATCCAGCCTTGGAGATGGGCTGCGGCCCATCGCCAAAAGACTAAAAGACTTAAAATCACATGAGCAAATATTTTATTCACAATAGAACACAGATAACATAACAAATGTTTACACTGAGAGATTTTACACTTTTATGCACAAAATGAGCTCATTTCAAATTTGATGTCTGCTATAGGTCTGACAGTAGTTGGGAAGATTCAGCTGGGAGAACATCTAACAACTAAGAAGTGAATCGATATCAGTAACATGATTGGCTATAAAAGGGATGTCTTAGAGAGGCAGAGTCTCTCAGAAGAAAAGATGGACAGAGGATCTCCAATCTGTGAAAGAGTGAAGAGTAAAAAGATTGTGGAATACTTTAAAAACAATGTTCTTCAACGTCAAATTGCAAAGATGTTGCAAATCTCATCATCTACAGAGCAGAACATCGTCTTCAGATTCAGAGAAACTGGAGACATCTCTGTGTAAGGGACAAGACCGAAGACTTTTATTGGAGCCGTGGTCTTGGGGCCCTCAGACAACACTGCATCACTCATCAGCATGATTGTGTCAATGACATTACTAAATGGGCCCAGAAATACTTCCAGAAACCACTGTGGGTAAACACAATCCACCGTGCCGTCTGCAAAGGGCAACTAAAGCTCTATCATGCAAAAAGGAAGCTGTATGTGAACTTGGTCCAGAAGTTCTGTCGTGTCCTGGGCCAAGGCTCATTTAAAATTAACTGTTTCAAAGTGGGACGGTGTTCTATGGTCAGACCAGTCCAAATCTGACATTCTTTTTGGAAATCTCAGGCACATATTCTTCTTTTTTTATGGAGCAGACTCAGTGATTAAAATTTCACTAAATTTAAGCAGAATTTTGCTTTTAACCAGAAATTTCCTCCCTCCAATCTGACAGCCAATAAAATGTCACCGGTTGATGAGTTTTGTCGGTCTCTGTTTGTCGCCTCCTTTGTGTCTTTCCAAATAGTTTCAAAATTTTTTTGAACCAGAAATTTCATCATGTGACATTACAAACCAATCATGTTGCAATGCACAAAACTGGACAGTAGTTTAGAAAGCTTTAGATATTCTTTAAACATTCATTCATCTTCTTCCACTTATTCCCGTTAGGGGTCACGGATGACTGGCGCCTATCTCAGTAACTTTGGGTCTAAGGCGGGGTACATCCCGGACAGGGCCCAGTTGTTGCAGGGCTGACACAGAGACAAACACAGACAGACAACATTCACTCTCACATTCATTCATTAGGGGCAATTTAGAGTCACTAAGTATCGGGTACCAGGAGACAACCCACAGTAAAACAGGGAGGACATGCAAACTCCACTCAGAAGGTTTGTGAGTTGGCTGGCCCCAGACTCAAACCCACAATCTCTTGGGAGGCAAAAACACTAACCACTCTGCCACTGTGCACCCCTATATTCTTCAAACAGTAGAAGTGAAAATGCAGAATATTATAGAGATCATAGTAGTGTGAATATGCAACAACATGATGAAGAAGATATCTGGGCATTGGCACACAATGAATGACTGCATGAATGAATGAATGACTGCAAGAAACAAAATATAACATGTACTGAACCATATTACTGCATGGACAGTATAAACTGAACACCTAAATGCTCTTAGAGATCTGAAATGTCTCTGGGGTTGACTTCACGACCAGATCGTGTGATGTGTACCAGCTTTAGGAAGATGTTTGTGAAATGTGCTGTGTAAAGTCAGGTGCAAGTTGGGCATGAGTGTGGGCATTAGTGTCCATTAAGGGCATCTCCTTAGTGTCCAAGAGGTGGTGATGATTTCTTCTGTATTTGACTTTGTCAGGTGTTTAAATATGGATCTTGCAGAGTCAGCAGAGCCAGCAATTGCTGGTTTCCAGTATCCATTCTCCTGGAAGTGGACATTCTATCCTGTATGCAAAGTTGGCAGTGGCTTGCTGGATCTGTCATAAAACCTTTTCTAGTGCTTTTGACATAGAACCCTTCTGGTGTGAGTATCACAATGACTGACAACTTTAGGCTTGAGCTCCTGGTGTGTACACAAAATCAAATTCTAGCACATCATTGTCTTATTACACCTATACTACATATTAAACAACATTTTAACATGTTAACTGTGGCAACTGAAAATCTCAAGTAGCTTGTAACTTTTGAAAAACACTTGCCACAGAGGCCAGTGAGCAAAGAAGTTGTGAAGTCCTGATTATGATTATGGTTAATGGAAACCAAAATTCACCTTTCTTACAGGCTAACTTCACCAGGCCTATCTCAAAGATTACAACACCCTAGTATAAAGTTCTTAATGCAGTTTTTGTGGGTTCATCCAGAGTCAGTACTTATTTGGGGGCGTTAACTCTTTATTTTTGGGGAATGCTGCATTTGTTCAAGTGGATCATCTGTCATTACCAGGTCATTACTGATCTTTGACTAACGAAGAGGAATCAGCCCTGCACAAACAGACACACACTGTAAACACAAGGAAGCCCAAGGTCTTAAAAGTATTAAAAAGGTATTAAATTTGATGTTGTCAAAATCAAGGCTTTAAAAATATTAAAATGTATGGGTAGGTATTACATTTTGTTCATCTAGGTCTTAAATTGTCAAATTGGGGCATCTCAAGTTTTTCAGCTTTGTACTTGTACTTTGTCATAACAGAGAAATTCTATCAGTACTGGTTTTACAAATTTGCGGGACGGCTTCCTGCTCCCTGGAGAGTGGGGGAGATGAAGGTTGTAGCGTGTGTTGTATTCTGAACTTTCAGAAGACACTTGTAGGAATGACTTTAGCTGAGCCACCTAGTTAGACTGTGACCAAAAAACTTGCTCCTTGTCATTGCAGCCATTTTTCTGTGTCAATAAACAAGTCTTCACCATCCGTATATTGGTCAGTGTTACATGGTTTGCACTGCTTTCTTTTAGCTGGACAATGTTCCTTTGATGCATGAGCTTTATTTCACACAGCCTATGATACGCCCCAGTATTCAAACGTGTTATGGTACTTTTTTATCTTTGTCTGTTCTAGTGAAGCTACCTGCACTGCCATTTCCTTTTATGTTGGTGTGATTTCCACTGTGTTGAGTTTGATGGTTGCTGATTTACTGAATGCAGTCGTTAAGGTCACTGCTGACGACAGATAAACTGTTAGCTGTATTAGTTGTGTGATTTAACAATGTGTCCAATGTTAAATCAGACCCTTACTTTTGGTGAGTGGATTCCAAAAACAAGGCAAGTCTCTGATTATTTCTTTGCTGTTAGCATAATTACAGTCTTTCACAACCAGCCTGTTTTTGTAGTTTCTCATTAAAGGTACTGTAAGCAGCACGTGCTCATACTGGTTTGAAAGCAGTACTGTAGTCTAAATCAAAACAGTGGTCTGATTGGCTATGCAGTTTCAGAACCAGAACAAAATGTAAACAAAAACAACCTGGCCCTTATGTAAAACATATTTTTAATTGTTAATAAATCAACTGTACTATTGTTATCAGTAAAATTAATATTTAATTTAAACATATTTACATCATATCTTTGCACACATGTTGGTAGCTTTTAATGAAATAAAAAAGATATACTGCTCATAGCACCCATAAACTTGTAACGTGGAAATATGATGTTGGTCTTCAGCTTAACATAGGCTATATATTGGTCATAATACGTCATCAGTGAGCGTCCACGTGTTGTAAATGTCTCTGTCTTTTTCTCTGACCCAAAGTAGAAGGTAACTGCATTTCTGGTGTGGAAAACATGAAATCAACATGAAGTGAATATGCCCAAAGCATGCCATCTGTGTGCTTTTTGCACACACAAAATTCTTGTTTACATCAGATTTGAAGCAGCACCTACTTGCACATCTTCTGAGAGTCAGAGGTGTGGACCTGAAAGTCATGACTTGGACTCGAGTCACTAATTTGATGACTTTAGACTCAACTTGGAGTAACACTTGACTTGGACTTGGACACCAATGACTTGGGACTTCACTTGGAATTGAGCCCCATGACTTGAGAAGACTTGATGCTTCTCAAAGAAATAAAAGTATGGTCTTTGAAGTGTGCAAAAAATGATTAATTAAACTCCTTCTGCAGTAATGAGCGCTCTTTCTCTCTGTTACTTGTATGTGTTTTCTGATGCACATTTCAAAGTGTATTGAGCTGTAACAGCACATGAGATTTTGATATCTTGACAGAGGAGATTTCAAGCTTGCAAGTCTTTGATTCGTGTTGATAGACTCAGAAATCACAGAGATATCAAGTGTTAAAGGATTAAAAAGACTTCAAATGACTCCAAACTTAAATTGTAAGACTTATGACTCAACTTGAACTTGTGAGGCATTGACTTGGGACGTCACTTGAGGCCAAACTTACTTGTGACTTGCAAAATAAGGACTTTGTCCCAACTCTGCTCAGAGTATGTCACATGCAACATGCCCAGAATGCTATTTTTCAGTCTGTAGTTACAATTTAGCACAGTCTTAGTATTTGGCCTAAATTATTGTACAGGAGAATACAATTCACACTGTCAATTCTTCAGGCCTGTGATGATCTGTTTTCTGACTAACAGAACACTATTGCTATTTAGCTATTTATTTAAAGAAAACAAATATAAAATAAACCTACTGAATCTCAAATGTGAGTAACAGAAGCACATCAGCTGTTAGCAATAATAACTGTGAGCCATTTTCTAATTCAATTAAATTCAGTTTTATTTGTATAGCCCAGTATCACAACAAAAGTCACCTCAAAGGGCTTCACAACAGTTGATCAAACATAAACACACAATCAGACTTAACACACAATCAACACAAACAATAACTACACTAAACTAAACAGACCCAGGACACTCCTGTCCTTAGAGCCTCCTTCTCAGTAAGGAAAAACTCCTAAAAAAAAAAAAAAAGCTCTGGGAAAAAAAGAAGAAACCTTATGGAGCTCATATTGAAGGAGAGATCTTCTCCCAGGACAGACAACATGCATCTAGGACTAGTCCGTTATCTCATCTATAGGATCATAGATCAGCTCTGTAAGGATTCACCCAGATGGGGGTGGGGTGAGGTAGGTTGAGGAACTCCATAGGATGCAGCAGGGGCCTCATCCAGACAGGTGAGTGGAGCGAGGTAGATCCAGGAAATCCATAAAGGTGAGGTTGAGGGCCCACAGGTCAGGACAGGAGCACAGATGGGGTCAGCTAAGATCCATTCATCACTAGGACATCTGCCAGCAGCCAGGCATCTGAAACAGTCCCCACTCCCCCAGAGTGGAGCAGCAGAGGGGGACAACTTGTGAATAGCAATGAACAGATTAAAGATATAGAATATTAGATAATATTAATGACAGTGATAGAAGAGGAGCAGCAGATGAAACCAGAGGACAGAGGCTCAGTGCACCATACTTCCCCCAGCTTCTAGCTCCTAGAGCAGCCTATCTTCAGCTGTGGAGTTAACCCTGTTCCTAGCTGCCCTGACCATAAGCTTTCTCAAAGAGGAACGTTTTAAGCCTAACCTTAAATGTAGAGACTGTGTCTGCCTCTCTAACATGAGCTGGAAGCTGATTCCATAAAACAGGAGCTTGGTAACTAAAGGCTCTACCTCCAACTGTACTTTTAGAAACCCTGGGAATCACTAATAGCCCTGCATTTTGTGAGTGCAGTACTCTGCTTGGTTGGTATGGCTCTATAACATCATTAATGTAGGATGGGGCCGTACCATTTACGGCCTTGTAAGTCAGGAGAAGGATTTTAAACCTAATTCTGAATTCAACTGGAAGCCAGTGAAGTGAAGCTAGCACAAGGAGTAATATGTTCTCTCCTGTTAGTTCCTGTTAATAATCTTGCTGCTGCATTTTGAACAAGCTGAAGACATTTTAAAGAGTTTTTAGGGCACACTGCCAGCAGAGAGTTACAGTAATCCAACCTAGATGTAACAAACGCATGGACAAGTTTTTCAGCGTCACTTTTAGATAAATTATTTCTGATTTTGGCTATGTTATGTAAGTGAAAGAATGCTGTTTTACAGGCTTGGTTTATATGAGCCTTAAGTGATAAATCTTGGTCAAATAAAACTCCTAAGTTTCTCACAGTAGAACTTGAGGCTACACTGACACAGACACAGACACAGACAGAACATCTCTCAGCTTTTTGGGGCCTAGTATAATGACCTCTATTTTTTCTGGGTTTAGGAGGAGATAATTAATTGTCATCCATGTCTTTATGTCTCTCAGACAGGCGCTAAGTTTCTCAGCGCGGTCATTCTGATCAGGTTTAATTGGTAAATACAACTGTGTATCGTCTGCGTAACAGTGAAAACGAATGCCATGTTTTCTGATTATGTGTCCTAAAGGCAGCATGTAAAGCATGAACAGAATGGGTCCAAGTACTGAGCCTTGTGTCACTCCATAGCTAACTTTACTGCACTGTGAGGAATGTTCATTTACACTGACAAACTGGTACCTCTCAGATAAGTAGGATTTAAACCAGCGGAGGGCGGCTCCTCTGACCCCTATGTCACAGTCTAATCTCTGGAGTAAGATGCTGTGGTCAATGGTGTCAAAGGCTGCACTGAGATCTAACAGAACTAGGACTGAGACCAGTCCATTGTCTGAACTTAATAACAAGTCATTTGTGACTAATGCAGTTTCTGTGCTATGGTGGGGTCTAAACCCTGACTGAAAATCTTCAAATAAGCTATTGTCCTGTAGGTGGCGACATAACTGTTTAACTACAACTCTTTCTAGGATTTTTGAAATAAAAGGGAGATTTGATATTGGTCTATAGTTGGCTAAAATGTCAGGATCTAGACTGGGTTTTTTCAGAAGCGGTTTAATAACTGCATATTTAAAAAAACCTGTGGCACATAACCTGTTTCTAGAGAGGTGTTTTCTTATATTTAGTATATATTCATTAATTAGAGGAAGAGTTTCTTTAAAAAGTTTGGTAGGAATTGGGTCTAAAAGACAAGTTGAGGTTTTGGAGGACATAATGACTGATGTTATCTCAGCTTGATCTACAGCGATGAAGCAGTCTAACGTTACAGATGGTTTTATAGTGGCCTCCATTTTTACAGCTTTGGCTTGCTCTGAGCTGATCGTAGGGAGAATTTTATTTAATTTGTCTCTAATCCTTGTGATTTTGTTGTTAAAAAATGTAAGAAAGTTTCCACAGCTGAGAGTAACAGGGATACAGGGTTCTACTGAGCTGTGACTGGTGGTCAGCCTGGCTACAGCGCTGAACAGAAACCTAGGGTTGTTCCTGTTTTCTTCTATTAAAGTTGAATAGTATCTGGTTTTGACCTCATGCAGAGTTTTTTATAATTTAAAAGACTATATTTCCAGGCATTCAGAGACTGCTCTGAGCTGGAGTGACAGAGCCATAGCCTTTCTAATTTACGGGTTGCTTGTTTAAGGGAACGTGTTTCAGCATTAAACCATGGTGCTACTCGATTCGGCCTAACAACCTTTTGTTTTAATGGAGCTACATTATCTAGAGCTGTCTTTAAAGACTGCATGGCGCTGTGAACAAACTGATCATTTTTACTGGGACTCGAGCTATGGGAGCTGTTCTCAACAAACTCACTCAACATTGTACTAAATATTGGCTTTATTATGTGTTTAAACTTTGACACAGATTGGTCAGATAATGTTCTTCTAATCTGGGTTTTGTTCATTGGAACAGTAAAGTCTTTGAGTATAAACTGAAAGGTAATTAGAAAGTGATCTGAGAGTATGGGGTTATGAGGGAGGACAGTGAGCTCACTAATCTCTATACCATAGGTTAAAACAAGGTCCAGGCTGCGCTTGTGACAATGAGTGGGTTCATTTATGTTTTGAGTAAAACCTACGCTGTCTAATAAGGCTGCAAATACATTTCCTAGACAGTCGCTGTTGTCGTCAACATGAATATTAAAATCCCCTACTATTACAATCGTATCCCATACACTATACTGGATAGAAAGTCAGAGAACGCAATTAAAAATTCGGAATAGGGACCAGGAGGCCGGTAGATGATTATAAACATAACTGGTTTTTGTTTCTTACAGTTTTGGTGATTTATAGTCAGTATGATTCTTTCAAAGGTATTATCCGTTTATTTAGATTTAGGGCTAAGAAGTAAACTGTGATCTTACTCCCAACGCTCCACCTCGGCCTGTGCTCCTCGCTGTCTGAAAGTTTAATTCATTAACTAACAGGGATTTAGAGGAAATTGACCCAATGCTTAGTAGTCCACATTTAATTATGTCATTATTTTGTTTATTATTAATATTATGAATAAGTTTAAAAGTAGTTATTTTTATTAAATTTGTGGCTCTCACTCCTCTTATTTGTCTTTTGCTGTTGGAGTTAGTGTTTAGGCGGGGGACAGACACAGTCTCTATTTGCTCTGCTAAAATACCTTTATACTGGGTTTGTCCCAGCTCGTAAGGAAGCTCAGAGAAGTGTTTTAAACTACTGCTCTGTGCCCGGGTCCCACCTCTGGCTCGTCAGGTTGGACGACTAATGCTATCAGCCATATTTCTAGACAGCAGCGCGGCACCATCCAACGTGGGATGAATGCCGTCTCTCCGTAAGAGACCGGGCTTTCCCCAAAATGCTCGCCAATTATCAATAAAGCCTATGCCGTTTTCTGGGCACCATCTAGATAACCAGCGGTTGAATGATGAAAAGCGGCTGTACATTTCATCATTGGTCAAATTCGACAGGGAACCAGAGAATTTTACGGTGTCAGACATCGACTTAGCAAGTTTGCACACCGATTCTACATTAAATGCTAACGTGAATAGCAGTAACACTTAAGGCTAAAGCACACTGTTTCCTATGAGAGCCCTCACACCGCTCGGTGGCTGAAAACACATGCTCCTCCTCCGTACTTCTGCAGTAACAAAGACAGTTCTCTGCTCTGTGTGACACAAAGACACAGCTGTAAACACTGAGGGAGAGTAGCCTGCTGCATCAGGGGGACACAGGCAGCAGCTACTGACTCCTGTGCACTCAGAACATGGGGAAAATTCTTTCTGTTGCTTACTCACAAATTAGGCATTTTGAATAAATCATTCTAGTTGCATCAATACATACATCCCCCAAGTCTATATCACCTATGCCACGGTCCTGCCCTGGCTGTTTCTCTTGACGTTTTATGAATTGGAGATGGCTCGTAACACTGCACAGAGTATGCACTGTCTCTGACATCTTAGACCTTTCTATCTAAACTGTCTTTTGTTTTTTTAGGATGGCCTGAAAGCAGCAGATGAAACTCTGTGAGCACTAGGACCCTGCGGCTGGCCGAAGTTCTAGGGGCACTAAGACCCGGAGAAGAGCAGAGCGGGCCGCCCACAGATTCAAGGGCCTCCGCTGTAAATATACCCCACATACACAGCGTGCTCCCTCCGTGCGCCACCATACACCCATGAACTGTCCGGGGTCACCCTCCCTCTGCCCCGTCAGCTCTGTCCAGACCCGGCCCGGCCCGGGACCAGCGCTCACAGGACCAGGTGAGTGCTCTTCAGCTTGGCTCGTGCTGTGACAAACCCCTAGAGGAGAGGTTCGGATAGCCGGATGTGTTTTATTAGTGCATTAAAAGGAGCTGTAGGTCAGAACGGAGTCTGTGGCAGAGAGTTAGGACTGCAGAGTGCCTCAGGAAAAAAGATTTTTAAGTGTTAAGTGTTAGCAGGGCTTCAGGTTTGGCGTCAACTTTGGGGGACACTCTCCTCCACACACTTGTGTCTGTCAGCTAGGCTATAGCTGCGCCCAGAGGAGATCCAACGTCACAGAGAGAACGTGTGTCACATTATGATGGACGGGGGTCTGGGTTCTCCAGAAAACGTCTCTCTCTCTTAATCATGCCGGTGTGACTGAATGACATTGTCTTAGTGCAGCTCAGCTGTATACAAAACTCAAAACACATAGAGATATGCAGTGAACTCGAGAAGATTTTAAGCTTTCTGACAGTTTTTGTTTCACGAATCTACATGCAGGGATCGCGGAGATATCATTTGTTAAAACTGTAAAACAGTTTAAGAGGTTTTAATAAAAGGCGCAGCGCTTCTAATTAACGGCAATAAAGCTCAACAGTGCCCGCCCACCCCCAGTAAAATTCCCATTCATTTTTCCCATTGACTTTTTGAAAATATGTATATTAAGAGTCCAACTGCTCGAGGGAGGCTAATCAGCTCTGTGGTAACTCATAACCATAAAACAAATAAATTAAACTATAAACTAACTTAAACTAACTTAAACTATAAACACATATTTGAAAACTTGTCAAAAGGCAAAGTTACAAACGTATTTTGCTGAATTTTTAAGTTTTAGATAATTTTTTTGATAGAAATTAAACATGTCATGGTCATGGTGATTAGCCTCTCTCAAGCTTTAAAACTGTTAATATTTCTGGTGTGTGTGTGTAATTTTCATCAAATGAAAATTAGATGTACTAAATGAATAGTAATAATAATACATTAGTTTTATATAGCGCTTTTCTAGACACTCAAAATCGCTTTAAAAGTCACTTAAGAATTTGGTGCATTATTCATTTACTTCTCAGTCACACTCGGCGGTGGATGCGTGGATGCCACTTTGCGCCCATGGCCCCTCTGAGCACAACAAACACACAGTTACACTCACACAGGCAAGGTAGGTGAAGTGTCTTGCCCAAGCACACAACGACAACGTATGCAATGCCGGCAGTGGAACTTGAGCCGCCAACCTTTGGGTTACCGGGGAAGCATCTCTACCAACTGAGCTAAATATACAAGTAAATATACTGTAAATATGAATAAATTAGGGCTGCAGCAATTGATTATTTTGGTAATCGAGTAATCTATTGATTATTTTGTTCGATTAATCGAGTAATCAAATAAGAGATACTCCTGCGTGTCTGCATATTTTAAAAAGTAACACATTTTAATGCACTTCTGTGAATCTGTCAGTAACATTAAGAAGTGTTTTTTCATAATTTAATGCATTACATTGTGAATAGCTTTATAAATGTAGTTTATATTATTATACATTATAATATGGTCTACTAAATAAATACTTACTTATACTGGGCTATATTATTATATACTAATTATATATTTAATCTGAATATTTGTTAATGCCTATATAAAACAAAGCAAAAACTGCAGCAATGTGCATTCCCCTCACAGTTAAAAAAGTATTTTAGTTGTAACCCTCTCTCCTTCTAAAAGTGATATCTATTATCATTTATACACCAGGGGCCTGTTAAAGACGCTAAACACCACTGAGCACATCACACTACGCTGTTCATTTTTGCCAGTTTGCTGCCACCTACGGAACAAAGGTTCTACAGAGGTAATAAGAATACTTTCTCTGTGATTATTAGTGTTTTTGTCATCTGCAGGGTCTCCAGAGTCAGTATTTAAGCAGCTCTATGCGTTAGCTGTAGCATTAGCCAAACAGTGCGACGCTTGGAGGACGCCGTTTCCTCTAAAACCTCTTTCACGATGGTGCTGTGCTCTACGTAGTTTATATCTACATTTAAAATGCAAACTACAACTCAAATTTATTCAGTTTATAGTCCAACCCCAGCCTTACTGTCGCTAGTGCGTTGTGCATTAACTGAGCAGAATCTTCGTTCTGTAAGGATTTGTTCATTTTGGGTGAAAGCATCAAAGAGGATGATGATTCAGAAGTGTAATCAGATCAGAAGGTTTATTTCAGTATCACACAGGTAAGGTTACAGTCAGCAGAATGAGCGCGCTCCTAAAGAGGAGTGTCCTAAGCTTTTTTTACTATGTATGACGATGTATGACGATCTCTGCATAGCATTATCTTCTTGGCTTCGAGTAACTTTTTTGTGCATAGAGCAGGGCCACAAAAGTTCTCAGTTTCTGCAGAGTCTTCCCACGCATCGACAGGCCGTAGGAGCCCCCCCTGCAACCTTGGGTCTGATAACTTTGTAGCATGCTCCTTATTTGTGCCATATTTGGAATGCACCTAAGAGTAGAGTGACCTTAGAGTGAAAGAAGAAAAACATCATATAAAATCAAAGTATTATTATTACTAATGTGGAAGCATTGTTAACCTTAGCAGTAGTACATTGAAATATAAGTTTAATGGTAAAACGCAAAGCTATATGTAGAAATATTCAATAGTTCCCAGTGCTATGCGCCAGTCTTATTTGCATTAATTAAATGAAGCTTCGAGTTCAAAGAATGTTAATCGAAGCTTTTTACTAATCGAATTACTCGAATAACTTGATGAATCATTGCAGCCCTAGAATAAATGATGTAGTTTTGAGATCTGTTGATGCTGTAAGTCTTTTGAACAGGACGTTGTGGTATATAGTGCCGTGCACCAATACATGTGTTATAGTATCTGGCCATGAGGTGGAGTAGTTACTGTGTTATACGATACTATGCTATTGACATGATGGCTGCCACTGTTTGTGATACTAAAAGTTAATAAACACAAGTTGTAAAAGGTAAAGCCAAGCATCTCTCCTTGTATACACAACTATTACATGGTGTCAGATGCTGGTCCTGTGCATCATTTTACCAGCGTTGTTAGACACCAAACTTTTGCTAACCCGAGTGAGCAGGCGGCTACGCTCGGCAGTGAAGAGAGATGGAGCAATTCAGACTGCCATCTCCGCTGGGGCTGATGGGCAATCTTGGTGAAAACTGGAGAAGATGGGAACAGCGCTTTCAAATATACATGACTGCGAGTGGCAACCAAAAAATAAAGGTAGCTTTTCTATTGCATGCACACGGAGAAGAAACTCTCGAAGTGTGTAACATTGTAGCATACATATAAAACAGTGGTCCCCAACCTATTTCGGCTCGTGATCTACTTTTAAGGTCATCAAGGCCTTTATTTATCAACTTAATTTTTTTCCCTATTATTTCTATTAGGCACAGTGTGGTGGGCATTTATAAGAGCTATTATTATTATTGCAGTGGTTAAACATGAAAATAAAAATTTAAAAAACCTTTTTCATAAAGTCACATTTATAAATGTTCATTATCAGCTCAGGACAGGAATAACTAAATCTGATAAAGGTAGCATATAAAAAGCATATAAAATTTTGTCACTGATATTTACAACATATCATTTCCTAAACCTACTGATTATTATAGATTATAGTAGGCCTACTATATTTATATGGGGGCAGCACTAGCTCAGTTGGTAGTGTCCACTACCCTGCAGGTCGGCGGTTCAAGCCCCGCTGTCAGCATTGCATACTGTTGTGTCCTTGGGCAAGACACTTCCTCCACCTTGCCTGTATAAATGTGTCAGTGTGCCTGTGTGGTTAGTGGTGGTCGGAGAGGCTGTAGGCACACGATGACAGCCACACTTCCACCACTGAGTGTGACTGAGGAGAGAATGAATAATGCACCAAATTGTAAAGCGACTTTGGCTGTCTAGAAAAATGCTATATGAGACTAATGCATTATTATTATTAGTATTAGTATTATTAGGCCAATTAAATGGTAAATTGCAGTATCAATGCAGTTCATCACCAAAGCTCAGCATTAGTTTTAGTAACATTGGTGAGTGACAGGAGCTCCATGGTAACACTCAGGGGAGGAGCTTGTGAGACTTCGACAAAGTCAGCTTTCCTCACGGCTCAGAACAACAAACTACTTTGTGAGAGACAGAAACAGAGCAAACAGGGAGAATACATCAGACACTGACTCCTTCACCTGTCTCCTCTCTTTCTCCTTCCCTGACACCGCTGCTTCTCCTCTGTGTGCGTCACCTCCGCGGCGCTGTTCAGAGCGGCCGGTAAGTGCGAGCCGCCCGCAGCCTCCACAAAACTCGCCAAAACTCTGATTGTTATTAAATTGCTCGTATTCTGTTTAGTTCGTAGCTCGTGCGGTTTACTCGTGCTTCCACGATGTCCCATGTGTTAGAAAGAATCTCAGACTGATCAATCTGTGTGTCATTAAAATGCCATAGGCATATGACTTTATTTGGAAAGGCAGGGCTCCGCGATCTACCCGCACTGCCTTTACAATCGACTGGTAGATCACGATCGACGGGTTGGCGACCACTGATATAAAATATATAATAATAATAATAATAATAATACATTTTATTTATAATGCACTTTACATTTGACTCTAAATCTCAAAGTGCTACAGAGTAAAAACAGCAACAACAACAGCAATACATTACAATTTAAAATTTTAAAATAAAATTGACATTAAAACAGATTAACTGTAGGCTTTTATAAAAAGGAAGGTTTTAAGTCCTTTCTTAAAAGCATCCACCGTCTGCAGCTGCCTCAAAGGCCCTGTCTCCCATAGTCTTGAGCCGTGTCCTGGGCAGAACCAGACGATGGTGTTGGCCTGACCGGGTCCTGGCTGAGGTGTGTGGTGTGAGCAGTTCTGTGAGGTAAGTGGGGGCCTCACCGTGCACACAGTGATGGGTGTGTAGGAGGATCTTGTACTCAATACAGGAGGTGAACAGGAAGCCAGTGCAGGGTCTGAAGGATGGGGGTGATGTGCTCGTGTTTCCGCACTCCCATCAGGATCCCTGGCAGCGCTGTTCTGTACATACTGGAGCTTTTGAATGCTCCTGCCAGGGATCCCGATGAGGACTGCATTACAGTAGTCCAACCTATATACTATATATACTTAAGACAAAGATTAAAAGTATTAATTCTACATCGGTACCAACAGCCTTACACTGACATGTAGATTAAAACACCTAAAACTAATGTCTAAGGAGGGAAAGGTTAACCAGCAGGGACTTATAATAGTAATATAATAATAATATAATAATAATTATAATAGATAAAGACCAGCAAACTCAACTTAAATTAGATTAAGTATAAAGTTTATTTCCAATTTTAGGCAAAATAGTATACTGAAAGGCATGAAAAGAATGTAATGTTTGAACAGAAGCATTACTGCAAAATTACTGATTATTACTGATACTAATTGTAGTGGACTCATGAATTGTCTCACACACACAGTGGCTTACTGTACTGGGAGCAGGAGGGAGATAGGACGATGACATCAAGCCAGCCTCCGGGTTCAGTCGGGGGCTCGCGATGTTGATCCTTGTCCTTTTGGATCTGCAGGATGTCACAGAGCTGGTCTTCCCGGTCCAAGCCACGGTTCGTAGGGTTTGGTCCTCCGAAAGCTCAACAAGCCTGTCGCCAGATGTCCTGTTAGGTTTAACAGCGATCGTGATGCCGCTTAGGAGAGAGTTTAACTGTTGTTCAGTGTAAGGCAGCGTCAAAGTCTCAGAGTATGGCAAATGTCCTTTTAACTACAAAAATTATACTTGAAAGCTATCAAATAAGAGTTTAGACGACTTATTGTGAAAAAAAAAATAGAATGGCTCTGAGGCAATAAAAGCAGGCGGCGCTGAAGCCGTCTCAGCAGAAGTGGCGTATGCCAGAGCAGACGCAGCTGCAGAGCGAGCAGCCGCAAAAGCAGATGGGGTGGGTTGGGCGGGAAGGGGCATCAAGATGGTGCACAGCTCCAGGTTAATGGCAGGTTTGTCAGTCTGTGGAGCTATGACCACACAGTCAACCTGGGTGCTTTCCAGTGTTGCACCATTGATTTTCTGTGTGTGAGTCTCCAGAGTAGGCTAAAAAAAAGCTAAAGCAAACAGGAAGTTGTCCCTCGAACTCAGAGAGTCGTGTTCTGGACTTGGTGCTTTGGTCAAGGATTGTGCTAGGGTGGCATCAAGGATGTAGCATTGAGGTTTGGAAGGAAAGATGGGAAAAGAGAAAGGCAGAGGTTGGCGAACCTGTGCCCAGATTTTCAATTTCTGAAAATCTATGAGTGGCTCAAAGCGATTCAGAAGGTCCTTGCTTACAAGGAAGGGAACTGTATCAAGTGGTGACATATACACTGGATGAATCAGTGTCATTGGTCCAATGATCATTTTAGAGCTGGGCGATTTAGCCTAAAAAAAAAAATCTCAGATTTTTTCCACAAAAAAATTCGATTTACGATTTAAAAATGATTTTTTCCCCCACTTACTTAAAATCAAACTGAAGACAACAGAGAAATTGTCCAAAACAAGTTTAGCTTTATTGCTTTGATTTCCACTTGAGGTTAAAGTGCAATCAGACAAGTCAAATAGAAGAGAAGGCCCTGTGATTTTACAGGGAATTTTCTTAAAAGTTGTGCTAAAAGTTGCAGTTTTTTTGTCTATAATTCTTCTTAAAAATATTAGCTAGAACTGTAAAACCTAACAAAATCTGTTTTTAAACACATGTGAGGTGGTAATTAAGCTAATTAAAAATACCTGTATTTAAACAGGCCAAGTGTACCTACTTTTAAAATGATATTGCTGTGTTATTAGGCTGTTTTTTGGGGCTCCTGCAGCTGATTCTGATTCTGTTCCTCTCAGATCTTCTCTGGTGATTCCTGTTTTGTGCTGTAGAACATCCAGTCATTAAAAACAGAGGAAGTTTGCTGTGCTAGGTTTTCAGGAAGGTTATTAGCCTGCAACATAAACGTTTAAAGAACAATGACCTCAAACGTCATTGTTGTCTAAATACACTGCCCATTCAACTTTTAGGCAACTATATCACCATGGCAACGCAGACAGCTTTTCAGAGTGACACCAGACAAAACTAGAAAGCAACACGTTCGTCTCCTCCTTTAGTCCCATCCACACCGCTGCTGCTGGTGAGCACCTGCGACCTCCTGTGCGCTCGATCTCCGTGCTATAGATCCGCGCTGCTCTGCATCGCACCTCCACGCCGCTTTGTCTGTGGCTCAACCCGACCTCCGCCGCGCATTACCGGTGCGCTGCTGCTGAGAGAGTTGTGGAGTTTGGACACAGTTGCAGGGTCGTGCTGAATTCGTGGGGTTTGCTTGATTTTGCGTTAATAGTCGCGATCGCAACATCACGAAATCCTGTAGGGACTGACTTTGCAGCGGGGCGCTGTTTGTGCTCCGTCTGAAGCCGCAAACCCGAACCAATTCCACACAACTGACGTTGTGCCTTTCATAGGAACGAGTTCTTCCCTGCTTGCTGCCATGTTGTTTGTGTACCTCTAGCGTGGAGGGAGGGCGCGTGGGCCTACCCACTATGAACTATGGGAGCCCAGAGCGCTGGTGGTGGAGGTTTTTTTTTTTAAATCGATTTTTATTTAAACAAGTCGACCTGCCCTACAAATTCAAATTATTCGAAAAATTTTTTTTAATTAAATTTAATAATTTATTAATTTATTAGATTTATCACCCAGCCCTAGGTCATTTGCACTAAGGCCACCTCTGTGAGAGTGGTAAAGCAATCTGAGTACGGTTGGACTTCAAGGGAGCTGGGGTAAGACTTTAGGTCTCGATGTGAGTGTCGTGCCGTTGCTTGTAAAGTTTCGAAAAGACTAGCCGACATCAGACTGACATCTGCAGCTGTATCAAGAATGGACCAGCTTGTCTCCCAGTGTGACTGGGAGATAGGGTTTACAAGCTACTCCTTTTTCAGAGATGTTGCACAAGAATTGCCAAAATGGTGGTTCATATTTAATGTTCGAAGGATCATCGTCAGATAGTTCAGCAACGGACCTTACCTGCACCACCATGACGTTGAGCTGTCCTCTTTCCTGTCAGGTGTGAGAGCTGTATGTTGGGCCACTGGATTGTGGGCCAGGGCCAAGTTTGGTTTTGGTCCTTCGGCCTCTAAGTAGAGGTCTTTATTTGACTGTTCTCTTTGTTGAGATCTGGGTTCCTCGTGGCATCCTGGATTCACAGAAGTCAAAGTGAACAGTTCAGCCTTACCTTCATTTTTCCTCCGTGTATGATTTATGATACATCGGATTGCTTCCATATCCTCTTCGCTGAGTTCCAATGAACTGTCTGGGTCTATGGGGTCCTTAGCCTGAGTGTCTTGTTCTGGGCCTGCTTACCTGAAGGCTCTTGTCCTGAGTCTTCTCTTCTTTGAAGCCATTCCTTTGGACTGTCTTGGCTCAGTGGAAATTGGTCTCAAGCCCGATAATGGTTTTCTTTTCTTTCTTTGCGATAGTTGTGGGGACTGCCCTGATTTGAGTGAAGTCTGGCCCGAGGTTTATTTGGTGGGCCAAGAATCTAGTTCAGAGTAAGACTGATAGTCATTTCTCCCCGACCATGTCTGGTTTCGATTCTGATTATTTCTTGTTTTGAATGGTTTTTGTTTCCTTTCATGTCTGGTAGAATGAAAGGAGGGACTTCCCACATTTTCGTGGTTGTAGCCAGAGGTTCATTTCAATTCTAAAGATTGCGACACAGTGAAGACTCAGGGTGGTTGCTCAGACTTGGTTGTTGTCGATTTCTGTTTTGTAAAGGCTCTCACACCTAGCTCCCAAAGCTAGCGGCTAGTCTGTGTGAGTGGGCATGCTGCAACACCAAGATGGAGGCTCTTACTATTGTGGAGGTTTTGGAAAAAGAGGGTTGTGAAGTTTTTATCCTCCTCCATGTCTGGTTTGTTACGTGAGCCAAAGTAAGGTAATAAGCTTGAGGGGTCTCTTGGCCAGCTTGTTTCACTGCTAGAGCAGTGACTAGCAAATTGGAGTTATAGCAATGACTCAAATAGACGATTTAGCAGCAGCAGGATTAACCAGTGCAGCAGATAATGCTTCATTGCTTCAATGCTTCAAACATGGTTCATATATCACAAGTAGACGAGCCAACCGTGGAGGACATTTTACCGACATTTAGAACATATTGCCAGCCAAAGAAAAACACATTGTGTAAAAGGCATCAGTTTTGGGCATATCCTATGGCGGAGTCTGAAAATGACAGGCTGAAACCAGAAAGGACTATTTCTCTTGTGTGCTCTGCATCCTAAGCTAAGTCAAATCTGCAATTCTTTGTCTTCAACCACTCAGTTATTCTGAGAAAAGAAGCGTGCGAGGCATTAGGTCTGATCAAAAGGATGGACATTGACGCACTCACTGTGAAATACCCGACAAAAGAGGAGTTACTTTCACAACATGTACGTGTATTTGAAGGTCATGGTGAGTTCTCAGGACAAAGGCTTTGCTGTGACTGAGTCAGCCCCTCTTTACCCTGGGCCACCTATGAACTATCCAGGTGGGCAGCCTGCGATGTACCCACCTACACAAATGGGGTACCAAGGAAGTCCTGCCTATATTCCAGTGCCTACCACAACAGGTTAGCACAAACTGAACTCTCCACATAACCTGTTGCATCCAAGATGGCCGCTGGCAGGATGTCTTGTCTACCTGTCCGTGTCGACAGAGTTTTTCTATGTTGAACTTCTCTTTTGTGTTGTACCTGGACACTCCTTAGCTAGCCTCTTGGCTAATGGTGCGACTGCTGCTCCTCGGCGGCCCTGTGTTCTTGCGGCTTGTTGGGGTTGTTTCAGTGTTGGATTCCTTCGCTACCTGTACATTGTGACTCGTTCCACAGCCTGTGTTCGGCTGATCCTACAGTCGGCAGTGTGGCATGCTGTTTGGTTTGTCGTGTGGCTGGTTCTGCTGCGCTTCCCACTCGCTTAAGTGGATCTGGACGAGGATTTGTGACGCTGGCTGCATCCATCTGGCCAATTGGAATAACTGTTTTGACAATGTGGTGACTTGATTCGTCGCTAACTGGCAACTCTGTTGGAACTTATTTCTCCTTTTGTGGATTCTTAATCGATCCGGTTCTAATGCTGCGTATTTATAAATACAACAAATCTCTAAATCTTACTCAGATCATTTCTGAGCCCACCAGACCAAATTTAAAATCTCCCTTGTCTTCCACGCTGATTGACCTCATTCTTACCAACACCCCATCTAACTATCAATCTGGTGTCTTCAGCCAAATGAGTGATCACTGCGCTACTGCCTGTATACGCATAGCATGCTCAGTCAAAAGGCCCCCAGTGATTGTAACCAAGCGCTCCCTGAAGAATCTTGATATGGATGGCTTTCTTCAAGATGTTGCAACGGTGACATGGGATAGAGTTGACTCTGCCCCCTCCCTGGACGAGGCATGATGCTTCTTTAAGAATACATTCAGTCTAATTGTTAATAAACATGCTCCTTTAAAAAAGTTTAGAATCAAGAATCGTTACAGTCCCTGGTTTTCCCAAGACTTGGCTGAGCTTATCCACCATAAGAATGCCTTTTAGCGGAAAGCCCATTCCACACAGTCTCTGGCTGACTGGCTTGCCTTTAGGCAACGCAGGAATAAAACAACACAGGCCATCAGAAACGCTAAAATCTCCCATTTTAAGGAGAAATTTTCCACCTGTGGTTCTGACGCAAGGAAGTTCTGGAAAGCAGATAAGATCATGGAGAATAAACTTAGGTCCCCCCAGTTACCAATCTCTATGGTATTTAATGACATTGTTGTTTCTAATAAATCTCGTATGGCTTCTCTTCTCAGCCATCACTTTGTCAATGTAACCCAAGCTTTTCCTGCCTCAGGCTCTGATTTGACCTCAGCAGGTGGGGTCGATACAACCTCATTAGATCTTCAGCCTTCTCCATCGAGCAATACTCCTTTCTCCTTCACTGGCACTGATCCAAACTGCTACCGACCCATCTCTATACTACCATGTTTAGCCAAAGTCCTGGAGAAGCTAGTGCACAAACAACTAAACTGCTTCCTTGACTCACATCACTTTTTGTCTGATCTGCAGTCTGGATTTCGGCCTGGACATGGATGTATAACAGCCATTCTGAAGGTCGTTGATGATATCATCACAGCGTTGGACTGCAAACAGGTCTGGAAAGCTACCTTTATTGACCTTGCCAAGGCCTTCGACTCGGTTGACCATAGGATCCTTTTACATAGGCTCTCCAGTATTGGTCTGTCCTCTGTCTGCTGTGACTGGTTCGCTACCTACCTGTCTGACCGTGCTCAGCAGGTGAAAGCAGAAAACATCTTGTCAGAGCCACTCATCATTTCTGAAGGTGTGCCTCAAGGGTCTATTTTGGGCCCCACTCTCTTTCTCTATTTACATCAATGACATCGCTAAAGCTGCTGGCAGCTCCCAGATCCATCTATATGCAGACGACACTGTTCTGTTTTGTACTCAGCTGGCCCATCTCTTCATTCTGCAGCATCCACTCTTCAGCTCAGCCTCACTTAAGTAGAGCAGTTCTTCCACAACCTCCACCTCCGCCTCAACTCCAGTAAAACAAAGTGCATTCTTTTCAGTCGTAAAACTCATGCTGACACCCCTCCAATAATCACCTGCACAGATGGCATGGCTTTAGAATATGTTAAATCCTGTAAATACCTAGGCATCTGGTTGGCTTCATCTCTGTCATTCAACACACATATCAATATTCTTCAAGCAAAAGTCAAAGCTAGAATAGCCTTTCTCTTCCGCAATAAAGCCTCTTTCATTCGTTCTACCAAGTGCACTCTTGTCAAGATGACATTACTTCCAATTTTGGACTATGGCGATATCATCTATAAAACTGCACCAAGCACAGCTCTTAAAAATTTGGACACTCTCTATCACTCAGCCATATGCTTTGCCACTAACGCACCCTTTCATATCCACCACTGTGATCTCTATAAACTGGTGGGCTGGCCTTCCCTTCATACCCGGCGTCTCCATTATTGGTTTCTCTTTATTTACAAAACAATCTTGAACAAGACACTTCTCTATCTGTCATCTCTTGTCCACTTTGCTCACAGCACTTTTCACACCAGGTCAAGTGAATTTATCAAGCTTATTACTCCCAAAACCTTTACTATTTTCGGCCGTAATGCCTTCCACTTCTCAGCAACAGATGACTGGAACACGTTGCAGAACTCCCTCAAACCTCCTTCATTGACATCTGTTTCATTGTTCAAACAGAGATTGCAACAAATTATTGCTGATACTTGTTCTTGTTCATGATGTGGATTCATATTTAGATTAATTTGCTCTTTCATATACATCATACACTGACACACTTCCCTTCCCTCTTTTGTTTTCCTATATTTACACTTGCTCTGTGTTGTTTGGTGTACTTTTGTCTATGTATAGTTGTACTGTGGATCTTGTGTATGCACAGTTGTATGTATGTTATTTATTCCTGCTGGGGCCTCTTGGCCAGGTGACGTTTGCAAATGAGAATTGGTTGTCAAACATTTTTACCTGTTTAAATAAAGGTTTAATAAAATAAAAATAAATCAGGTGAATACCACGTTCACGTTGATCCTACAGTCACCCCTGTCATACATGGTTCCAGGAAGATACCATTAGCAAATATGGACAGACCTAAAAACACACTAGATGACTTGTTGCAGGCCAATGTTATTGAACAGCTGACCAAGTCAACCACATGGGTAAACAGCCTTGTGGTCACTGAAAAGAAGGACAAGAAAAAGTTGAGGGCTTTCCTGGAACCCACAGACTTAAACAGAGCCATTTTGAGGCAACATTACTGTATTCCTACAGCAGATGTTGTGTAAGCTGGTTGGAAAGAATATATTCACTGTACTGGACGAGAAAGATGGCCATTGGCAAATAAAACTGGACAGAGTCGTCGCTGCTGTGCACTTTCAATACGCCATGGGGGCGCTATCAGTTCAGGAAGACGTGTACCCTTCTTCCTGCCAAAGTCCACAATCATTTCTTTTGTTTTTGACACATTCAGAATGAGTCCATTGCATTTGCTCCAGTCTGTAAAATCAGAGATGAGCCTCCTGTATTCCTCTTCCTTGCAATCCTTCACACAAGCCACAACTGCCATGTCATCTGAATATTTCTGTATATGGCATGTTGAGGACCTGTAGGCAAAGTCGGAAGTATATAAGATGAATAAGAATGGTGATAGCACTGTTCCTTGAGGAGCTCCAATGTTTGTCACCACAGTTTCTCACACCGTATTCCCCAACCTGACATACTGAGGCCACTCTGTTAAATAATTGTGGATCCATGAGATAAAAACAGGATCCACACCTAATTTCTCAAGCTTTCCTCTCAAAATCAGAGGCTGAATGGTATTGAATGCGCTTGAAAAATCGAAAAACATGAGACGTACATAGCCCCCAGAACCATCCAAAAAAGACAGGGACCGATGAAGCATGTACAGTACTGCGTCCTCTACCCCCATGCTCTCTTGGTATGCGAACTGCAAAGGATCCAGTGCCTGTTGTACCTGTGGCCTGAGGAGCCTCTCGAAGGTCTTCATGATTACGGAGGTGAGGGCCACTGGTCGGTGGTCCTTGGCCCCAGCCAGCCTCCCTACTTTGGGAACTGGCACAAGGCAAGTTTTCCACCGGAACGGAACCTGACTCGTTTTCGAAACTCCGGTTGAACATAATTTGCAGAGGCACAGCCAGCTCAGAAGCACACTCCTTGAGAAGCTGTGGCGCTATCCCATCAGGACCAGCAGACTTCCCAGAACGTAGCCTCCTCAGCTCAGCACGTACCTCATCCACAGAAAGATGGTACTCAGAGGGTGCGCCATCAGCAGAGGTGGAGTAGCCGCTGAGAGGAGCAGAGCAGGAGGTCACAGCAGCAGAGGTGGAACAGCCGCTGGGTGGAGTAGAGCAGGAGGTCACAGCAGCAGAGGTGGAACAGCCGCTGGGTGGAGCAGAGCAGGAGGTCACAGCAGCAGAGGTGGAACAGCCGCTGGATTGGTTTGACACAGGAGCCGAAGCTGAGTGGAACCTGCTGTAGAAGCGCTTAAACTCGTTGGCCATGTCAGTGTCACCAGATGTCACACTTCCCTTCTCCTTGTAGCCAGTAATGGTTCTCATGCCCTTCCACACTTCTTTGATGTTGTTGTGCTGTAGTTTCCTCTCTAGTCTCTTCTTGTAGTCCCACCTGGCCTGCCTTATGCTCTTTTTCAGGTCATGTTGCACTGCCCTGGCCCTGTCCCGATCACCAGCCTTAAAAGCCTCCTTCTTCAAATTCAGGAGACTTTTAATGTTGTTTGTGATCCAGGGCTTATTATTTGGAAAACAGCAAACTGTTTTAACAGGCACCACCACATCTGTACAGAAATGAATATACTCAGTGACCCTATCTACTGCCCCATCCAAGTCATTGTCAGAACCCTCCAGTAGCTCACTCCAGTCCGTGGACTGAAAGCAGTCCCTCAAAGCTTCGTAGTCCTCTGGGGTCCACCTTCTGAATGATCTCCTGGTTGTAGGCAGTCTCATCACACTAGGCCTGTACAGTGATCTGAGGTGACCCAAGTTGTGGTCAGACTTTCCAAGAGGGGGCATGGCCATTACATTATAGGCATTTTTGACATTCACATAACAAAGATCTAATGTATTGTTATGTCTTGTTGGACAGTTGACATACTGAGTAAAACCTGCTAAATGTGAGCTACAGTCCACATGATTGAAGTCCCCTGATATGACAATAAGAGCATCTGGATGTTGTGACTGAGTTCTCGCGACCGTAAAGTCAGTCAAGCCAGAGTAAAGCCAGGTATGTCGATACAAGAATCAGGGACACTATCAGTCAACCAAGTCTCTGTAAGACAATACAGACTGCACTCACGGTAGATCCTGTCATTCTTCACTAGGGCCTCCAGCTCCTTACATTTGTTAGGCAGAGAGTTTACATTCCCCATGATTATCGATGGCAAAAATGGCTTGTACCTCCACCTCCTAGCCTTTAGCTTCACTCCAGCATGGCAACCACGAAAGGGCTTTTTAAGCTCAGGTGGGATGGGATGGTTGATCCCGCTCGGTTTCCCTTGCGGATGAAGTAGATCATCCCGCAAATACTTTAGAAAACACTGCTGTACTTCAGATAGCCTTCATAACACATTTACCCAGCACAAACACAAGAGCTACACGGACTTGCTGCCACTGCAGTTGGCGCATGCGTGCTTCAATAACATCTGACATGATTATTGTGGCATCCACAGAAAAGGAACATTATAAGTTACTGCACAAAGTAATGACCAGAGCAAAGGAGGCCAATGTCAGATTCAAAAAAGACAAAAGCCAATTCAAGGTGAGCAGTGTAAAGTACATGGGTCATGTGATAACATCAGATAATGTTAAAACGATGCAAAAGTTAAGGCCGTTGTGTATATGCCTAACTAATAAAACCCTCTAATCAAGGTGAGGTTTACATTGAGGTTTTTGAGTTCTTCTAAAAGTAAATGAAGTTGCACTGTATTAAAAGCCTAACTAAAATCTATAAAAAGAATTTGAGCATAGGCTTTTGTGTTCTCTAGATGTTTACAAAGGAGGTGGACAATGCTTAGAAGGGCATCCTCCAGTCCTCCAAACTGACAAACATCTAGAAAGGTGATCAACCTCCTTTTTAAGGAGATACACAACACATTTTTCAAAACACTTCATAACTTTTGAAGTCAAAGCTACTGGGGGAAAAGTCATTATCCGCTGTAGCACAGGGCTTTTTAGGCACAGGTGTTATTGACTTTTTCCCTAGAGTAGGCACAGCAGAAGAGTCTAAAGAGTGTTAAAATATAGGACAGCATGCTGAGGCCATTTCTTCTGCACAGTTTTTTTTATTAAAATTGCTGGCAGTCCATCTGGGCCTGTAGACTTATTAATGCACATGTGTCTGAAATTACGCTCAAAACTATGCACATCTACCTACGGCTAGCAAGTAGCTTCAGAGTCATGCATTGATTGCAAAATGTTTTGGCATACACTGGAGCCATCTGATGGCAGTGTTTCTTACCTCAGGATGAAGTTGTTCAACTCATTTGATTTTTGTTGCTCATCTATTGCAGTGACTTCTCTTTGCAGAATTCATGCCAGTAAGAGATTTCATTGTGTTCCAGAGTTTTGTATTGTTCAAAGCCCAAGAGTTCAGTCTCAAGCTTACAGTTGTTAAAGTTGCCATGTAAGAAAATAGGCACCCCAGGTGTATGCTCCAACTTCTCATGCGTGCACTCCAAAATGCGCGCAGCAGCTCTATTTGGAGTGCTGCTGGGAGGGGCATAAATAACACATATAATCACACATCCAAATTCTCTAGGCAAATAATGAAGACTTAGGCAAACACATAAAAGTTCTGAGTCAGGGTTGCACGCTGTGTCTCAGACTGTACTGCCTGCACCATTTGTCCGACACATAGATACAGACACCCCCGCCGTGTTTCTTTCCGGAGGCCCCTGAGCGGTCAGCGCGTATGAGGGTATAGCCATCCAGTTCCAGTGCGCAGTCGAGAACTCTTTAGTGAAGTCAGGTCTCAGTGAAAACCAAAAGGTTCAAATCCCGTACCTTTATACGATGTTACACTATTGACATGATGACTGCCGCTGTCCGTAATTCAAAAAGTTAATAAACACAAGCTCTAAAAGGTAAAGCTAAGCGTCTCTCCATACATAACTTTAAAGAACATCCTAGACTAGGCCCACACAAGCCGCGGGTCCGGACCACCAGAGGCTTTATTTCAGACCACAAAGCATTTTTCATAATGCTCACATATTTTAAAAATAGCTAAATATTACCACATTTTGTTTTTGAACAGGTGCGACTAAGACACGAGGGGTTCTTGTGGGTTACTACAGTTACAGAGTACAGTGATCTGACTGAGACAGCGGCAGATTTAAATGAGCTAGAGTTCGCTGAAAACTGTTAAAATAAAAGTGAACTCCTGATTTCTGGTCTCACTACACAGGTGAACAAAGAGCCAATGAGGCGTGAATCGACTGTGTTTTCATGCATATTAATTCACCGCTAATTTGCGCATTTATCTAGTATTATTGCCTGCACTCCCCTGCATCATTCACAGTCATAATTAATATATTTAAAATTATTTTATCCAAATACTGCAGCCTGGAGGAGAGTGGCAGTCTTTATAAATCTGTCTCCATCATCTGAGTCTGTCACAGTTCAAACATCAGCTGCTGTTAAAGTGCAAATGGTAAATGTTTCTCTGACAAAAAAAAATAATGTACATGTTTTAGTAGACCAGATTAAACACATAACTAACACTGTAATATATCCTGTTTATTATTATTTTTTATACATGTTATGTTTGGACACCGGCGGGATAGAACGTTAATTCTGTGGACCCCGAGCAATTTTTGTTGCTGACCCCTGTCCTAGACATAACCAACAACTATTAGAGATGTCTCCAGCTGCCGCTCTCAGACTAACTGTACAGTTACTCAGCCCCTCCAACCAATCACACGCGAGCTAACTCAAGCTTGGCCAATAAGAAAGTGACAATTTCAAAAGAGTGGTGGGACATGCTTAACAGACACTAAACTTTATTATGTATTTTTAGGTGACATTATTCACTTGTAATAAAGAGGTAACATTGGCAACAAGTATCTTATATTTTAGTTTAAATGTATTACCACAAATAACCAATAATCTATTAATGTGTCTTTAATTTACTACCTTCAAAAATCATTTATTACAGTATACAGACTCAACTCCAGTCCCCACAGAGAGAAGCAGCAGTGAGTGAAAACTCCAGGCTCACCTTCAGGAGACACATTTACAGAGGCGGTGAATATACCCAGCTCTTTTGGTGCTCTCAGGAGCTTCATCTGCTGTTTAGCCTCAGCTTTACAAGCTGCCTCTGCTCCTCTGAGCCAGCACTTTAATTAGAATACTGTATGTACACCTGAGTGGTGTCTGGGGGTGTAGTGGTTGCTGTGGTTACTGAGTGGCCTGCCTCACACCTGTAGGAGCCCAGGGGCAGGCAGATAGGTCCCCAGGTCCTCCTCTCTGATGTCTTTGTTGCTTCTGGCCTTAAGTACTGGCACTACCTCATGTCCCATATTGTAAAATACCTTCTTTAGAACTTGGCCTAATAATCTTTGTTTGGTCCAATTGGGTTTACCGAAGGGCTGCTTGATTATGGAAAAAATAATCTTGATTAATTAAGTCATAACTGAAATCAAGATTATTCTACGATTATTCATTTAAAAAATTCAACTTAAAAAAAGCTTTTTTTACAAAACGTAAAAGTCAAGTCTGTTATAATCTCATCATAAACTGTTCAGTTGTTTGCTCGACATCTTCCTCTTCAAACCCAAAGTGCTCCCAAATAGAATTTGTCTCGCCTTTTCTGCAAACCTGTTTCTCCTGGAGTGTTTCTCCTGGAGTGTTTCTCCTGTTCTCTTTCTGCCAGGTTTTTCGTTAACAACTCTCCACATGTAGCCTAGCTTATAGCTATCAGAGCACAAGCTTTGAGAAGAAAGGGGCAGAGCGAGCATGCATATTCACAATACACTTAATAATTAATATTTTTTTCTAGATTATATACTTTTGGTAATCGTTAGGTGTAAGATTTGAAATTGAATTAATTGCACAGCCCTAGTTTAACTGATTGAATAAAGATTCTTTTATTTCAACTGCCCTCTGTTTGGTGTGTCTTCAGGTGTTGCGGCCTGTGAGCCAGGGTTATAACACTTATCCATACTGTTGTCACTTGCAAAGAGACACATTAGTTTTGCAGCATAATGCCCCAAATCTAGGGCTGTGTTGGCAAGAATCTGGAGATATAATACATTTTCACCACACATGGGTTACAATACGATATACAAGGATATATATCCCCAGGCTGTAACAAAGACGATAATGTGATGAGAGCGAGAATGACTTTGGAAACCCTCATTTGTTACTATTACACCTTTCACGTGAACTAAGTTGTTGAAATACATTGTATTTATAAGAGCCCGACTGATATATCGGCCAGCCGATATTATCAGCTGATATAGCCCATTTAAAGATTATACACTGAACAAAAATTTAAACGTAACACTTATGTTTTTGCTCCCATTTTTCTTCAGCTGAACTTAAAGAGCTAAGACTTTTTTCTATGTACACAAAGGGCCTATTTCTCTCAAATATTGTTCACAAATCTGTGTTAGCAAGCACTTCTTCTTTGCCGAGATAATCCATCCACCTCACAGTTGTGGTATATCAAGATGCTGATCAGACAACTTTAATATTGCATAGGTGTGCCTTAGGTAGAAAGTAAGATTGTTCTTTTTGGGTCTAGGGGCCACAGACAGTTTGTCAGATGACCCCCAAACACTGAGTTCCACCCCCAGGACTCAGTGAAGACAGTGAAGCCTGGTGGAGCCAGGGGGATGTTTCTCATACTAAGGTGTCGGCCTATTTATCACATCACAGGGATCATAGATCAGTTTAAATATATCCAAATACTTCAAGAGCTCATGTTGCCTTCTGCTGAGGAGGAAATGCCATTGAAATGGGTGTTTCAACAAGACAATGACCCAAAACACTCAGTAAAAGAGCAGCATCTTGGTTCAGGACCAACCAGATTAACGTTATGGAGGGGCCAGCACAATCCCCAGACCTTAACCCTATAGAAACATTGTGGGGTGACTTTAAAAATGCTGTTTGTGAGGCCAAACCAAGAAATGCAGAGGAACTGGTGAATGTAGTCCAGTGGTCCTGGGCTGTGATACCTGCCTGAAGTTAGAGAACTCTATGTATCACAGATGAAGAGCAGTTCTCAAAAACCATGGTTATACAATCTAAATATTAGTTCAGAGATCCACAGGAAAGCAAAATAATGCATTTTTCAGTTTATACAGTAAATGTTTGATTTTAAGAAAAGTGATGACACTTCTATTTTTTGAACAGCCTAATATTCCTTTTTTCCTGACCTTCTGTAAAGAATAACAAATTTGATATTTTTTTGTTCATGTTTTGAGTTGAAATAGAATGAGCAGTGTACTTAATTAATTTGCATGTGTGGAAATAAAAGCTAATATAAGGATTTTGAGATTTTCTCACTGGTACACATACTGCTGTTATTTTGAACACTATCACTGAGAGGTGATAAGACTGAGAGGCAAAGGTGGCAGGCTGTGATTGGCTGACAGTAACAGACAGGTGATAGGGCACAGATGGTGTAAAGAAATCACAGTCTTCCTGTTTGAATTTACTCAACTTCATAACATTCCCCTTATTTGCTCTTTTTTATTTGTCAACACAAAGGACCGTAATTGCTTGATCAACATCATCAAAGACTGTAGAGCCCTACCCACTGTGCTCAACACACTCAAACTGCTCTCTATAGATTTGACCAAGTTTTTTTATTTTTATTTTGGATGATTGTAATTGTGGACCTATTGGAAAATTTCATTTTGAGGAAAATGCGTTCTGTATGTCCTGCAAGGTCCACTGTGTTGTGGCTAATGCTGCTGCTAGTCTAACCTTAAATTTACCACATAGAACTATCATGGGACATTGCTTCTGCCAACACTGTCAATTTACACCAAGGATCATTCCTGCTGCACTGCACAGGTTGATCTTTCCCTCTGTTTTGACAATGACTCACCATCTAAACCCAAAATTGTTGGATAAAACATGTATGTGTCCAGGACTGATGGATATATGATCTGTTCTTGTAGTTAATGCATAGGCATAGTTTGACATTTGCTCTAGGGGGGGGGGCAGATTTTCTTTTTTAACCAACGCACCAGCGACAGCCAGTCTGTGAATGTATTACTTAATACACTGCAAAAAAATAAAGGGAACACTAAAATAACACATTCTAGATCTAAATGAATAAAATTATTAAATACTTCTGTTCTTTACATAGTTAAATGTGCTGACAACAAAATCACAAAAATTATCAATGGATATCAAATGTATTAACCCATGAAGGTCTGGATTTGGAGTCACACTCAAAATTAAAGTGGAAAAACACACTACAGGCTGATCCAACTTTGATGTAATGTCCTTAAAACAAGTCAAAATGAGGCTCAGTAGTGTGTGTGGCCTCCTCGTGCCTGTATGACCTCCCTACAACACCTGGGCATGCTCCTGATGAGGTGGCAGATGGTCTCCTGAGGGATCTCCTCCCAGACCTGGACTAAAGCATCCACCAACTCCTGGACAGTCTGTGGTGCAACGTGACGTTGGTGGATGGAGCGATACATGATGTCCCAGATGTGCTCAATTGGATTCAGGTCTGGGGAACGGGCGGGGCCAGTCCATAGCATCATTGCCTTGGTCTTGCAGGAACTGCTGACACACTCCAGCCACATGAGGTCTAGCATTGTCTTGCATTAGGACGAACCCAGGGCCAACCGCACCAGCATATGGTCTCACAAGGGTCTGAGGATCTCATCTCGGTACCTAATGGCAGTCAGGCTACCTCTGGCGAGCACATGGAGGGCTGTGCGGCCCCCCAAAGAAATGCCATCCCACACCATTACTGCTCCACTGCCAAACTGGTCATGCTGGAGGATGTTGCAGGCAGCAGAACGTTCTCCACGGTGTCTCCAGACTCTGTCACATCTGTCACGTGTGCTCAGTGTGAACCTGCTTTCATCTGTGAAGAGCACAGGGCACCAGTGGCGAATTTGCCAATCTTGTGTTCTCTGGCAAATGCCAAACGTCCTGCACGGTGTTGGGCTGTAAGCACAACCCCCACCTGTGGACGTCGGGCCCTCATACCACCCTCATGGAGTCTGTTTCTGACCGTTTGAGCAGACACATGCACATTTGTGACCTGCTGGAGGTCATTTTGCAGGGCTCTGGCAGTGCTCCTCCTGTTCCTCCTTGCACAAAGGAGGAGGTAGTGGTCCTGCTGCTGGGTTGTTGCCCTCCTACAGCCTCCTCCACGTCTCCTGATGTACTGGCCTGTCTCCTGGTAGCGCCTCCATGCTCTGGACACTATGCTGACAGACGCAGCAAACCTTCTTGCCACAGCTCGCATTGATGTGCCATCCTGGATGAGCTGCACTACCTGAGCCACTTGTGTGGGTTGTAGACTCCGTCTCATGCTACCACTAGAGTGATAGCACTGCCAGCATTCAAAAGTGACCAAAACATCAGCCAGAAAGCATAGGAACTGAGAAGTGGTCTGTGGTCACCTCCTGCAGAACCACTCCTTTATTTGGGGGGTCTTGCTAATTGCCTATAATTTCCACCTGTTGTCTGTTCCATTTGCACAACAGCAGTGAAACTGATGTCAATCAGTGTTGCTTCCTAAGTGGACAGTTTGATTTCACAGAAGTGTGACTGACTTGGAGTTACATTGTATTGTTTAAGTATTCCCTTTATTTTTTTGAGCAGTGTATATTTCCTTCTGCAGACTTACAGACCATGGGTTCTTGTAAGCCGGCATATTGTTACCTTTATAGGCATGAGTGAAGAATATTATTAGAGTGACACTTTATCTGTAAATCACATGAGTTAAGACAAACCGAAGTGGTCTCTGGGGAGTTTCTCTGTGCCCTGACCCCCTCTGAAAGTGCCAAAGCCTGACTCCACAGGTCACGGCGATGTGCCCCCTCCCCCGTACCATTATACTTTGGTGGCCTGCATGCTGTTTTAAAGGGACATTGCAATTGCTATTTCTTTTCACCACTTCAACATTTCTCTCATTTGCATCAATTTTTAAACGTTTTAAGTGAAGAATCATTACATTCCTAATAATAGGCACCTCCTGCGTAAAGCTGGACTGAACCTTCCTCTCCTCTTTCCTTCCTTTAGGATGCTGGAGCTGTGTAAAGTCACCGGGTCGTTGCTCATCTCAAACGCCCGCTCAGCCTGCAGCAGTGAGCTTCTCCAGCAGGAGGCTGTGACGCTGTGCATTAATGTGACCAGGCAGCAGCCATTTCCCTCCGTGACGGTTGCTAGGATACGCGTGTCAGTGTTTGACGACCCGACTGAGGACCTGTATGCTCACTTCGACAGCTGCGCAGATGCCATTGAGGCCGAGGAGCAACGCGGCGGTAAAACTGTGGTCTACTGCAAAAATGGGCGGAGTCGATCGGCCGCCATCTGCGCCGCATACCTGCTCAAGTACCAGCAGCTCACACTAGAGGGAGCTCTGCAGGTGAGAGCTAAGCCTATCCAAATCTGAAGAAAATACAGACACTTCTGTTCAGAATAAAACAGTCATATGGACATCTGACAAAATTAATAATTTGACCAAATCTTTGTTGTTGTTACAGAAAGTGAAAGCAGCACGTCATGTGATCGAGCCAAACCCAGGCTTCATGTCTCAGCTCCAAAAATATGAGGAGGAGCTCAGGAGGAGGCGGGACAAGAGCTGAGCCGTTCCACAGGGCACAGGTCCATGCCCTAAGTGGGACTTAAAGAGCAACTCAACCCTCTTTGGGCCTCTCCTCCGCCCACAAAAACAAGAGAAAAGCCTGAAAAAGTGGGTAGAGACCAGCAAGAGCTGGACCTGTGAGTGACAAGGCCCAGAAAAAATACACATCAAACCCATCTCAATGGAAAAAATGGACACATTTGTGTAAATGTATACTTGTGTTTGTTGTCTACTATCAGACAGTGTCTAAAACCTAATAATCAAATCACTGAAGAGTCATGTGGATGTGGTCTGGGGAGTAAATCCTTTTGTGACTTCATTTATTGTAGCCCTTTGTCCCATAAATGCCTTATTTTGGAGGCGACAAAATAACAAGCCTAGTTAAGCCAAGTTTTTGACTTTGCTCTCGTTTTATGGGGGGAGATGAGGGGCAGTTAAGTAGCAGAACAGTAAGCAGTGTGGGGTTAGGTGATGTTTTAAGAAAAACGACAATCCACACCTGGCAACTACAGGACTGGGACGAGTACGCAGGGGAGAGAGACGGCAAGGGCAGTGGTAAGCACGGAGCTGGGGGAGGAGAAAAACGACAAGTGTAGTAACACAGGTGTGGAGGTAGTTAAACATTCATTCATTCATTCATTCATTTTCTACCGCTTATTCCCGTTAGGGGTCGCGGGTGACTGGAGCCTATCCCAGTAACTTTGGGCTGTAGGCGGGGTACAGGCGGAGCCAGCTTTTCGGAGGGCTGACACACAGACGAACATTAGGGTCAATTTAGAGTCACCAATTCACATAACACATGCATGTCTTTGGACGGTGGGAGGAAGCCGGAGAACCCGGAGAGAACCCACGATAACACGGGGAGGACCCAGAGAGTTGGGAGGCGAGCTCGCTAACCGCTCTGCCAACATGCACCCCCATTAACAAGCAACAAACCGCTATGATGGTAAAACAACACAATAATAGAGGATTTTTGCTGTTTTGTAAATGTAGAGCAGCATACCTTATGTTTTTCCATGTCACCATGTTAACAACTTTCACGAAAAGCACTTGTTGTCAGCAAACCTAAAATCCACCCACTCATGGCAGTACTGCCACCGGCTCAAACCCAAACAGATCAGTGTGAGCAGGACAAGATGAATTTTGTGAATCTGTGAACTCTGAAACTGAACATTCTACGACAATCCAGTTTGCTGTGCAAGGTAAGTTGCAGCCTAGGCTATAGCCTAAATGAATAGAGAACATGGTTGAGATCTGGCCCAGCCAGGCTCAGGTTGGTTTGGGTCAGACTCGGCAGAAAATGTGTGAAGCTGTCACCAGGCTGTGTCAGGGGCGAGGCAGAGCTGCACTGTCCATGCTGCTCCCAGATAACTCTGAGTATGGAGTGTGCATTATACTTTTCATTTGAGACATTCAGGACACATTTACTCATTACAAGAACAGATCAGGGTTAAAGTATTGTTCAAATATTATGGCTTTTTCTGTAACTTGAAGTCTTTATTCAGTTTTATAACTTTAAACTTAAACAGACAGTATTAAATAACACATTCACATCGCATTTGCATTCTGGGCCCAGCGTATAATAGACAGATTGCCCATACACTATAAGAATGACACTGTAGAAAACAAAAGCTGAACAGAAACTGCACAATCAAACAAATCCAGGGACACCCACACACTAATTGTAAGAAAAACCTACTATCATTAGCTACACCTTTCCTGAATGCCTCAGTTAAAAACATGGCCCCACGATTTGTCAAAATTGTCTGAATTTTTCATACGATACAATTTTGGGCATATTTTCCTTCCACCTGTTGAACTCTGGAGGAAATGAATCTTTCCACACACAGAGAATTATCCGAGCAGCAGTAATCACCCCCACCTACTTCTTTAGTATTTTTAATCAAATAAAAAATGATTGATATTAATATGTACATAACTAATGAGACCCACACAGTACTCATCTCCAGCAAAACCTCTGGGGCCACTTTTCTCCCAGTAAAATCACAACCACTAATCAGGAACTCAAGAATGAAGACACTGCACTAAACTCCTGGTTCTTCCTCCAGAGGGAGACACACTCCAGCCCTGTGCTCCAGCCGCTGTCTGAGCCCTGACTCTTCTCACTTTGTGTCATTTAAACTCAGGAAGACTTCTGATTTATTCACTGTAATATATTAAAGCTTATTCTTCAAACTGATCATATCTGTGTGTTTCTGTCGGTGCAGGATAAAGGAAAGAATGACATAGACATAACTGAAGCATAATCCTTTTTATTCAGCTCATTAAGAACTTTTATGTTCCTTTACAAACCAGTTATAAGTACACTTTATTATTATTTTATATGTATTTTCTAGGTGGTGTGTCTCATCCATCTATACTTTGATTGTTTCTCACTAAACCAGGATCAGTTCAGAAAGTTTATTTGATTTGTTTAACTCAACAACTAAAGCAGGAGTCAGCAAACCTGGGCACGAGTGGCACTAGCTATGGTCAAAAAAGAATCATTAAGCCTACATGAGCTGCACTCATTGATCCATCAGCAACAGTGCATCCCCCACCCCTTCCCAGTCTGGGGCAGCGCACCCTCCCACACAGTATGCCACATTTCATCATGTGTGAGAAGCGTTAACTTGAGGCTGAGTCAGCAACTAAAAAAGCAAAGGTCAGGTTAACCAAAATTTGTGCAGTGTTTGAAAATGTTACTGCATTAATTAAACAAGTAGTCAAGGTATATAGAGCCATTCAGTGATGGACAAAGTACTCATCTTCATGGAGATCAACAGGGCCCGCCCACCCCCGGTTCCAGAAGTAAAATTCCCATTTGTTTTACCCATTGACTTTTCAAAAAATATGCATATTAAGAGTTTTAAAAGTTTGACGAGGGCTAATCTGCTATGTGGTAACTCACAACCATAACATGATTAATTTCCCTCAAAAAGATGAACTAAAACTTGAAAATTCATCAAAATGTGTTTTTAAATTTGTCTTTTGACAAGCTTCAGATACGTATTTATAGCAAAATTATTAGTTTTATTGTGATGAGTTACCACAGAGCTGATTAGCCTCCGTCGAACTGTTCAACTTTTAATATACGGATTCTTCAAAAAGTCAATGAGAAAAATTAATGGTAATTTTACTTCTGGAAATGGGGGTAGGCGGGCACTGATGAGATCTATTACTTGGATAAAAGTACAGATCCTCCTAGACCAATGTTACTCCAACACAAGTAAAAGTCACTCATTCAAATTGTACCACTTGAGTAAACATACTGGAGTATGTGCTTTCAAATATACTCAAGTATTAAAAGTAAATATTTTTTTATTTGGGGTATAATTTCTACTACATTAACTCCACAGATGCATGATGAAGTATACAAATAAAATAATCAGATCATTTGAACATGAGATGTCCACATATTTAAGTCTAATCCTATATAGTGTCCACCTTAGAGTTAGAATAAATGGAGACGTGTTTGTAGAGAATCCCTAAGTGGGAAATAGAAGGGACTTGATTTAAAGTAAATTCATTAATTGAACAAACAGGGAATAAAGTCTAAAACAGGCGTGCTGAAGCAGGTTTAAAACAAAATATTGATTATCTTAGGGGTGTGTAAGGGACAAACCACACGCAAAGGAGAAACTACATGAACATGGTCAGTTGTTTTTTAGTTTTAGGACAATTTCTCTGCATAAGTTATTTCTGCCTTTATAGAAATGTAGTGGAGTAAAAAATATATTTATTCTTGAAATGTAGTAGAGTAAAAGTTTAAGTAATAAGTTTCCTAAAAGAATACTGCTCAAGTAAAGTACAGATTCTTAAAAACTGTACTGAAGTACCATACTTTAGTAGATTTACTTTGTTACTGTCCACCTCAGGATCCATTGTGGTTGTTTTTGGTGGAAGCCATTAGTGGCACACTCCAAGGCATAAAAAAAAAAAAATTAAAAAATTAAAATGGCAGTCTTAGCCCAAAAGGTTTGCCGACCCCTGAACTAAACCAACATCTGATACAACTGTGGTCTGTGTCATTACAGATGATCATTGTGCTCAAGCAGCTGCTGTTTTCCTGAATTAGAAAGTGTTTTTGGGACAGCAGTATCCTCTGGTTAGGCAGCGGGAAGGCGGGGCGTCCGCTCCCACTCCTCCCTCACCTGGTTGATCCACACATTGTAGTTGGACACTTTGGTGTAAATTCCGAGTTTGTCCTCTCGTCCGCAGCCTCCCTCTCCCCAAGACACAAGCCCGACCAGGAACCAGGTGTCCCGGTACAGGGTGACCATCGGGCCCCCACTGTCCCCCTCACAGGCATCATACGTCTTTCCCAGCACTCCGGCACACAGAACATTCTCTGAGATGTTGTTGGTCATCTGCTGCGAACACAAGGCATGCTCCACCAGCGGGATTTTGATGACGTTGAGCGTGGAGCTGAAGCGGGGGCTGTCCACGTCCTCTTTGCCCCAGCCAGTGACTACTGTCAGAGTACCATTCCGGTGGAGCACCCGTTGGGCCATTTCTGGGCTTGGCAGACACACGGGAAGGATGTAGGTGGAGAACGGCGCGGGGCTCTCCAGCCGTAGCAGCGCAATGTCGTTGTCCACTGTTTGGCTGTTGTACTCCGGATGTTTGAAGGCCTTCACCACACGTAGCTTCACCTCACTGCCCTCGTCTCGCATTCGCTGATAATCACCTGAACACAGCACAGTTTTCATGATCCTTTTGGCTACATTTTATTTAACACACCTTATTGTATTACTGATTAACAAAAGTACAGAGTAGGAGCTATCCCTGGCCTGACAGGTAATGGTTTAGTCAAAGGCAACTAAAATCTAGATTTGTGTAGTTTAAGTTCAGTCTTTTGTTGCCTTGGTCCCAAACTTTTGAGATGTGTTGTCATCAAATTCAAAAACAACTATTTTGGGGTGGCAGTAGCTCAGTCGGTAAAGACGTTCGCCCACTAACCCAAAGGTTGGAAGTTTGACCTAACCTGAGCATACTGTCATTGTGTCCTTTGGGAAAGACACTTCACCCACCTCACCTTTGTATAAATGAGTGTGTGAGTGTGTGTTTGGTGGTGGTGGTCAGAGAGACTGTAGGTGCCAATTGCCAGCCACATTTTGTCCCAAGGAAGCTGTGGCTACAGCTACCACCAAGTGTGGGAATTACCATGTAGAATGACTTTAAGTGTCCAAAAAAGCGGTATATAAGACCGGTGCATTATTATGATTATTATTATTATTATTATTATTATTATTATTATTATTATTATTATTACTGAAATTTATGAAAGTGCTGCACAGAATATTATAATATTAATATTATTAATATTTTCTACCGCTTATCCGGGACCGGGTCACGGAGGCAGCAGCCCAGGCAAAGCTGCCCAGACTTCCCGGAAGTAAGACAGCATCTCTTACTTTTTGTGTCCACCACCGGGTTGGGGGATTGCCACCATGACATCCAACCTTGCGGCCACAGCTGTTGACAATAGAGGTGGAGAACATGGTCCACTCGGACTCAATGTCCCCAACCTCCCTCAGGATCTGGCTGAAGCTCTCCTGTAGGTAGGAATTGCAGACCCCTCTGACAGAGAGCTCAGGCAGATGTTCCCAACAGACCCTCATAATACATTTGTACATTTGTGTCTGCCAAGTCTGTCCAGTCTCCTCCTCCACCAGAGGATCCAACTCACCACCAGATGGTGATCAGTTGACAGCTCAGCCCCTCTCTTCACCCGAGTGTCCAAGACACACAGCCGAAGGTCAGATGACACGACAACAAATCAATCACTGACTTCCGGCCTAGGGTGTCCTGGTGGCATGTGCACATGTGGACACCCCTGTGCTTGAACATGGTGTTCGTTATGGACAAGCCATGACTAGCACAGATTCCCAGTCACACCTCGCTAGGTGTCACTGTTGCTGCCCACATGAGCGTTGAAGTTCCCCAGTTGAACAATGGAGTCCCCAGTCAAAGAACCTTACAGTAACCCTCCCAGGGACTCCAAGAAGAGCGAATACTCTGCACTGCTATTCGACCCATAGGCACAAACAACAGTAAGAGACCTGTCCGCACAAGCTCATGGTCCTTCCTCTCCAGCGAGTTGACATTCCATGTCCTCACAGCTAATAGCCAATAAATAGCCAATAGCCAATAAATACAATTTCTATTTATCTTTACTGGTTTTTAACCAAATAAGCGCAACTCACTAAATATGAATCCTGATGCCTCCTTTATGGGTATTGATATTTTACCCAGGGTTTTGCAACTTTTCCTGAATGTGAATTTTGTTTATGATGAGATATGACTGTTCACAGAGAAATTAAAACACAGCAGAATCACAGAGGGTGCGGTAAACTCTTCAACCCTGCTCTATCGTGTGAACCACTGTGAAGACTTTATTGAGCTAATGTGTCTCACCCAGTACCACTCTGAAGCGGATGTTGGTCTGCAGACAGTGAGCGGCTGTTAGAACCCAGTTCTGGTCGATCAGAACTCCTCCGCAGTGCAGCTTGCCTCTGGCATTCAGCACCACCACCTATAAACCACATCCATCAAATCAAACACGAACATGAACACAAAACACATGTCGGCGTCTCACCTGCCAAGGGCTCTCTCCCTTCTTGCCAACCTCGCCCCCCACCACCCAGGGCTGCAGACCCTGCACTGGCTCTGAGTATGTGGAGCGGCTGATGAGCAGTTGACCACAGGACGAGCGGCCTACGGCAAATCCACAGGACAACTTCAAATCAACCTGCATTTATGATGGAAATCATAACGTGCACTTCATAAACCTTGTATTCCTGTGAGGATCACATATAGCTTATAAGGCTCATGATTTATGAAGAGATCATAAAGCAGTTGTTAAATGAATAAGTCCTGCTTTAAGCTCTCTTCACCTTCGCCCAGAGCTCTTTGGGCATTGATATACTTTAACTTAAGCTGGGGCCACACTACACAATTTTTTGCCAGTTTTTACAAAGATTCATAGTTGTGCGGAGTCTGCACCAGTCAATACTAGTTGCAGGGAGTCTTCAGGCCAGAAATGGGTTAGTATTGGAGATTTAAAGACTGTAATCGGCGGCTCAGAGACTCAACCAGACCTCAGTCACAGACAGTCAAATGTGTTTGAATTTTAAAGCTGACTCTCACCATGTAACCATTGATCATGTAACTCTGACATATGTGTAAAAAAAAGGTTTGCCAAACTCAGCTTATTTTGAACTTCTGTAATAAAGCCCTGCCTGTTCATTAATAAAACAGACTGGACTGATTGCAGCTCTTTTGGCCTTAATGTTTCTTGGGGTAGGAGGGTGTCCCCAGCTTTAAATGTGGCAGGTTACACAGCGACTATAGGCCCAGCTCTGAACAGCTGCTGTAAGTGTGTGTAAGTACTCTGAGCTGGGCAGCATATTCCTGTGTATTCAGATTTCAGTTCTTCTTCTCAGTCCCTCAGTGTGAGCTCTTACTTGTGGAGACACACTTCCTGTAGTTATCGTGGAGTTTGTAACCCTCCAGACAGCTGCAGCTCCGGCTCTGTCCGTCCTCGCTCTCCTTACAGTTATGGTCACAGTCGCCGTTGTCCGCTGAGCAGTTAGTGGCTGTCACGGCTGAAAAGACAAAGCAAGAGACAAATTCAACCAGTAGAATAGAAATGTGCAGTGTGTGGTAGTGAGATTGAGTGAGATTACAGATTTCTTACAACAGATACATACAGGACTGCTGGAGTTAAGGCTCATTTGTATTCCCATTACGAATGTAAATAGATCCATCTGTTACAAACACTGTACCGTCACAGCTCTCATACTTCTATGCTTCTCTACAACAAAGTTTTTATTTTATGTAACCTAATATGGAGACACTGGAGGAGGTTTTTACACCACATTTAATAAAAAAAAAAAAAAAACGGTCGGTGTCTTCGGCCTTTGACTACACTGCAACCAACTTCCTATAATCTTCAGCTGTTGTCTTCTGCTTCCACTATCGGACTGTCCTCACTTTTGGCCCCAACAGTTGGTCTGTTGGTCCACATCCAATAAAGATAAATTCAGATACAGACTGAATGCTCAGTCTGTATCTGAATGCATATTGAGTATAAATAAGCTTTATGAGTTAGGGAATGGAAGAAATCTATGCAGATGAAACTGAAGATACTTGAATAAACATCCATCCGATTAGCGATTTGGACTGTATCAACATATATTGCATGTTCAGGTAGCGCTCATTATGTTTGACAAAAGCCATGGACACAGTTCCTGTATATCTGCAGTTGGATTTCAGACAGTGTAATGGCCAAAGATACCCATGTCTGGAATTAAGTCTTGGGGTAGACCCCATCAGTAGGACACACCTTGTATAGATGCTGAGAGTGCATAAGAGACAGGTGGGAGGAGCAGTGTGTAGCACTACCCACTGAAGAATTTGGATGGCTGTCTGAGCTAAGGATGTGTGGACAGGAGTACAGTAGATATTGTTATTGTGAGTATTTTGGCATCAGGAAATATAAGCATAAGGCAATCATCCTGGTGTTCAGAGGTTACACTCACGCTGGTCACAGTAGCGCCCCTCGAAGCCACGATTACAGCGGCAGGCAAAGTCCTGGAACAGGTCCACACAGGTCCCATGGACGCAGAGGTTGGAGCGGCACTGGTTCCCATCTAACACCACACAATATTGTCTATCACTTATACATTTTTATAAACCAAATATGTATATTTTATGTCTTGCACTTTTATTCAACTGTATATGTGATAAAACTGTGTAAATACCTGTGTAGACAGTCCAGAACTCCAGCTGAGAACAGACAACACAGTCAGCTCAAAACATTTAGCTGAGTCTAACTTATAACATAGTTAGCAGGATATGCTCACAGTAGCTTCTCTAGTGTGGAAGATCTCACACGCCTCCTCAAAGCTGCACACCTCCTCCACACACTCCCGCTCCAGGTTCCCGGGCTTCAGCTCCTCTAAGAAGGAGTTGGCCCGCCGGGTCCGCAACAGAGAGTGGGCCGTGCGGCTGTCGGAAAACACTGCACACATTTGGACAGAAGGTCTATTATTCTGCAGCCCTGCCTTGAAACACTAATGGGATTGTGAGTGATAAACCCCAGTCCTCTCCTTCAGTGGTCCCTGTCTGCCCGTACATAGACACAGGTAAAACATGAGGACACTGTTGCTGAAGGTCACACATGAGCAATGAGCAACTTCACATTTAAACTGAATCCTTAAAAAAACACATATAATGTTTTTAACATGAGTTTCCAACCTGACAAACTGAGCACTGAGATGCTCCACATGGCACAGCACAGCAGAGCACACAACAGGGGGCGGGAAATCATGGCACTGCAGTCAATCAGAACAGGCACTGCAAAAACAATACATATATCTATACATATATATCTGTATTTGGAATGTCTTATACCTGTTTGTACTTTGCACTTTGTCTCTACTGCTGCGAGAATATAAACAATAATATAATAAATATGCCCAGCAAAGGCTAAAGAGATAGTGTAAAGCTTTGTGTAGGAGAGGCTCTATCCTGAACTGTGAACTGTACCATTTCAGGAGATTGATTATCCAGCATCTAAAACCATGAACTTCCTGCAGGTCAGGCTGCAGAGGATCACACCTGTGTCTGATGTTCACCTACTTGTTTCTGGCTTGATTTTCCTGTGGCAGACAACTGACTGCCATTTTTTGACTCCCCTGTTCAGTTTCAGGAGCTGTTGTACTGGTCAGTTAACAGTCCTGGACTGGAGTGCACCAGCTGGTAGTACACCTGGGCGTAGCCTCACGATCGACTTAGAATTGAAAGTTACGACCAACTTATATTTACAGTATGAAGAGTGCACTGCTTAGACTTAAGCCTTGTGTGCATTATGCCTAAGTGTAACTTTTATGCCTAGTGTGGACCAGGCTTAAGTTGAGGATCCAACTATTAGTGACAATGCTGTGAACCTCACTCCACCACTCCACATATCTGAATGCACAGATTCGACCTATATCCAACCAACATCACATGCAAAGATTCCACTTTTATTTTTACACCTGAGAAGCTGCACCAATTAAAACTGAAGCGGCCTCCAGTTTCCAAATAAATATGAGGCAGTCTTCTCCTTATTGACAGAGGGACATGTCAGGGACAAAACGGCAAAGAGGAGGGTGAGCGCTTCACTGATAATCAAATCAAATCCCCACTCACAGTCTGGAGGTAGTGCTCTCATTTTGTTGGATAAAAAACAGACATCGCACATGTTTAAAACCCTGCGCTGTTCATGCAGCATCTGCTGTGAATTGTTTACAGATTTCATCAATGGTAAATGTTACCTGTCTTTTTTTAAAGCTCTTTCATGATACATGCTCAATAGAATGTGTTGCTATAGGCAACAAATACAGCCCCATGTATTCTCATGAACATGCATATACAACCAGGCACAGTTAACTGGTCTCAGTGAACGTGCACTTGGTATAAACTGGTCAGACATAGCCAAGCCCTGCTAAACCCGGTGTTGGGAATGACTTAAATTCCCCTTTGCCTCATCTGTTTGTTGTCATTTGACTAAAGCTGGGGACACACTACACGCCTTTCCCAGTCTTTTCAGATTTTGAGAAAACTAGGAGCACACACTAACCAACTGGTTTCAGAAGATTTTTTTCTAACAACTGAAAGACTGGGAGTCACACATTTAATGACGGTTCCAGTGCCTGTGTCCAAATGACATCCCCTTCATTGTATAGAGCGCTCTACAGTGGTCATGCTGTGAGAGTTTCAGAGGAGAACAGCAGGACCTCTACAGGTTTTTAAACTGTAAACAACACATTTGAATAAAAACTGTTGAGATGCTTTTACCGCTAATGTTACCAGACCTTAGCTTCTACACATGGTAGATTCCCAGCCTAAGATGACAGTATGTTTTATTAATTAATGTCTTGAATACAACACAGATTATTATTTTTCAGCTAGCCTGTACATATACTTAATTACCACGCTGATAGGGTTTTACTACAGAAGTTCACAATCAGCTGAGCTTGGCAAACTTTTTTTCTTTGTACACATACATCAGAGTAACATGAACACGATTGTGAATTGTTGTAAAATCAAGACAAAAATCATGTCCTGTGTCCCTGGCTTTACCTGTGGGCTGGTCTGTTTGTGGTTATTCCTTGACACATTTATTTCCCTGTATGTCCTGGGAGAGGATCTCTCCTTCAATGTGGTCTCCATAAGGTTACTTCCCCTTTTTTCCCCACAGTTGGGATTTTTAGGAGTTTTTCCTTACCGAGAGGGAGGGTCTAGGGCTATATAAATAAAATTGACTTAAACTGAAATGGTGCGTTGACTCCCCTGTGGACTGGTCAGTTTGTGGTCAGTTAACTCACTTGTGGACTGGTCTGTTTGTGGTCAGTTGACTCACTTGTGGACTGGTCTGTTTGTGGTCAGTTGACTCACTTGTGGACTGGTCTGTTTGTGGTCAGTTGACTCACTTGTGGACTGGTCTGTTTGTGGTCAGTTGACTCACTTGTGGACTGGTCTGTTTGTGGTCAGTTGACTCACTTGTGGACTGGTCTGTTTGTGGTCAGTTGACTCACTTGTGGACTGGTCTGTTTGTGGTCAGTTGACTCACTTGTGGACTGGTCTGTTTGTGGTCAGTTGACTCACCTGTGGACTGGTCTGTTTGTGGTCAGTTGACTCACTTGTGGACTGGTCAGTTTGGTGTCAGTTGACTCACTTGTGGACTGGTCTGTTTGTGGTCAGTTGACTCACTTGTGGACTGGTCTGTTTGTGGTCAGTTGACTCACTTGTGGACTGGTCTGTTTGTGGTCAGTTGACTCACCTGTGGACTGGTCTGTTTGTGGTCAGTTGACTCACTTGTGGACTGGTCAGTTTGGTGTCAGTTGACTCACCTGTGGACTGGTCTGTTTGTGGTCAGTTGACTCACCTGTGGACTGGTCTGTTTGTGGTCAGTTGACTCACTTGTGGACTGGTCTGTTTGTGGTCAGTTGACTCACTTGTGGACTGGTCTGTTTGTGGTCAGTTGACTCACCTGTGGACTGGTCTGTTTGTGGTCAGTTGACTCACTTGTGGACTGGTCAGTTTGGTGTCAGTTGACTCACCTGTGGACTGGTCTGTTTGTGGTCAGTTGACTCACCTGTGGACTGGTCTGTTTGTGGTCAGTTGACTCACCTGTGGACTGGTCTGTTTGTGGTCAGTTGACTCACCTGTGGACTGGTCTGTTTGTGGTCAGTTGACTCACCTGTGGACTGGTCTGTTTGTGGTCAGTTGACTCACTTGTGGACTGGTCTGTTTGTGGTCAGTTGACTCACCTGTGGACTGGTCAGTTTGGTGTCAGTTGACTCACCTGTGGACTGGTCTGTTTGTGGTCAGTTGACTCACCTGTGCCCTGGACTGCTGGAGCTGTTGTGGTGGTCAGTTCTCAGTTTTACACAGAGTACAGACAAATTATGATAACGTGGCTTAAAATAGAGGGTGCCTTATGCTTTTGCCACAGACATTTGACCGAATAAGGATACATGTACATAACAATAGACTCTAAATACTAAGGCACTATATACTGCTCTTGACAGATTCTGTGCTTGTTGCAACATGGTTTAGTTGCATACCTGTCAGACAATTAGAAGTGAAAATTCATCCGGAAAATACAATAAAGGCATACAAGTCTAATTATTTCAGTCGATATAACAGACATGCGCCTGGTTGTTTGAGCTGAGCTGTGACCTCACTCTTTAACAGAATATTTATGAAATAAATGTGTTGTAAAAATATAATTGTTGGAGAAAAAATCCCGCAAAGGCTAAACATTAGCCCAGTTTGTTTAGAGTATTGATCATTTGAGCTGAAAACAACGAGGTCCCTGTGTGATCCCATGAACTTTGACCTTTCAGCTTCGATAAATGGTCTACAGAGAAGGCTATGAATTATTCTTTAAAAAAAAGTCACTCATGACAATAAGCTAACATGAAGTGGGTTTACTCACAGAGAAGCAGAAAGACAGAAGAAGCAGAGATTTTTCCAGAGCCGTGTTTTGCATCGATGCAGATGTTAATGACTAACTCCAGTGTTTACTCAGAGTCCACAGTCTGGGACCACACCAGTCTAAGACCGGGACGTCCCACAGGAGCACCCCAGCCAAATGACAGGACTCCACCAGTCACCGAATAGTTGTTCGGCCTCCATCCTCCTCCCAGTTTAGTGGCAGCATTACGCAGGGCACAGAGTGGGCTCAGGATATGTCCACTCTATGGAGTGGGCAGGGAGTGGGCACATAGTGAGCTCAGGGAACAGAGTGGGCACAGAGTGGGCAAGGAGTGGGCAAGGAGTGGGCTCAGGACACAGAGTGGGCACAGTGTCAGCTCAGAGTGGGCAAAGTGGGACTAATCGACAGATTATCTGTTTCTTTAATTGCTAACACGTCCCCTTCATTTGCATTTCAGCGACAGAAATCAAGAAATGAATAAATGTGGGAACAAATAAAAGAGGAAAAATAAATAATTCAATAAAGCAAAAATAAATTAAAGCGCAAAATGGCAAATGAATAAATGTAGAAATAAATTCAGAAAGGGAATAATTATTGTCCTTTATTTATTTATTTTATTTTATTTATTTTAACCAAAATGTTTTTTGTTTGTTTGTTTGTTTGTTTTTTTCATTTTAGCATTTGTTGTCCTGTTTAAAAAAATATTCAATGAGAGCATTTATTTTTCAATTTATTAATTGATTTTACAGTTTTGTTCCTCCATATATTTATGGCTCCTACTAAATATTTCCAAATGTACATTATGTTATCTTTTCATCTAGCAACAATATTTACAGCCTGTTACAGCACTGGGCCAGATTTGAGTGTGTGGCGAGGAGGCAGGAAGTCAAAAAAAGCATCTGATATATAATGACACTCCCTTCCCTTGGTATTTCCCAAACACTTGCTCTCACCGCACAGACACCAGAGACATGACTCTTTATGGCCCACATCCAGGTTTTTATTAGGAAAAGCGCAAACAAATAACGTGCCACAAAAAGGAACGGAGAGCAGCAACAAAAGCCCATGAACCATGAATGGCTTAACCTTAATATGTGTCCTAGTTTCCACCAACACACAATGTATGGCTGTGACAGAGACAGGGAGGTGTTTTTACAGCAATAGAAACCAAAATGGGTTTGTTCACACTGTCTCTGAGTTGCTGAGAGTCAGGATAAGAATTTTAACATCCTTTACTTCCATTAAATATGAACTGAACGCACCATGCCACACTGTAAAAATATTTTTCTTTTTTGGAGTTTCTGATTAGTTGAGCTTCTTTTGAACCCTTTGGTCTGGAAAAAATAGCACTGGACTGGTCTATAACATTTGGCAGGTTTTTAGAAAATATTCTGGAGAAAATACCAACAAAACAGTTGTCATTTCATGGTAAACAAAGTAGAAATACACATTTCAATAAACTGCCATGTCCTCACACTCATGTCATCAGTTCAGTTGTTTTTTGAGTGAGTGATTCATGTTTGGTTGCTCACGTTTCATGCTGGTATATTATACATATTTTGGGGGTTTTAATGATGCCCTGACCAGGAAGGCTTTGGTTGTCTGATTGCATTCTTTGCAGGGAATGTGTTTGGTTTACCTTTTGGGCTATATTTTCTTGTGCTGGCCAGGTTTTAAGTTCTGTTTGAGTCATTAAAATCTGGCAACCCTGACCAGGAGATGCGGACTCATTTCAAACTCAGAGACCCAGACCTGACCCAGGAAGACCACTTCCTTAAGAACTGAACCAAGGCTGTGTTTTGTAAAAGACAAACACTGTATTTCATAGATGACAATGAGCTGTATACAACATGCCCCAGAGCATAGGATGCACACAGAAAAAACTGGAAACTACCACTTGAGGTTGCATTGAAGAAACGTAAATAATGCAAACACACACAAGTAGCTTCACTTCTCTAAAAGAACTGTTTTCTGATGCTGTTTAATTGGATATTTTTTATGACGGGTGCCAGTCTCCAGTTTGTATTATGTATTGATTGTGGCAGACAGAGGTAGCGGTATAGGTAATCGTAATAATAATTAACTTAATTTAGGGCCAAACAACGCCACCCCAGGAGTTTTGCCTGGAGAATCTAAACACAGGTAAGGCACACAGGTACATTTAACTGAGATGACAGAGATGTTATTACTTTACATTCCATTAATTAATATATATAATTTAAATTCATGTATTAGAGATGACCACATTTAAAAACACGTTGAGGACCTCTACATACAACTTTTTTGTAGGAGTGTACAGTGTCTTCATAAAACATAAAAACAGTGGCTCCATGGACCAGCCACGGGCAGCAAGACGCCCACCGCAAGTCACACAGAGAGCACAGAGAGGGGTCATCAAAAAGGGGAGGGTCACCACCGACAGGGCCCTATAAGTAGCAGCCATATAGTCAGTAATATCATGAAATGTTTGTGAGGCTCATACTTACTCCATGTTATGTCCTTACATAGTGAGTTGAAACGTGAAGACGGAGCCTATAGGAGCCCCTCTTTGTTAAGCTAAATTTGAACTACGCAGATGTTTACCTTGGTGATCCCATTTTGAGCTAAAGTTAACAGTTATTTATGATGGGCACCTGGCTCTGCTCCCATCTTGCCTTTTTTGTTACTTCTGCTATTTGGTTTTGTCAGTTCTAAAGTTAACTCCTTAAAACTATTGGCTCGTGGCCATGCTTCAACATGGCCTTTTTGGTAAAGAAAGTGTTTTCTCTCATGCTGATTGGTTCATAACTATGCTGTGAAACCTACTTAAACCTTTGTGAGCTGATCCTGCGTGGTCGGAGAGTTATCTATTGCCTGTGAGATGATTGTCCGAACCTGAGCTCAGAATAAACCAGCCTGAATCTTTTTCTACCTCGGCCTCGTTCTTCTTCAATCCTCTTGTTCAACTTGATAACAGTCAGTTTGCATTGTATGATTAAGAATGCAGTTAATTTAGACAGAAGAGATGTAACGGGAGCAGTGTTTGTCATGACACGCCACTTTGAATGTGGCCAGCCAAACACCAAACACACACGAGGGGGAAGTCTGAGCCACCAGTAAGCTAAAAACAATAGCCAATTAGCTTATACGCATATACGCTTATAAGACAATTAAGTGTACAAGACAAACTTTCTTCTCCCCTACGATGCCCACAACACTAAGCTCTAGCCACTGGGCTTTACGCCTTGTTCACAGCAGCTGTAGTGTGCCTGACGTCAGGTGTGAAAGGTCAGGTGGAGGGGGCGAACATGGGAAAGTAGCACCCTTTATATAGGGGAGTTTGTGAGGCCAACACAAACACCACACTACTACACCCATATTATAATGAACAGCTGTATCGGGTGACATGGCTGTAATTCCCCACACAAAGCTGTCACATGCCTGAGGTTTGTGTTACAGGCCGGTGCTAACAGGATCTGAATCTGAGGAACTCCACCCGTTTTCTGAAAGCCTCCCACCTGCAGCAGTGAGATCACTTAATGAGGAGTCACAGCTCTTCCACATTCACTCCTACACAGGCCAGGAGGGCCAGTCTGAGTCCCACCTTAAGTACTCAACCACTCTGAACTGGGCAAGACATTTTTACAGTGTTTGAATGTCACATTTTGGACGATGTTTTGACAAAGGTGCCTCTCTGTGAAGTTCACAGTTCAAGCTTCTAAATGGTGTGGCACATCTCAGACTCCAGTGAGATGTGCTGATGCTCTGAGGGCCAGTCTCCATCTGAGCCCTCCCTCTGAAAGGACTGAGGGCCTACATCATGAATCGTCTTGTTTGTATTCGCAAATGCAATTGGTGCACTTAGGGCTGAGCTGTGTTCTGAGCATTTTTATTCAGATACAAATGAAACTAAAAAAATCAAGTAAAAACATACACTGTGATTCATAATAATGTTAGGTTACAGAATGGCTATGGAACACATCTTTTTAAACTGACTTCTTGCAAATCCACTGGGCTTAAACCAAACTGTGATGCTGCACTCATAACTACGGAAGCACACTGGATTAATTAATAAACCAATACATTTAAATTTATAAAAAAAAAAAAAAAAAAAAAAACAACCTCAGGGAGAACCACATGAAGGAAAGATCTACTTCGAGGACGGACAGGCTGTAGATATGTCCAGAGAGCTGTTCCATAAAACTAGCTAACGCCATAAGCTAGGGTTCTTTGGATAAGTCTGTTTTATTTTGTTGTCATTTCTGTTCCATAAAACAGGCTCAACCTGAGACTCTGCAGCTGAGCCTGGTCCAGAGCAGGTTTAGGTCTAGATTAGCCTGAACACTTTATAACTCCTGCACTTTCAGTGTGTAAAGATTTAGCTAAACTTAAAAATTAATTCATGTATTATAATGTACATAAACAATTTAATCAAATATTTAATATGAGCGATATAGACTGTTCTGGGTCACAAATCTGGGTCACAACTTATTTTGTTCTTATTTTATATTAAGCTAATTTAAATTTCAAGACACAGTTTGCAGCATTTTTTTTTAAAAGCTGCACTACCTAATTTCTTTTTCCTTGTATTTTGGCAAAGATATTTATTTAGTTTAGGTTCCGTCGAATCGTGATTCACATTGGTGGTAACGACGCCCGGCGGAGACAATCAGAGGTGCTCAAATTGAACGTAGGGTTGGTGTGCAAACTTGCTACGTCGATGTCAGACACCGTAATATTCTCTGGTCCCCTGCCGAATTTGACTAATGATGAAATGTACAGCCACTTTTCATCATTCAACCGCTGGTTATCTAGATGGTGCCCAGAAAACAGCATAGGCTTTATTGATAATTGGTGAGTGTTTTGGGGAAAGCCCGGTCTCTTACGTAGAGACGTCATTCATCCCACGTTGGATGGTGCCGTGCTGCTGTCTAGAAATATGGCTGATAGCATTAGTCGTCCAACCTGACGAGCCAGAGGTGGGATCCGGGCACAGAGCAGTAGTTTAAAACACTTCTCTGAGCTTCCTTACGAGCTGGGACAAACCCAGTATAAAGGTATTTTAGCAGAGCAAATAGAGACTGTGTCTGTCCCCCGCCTAAACACCAACTCCAACAGCAAAAGACAAATAAGAGTGAGAGCCACAAATTTAATAAAAATAACTTCTTGTAGACCTATTAATAATATTAATAATAATCAAAACAATGACATAATTAAATGTGGATGACTAAACATTAGGTCCATTTCCTCTAAATCCCTGTTAGTTAATGAATTAATTAATGATAATAAACTTAATCTACTGGCCTTAACAGAAACCTGGCTACAACAGGATGATTATGTGAGGCTTAATGAAGCTACTCCCCCAAGTCATGTAAACTTTCAGAGAGCGAGGAGCACAGGCGGAGGTGGAGGAGTGGCAGTAATATCACAGTCTAGTTTACTTCTTAGCCCCAAATCTAAACACACATATAATTCCTTTGAAAGCCTCATACTAACTATAAATCACCCAAACTGTAAGAAACAAAAACCAGTTATGTTTATAATCATCTACCGGCTCCTGGTCACTATTCCAAATTTTTAATTGCATTCTCTGACTTTCTATCCAGTATAGTGTTAGACTCAGATAAGATTGTAATAGTAGGGGATTTTAATATTCATGTTGATGACAGCAGCGACTGTCTAGGAAATGTATTTGCAGTCTTATTAGACAGCGTAGGTTTAACTCAAAACATAAATGAACCCACTCATTGTCACAAGCACACCCTGGACCTTGTTTTAACCTATGGTATAGAGATTAGTGAGCTCACTGTCCTCCCTCATAACCCCATACTCTCAGATCACTTTCTAATTACCTTTCAGTTTATACTCAAAGGGCCATATTTACTAAGACGGGTGCTAAACTGCGAGTGCAGTGATAAAATATGCGGCCGCTATTAATGTTCGTGTTGCGCGTGAATTACTAAGACAAACTGCGTGGCAGGTGACAGTGCAAACAGATGGGGCGGAGCTATTTAAACGGCATCATTGCGTGTATTGTTTTGCGTCATGGAAGGTGCGGAAGTGGAACACAAACGGAAGCAAAAATTTAACTAAGAATAGCTGAAAGTGCTGGTGAATAATTGTTTCATCCGTCATGGCAAATAGATCTGCACGCGTGGCAAACACTCTAACCCTACGTATTTATTAATTTCTTCTCCTTCGTCTCACACGAATCACAGCAGCCATATCTGTACAAAAGATTAGCACGTCCTTCTCCAATGTGCTAAATGTATATGCTATTTTCGCATGCAAAGTCATGGTGAGCCATTTTGCGCACTCTGGGAAGAACGCCTCAGTTTACAGATTCATTAGGTCATAGGAGCAAAACCTGCATTGCGTTCACTCTGCTCCTGTAAGACACAAATCTCAACTGCATCTGGGTTTGCTCCAATTTTAGCGCATATTATTCAGTTAGCGTGCACGCAAACCTTTGATAAATCTGGCCCAAAGACTTTACTGTTCCAGTGAACAAAACCCAGATTAGAAGAACATTATCTGACCAATCTGTGTCAAAGTTTAAACACATAATAAAGCCAATATTTAGTACAATGTTGAGTGGGAAATTAGAAAGGCTATGGCTCTGTCACTCCAGCTCAGAGCAGTCTCTGAATGCCTGGAAATATAGTCTTTTAAATTATAAAAAATCTCTGCGTGAGGCCAAAACCAGATACTATTCAACTTTAATAGAAGAAAACAGGAACAACCCTAGGTTTCTGTTCAGTGCTGTAGCCAGGCTGACCACCAGTCACAGCTCAGTAGAACCCTGTATCCCTGTTACTCTCAGCTGTGAAAACTTTCTTACATTTTTTAACAACAAAATCACAAATTAAATAAAATTATCCCTACGATCAGCTCAGAACAAGCCAAAGCTGTAAAAAGGGAGGCCACTATAAAACCATCTGTAACGTTAGACTGCTTCATCGCTGTAGACCAAGCTGAGATAACATCAGTCATTATGTCCTCCAAAACCTCAATTTGTCTTTTAGACCCAATTCCTACCAAACTTTTTAAAGAAACTCTTCCTCTAATTAATGAACCTATACTGACTATAACTTACGTACTTACTTAGAAACAGGTTATGTGCCACAGTCTTTTAAATATGCAGTTATTAAACCGCTTCCGAAAAAAAAAAAATCCATTAAAATCCATTTTAGCCAACTATAGACCAATATCAAATCTCCCTTTTATTTCAAAAATCCTAGAAAGAGTTGTAGTAAAACAGTTATGTCGCCACCTACAGGACAATAGCTTATTTGAAGATTTTCAGTCAGGGTTTAGACCCCACCATAGCACAGAAACTGCATTAGTTAGAGTCACAAATGACTTGTTATTAAGTTCAGACAATGGACTGGTCTCAATCCTAGTTCTGTTAGATCTCAGTGCAGCCTTTGACACCATTGACCACAGCATCTTACTCCAGAGATTAGACTGTGACATAGGGGTCAGAGGAGCCGCCCTCCGCTGGTTTAAATCCTACTTATCTGATAGGTACCAGTTTGTCAGTGTAAATGAACATTCCTCACAGTGCAGTAAAGTTAGCTATGGAGTGCCACAAGGTTCAGTACTTGGACCCATTCTGTTCATGCTTTACATGCTGCCTTTAGGAAACATAATCAGAAAACATGGCATTAATTTTCACTGTTATGCAGATGATGTACAGTTGTATTTATCAATTAAACCTGATCAGAATGACCACATTGAGAAACTTAGCGCCTGTGTGAGAGACATAAAGACCTGGATGACAATTAACTATCTCCTCCTAAACCCAGAAAAAATAGAGGTCATTATACTAGGCCCCAAAAAGCTGAGAGATGCTCTGTCTGACCAGAGTCTCCCTGGGTGGTGTCAGTGTAGCATCAAGTTCTACTGTGAGAAACTTAGGAGTTTTATTTGACCAAGATTTATCACTTAAGGCTCATATAAACCAAGCCTGTAAAACAGCATTCTTTCACTTACGTAACATAGCCAAAATCAGAAATATTTTATCTAAAAGTGATGCTGAAAAACTTGTCCATGCGTTTGTTACATCTAGGAATGGATTACTGTAACTCTCTGCTGGCAGCGTGCCCTAAAAACTCTTTAAAATGTCTTCAGCTTGTTCAAAACGCAGCAGCAAGATTATTAACAGGAACTAACAGGAGAGAACATATTACTCCTGTGCTACCTTCACTTCACTGGCTTCCAGTTGAATTCAGAATTAGGTTTAAAATCCTTCTCCTGACTTACAAGGTTGTAAAATGGTACGGCCCCATCCTACATTAATGATGTTATAGAGCCATACCAACCAAGCAGAGTACTGCGCTCACAAAATGCAGGGCTATTAGTGGTTCCCATGGTTTCTAAAAGTACAGCTGGAGGTAGAGCCTTTAGTTACCAAGCTCCTGTTTTATGGAATCAGCTTCCAGCTCATGTTAGAGAGGCAGACACAGTCTCTACATTTAAGGTTAGGCTTAAAACGTTCCTCTTCAAGAAAGCTTATGGTCAGGGCAGCTAGGAACAGGGTTAACTCCACAGCTGAAGCTAGGCTGCTCTAGGAGCTAGAAGCTGGGGGAAGTATGGTGCACTGACCTCTGGTTTCATCTGCTGCTCCTCTCCTATCACTGTCATTAATATTATCTAATATTCTCTATCTTTAATCTGTTCATTGCTATTCACAAGTTGTCCCTCTCTCCTGCTCCTCTCTGGGGGAGTGGGGACTGTTTCAGATGCCTGGCTGCTGGCAGATGTCCTAGTGATGATTGGCTCTTAGCTGACCCCATCTGTGCTCCTGTCCTGACCTGTGGGCCCTCAACCTCAACTCTAAGGATTTCCCTCACCTATCTCGCCCACTCACCTGTCTGGATGAGGCCCACCTGCTGCATCCTATGGACTTCCTCAACCTACCTCACCCCACTCCTGTCTGGATGAATCCTTACAAAGCTGATCTATGATCCTATAGATGAGCTAATGAACTAACAGTCCTAGATGCATTGCCTGTCCATCCTGGGAGAGGATCTCTCCTTCAGTTGGGCTCGATAAGGTTTCTTCTTTTTTCCCACAGCTGGGGTTTTTTAGGAGTTTTTTCTTACCGAGAAGGAGGGTCTAAGGACAGGAGTGTCCTGGGTTTGTTTAGTTTAGTGTAGTTATTGTTTGTGTTGATTGTGTGTTCAGTCTGATTGTGTGTTAAGTCTGATTGTGTGTTTATGTTTGATCAACTGTTTGTGAAGCCCTTTGAGGCGACTTTTGTTGTGATACTGGGCTATACAAATAAAACTGAATCTGAATCAGTTATTAGTGCAGTATAACAGAAGTCATCTGAGAAAAAATGAGACTTTGAGGTCACCCGTGAGCTGTATTTTGAGGGTTTTTGTTTTAGACTGAGGGAAGGAACAGTTTAACCAATCACATGCTTTCATGGGACAGGAGCACCCTGATTGGTCAATACATCCTTTATCTATCCAGAACTATAATCTCTCAGGAATAAGGAAGGAGCTATTGTTTTATTTCAAAATGTATAGCTTATTTACAGTATTTTTATTTTTTATTTTAAAGAATTAAAATCAAACTCCAGACCTCTGCTGTGTTATTGTGATAGCTCCTGGCTTGTGCACATACTTCCAGGTTTGTGTGAGACTGTGATAGAGTGGAGTGTATCATTCAAACTCAACTTTTATTTAGACACATCACTTTTACAGTCTCAAAATCAGGTAGTGCAGCTTTAAATAAAAATGAGCAAACATTAGCACAATATCTCTGCATTGGTGGGTCTTTAATGTGCTTCTCTGTAGTTTGTGATGGTAAAATGCTTCTCTAATGCAACCAGCTGTAAATGCTACAGTTCACTCTTTCACTCATTTAATTTCTCTCCAACTGTCCCGTCAAAATGAGCCGAAAGGGGCAGTATTTCGGTCTTAATTTGGCCGCTCCTCCGTGGATCGTTTACCTCACAAGTTAAAGTGATGTTTGTGGAGTTGGCCGTTTTCTTGCCAGAGTTTTTCAATGAGGCTCCATTGAATCCTCGCTCCACTTCAATGGGCTGCCGACACAAGAAATGTTTTTGGCAAGGTATTTTTGTTATTACTTGTGCTTTTTACTTATTTAAATAAGATAAATTACAAAAAAATTAGGAAACATTTTAAAGGTATGCATTTGAACTGGCAACATGAACTGGCAACTTGTATGTATATATGCATCCAATTTTTAAAAGGCAATTTTTTTAGTCCGATTTTTTTTTAACACTGAAACAATACAGTGAAAATTAGATAGGGCCTACTGAAATTTTTGTGACTGAAATTCACAGACAAAAAAAATCAGACTCCTTTTTCAGTGTTAAAAAATTCAGTGATAGAAATTCAAAGGCATTTAAAATTCAAAATCTGATGAAACAAGTTTGCTTCCATATGCTGCTCTTCTCAGGAGCTGAAAACGCTCAGTCTCACAGCTCTACATAGAAACGTGAAACCAGGAAGAGCTCCTGTGTGTTTCTAAAGCCCATACACCATCACCAGACTCATTCTGATCATTTCAGAGCTTAAACCACCATCACTACAAAGCTGTCAGTTCATTTATCTATTTGTTAGCGTCATGTTGCTAATAGCGGGGGTGCACGGTGGCAGAGCGGTTAGCGTTCTCGCCTCCCAGCAAGGAGATTGTGGGTTCAAGCCCCGGGTTGACCAACACACCATCACATGAACTCTCTGGGTGGAGTCTGCATGTCCTCCCCATGTTACCGTGGGTTCTCTCCGGGTTCTCCGGCTTCCTCCCACCGTCCAAAGACATGCATGTGTTTGGTGAATTGGTGACTCTAAATTGCCCCTAGTGAATGAATGTGAGAGTGAGTGGCTGTCTGTCTGTGTTCGTCTCTGTGTCAGCCCTGCGACAAACTGGCCCCTGTCCAAAGATACTGGGATAGGCTCCAGTCACCAGCGACCCCTAACGGGAATAAGCAGTAGAAAATGAATGAATGAATGTTGCTAATAGCCATTTTATGCTCTGTACAGTCACCACTGTTGCCAGCAGGGGGCGACAGACACCTAATCCAAGCATTCTCTGCAAAGTCACAGTAACAGCTCCCCAAAAGAATAGGTTTCCCACAGATACATTATTTTAAGTTATAAAATGTGAAATACTAATGCAAAGGAGTCCAACACTATTTCTCAAAGCACCCCACTGCCCCTGATGGTCAAAACAAGTAAATCCATGAAAAATGTAAAATGATTCAATTTTTAACTGAGAAGCTCAGATTGATATAATAATATAATATTAATAGGTATCACATTATATAATGTCCAGATTAAAGCAGAACCAGAAAATGAAGTTATATTGGAAGTCAGTGGGACACGTTTGGTCTTTAATGGTACAAGTGTGTAGTGTTTGTGCTGCACACACAGCGATGTAAAGGGTGAAGTAAAAGTTTAAACTTTGTCAAAAACATTATAGTATTTGGAGATTTCTATGCCACTAACATTAAAATAACAAAAATTGGAAAGTGCACAAAGCGTGCAGATGGCGACAGAGGATTAAGGGGTTGCCTATTTATAATCAGCTCCCACTGTGTGACAGTATTAGTTATTCCAGTAGATTTACAAACATAAACAATAGTTTTTACTTGTTTAATGTAAACAGTTAGGCCCATAAGTATTTGGAAACTGACATAAATTATTTTATTTAGCTGTTTACCAAAACATTTTCAAAATACAGTTATATAATTAATATGTGCTTAAAATGCAGACTCTAGACTGTCAGCTGTAATTTGAGAGTATTTGCATCCAAATCGGACAAAGGGTTTAGGAATTACAACACTTTAAAGTGTTGCAGCTTCTTTTTCAGGGGGTCAAAAGTAATTGGACAGTTGCTTCAAAAGCTATTTCATGGGCTGCATGGGCAATGTAATTCATTAAGCCACTATAAACTGAGCAGGTAAAAGCATGTAATAATAATCACATTATAGTTTATAGTTTAAAGATAGGCATGAACTCCATTTTGGACATATGAGTGCATACTGGAGCTGGGACACATGACTGTAGCAGTATAAAAAAAATACTGCTACTGCTAACAATATTAAAATAGATTTAGTATACAACAACAACAACAACAACAACAACAACAACAACAACAATAATAATAATAATGTTATTTGTATAGCATTTTTCAAAAACAGTTACAAAGTGCTTTACAGATCAGAAAAACATACAAGACATAATACAAAATAAGACAAACCAAGAATAGACCGAAACATAAATAAAACTGCGATAAAAACAATACACATGAATAAATAACTTAGAAAAACAGTGCTAGGCCTTTCTATAAAAATATGTTTTTAATTTAGATTTAAAAGTGACCACAGAGTTGACCTGACCTCCTCAGGCAGAGAGTTACACAGCTTTGGAGCTGTGACTGAGAAGGCCTGGTCTCCTCTGGTGAGGAGTCGAAAGGGGGCCCAGTCAGGAGGCTCTGACCTGAGGAGCGCAGGCAGCGACCAGGGACATAGGAAGAGCGTAAGTCACAGATATAGGAGGGGGCAAGACTTTTCAGAGCTATAAAAGTAACCAATACAATTTTTTCTGAAAAATTCTGGCAAGAAGAATTCTGGCAAAATTGGCTCTGAGAATTCCTCTATAAATTAATTATTATTAGCCTTTGGTGGCCTGTAAATAAGAGCACACATGACAGGTATTTGGTAGCATAAACAAAAAAAACACTCAAAAGACTCAAAAGAAGAAAAAATGTCATTGGCCAGATTAGCGCATTTATAATGTTTTTTTTATAAATAACCACAACTCCGCCTCCACGGCTGGATCGCCTAGGTTGGTTTAAACAAGAATACATGCCTCAGTTAGTGGTGCAGAGCAGCCCGGGTTTAGCCATGACTCTGTAATATATAGCTAATCAAAATGATTGATCATGAGAAAATTTGAGGGGGCACAGCAGAATATGGAGGACATGTATTGCAGTAACCATGATGTCAGGCTTGGACTTTAAGCAAGCTGAGTGCAAGCTCGATATTAAATGAGAGACGAAGGGAGCCGTTAAAATTTGGGTGTAAGCGATCAGTCTTGAAAAGCTCGGGTCTGTTGCAAAACGTGGTAAAGTTATCCACATATGGAATATTACAGCCACCACAGTAACCCTTTAGCTAACTGTCTAAGCGGCTGAATTTCACATCCCCAAAACGGCGCACGGGCAGTGGTCCTGAAATGATCAACTGCTTGTTGGCACTCACAATGGTGTTTATCAGACAGGTAAAGTCTGCTTTGTGCTTCTCGGACTCCTGAAGCTTTAGATTATTAGTGCCCACATGAACTACAACCAATGATCCAGATGAGTGGTGCCCCATGGGCTGTGGGGCAGAGTTGTTGATGTCCTGCATGCAAAAAAATGTCCCTTTTCGGTTAATATTTTGCTAAAAAATGTCTTTAGAGCAGGGGTCCTCGAACCAGTAGCTCAGGAGCTACCAGGAGCTCTCAACCACTTTCCAAGTAGCTCCCCAATGCTTTATGATTCCTACATAAGCTTAATTAGTCAAATTTTATTTATCACTTGGCAAACCAACTTGTGTATGTATTCAGTCAAATTCATTGGAACCCTTTATGCACAAAATGAATTAAATGTAAATGTATTAGGAGATTAGGTGATAGAGTTTTGTTTCAAAAATATAAATGTAAAATGTGTGTGCACACAAAAAACAACAAATCCTTTTGTTGTTTTAAAGGAAAATTGTGGACACACAAGAGTTGTGGACACCAACATTTTGTAAATGTTCAGGAAAAACAAATACATTTTTTGGGGGTTGAAAGTGTAGGTCCCTACAGCTAACTGGCCACTATCCAGGGTGTACCCTGCCTAAGGCCCATAGTTAGTGAAATAGGCTCCTTTAAAGGGAATGAGCAGAGAAAAATTACTGAAAACATGCTACAACGCACAAGTAGCTCTCTATCATTTTTATTATAGAAAAGTAGCTCTCAGGGGAAAAAAGTGTAGTAGTATGGTGTTTGTGTTGGCCTCACAAACTCCCCTATATAAAGGGTGCTACTTTCCCATGTTCCCCCCCTCCACCTGACCTTTCACACCTGACGTCAGGACGCCGTTCAGGAGCCGGGCCATGGCTGTGAGACGCTGAGTCTGACTCGAGCCAGACTGCGATTAGGCGCACTACAGCTGCTGTGGTCAAGGCGTAAAGCCCAGTGGCTAGAGCTTAGTGTTGTGGGCATCGTAGGGGAGAAGAAAGTTTGTCTTGTACACTTAATTGTCTTATAAGCGTATATGCGTATAAGCTAATTGGCTATTGTTTTTAGCTTACTGGTGGCTCAGACTTCCCCCTCGTGTGTGTTTGGTGTTTGGCTGGCCACATTCAAAGTGGCGTGTCATGACAAACACTGCTCCCGTTACGTCCCTTCTGTCTAAATTAACTGCGTTCTTAATCATACAATGCAAACTGACTATATGGCTGCTACTTATAGGGCCCTGTCGGTGGTGACCCTCCCCTTTTTGATGACCCCTCTCTGTGCTCTCTGTGTGACTTGCGGTGGGCGTCTTGCTGCCCAGTGGCTGGTCCATGGAGCCACTGTTTTTATGAAGACACACTGTAAACTTCTGCTAATGAGCTGTATGTGAAGGTCTGATGTTTTTCAAAATATGGTAATCTCAAATACATAAATTTAAATTTGATATTTATTAATAAATGAAATGTAAAGTAATTAATGTCATCTTGACAGAGACATTGACTTGACTTGTGTTGCCTAAAATAGCTGTGGGGTAAATGTTATGTTTCTTTCCCTGAATTATACCTAGGGTGGCGTTGCTGTTAATTGGGTCACAGCTATTCCAATCTGGCGTGGAGTAAGGTCTATTGCACTGCTCCCTCTATCTCTATCTATGACCCCCGCTTTAGAGTAATGGTTTATCTAATCATCCCATAAGAAACATGTCTGTGAAGACTCTCACTCATCCAGCCTCTTATCCAAGAGGGTTTCCGAAGAAATACTTGTTACACTACTAACATTCCCCCATGAGCCGCTCATGGTATATTTCTGTAGCAGACCTAGCTTTGTCTGCTCACCCAGAGCTAGTGATATTCTACCAGTGAATTTTCAGAAATTAGCTTAATAAATATTAAATTACACTAAAATATTTAGGGGGTTATAATGATAAAATTAATTCATTTTACTATGTATGATGAGGAGAGGGGTTAATGATCAAAAAACTAAAAGTTTTTTTTCTTCATGTTTTATATTTTTAAATGTGACCCAGTGACCTAAAAGGGCTTTAAGGGTGTGTTCACACTTGCTATGTTTGGTTCATTTCAGTCGAACTCAGGTGTACTTCCTGAGAAAGTCGGGTTTCGTTTGAGCAGTTGTGAACACACAATCAGACTCAGGTGCGTACCAAACAGATGAACTCTGGTCATCCGCATACACAAATCTAATGTGACTAAAATACATACATATTGCAAATAAAATGTATTTAAAAGGTTGTTAACATTAGCAAACAAATGTAAAAACACTGCTAAAACAACACAGATTTCATATTAATCACAGAGAGAATCCACAGCTGTATTCAGCTGAGATCACTGCTCTAAATGTAATACTTCATTAAATATTAATTAAAGTGCGCTATGTGATATTATTGGGATATATGGGGCTGATGAGGCGGACTCTTGACCAATAGATGAGCAGGGTCTCTTCTTTGTCAGTTTCTCTCAGTAAATACTTACGCACTGCCCCCTAGAGGTGAGATTTGTTACTGCTCCTTCAGTCAGTTCAGTTTGTTTGACAGAGCTCAGTGTGAACTCTAACCAGACCAATGACATCGCTGACACAGGTGTGGACTGTGTCAGCTCAAAGTGCACCAAGTCCTGCGAACCAGTGAGTGTGAACACACCCTAAGAGATAGAACCTGATTTTTTTAAAGGAGGGCCTGAGGGTTAATAATGATTAAATTAAAGTAAAATGTTCATAAAGTAGAGTGTGATTGCCTGTAAACCCTAGAAGGCCCTTCCCTGGCACTGCCCGTAAATCACAGGGGCCCTTTCTTGGTGCTGCCCCCCCCCAAAAAAAAACAAAACAAAAAAAAAACAAGCCGTTCCTTGGTGGAGCCAGATGAAAGTAGGCTAGTCTTTGTTAGTCAACAGTGTTACATGAGCCTGCCACATTTGGCCTTTGGGTGCTGTAGTCTGATGAAAGACTCTTCAAAATGTTTATGTTTTTATGCTTCTATCAAATTCATGAACAGTCATTTAAAAATCAAGCTTTTTGGATGGGCCACAAAAATCAGTAGTGGGGAAGTTGGAGGTGTACTCTTACTGTTGGTGGCCCTCAGAGTGATGTGCTGGTGTGTGTGTGTGTGTGTGTGAGTGTGTCTGTGTTTGACTGAAAGTACAGGGTGGAGAGATGTAAGGATAAACCCAGGTCAGGCTCGTCGCTGGCTGAGGACAAAGAAAACTGTCCCTCCTGATGTCCCCAGTTACTGGTCTTTGTGTGGGGCTGAGAACAGGCGAGGCTCCTGAGAAAAGAGGACAAGATTTGGGCGAGGTCTATAAAAGATCACAGCCAACTCCAAAGCCATTCATTTGTGTTTGACTGGAGCTGTGAACACAGAGACACAACACAACGGTGAGTTTACCAACTTATTATATGGCACCACACAGGGATAACAGGTGTTTGAATGTAGCTTTTCCCTGCAGTTGGTCAGGTCTGGGTTCAGCAACGTTATGCGCCCAAAGAATGAGGTCAGCTGACTACCTGCATTCACTGAATGACTATCAATGGATTTTTTTTCTTCACTGATGGCACAGGCTTATTCCAAGATTACAATTCCAGGATTCATCGGGCTTAAGTTGTGAGAGAGTGGTTCAGGGAGAATGAGATGTACTGGCCACCACAGAGTCAAGACCTTAACTCCTTTGAGAATCTTTGGGATGTGCTGGAGAAGACCTTGCGCAGTGGTCACACTCTCTCATCATTAATACAAGAGCTTGGCAGAAAATGAATGCAACACTAGACAGAAATAAATGTTGTGACATTGCGGAAGCATATCAAAACAATGCCAACAAAATATTAGTGTGTGACTTTTTTTTGTTTTTTGTTTTGGCCAGGAGGTCCAGCACACCCCCAAAGATTCTCAATGGAGTTAAGGTCTGGACTCTGTGGTGGCCAGTCTATGTGTGAAAATGATGTCTGATGTTCCCTGAACCACTCTCTTACAACTTGAGTCTGATAAATCCTGGCATTGTCATCATGGAATAAGCCTGTGCCATCAGTTATGAAAAAAAATCCATTGATGGAGTAACCTGGTCATTCAGTATATGCAGGTAGTCAGCTGACCTCATTCTTTGGCACATAATGCTGCTGAACCCAGACCTGAGGAACTGCAGGGAGGCTCTTACCTAGTTTGCTTAGTTAAATCCAGGTGGTGACTTTTTTTGGCCAGGCAGTGTACTTAATACTCGAACTATGTCTGACTCGGGTGCATGTTCATTCTTGTGAATAAGTGCTACTGTTGACAGGGACAGTCCTATTTTAAACCTTTAAACTTAACCTCCATTTGTTTCTCTTTGTGTTTTTATCTATAAAGCAATTCCACAGTTTGGATTAAACTGAGTGTGGGAGAATGAGACTTGAGAGGTAACAGTGAAGCTGAGGTGAACCTCGCTGAACATCACCCAAATCCACCTCCTTTGCTCTTGTTTAGTTTGTGCAGGGGTCTGGAGCAGTCATTGTCTCAGTATTATGTATGCGTACAGAATGAGTACATTTAATTCAAACACATATTGCCTTACACTGTTGCCATCTCTTGTGCAATCACAAAAGGAGTGAATAGGACAATCAGACCAAACCTTGTCCAGACAATACGAGTGTAAATGATCTTTAACAGAAACGAGGTCGGCCATTGAGGGCCATTCACGGAGTGAGAAGGAGGTAATGTAAGCTCCAACTTAACACAATGGGACAATGTTGCATGAGTTTTCGCAATTTTGTGAATGAAGAAGATATTGATCTCATTTCCAAGCAGCAGTTTTCAGGTTAAAGAGGATCACAGCCAAACTGACCTTTTTTTTCCTACTTTTTATTATTAGCATATAATAATAACATATAATCCATATCAACTGGATCCATATAATCCAGTTGAAAGGTCTCATATTTGATATGATGTTATTATTAAGGTCGTACCAGCACGGCCATACACAGGGTTTTAGAAATACTGAGGTCCATCATGTTGTCAGCCAGTTTAGTAATTGTTTAGACCTTGTTTAGTCCTTGTTTAGTCCTTCTTTAGTCCTTGTTTAGTTCTGGTTTAGTCCTGATTTGGACCTTGTTTAGACCTCATTTAGTCCTGGCTTGTTCCTTCTTTAGCCCTGGTTTGGTCCTGGTTTTGTCCTGGTTTAGTCCTGTCTTTTTCCTAAATAAGTCTTGGTTTAGAGTATTTTTTCTGGTTTAATCCTGGTTTAGACCTGGTTTAGTCTTGGTTTAGTCCTTCTTTAGTCCTGGTTTAGACCTGGTTTAGTCCTGCTTTAGTCCTGTCTTATTCCTAAATAAGTATTTTTTTCTGCTTTAATCCTGTTTTTTGCCTGGTTAAGACCTGGTGTAGACCTGGTTTAGTCCAGATTTAGTCCTGTTTTAGTCCTGATTTATACGTGGTTTAGTCCTTTTTTTTGCCTGGTTTAGATCAGGTTTAGTCTAGCAATAGAAAAATACGGCCATGCTTACCAGGGCTAAGCCCTGTTGCTAAGTTGAGTTTTCAGACCACGAGCCAATCAGAATGCAGGATATTGTGAAGGTAATGCTGATGTATTTGTCTGTCTGCTGCAGATGCTGCTGAGGTTGCTGGGGCTGCTCGCTCTGAGCCCGCTCTGTTCGGCCATCTACAATTTCCCAGCTAATGCTAATGCAAACGCCACTGACAACACCCAAATCTACAATGGACAGGGCGCCTTCTCCAATAACAACAACCCACCCCCGGGCAGTGGCGTGGGGCGGGGGCGGAGCCTGCCGGATCCCTCGCTGAACACTCTGCCTGGAGACACAACCGTCATGTTCCCGGACACTTCCATCTGCGACATCCTGCTCAGCTCGCCCAACCCCATCTCCATCGATCAGATCCCCTTCTTCTGCCTTTGCTCACACTGCAAGGGCACCAAGGGATCCAAAGGACCCACAGGGGACAAGGGCAACTCAGGCATGTGCACACTTAACTGCTCTTAACACCCTACAGGCAGGCATTATACAGCAGTGTAGGCAACCGGACTTTTTTTTTTTTTCATAAATCTTTTAATCAACTTTTTTCTTGATCATAAATACCAAATATTTAATTATTTTCAGGAATTTGTACAGCCTTGGGTATGTCAAAGATTACCAACAACATTTATTTTTAGGAATCATTTATTTCTGTCAATCCATCTAAATCAAAGTTATTATTTATCTTTGACAGACCCAAGGCTGTAATAATCCTCTATAATAAAAATCCACTTTGCATTGAAAATATTAAAAAATATTTCATTTTTTGTGTGTGTTTTTTTGCTTAAAAATTAGATGCTATTACATACACTGGGATAAAAAAAAGTTAAATTTCTGAAAATAATAAATATTTGGTATTTATGATCAGGGCAGAAGCTGATTAAAAGATTTATGCAACAAAGTAGAAAAAAATATGAAGGTATACATTTTTTATGATTTGTCAATGAACAGGAGCAATGTAACAAATTTTGATAAAGAGTATAAAAATGAAGTAATATTAGATTTGACTTTAGTGTATATCAAAATTAGAGATAAAATACACACCTGAGCCAAATGTCATAAAAAAGGTAAGAACCACTGCAGAGTTAAAAAAAATAATCCAAAAAATAAAACTTGAAAAGCGGGGCACAAGGGTTAAGAGCAAATATCTGTACTGAATATTCCACCACAGTTTTGCGCTTGTTTGCGTTACTTTGAGTTCACAGGTTCAGTATTCTACTTCTACTACACTTGTTCTTTTATGGCAGCAATAATCAGCACTAATGTTTAACTCACTCATTTTAAGTAGAGTGTTTTTAAGTACAGAAGAGGAACACTTCCTCTACCTCTGCTCCTCTCGTGTGCATGTTGGGAAGGGCTGAGGGCAGAGCGCCACACCGGCTCACATACTTACCCCTGCTTTAATGTTTCAGGACCGTCTGGAAGTGATGGAAGGAGGGGCCTGATGGGGTTCGGGGGGCGTTACGGGTTTACAGGTGCCCCGGGGGCCAAAGGTGAGTTCACATATGTTGTGTATTTCATTACTATGGAGCTATGATTGTCTCAATAAAATTATGTTTTATTACTTTATTGTAATACTTTGTCAAATTGCTTCTTAAGTCATCCTTCAACATTGCTTTTTTAGGGTTTTTTTTAGGATAAAAAAAATTGTAATGATAATAATAATAACAATAATTTAAACACAAAAAAATCAAATACAAAAAACAAAACAAAAAAAAACCAAAAAAAAAAACCTATACATCTCTAAATAATATACATGCATATAAAATATTATATGCATCTTTATATGGATGTATGTATACATCTCTATATATTTACAGCCCTCATTATCTATATTTATGATCTATTACATATATTGTATTGTATACTCCTATTCACCAAATATATCTAGAACTATACAGCTTATGTTTAATAAAATTTAATTATGCAACAATAAATGTATTGATGCATGTATATGATTTATTAAAAATTCCCTTGCCTGCAGCAATTTTTGCAAATTGCAATTGTAGTTATTTAACAAAGGAATCCTGTTTGTCTTTTATAAATCTGCAGTTTTTCATGTGGCGAGGTGAGCCTGTATTTGTGGATGGCTCAGTGCATACAGGCATCACTTCTGTGCGTTCAGATTATTTTCAAACATTTGTTCCTCATTTTGAGACAGCTCTGGATTCGTTCAAAAGAATCCTGTTCCAATGGTGACCACTTGGTGGCAGTGTTCAACAGCATGGGCTATGCTCTAACTACGTCACTGTAAGGAGTGATTTTGTGATGTGTCTGTTTGACAGGTCAGAAAGGAGACCAGGGGGACAAAGGAGTGCCAGGAAGGATTGGCATCACTGGGATGAAGGGCGAGCGTGGACTCAAAGGTAACACCATCATGCACTCACTGGCACTGTGTGCTTCAGCCTATTCCTGCTTAAAAAGTCTTGGCCCAATGCAAAAAAATCATAATTGGCATTAGTTAAAATGTCTTGAAATTAGATTATTAATCTTGATTTGAGTCATTTACTAAACTGGATTTATTTACTATTAGGCTAAATTATTTGACTTGTTTCAAGTCAAAAAAGTTTAAGTTTTAAGTAGACTTTGAGCTAACACCTTCAGAAAACTGTGAAAAGTCACACAAATCTATTATTCTGAATACCGCAATGAATGGTGTCTGATAAGGTTCCATGCAACAATTCATTTCTGATTGAAGACATGAGCTCAGGTGTTATTCTGCTGCTACCGCTACACTGTAAGGTGTTGCCTTAAAGGGCCTATATTGTGCTTTTTTGTGTGTCTTTTAAATTAATTTAGGACACATTGTAGAATAAAAAATACATAATATATCCAAAAACAAGGAACAGACGAAAAAGAGCCCAGTGCAGAAAAGTTTATTGCATGACACAACAAACAGAGCTCATGTCTGGTCCCCACAAAAGCCCCTGAGCTCATCCAAACATGATCTTTTATACTTTCTGATAACACTCATTTTAATATGTCTTTGAAAATTACAAGTTATTATTCGTCTAGACAATTGCTACTCAAATTTAATTTGTAAACATACATATTGGACCATCCCAACTGAAGTGGTGCCAACACCTGCACCTGCTGCGGACAGTAAGTTTGTCATGTCCACCAAAGTTCATCAAGGTCATTATTATGGAGTTATATAGATCATTAAGTAGTGGAAATTTACAACCCATGATGTAATGTAGGTAGCCTGTGACACGCCCATCATGTTACGTTCCCCTTTATTCTGATGTCATCAACATTTAACCACACCCACTAAATTTCATCCCCTAGTGGCAGTTACACTAAACTATAATCAGGAACCAAATTAAACTCTATCCCTCTGTGTGTGTTTTATCTCATCTACAGTGAGGCTCAGTGTGTTCCCCTCACAGTTACAAAGTCACGCATTTCTCAAAGAACACATAAAGATGAACACATGACATTATCATGACACTGCACGCACTCACAGCACTTAAGTTTTTTACTATAATGAATATAAAGATTATATGAAGGTTGATTATATGTACAACCAGCAAAATGTGAATAACATACATAGATTACTCACAGCTTTAGTCTACCTTTAATACTTAGCATAAAACCATAAGAAAACCAACCCTGGTGTTACCAGTCTTACAATGACCTAAAGTAACAATATAGCTTTTTCAGCTCATTAACCTCTTTAACATCTAGATCAGCATGTTACATTTTGTTGGTCAGCAAACACAATAATTATTTAAAAAACCCTATTTGAAGAAGCTCATCAATTGGCTCACTCAGGTTAGGTCCCTGTCACTTTAGGAGCCCTCCCTCCCCACTGTCCTGCCTGCTGTCATGCCCCTTCAGTGCTTCAAAACCTGTGGAGTTCACATGATTTGTTTGGTTGCTGCGGGGGAGGGGTATGCTGTAGCAGTGCTTCCTGAACAGGACAGGACCCGGAGGGAGGAGGGGGGTGGTCAGGTGGAAAAGGCAGACAGAGCCGTTTTGGCCTCTCACAAACTTAATGTAAGAGCATACAGGGTTACTCAAACATGCAGGAATGAAAAAAAAAAAACACGACTCCAGGTATGTTTTTGTTGAGGAAACAATATTATAACATGGTAGAAAGCTCAGAAAAGTTAATTTTGCATAATACAGCCCCTTTAATCAGAATAGGCTTTTAACATTAAAACATCTTAATGAAAATATAGTAGCTCACTCATCGTTCAGACCAGCTTTCAGATCCACTAGTCAGAGAGGACTGAGACAGTAGCAGAGGACTGAGACAGTAGCTGAGGACTGAGACAGTAGCAGAGGACTGAGACAGTAGCAGAGGACTGAGACAGTAGTTGGGGACTGAGACAGTAGCAGAGGGCCGTAGCAGCTGTGGGGGCCCACAGTCGTCTCCCCTTCAGTCTTCATTTACTAAATGTGCTTGTGCTTCCAGGAGAGAATGGTGACAATGGAGAAGATGGCCCCTCTGGACCTCTGGGGCCCCAGGGTGAGCATGGCTCCTGCCCCTGTGAGATCCTCACAGGTCCTCCTGGGGTCCAAGGCCCCCCAGGAGTTGCTGGTGCCCGTGGTTTACCAGGCTCCGCAGGCAACAAGGGCACGCTGGGTGACAAGGGTGACAAGGGAGACATAGGACTTCCCGGAATGGCTGGTTTGGATGGGCGAAAGGGTGAGTGGGGCATAGAGGGCCCGTGTTACTGCCCCCCCATCAAAAATGGCACAGATGGACAGAAGGGACAAAAGGGAGACGGAGGGAACAAGGGGGACATTGGTATAAAGGGAGTTCAGGGGGACACGGGCCCCATCGGAGAGTACGGAGACTTAGGTATGATGGGCTTGCCCGGGCCCTGCTCACTCGCCGTCCAATCAGCTTTCTCAGCTGCTCTGGTCACATCCTTCCCAGAAAGTGATAGACCTGTAATCTTCTCCAGAATCCTCTCTAACAATCAAGGCCACTACAGCTCTGGCGTAGGCATCTACATTGCCCCTGTCAATGGCACTTACGTCTTCACATTTAACCTTGCCGTCAAAGATAAAGTGCTAGCAGTCGGCTTGTTTCATAATTTCTATCCGGTTTTAAAGATGACTGAGACGACAAACCCGGCCACATGTAGTCAGAGAGTGGTGCTCCACCTCAATGTTCAGGACATGGTCTGGATCCAAGTCAAAGATAAGAACACCAACGGTATGTACGCAGACACTGAAATGACCAGCACCTTCTCCGGCTTCCTGCTCCATGGGGACACGTGTGATACAGACGGTTTACGACATTTTAAACCACTGCCCGATCTGAGCATGGCTCAGTTTAAGTGGGAGGGTCCCAAGACTAAACTAACTCTTCAAAACTAAAAATATTCTTATCTAAGGAAACTCTCCACCGATACACGGAATATGCTTTCAGATGCAGAATAGATATGTTCATCCAGAAGATGTGTAGGAGATGGAATTGTTCCAGAGCAGTAGTCACTGGTGTAAGCCCCGCCCCCTGGGACAAGACTTAATGATATTATCCACAAAAAGTATCCAGTTGTGAAGATGGTTTTAAAGGCAACTTTTTCAATTTTACCAGAATGATAAATTATGAAATAATATATTTCCTTTCAGAGTACAAAGGTCACAAGCTTCACTTACAGAGAGAATGCATCATATTTTCATATTTATTTTACATCATTTATATAAATGTATATTTATAATGCGTACTCTATTTAACCCAGAATGCTGAGCTTAAAAGCCTTTATTTCTATGTTACTATTCCGTGTATCTGAGGATTTGAGTATCTTCACACAAATACAGTACTCAGACACTGAGTTTTAGTTCAAATCAAGCATGCACTCTTCATCCTTCAGTCCAATGTCCAATACTGTGAGGCACTTTTTATACAGATGACTGGAGAGCTTGACCTATGTGAGTATGTGGGCTGGGGGGTTAACAAGGGTCTGTCCTGCTGCAGGTGGGACAGTCACATTTGGATGGTCCTCAGAGAGACATGAGAGTATGTGTGTGGAGTGTAATCTTTGAGCTGCTGGTGCTGTTCTGTCAGTAACCCTGCTCTCGAGCGCTTTCACATGGTTCCACTCCCTCGTCCATTTGCTCGGGCCTGCAGCATATACCCCTCTGCTTCTGCCAGCTGTGATTCTAGAGGACAGTAGGCAGGACAGTTCTGTTCTCTGTGTGACATGACATTGACATGAGAAGTCCTGTACTAATCAGCATAGTAATGAACATTTTCAGTGACTCACCTGAGCCATATCAAAAGTACTGACAGACAAACAGTCCAACTGTCAGTCTCAGCAGAGACTTCAGAACCAGACTCAGCCTCCTCCAGACAGACATTCAAACAATAAAAATGCATTTGTAGAAGTGAAGCAGAACTGTCCGATCACAGAAGGCACCACCAACAGCCAGGTGTACCAAGGTCCCATTTAAAAATCCAATTTTAAAAGTCCTCTCTGACACTGGGCAGGAGTAAATGGATGTGGGGAAAGTGGAAGTGGAACCAGGAGTAAGGCGGTCTAAGCTAAGAGAGACTTAATGACAAAACACAAAACATGGCTGCCACCTTTTTCAGGCAGCTGCACAAAGCATCAGCTAGGCCCTTGTCTCTGGAGCCAGAGCTGGGGATCTCCAGTGGAGAAGGATTAGGACATGTCAGTGGATATACATTATACAAGCAACAAGCCAACCGTATGGATGAATAAACGTGTTTTAATCAGCTCAATCCAGTCAATCATACTGTCACTGACAATCCCACTGTTCACTTGTGTAGAACAGCAATAGAGTATACATGAAATATTGTTTCTTTATGGCTGTAGAGGACTCTTTTGATTGCTGCTGTCCCCTGTCCTGTCCCGGCTCTGCTCAGGCTGTAGTTTTACGTTTTCATTTAGGGTCTGCTGTGATCTTGTTGTGCTCCTGAAAATAATCGATTAGACTTTTGTGTGTATTTGTCTGGAATAAAATTGTAAAAAAAAAAAAAAAAAAAAAAAAAAAAAACTGTTGTGTGTTTTTGAACATGGACCAACCCTGAGCAGCACCTCCTTAGGCCAACTCTGACCAGACTGCCAGACTACAGAGTTTGTAAAGCTGACAAACCCAGAGGTACTGGAGCCTGACCATGCTGCTCAGTCTCCAGTACCTAAAGTCGTAAAGAAAACTCACTGAGAACAAACTTCTGTTGCTTTTATTGCCCAGTCACATCCACAACACAAAAAAACACATAAGAAGTTCAGGTTTGCAGTAGTTCTATTTCCGGAGCTAACACACATTCACATGGCTGCAGCTCTGTACCTGCTCTCTATTTTAATAAAAATCTATTTTTACTGAAACGGTGATCTGTTGCTTTCTTTGCTGAAAAAGTTTGGATTAGGTCCATGTCCCTTTAAGGCGCTCTCTCCTCTTGCTGGCCACGTCCATTTCAGCCAGCGATGGAACTCAACATTGCCCGCCCCCAAAAGGTGCACAAATTAAATTTCCCATTTATTTTCCCATAGACTTTGCTAAAAATCTGTATATTAAGAGTTTAAAAGCTTGACAGAAGCTATTCAGCTTTGGGCTAACGCTTGACCATAGAGCAATTCATTTCCATCAGAAACATGATCTGAAAAAAAGTAACACTACAAAAGTGCTTTGCCAGTTTTATAAGTTCCAGAAAATTACTGCAAATTATTGAATGAATTGCTCTATAATCATGAGTTACTTCATCGCAGACCCCCCCCCCCAGCTTTTTAACTTTTAATATATAGATTTTTAAAAGTCTGAGGGAAAAATGAATGGGATTTTTACTTCTGGCACCAGAGCATGAGCTCCATGCAAACAAGTGACCTCAGCACACAGGATTACTCAAACATGTGAATGAAAGAAAATACTAGCCTGTCCAGCCAGACAAACTCTTTTCCTATTCTATACAAAGAAGTTTGTCTAATACCTTGTGGTTTGAATTTCATTTCTATGGGCAGAAGAATCACAGGCGGTTTTGCCATAAAACACCAGAATACAGCGTATTATTAGAAACTATCTCCTTATTTCTGAACAGGGACAGCAGTAGACTTGTGGAAAAAGGGGGTTTGCTTAAATGTGGCCATTACGTCGGACGTCAGTGGGAGTCTACTGTTGTTAAATATCTTGGAAACAAGACAAATGTGACACACACTAATGTGTATTCACATTATGTTTTCTATTGTTTGTAACTTTAGAATTAACCTTGTTTGAGGTGTAATTACCAGCTTACGCCAATGGGTGGCACATAACTATGTGAGACGGTATAGTGAGGTCAAAGGCCCTCCTCTCCAATATGGTAGAAGCGAGGCAAAGAGAAACTTCACCAGTCGCCTGTCTCATCATTTCCCTGTGTTCTACAGGTTAGTAACAAAGTAAAAACCATACAAAATGGGCCATGAAGCACTATTAATAAACACAGCTGTGTAAGTGAGTAAATCAGTCAGTAGACAATGGATTTTTGTTGAGTTTTGAGCGATGTGAAAAGACGTAAACATCCTAAGTCAAGGCCGATGCCGTGGGCGCCATTTTGAGATAATTGTGTATTTGTTTAAGCTCCCTTATGGTGATTTAAGCTCCAAATAATATCCTGACATATTGTATTTGTGCATATGTTCCTAAAAGAAGTGTAAGTTAACTGGTTCATATTGATAAAATAGGAAATACTGTTCATGCTAATGCTAATCCTGCCGGAGTATGTGGTCTTTACCATGCAATTCATGAGTTGTAAGCTATGCAAGAGTAATCTAAAAACAGTCTAAGCTAAAAGAAGTCCAGCTCCATACATATTGGTATTTTGGTTAAAGTGGAAGAGTACGGTGTAATGCTGGAACTGTAGAAGAATAGTAATTAATTCATAGCCTATCATCTGAATTGTGGAATGTAACAAAATAACATGATATAAATGGAGTTTACTATACATGAAGGCATTTTATTGCAGATTTGTGCATTTGACAGACAGTTGTTATGTTGTGCATTGAAAATACATGTTTAATGTATTAATAAATATGGCAGAAGCAAGGCAAAGAGAAACTTCACCAGTCGCCTGTCTCATCGGTTCCTTGTGTTTTACAGGAACATTAAATCTGGTCACAGGCCCAAAACCTGGGTCTGTTACACAAAGAAAAAAAAAAAAAAATCAGCCAAAAAAACTGAACAGCAACAAGGATGTCAGAGGCCTGTTGCCAGAACCTGGTTTAGTTTTAGTTCAAAGTAAGTTAAGGTCAACTTTTAGTAAACTCAGAAGCTGTGTCCAAACGTCACCCCTAGCCCCTAACCCCTCAGTCCCTGTATAGTCCAGCACTATACAGCAGACTATATAGTGCACTATTTTTAACTCGCCATTGAGTTCTAACTGATTTCATTCAGACGTGTTGTGTACAGTTTAAAGTCCTGCTGTGGTCCTGTTGTTCTCCTCTGAAACGTGTAAAGCATTCTGGTCTATATTGACTGTCTATGTTGACCGTGTAGTGACCAGCAATGTCCACTACTTTTGAAAACGCATTGTGGGAAATTTTTAGTGCGTTTTTTTTTATTCACTAGACATTCAGACACCACTACAAAATGCCATGGCCACTGAATAGTGCACTATGTAGAGATTAGGGAGGACATCCAGACACAGCCAGAGTTACTGTGATCAGCTTCACCTGTGAGCAGTACTGCTGTGAGTGGTTGGGTTTTAGGTTTGCCGACAACAAGCTCTTTTAGTGATACTCATTAACAACATGGCGACGTGGAAAAACATAAGGTATGCCGCTCTACATTTACAAAAACAGCAAAAATCTTCTAACAACATCTTTTTTTTTTTGTCGTAACCGTTTGTTGTTTAGCTACGCAGCTGGCGCTTTATCCAATCACCTTCAAGTATTCTACTGTAAGTCCCGCCCCATCGCAAACATTTTGAATGGGAGCCATTCCAAATTTATATAATGTTAACAATTCTTTGCTAACGTTATCACAATTTGGCTTTTGCCAGGTTAATAATAATAATAATAATAATAATAAATAATAATAATAATAAATAATAATAATAATAATAATACAGAGCTTAACACAGTGGCTTAAAAAAAAAGCTTTTTTGGGAGAAAATCTTTTAATTTATTTAATACTTTTGCAAAACATATCACATGCACTAATAAAATGAATTTCCACTAGTACTGCATTCACTGATCCACAGCATGACTGAACTATTAAAATATTAACAACTGAATAATCTTCAGCTACAGTGTGTCCTCACAGAGGCCTTGAGCCACCCACAGGTCTACAGTGTGTTTGGTGGGCTTTGGACACTCTGAGCTGGTCTGGTGTTTCAACGTGAGGAGGTCACTTTTCTTTGGGCGCCATGTCGTCTCCTCCAGACACGTTTCCCTCCTCCTCATCATCTCCCATCATGCCCTTCAGGTATGAGCGTTTGAACTCCTGGAACACCAGCTCATCTTCTAGCTCGCTGCACACAGACACACAGAGTCTCAAAAGTAGGTTGAGGGAGCCTCTGTGGTTCACCTCGCAGAGGGGGGGGTAGAAGGGAAAGGGCGGAGGGAGGGGTTATAGGCCTCAGATGGAAGGACCAAGTGATATTACTGTGTGAGTTTGCATGTTATTTGGTAGCTAACCCTCAGAGCATCTTGGGGCCCAAACCCATAGTTTTTTCTGTTTTTACGTTTTTGATCCTCATTAAATAATTTTTTTAAGTTGGTGTTTAAGAAGCGGGGCAATCTGACCAAAAACCTAATTTCCCTTTATTTTAAAGGTAGAAGCTTAGATTTATTAGATTTTTGTGGAAAAAGTATTATGTCAGGATTACAATAAGTCAAAAAATATGCTGTTATAATGGAAGTCAATGGGCTCAAATGTGTACCAAAGTTAATGAGTGTACGTTTTTACGAAAAACCTACTTACCTGTCCTTGCTCCAAAAATAAAAATGCATCAAAACCAGTGTTATTAATTATTGATTTAGTCAAGGCTCTAATAACTTTACCCCAAGTGATCCACTCTGCACCTCATTTTTGGATATGATTGGAAGATTTTGTGTTTTGGGATTTTTGATGACAAACAGGTTGTAAAACATATCTATGGTTAAGTATGAAGTGGTAAAACAGATTTCATGCCAAAAAATAAAAAAAAATGGTCCCAAAGTTTAATGGTATGTTCACACCGGACCCAAATCTGGCGTCAAATTTGCGTCATTCGCGTCTAGTTGGACGCGTGACCATTTTGAATTCACTCGCGTCATTCACTTGTGAAATTCTAGCGAATAGGGCGAATTCACTCACGCGAATTAGGCGAATTGGTCACATCATTCGCATGAAATGAGGGGCATGGCCGCTAGGGCTGCTCCCAAATGAGCCTGTCTCAGTTTGGTCACCTGTGTCCCGTGTGGCTGCAGGACCTCTCCCCAGGACACTGCTGCTGTACAGCAGCATTAACCCCAGAGACAGAGCTGAGAGACCTGGGGTTATTTCTTGTACATTAGCTCTCTCTAGTGGTTTTGGGGTCTAGTCTAGTCACAGGCTCTGTATTTTCTGTTGTTCTGGAGAGTGCAATAACTGCTAATATAACGAGCACATCTCAATAGGCTATTTTGGTAAAGTTAACCCCCCTTTATATTTAATTGTATTTATTTGTGTGTTCTTGATGTCACGATGATCAGAGTGAGCCTCTGTCACAGGCTTGTATCACAGATAACAGCTATAACCACAGTCACACAAAGCCGAAACAGCCATATTTATTTTATTTATAGTGTTTTCTATCAGGGCTGTTTTTGTTTCCTGTCTTCATAAAAGTAGAAGCTGCTGTAGGCTGCAGCTTTTATCTCCGGGTTCACTCTGACAGCCTCGATGATTGTTTTGCTGGATCTCCGAGGCAGGGATCTCCTCCTGTTATGTCGTACGTAACCACATCATTGCTACAGCAGGTCCCTGATTGGTTAACGCGCCGCGAATGTTCGCAGAAGTTCAAATGCCATGGAGGATGGCTGAGTTGGTGAAGCAAAGCTTCTGCTCTGTTCTGGTCCCATGTGGCAGAACTTGCTTGACTGTGCATAGGGCAGTGCCCACCTCCTCTTGGCCTGATCATGTCTGGTCCTCTGCGTGCGCAAGGATCATGTACGTGCCCCAGCTTACCGCAGCCTCTTGCCAATGGCTCAGGCTCTTCCAGGGCGCCCGGCGCGGCTGACATACAGGCAAACAGTTTACAGTATACACGTAACATCTTTTTTTTCTTTTGCTTTTCAGCACTACGGAAAAGCACGACAGTGCGTGTAAATAGTACGCCAGATTTAGTGCCATTTTACGTGGCATCTCAATGCATTTTTTCGCTTTTTGTGTGTCTCTTTTGAATCACTTTCTGATCCGCGTTAAATAGTACGTCTCACATCAGCAATAGAAATATATGGGGACATGATGGCTTGTCAGAGACAGAGACAGAGATCACGTTGCACTGTGGTCATACTCAAAAACAAGTCCAAAAACTCGCCACACGAAAGGATACTGTGTGAAAAGTGTGCAAGTTGCTACATCAATAGCATGTCCCATCTGAGAGTAGACAGGACAGTAGCCAGTGGAGCAGCGCACGCCCCTCACCTGTCTGCAGCTGGGATACAGGGAGCACTGCCCTTAAAGGCCAGGACACACCAGCCGTTGGTCTCAGTCGGATGGTTTGACGCGGTCGGTGACGTGAGTCTGTTTGTTGTGTTCTGCATCATCGGACGTAGTGGGACACAGTTGGACATTGTTCTGGCCGACTGAACATGTTGAATCGGCATCAGGCCGTTGTGCTCAATGAGCGCTCTGACTGGCTGTGTCCCGTTCACAATTTGTCAAACAACTCGAGTTTAACAACACTGTGCAGAGGGATCTGTGGTGCACCGCGCGCAACAACTGCGCGTCCACTACTTGCTCATAAGAACAATAGCCAAACTAGCCCATGTGAAAGGTTTGAGTGTGCAACTGGCTAAACGCTTCTCAGTCTAAAAGGCAGACAGGACAGTTGTCAGTGGAGCAGATCACTGGGCACATGCCCCGGCCCCTCACCTGTCTGCAGCTGTGACAGGAGCCCGGCCCCTCACCTGTCTGCAGCTGTGACAGGAGCCCGGCCCCTCACCTGTCTGCAGCTGTGACAGGAGCACTCTGCCCAGCACTGCCCTGAAACAGCTGCACACAAAGCTATGCTGCCTGGGTCCAGACAGTGAGCAAGGTGGTGTTTTCCCGAAGCACACTTTGAGGTAAAAAAAATAAAAATAAATAAATAAATAAATAAATTGAAAACAAAGAGAACAAAAAAAAAACAAAACAAAACAAAACAAAAAAAAACAGCACTTAGGTTTTTTATTTTTTGTTTTTTGAGTTTTGATTTATAGTAGCCTAATATAAAATAGTAATTGAATAAGGGCTTGTTTCTGTTTTGTTTTCTTATTGGGAAACAGGAAAACAAAAGGCCAGCAGGTACACGGACCAAGTGCTTTTCCCAATCTCACTCACTTTTAAGAATAAATGAACTATGAATGAAATAAAATTATAGAACTCAATTTAATAGCTTAAATAATATTAATTTGAAGGTTATTATGACAAAAATCTTACCAGGTTAATTGTAGCAGAGCATGTGGAGCAGCTGGAAATATCCTTTCCACGTCTCTCCCACGGTGTTAAAAAAGTTATTATTATTATTATTATTATTATTATTAATATTATTATTATCAGTTTATGTTCTCCCAGGCCCAGGCGTTGACATTCTGAACATAGGCGCAAAAAGCTGTGTCAACGTCACTTCCGTCTTTGCGCCAAGCGAAAGACAGGGCCCCAAAAATGTCTTGCTGCATTTTCTTGTGTAAACACTACACATTGTGGTGTTACTACGTCCTTTATTTATCAGTAAAACAATCTAAAAATGCTGTGAAAGGTTAATAAATTTAATGAAAAATTGTATACCCCCCGCCACCAGGTGTCGCACCCCGCCCAGCACTGCAGCACGACCATGTGAAATTGACTTCCCGTGTCTTTTTCATAAGGGGTTGTCTACATTTAGGTCATAAAAAAAAAAAAAAATTAATTTATTACAATAAAGTTTTTTTTGTTTGTTTTTTTTTATTTACTCACTCACTTATTTAAACAATTTTTAGCTAACAATCTGTGTTTTTGTCATGTTTTTATAATAATCTATGGGAAAAAACATCACACAATTTTGCATAGAGTGAAGTTTCATTGTTGGGGGAGATTGTCTTACTTTTTAAGGAGGTCGTGCCACTCTTGACTTTGGGAAAGGCTGGTTTAAAAAAATATTGAAACATGTTGGTGCCACAAAAAATGTATATGCATTTTTGTTTATAACTAAACTTTGTAAGCATTAAGTAAATATTGTGAAGGTGTTATGCATATCATACCATTTTATTATTCTGTTTGTGTGTAGTATTTGTGTACACCTAGTTCTAAATGAAACATAAGCACGTTTTTGGTAGGACCCTAACCCTCGGGCTGAAGGACGGGTGAGTAAAAGGTGAAGAAGGGACTCATGTGACTCACCTCTCCTTCACTGCAGCAGCAAGAGACAAGAGCACCTGTTAGTGTCAGGAGGATATTTAGTCCTGTTTAGTCCTGTCCTGGTTTAGTTCTGGTTTAATCCTAGTTTAGTCCCAGTCCCTAGACCTGCGGGGTTATACTACAAAGACAGATTTCTGGTTAAACTCGCTGAGTCAGGCCTAAACCCATAATAGGTTATGTTCATGTGAAGGGCCTATTGGTTGTTTTTCTGGACCCAGTTGCTAACAAAAAATGATCAGGTTCAACATTTGTGGATTTTGTTTGGATATTTCTTTTAAAAATAGTACCTCATCTATACCTGCCCTCCATCTGAGGTTTTGACATGATCAAATTTTACAACGTGATTGCATAAATACTATAGCGATCAGGAACATGACGTTACACCGGTGGTCACACAAGCTATTTTCAACAGTAAAACAAAGGAGCAATTTAGGATGTAAACTACTGGAGTTAGCATTCACACAAAAGTGTTCTGATACTTTATTGTGTGATAAATATTTACCAGTAGTGACAAAGCAGTAAAGTGTTGTTTTAAGGCTCCTTTGTTTACTTTTTTGTTCCACTGTGACCAATGCTATTCTATGGTATTTGGCTGTTTGTGACCACTCACAAGGCACATTCATCGCTCAACGGTCGTTTCATGACGTAGGCTCTCCATCTTTATTATTCATTCATTCATTCATTTTCTACAGCTTATTCTTGTTAGGGGTCGCGGGTGACTGGAGTCTATCCCAGTAACTTTGGGCCTTAGGCAGGGTACATCCTGGACAGGGGCCAGCTTGTCGCAGGGCAGAGATGAACACAGACAGACAACCATTCACTCTCACATTCATTCACTAGGGGCAATTTAGAGTCACCAATTCACCAAACACATGCATGTCTTTGGACAGTGGGAGGAAGCTGGAGTACCTGGAGAGAACCCGCGGTAACACAGGGAGAACATGCAGACTCCACCCAGAGAGTTCATGTGATGGTGTGTTGGTCGGCCCGGGGCTCGAACCCACGACCTCTTTGATGGGAGGCGAGATACCCCACATCTCTATTGTTTGGTGTCACAAAGGCGCCTTACTTTACAGTGAGAAACACAGACAGCAGAGCAGGTTATGCTATGATCTGCTTCTTCAGTGTTTAACACGTCTCTCTTGATCTGTTATTGGCCAGTGCTACATTCTGAGTTTGGTGAGTGACTGTACTCATTGATTTTAACATTATTCAACAAGTGTGCAGACAGGGATTTGTACTTATCGTGGTTCAGACTGTGGTACAGCATTCACTGGGTGACACACAACTACGTTTCAACAGTTGAGAGAGAAAAGGCCCATCTATAAACTCCTGTTGTCTGTATTCCTTTCTAATAAGCGTGTCACTCCAGCTGTCATTTTGCTTCACTCAGAAAAATATCCCCAGCGTAGACCACTGCTGTCTACTGCCAAAGTGTGTCATGTTCAGGCAATTCTGTAATGAATAACAGTTCCTTTTGTTTTATGGGATAGAGAGTTATCTTTACATTCAAATATTTTGGCATATGAATTATACATTCCACTTGTTAAATTAGAAATAAACATGTTAGTAGAAAAGCATTTAATTCCAACAAACTGTATTCCTCTGCTGCAGATGGTTCTATTGGGCTTTTATTTGACTTATTTTATTTTTTTATAACTCTTTTAAGAATTTTTTTTCTGAGATTTGCAGATGTCTGTACAGTGCATAAAAATTATCAAATGACCCGCCACACGCTCCCCTTTCCTGTGCGCACACACAGTCGCTGAAGAACAAAGTCTGCTGAAAACTGCCTTCGTATACTCTACGTCTGAGCTGACTTTGGTTTATTTTGGTGAGCTGGCTTTGAGAAGCCAGCTCACCAAAATAAAGCCTGGCTATGTAGAGTAGTATTCCCCTTTGGTTTAGTCCTGGTTTAGATCTGGTTTAGTCCTGGTTTGGATCTGATTTAGTCCTGGTTTACCTGCTTCTGGTTTTGGATGCATGAGTTTGAAGGGAACCTCGAGTCCAACTTCACTGCAGCAAAAAAAAAAAAAAAAAAAAAAAAAAAAAAAACAGGATTAAATCTGTTAAATCTGTGTGTTTCAATGTACAGGAAGTGATGTCACATATCATGTGATCAAGGCCAAAACAAGAAAGCATCATATGACATATTATAAATACATAAAGTGAAAAAAATACTGACCTTGAGCCCATCATCCTGAGAGCAGAGAAACACAAGCAGAAGTTAAGTGACCGAGGTTAAACTTAAAATAAACATTACAGTCATATCTGCCATTCTCCACCAGGGGGTGTTGTTAAACCTGATTGCCATTGAATCTCATACGACAATCTTGGTGAGCTTTCCTGATTTGAGAAGGACATGCTTTAATCTGCAGTGTGTCAGAGCGCTGCCGCCGGGAGATGTCCCACCTAGAACCTTATTCTTTAAAAAAGTGGCCTTCAACACTGTTCTGACCTTGACCTTTGTCTGCTCTTTGACTCACCCTCCGACAATGAGTTTGACCATAACCCTGTAGGACACCATGATCCCCAGCACTTCCTTGAGAACGCCCTCTTTTATTCTGCAAAAGAAATACAAAAACATTTCAGTTTGGAAAGTAATAACTCATTCTCTGTTTAAAAGCCTGATGGCTAGGCCAGTGGTTTCCAACCTTCACTGTCTCATGTACCCTCTGGACTTTTTTTGCCATATCATGATTACTCCCTCCACTCATACATATTAATAATTCTTTTAAAATTGTAATAAAAAAATGTATTTATTAGTACAAAAACATTTTATAACTCAAATTCTAAATTAAATAAGTAATCTGCCTTTAAAATAAAACATTAGAAACTCCGTCCATTTATTTTACTATATATTTTAATGTTCAAAATTAACTTAATTAAAAATAAATAATAATCTAAAAACAAACAACAGATTTTTCACAAAGAAAAATTTAAATAATTTCACTAACTCCTCAAGCTTTTAAACCGAAAAAATATGTGACCAAATATAATAATTTTTTAGCAGTTTCACTTTCTTTTTAGACACCTGCGCTTGTCTTTCATAGGTTTCAGTAGCTCAATAAAACTAGATTGCAAATATTTTTCATCTTGGAAATATACTGTGAAATAATTCAAAGTACCCCCTGCAAAGCGCTCATGTACTCCTACGGGTACCCACACGCCTGGTTGGGAAACTCTGTGTCAGGCCTTTTTTCAAACATATCCATATTGTAATGAGCTCTCACATGCTGGAGGAGGCCAGGTTTGTGTCTTCGTGCTTGAGTTTACCGTCCAACGCAATGCCTCGTCTCTCTTTGTTGTTGGCCAGCAGGGGGAGTAGAGAGTAAGTCTTCTGCAGGGTTGCCCCAGCAGACACTGAGTCTCTGGAAGAAAAAGTTAAACCTGGTAAAGTTTGATCTTGGTTTAGTTCTGTTTAGTCCTGGTTTAAAAATGGTTTCGTCCTGGCCCCTGGCTTAGTTGTGATGTTTAGATCTATTTCAAGGACTGGTTTAGTCCTGGTTTAGTCCTGCTTTAGTCCTAAGTCTATTATGCGTAGTTACCCAGAATCCTCGATGTCCACAGACTTGGTGTAGCTGTCGTTGGAGTACAGCACCACGTTTGCCACTTGGTCGACTGAAAGCACAACAGAACTTTACCAACAGTGTAATGGGCCTGTGAAGGTCCAGGCAGAAGCAGGTACGTACCCGAGACCAGGATGTTCTTGATGGTTTTGCTGGAGTTGTTGGTGACGTGGAGGTGCACTTTTATAGGCTCTCCATGGTAATAAATCTGAAGATATCAAATATGCAGGGGAGTAAATCAGTAAATGGGTAAAGCTTGTGTTCTGTGGGTATTTTATGAGCTGTGGTATAGGTGTGGTGTAGGTGTGTCAGAGGTGTGGGAGGTGTGGTGTAAGTGTATCAGAGGTGTGGGAGGTGTGGTGTAGGTGTGTCAGAGGTGTGGGAGGTGTGATGGAGGTGTGTCAGAGGTGTGGGAGGTGTGGTGTAAGTGTGTCAGAGGTGTGGGAGGTGTGGTGTAGGTGTGTCAGAGGTGTGGGAGGTGTGGTGTAGGTGTGTCAGAGGTGTGGGAGGTGTGGTGTAGGTGTGTCAGAGGTGTGGGAGGTGTGGTGTAGGTGTGTCAGAGGTGTGGGAGGTGGGGTGTAGGTGTGTCAGAGGTGTGGGAGGTGTGGTGTAGGTGTGTCAGAGGTGTGGGAGGTGTGGTGTAGGTGTGTCAGAGGTGTGGGAGGTGTGGTGTAGGTGTGTCAGAGGTGTGGGAGGTGTGATGGAGGTGTGTCAGAGGTGTGGGAGGTGTGGGGTAGGTGTGTCAGAGGTGTGGGAGGTGGGGTGTAGGTGTGTCAGAGGTGTGGGAGGTGTGGGGTAGGTGTGTCAGAGGTGTGGGAGGTATGGTGTAGGTGTGTCAGAGGTGTGGGAGGTGTGGGGTAGGTGTGTCAGAGGTGTGGGAGGTGGGGTGTAGGTGTGTCAGAGGTGTGGGAGGTGTGGGAGGTGTGGGGTAGGTGTGTCAGAGGTGTGGGAGGTGTGGTGTAGGTGTGTCAGAGGTGTGGGAGGTGTGGGAGGTGTGGGGTAGGTGTGTCAGAGGTGTGGGAGGTGTGTCAGAGGTGTGGGAGGTGTGGTGTAGGTGTGTCAGAGGTGTGGGAGGTGGGGTGTAGGTGTGTCAGAGGTGTGGGAGGTGGGGTGTAGGTGTGTCAGAGGTGTGGGAGGTGGGGTGTAGGTGTGTCAGAGGTGTGGGAGGTGTGGTGTAGGTGTGTCAGAGGTATGGGAGGTGTGACAGAGGTGTGGGAGGTGTGATGGAGGTGTGTCAGAGGTGTGGGAGGTGTGGTGTAAGTGTGTCAGAGGTGTGGGAGGTGTGGTGTAGGTGTGTCAGAGGTGTGGGAGGTGTGGGGTAGGTGTGTCAGAGGTGTAGGAGGTGTGTCAGAGGTGTAGGAGGTGTGACAGGGGTGTGGGAGGTGCTGTATGTGACAGGTGGGACGGAGGTGGGAAGCTGATGGAGGTGTGATGGAGGTGTGATGGAGGTGTGATGGAGGTGTGAAAGAGGTTATACCTCTTTGTCAAGGCTGGCCTTGACGTGCAGAGGTTTGTCAGACATGACTCTGGTGGTCTCCACACTAGGAGCGGGCCCCTGGCTCTCAGGGGCATACTGGACTTTCCTCAGCATCAGATGGACTGTACTCCTGAGGCATCATCACAAAACTGCATTATACATGTGTCGCAGTACGCACTGCAGCCCTGAACCCCTCGTGTAATGCCCTCTTCTCATTGGTTTTATATGTGCACCGGCTTCCTATAAAGGTGCTCCCTATTTGGCCCCTCTCCCTCTGACCTCACGTACTTGCTCCACCTCCCTGTTTTCCACCTTCTGGATTGAGCTCACGGCAGGTGAGCGTAGCGCCTCACCTTTGTATCTAAATTGTCCACTCAGTCCACTGATTTTAGTGTCTATTTTTAGCACAGACTGTTGTTCATACACACGTGGACAGGCACGTCGCTCACTACAAATGAATGGTAAAGGTCTCCGCTTAGTTTTGTCTGCTACGCTGACGTAGCTCTAACTTAGCCTCTGCCTGTTGTTGATATAGGCACCTGTTGTAGTTCACTAGCTCAACCTCTCCCTCATAGGAGCTGCACTTAACCTCAAATAGTGGTAAGTGTGAATGCCAGTCCAGTACATGAGCTCTCATTCAAATTACTAACACCTTTTAAGTAACCCCTTGTTCAACCTGCTGGCCACTTGTTTTCCTCCTGCTTCTGCCTGGTTTGTTGCCATGCAGTTTTGACTCCTTAAAGTGCATGCCGCTAGCCCCTTTGATGTGCATTAGTCTGTAAATTTTGTGTGCAAATGTACTTGTATTGGCATTGATGCATTTTATTCAAGCGTGGTTGTAATTTTTTACTCTCTGTTCCAGGAGCTGAAGGCCTGGTGGTGGTGGCGGGCTGCCCTGGTGGTGGTATCCTTTCTGGTTTGTTGTGCACTCTTTATTTTACTTATTTTATTTTGTGTTGTGTTATTTTTGGGTGCTTTTCTTTTTAGGTTATCACCCCATTTTTGTTCTACTCCCCCACAGCTAGACCTTTGCTCCTTGGGCTCTTAACAGGTTGAGTGTGTGTATGCATGTGTTTTTGTGTGTGCGGGATGGAATTTAGCAGGGTCTATACATTTCAAAGTAGATTAATAAAGTACATTTTTATTGTCTCACAGTTGTTAAATAAAATCAGTGTATTGGCATCTGGTCTACAGCCTCCTTTGTAAGCCATACCTGTGTGTCTTCTATGTATTCAGATTTTCCAGGCGAAACTCCTGTGGTGGCGTTGTTTGGCTCTATATTAACTTAACTACTACTACTACTACTCTATACTGCTCCCACCACACATGAACTTCAAGCCACATGAATAAGATCCTTCATAAGGACTGTTCTGCTCATGGCACAAGTTCTAATCCAAATGTGGCTCTGTTTTAGTCCTGTTTGGTCCAGTTTTAGCTCTGATTTCATTCAGGTCTGTTTGTGATTTGTTTGATGGTTTCTCACCGTTTCTTGATCTTGGCGTCCTGCCGCTCAGCGCAGAAGGCTTTGACCTCAAACTCAACGGCACATTGCTGCAGGAGACAAACAAAACCGGAGCTGAGCACAAAGAGGAACAGATCTGTGTCCCAACCTGGACTGGACTTAAGGCCTTACCAAGACAATGATCAGACGCGTGGCCAGGAGAGGGGGCGGGGCTTACCTTGCCGACATCGGTGGGTGCCGGCTGCATGGCCACGGAGCACGGCAGGTTATCTGGAAACTGAGAAACACAGGCTAGGTCACGTCTACAGCTCACAGGAGTGTTCAAAACCCTGAACTAAACCAGGTCTAAACCAGGACTAAACAACTACTAAACCAAGACTAAACCAGGTCTAAACCAGAACTAAACCACTATTAAACTTGGACTAAATTGGGACTATACCAGGACTAAACTAGGACAAAACCAGGACCCCTTATGTCTCACCTCAAAGAAGAAAGGAAAAGCGTAGTCGCCGAGTTTGCGCAGCAGCTTGGCCTGGGTTTTGGTATGTATGGCCTTGTCCTGCAGTGGGGGGTATACCTGCCTCGTGGACAGATACAGCTCCCGCCGAAATGCGATCCCCATCACGTCCATGTCGTCCCGGCCGTATCGAAATATGCAGGACAGGGTCACAAACACTGGAAGGGCACAGGGTGGACAGGGGTCACTGGGAGTAATCAGCAGCAGGAAAAACACACCTTTCTCTGTGTGAGCTGAACTGGTGTTTTACAGGACATGTGCTGGAGGCGGGGACTTTTTGGGACGTTCCTGTGAGGTCAGAGGTCACGGGCACAGTGCCACAGGTTCAATATGTTGAATTAATTACACTAATTTAACTCTCACTTAAAGCTGCACTACCTGATTTTGTGATTGTAAAAGTGATGTGTCTCAATAAAAGTTAAGTTTAAATGATGCACTCCCCTTTCCTAATTCCTCTCCTTCGCGACACTCTATCACAGTCTCACACAAACCTGGAAGTATGTGCACAAGCCAGGAGCTATCACAATAACACAGCAGAGATTTGCAGTTTGCTTTTATTTATTTTTTAAATTAAAAAATAAAAATTCTGTGAATAAACTACATTTTGAAATAAAACAATAGTTTCCTCACATTATTCCTGATAGATTCTAGTTCTGGATAGATAAAGGATGTATCGACCAATCAGAGGGCTCCAGTCCTATGAAAGCATGTGATTGGTTAAACTGTTCCTTCCCTCACTCTAAAACAAAAACCCTCATAACACAGCCCACAGCTGACCTCAAAGTCTCATTTTTTCTCAGAAGACTTCTGTTATGCTGCACTAATAACTAAATAAATATATTTACCAAAATACAAGGCTAAAGAAATCAGGTAGTGTGGCTTTAATGAAGAAAATTTGCATTCTTCCTCTTAAAGCCCTTTTATACGTTGGCCCAGAGAGCTCAACAAATTACAAAAGCCGAAACACACTTTACAAAAAGAAAATGCCCACACGACATTACAACAACAATTTTTCTGTATTGGAACATGTAGCACCAGAAGCTCTGCTGCTGGAAGCTGCTCATTTTCAGCTTAGTACTTACTTTAAAATATGTCCATACGGGCTCTACATTCACTGAGCTGGCTCGCGTGATTATGCCGTCCTCTAAAACAAAACAGTCGTGCCATGAGTCGCGCTGAAAATGAGCAGATTCCGGCTGCAGAGCTCCTGGTGCTACATGTTCCGGTGCAGAAAAATTGTTGTTGTAATGTCGTGTGTGTATTTCTGGTGCAGGTAAATGTTGTTGTAATGCTGTGTGGCAGTTTCTTTTCAGCTTTGTTTCGGCTTTTGTAATTCGTTGAGCTCTCTGGGCCACCGTACTTTTAGGTCACTGGGTCACATAAAAAAAATAAAAAAAAAACTTTTTCTGTTTTTGATCATTAGCCCATCCTCATACAGAGCAAAAGTGATTTCATTTTTATATTTTATATTTTTATTATATTTATATTTTTAACTCTCTAAATGCCAGTTTGTTTACATATTTCCCACATATTTGTAAATAAACATGAAATACTAGTTTAAAGATACAAAGTGTTTTTTGTTTGTGCAGGGCTTACCAGTCCTGATAGGTCTCTGATTCACCCTAACACTGATTTTCATACATTTTTACTTTCTGTGCCATTCTGGAAAAATCACTGAAACTCTTAAAGCCTTAAGAGGCAGGTCTACAGTCACTGTTATATGATGGGAATTATAAGGGAATTATTTTCCACAATGCAATGAGAAAATAGTGCATCTGGTGGTGATTTTTTTGTTTGTGTATGTTTTAGCCTCTGACAGGTTTACAGAGGTTGATTGATGATTTAACATTTCTGTATTGCAATGGCAGTCGAGTGAATATAAGTGATTTTAATGTAAGTCAATGGGGCCAAAAAGGGCTTTAAGAGGAAGAATGTGAGTTTTTTTTTTTTTTGTCTAGACAGTAGACAGTCTTTTTTTTCAGTTGTAATTTTATTTTGTCAAAGATCATCACCCCAGCATAAGGAATGCCAAAATGAGAGCAATCATACATTTGAAAAATGTATGGCAGCCTGACAGCATGAGAGTATGACATAACAGAACTTCAACTAAAGTGACAGGACCCCCATGTGCTATCGGCAGAGTGATGTTTCACTTGAATTGTTTATGTCTTCACAGTGTCAGTGTTTGACCCGTCTTTATTAAACACCACCAGAACAGTGTTGTGTTCACTGACCTTTCCTCCCCTGCAGAGCCTCTGGGTCAACAGCAATGACTCCATCTAGAGAATAAAACAGGACAACTCATGTGAAATATACCAAAAGATATCATAAAAATGCACCTGGTCTCAAGTTCTTTTCCATGTTGTAATTACAGTGGCTACCTGTCCCACTTTTGGTTGTAAAGCTCAGCCATTTACATATTTGTCCCCTGCCCCACTTTTTCATTGGTGCTTATAAAAGTGAGATTTAATTAAAAACAACAAGATAAGGTGGTATTCACTGTGTAAAATGTAGAATCAATATCTGTTGGCATCCTCTCTCTGGGTTGAAATATATAGTTGGCATGTTGCTGCCCTGTGTTCCAGGAAAGGGCTCTCTGTGTTGAGAAAATGCAGTTTTACTGTTTTATTCCAGTGAATGAAGTCTCAGTAAAGCAGAATGTGTTTGTTTTTGAAAAGAAAAAAGCACATTAAATGTTTTCTCTGCCCTAGCATCTGTATCTATCTAAATGAGGTTTAGACTCAGTAAGTTGGTGAGGCAGATATGTAAAATATGAAAGCTTCTATTTCTCAAGTCCGTCCCACCTTGTTCCATCAAATCACACAACTTACCCTTCTTTCAGTACTTTTTAAGTTGGTCACCCTAGTTGTAATTAGGCTGAGAGCACTTCAGCATTTGATGTAGACATGCACTCACCCACTGGGTCCACAGAGTCTACGCGGTCCACAAAGTCCCGTCTGCCCATGTACACTGTCACCTGAGAAGAAGATGACATCAGCACTGAGCACCAGGGGAGCCACCAAAACCTCTGTGTCTGTGGACTGCCAAAGAACCTCAAGACAGAGGTGTGGAACTCCTTTGTTCACAGACAGTATATGAACTATATAACATACAACAAGGCCAGGGCCCCCTGCCCACTGGTCTGATTACACTCACCCAAGACTAAGCTTTTACCCTTAGCTTGAGTGACAGTTCCCTAGTACCAAAGGCTCAGGTACGTCTCACTTAGGGTGACCAGACGTTCTCATTTCTCTGGACATGTCCTTTTTTTTGAGACATTAAAAAACAGAATGTCCGGGAGTCAAACAACATCACTGTACACCCAGTGTGTTCTCCCCAGAACATAATACTCCACTTCTTTCCAGTGCTCTGTGACTTTGTGACTTCACAAAGGGCTCGACACGCTTTCTCCCCTTCATCTCGCTGTAAGTCACACGTTTTTGAACACCTGTGCTGCTCATTTCCTTTCGTCTCTCGTGTGCGTTGCGGACCTCTTGTTGTGCGCACATTAAAGAAGTGAACACTAAGTTTAACTTGAACAGAAGAAACTGGTCTGATCAATCTCTACATGTGTCCCCGCAGAGGACAGGGATGTGGGCAATAGTCTGCTCAGTAAAAGTGAGTGAAGCGGCTGTATTTGTAAGAGCCGGCCCATGGTATAGGCAATACAGGCAAATGGGGAGCGCCTTGCCTCTGCCTTTTGCATCAGCGGACAATAAGGCTTAAAGATCAATACCAGTATATACCATTATAGTATGGACACTGGTGAGAGTTTTGTGTCCATAGATGTGCCCTACTCATCAAGCTTTAAATCACTTTTCATTTGCTGACAATCGACCTCTTACTCGTGGAGATACGATCATAAACCTGAAATAATAAATGCAGTAATGAAAGACGCGTACATCACCGCAGCGGTATGCAACAGCTTTCTCGCAATAGCGCATTAGCTGCATTATTAAAAAAGCAACATAAAACATTAGTCCAGACGTCCTGACAAAAGGTTTTATAGTCTGTAGTTCTCTGGAGCCTCTGTCCAGGCTCAGTGATGATGAGACTGAAGACTCTGTGGCCCTGTGCTGCAGGGGCGGAGCAGAGCTGGGGGCTCTACCAGGGAACCACTAAGCAGCATGGTGGATAACATAGAAAACTTAAATCCAACTATGCCCCTGTTTGTGTAGATAAAAGCAGCTCATGTTTAAAATGTGAGAGTCATTATAAGAAACAATGTTTTGTCCTGAAACTTGAAGAGAAGTAAAATTATAATTAGTCTCCCTTGTTTTACTAAATGCTGAAAATCATATCTGATCATCTAAAATGCATCAGATTACAGGAATTTACATTTGTTTTGTTCAAATTTTCATGGGCATGAACAAGATGTTTGGGGCACGGTGGTATGTTTAATTGAGTGACTAATTATTTGTAAAGCCCTTTGAGGAGACTGCTGTTGTGATATCGGGCTCTAGAAATAAAAGTGAATTGTATAGAAACAGAAGGTCAGACAAAAGTTTTTGTGGCCTTGTCATTAAGCCACTGCCCACAGCCCAGTGTAGGGAGACTGAACACACTGTGTGCTGGAGCAGGGGCGATACTCTTTAACAGAGCCAGGGCTAACTCTGGTATGAGCAGGTTCTATGAAATATGGGTTCTATGAAGAATCTTATATTGAAGGTTTGTGTTGTTTTTATATATTTGTGTCAAGAAAGCAGCATCAGGAGTAAGTGCCAGGTATATTTTAGAAAGTACGGTTTGGGCAGAAGATATATTAATTTGCTCAAGGGTGACATTGTGCACATAAAGACTTGCCTGTAAGAATGGTTTGAGTTGTGAATATTGCAAATAGTGCTTACCGTATTTTCCGTGCTATAGGGCGCTCCGGATTATAAGGCGCACTGTCATTGAATGGTCTATTTTCAAACTTTTTTCGCATATAACGCGCTCCGGACTAAAAAGCGAAACAAAACAGTCAGATAAGTCAGTCAGTCAAACTTTATTCAACGCGTTCACCATAACTCCCAAACTTGTTCAGTTGTAACGCGTGAATAAAAAACACAATCTGAGATCACTAAATCAAATGATAGCATATTCACAATAACTCATAACTGTTCAGTTAACGTTATAACAAAATACAACACAATACACTCACTTTTTCAGTTCATTCCTCGTCCACAAATCCCTCAAATTCTTCATCTTCAGTGTCCGAGTTAAACAGTTGGGCGATTACGGCAATATTATGGTGAAGCACAGTATGTATTACTCTGCGATGCTCCTGACTACGGTAGCCGTAAATAAATTCATATACAAGGCGCTCTGGATTATAAGGCCCACTGTTGTTTGTTGAGAAGATTGAAGGCTTTTAAGTGCGCCCTCTAGTGCGGAAAATACAGTAGTCCCGATGCCGTGGATAAGTTCTTGAACAAGTTCTTTAACTTGTACTTTTGCTCCAGGCACCAATTTAGTTTTCTTCACTTTCCTATTTTAAGAGCTGCCAAAACAAGTGAATTCTCCCCACTGTGGGATTAAGTTTTATCTTAATATCTCTAAATGTTCACACACTAGAATATCACAGACCATCAGACACGTTCACCTCCTAAAACGTCCCACTCAGGCCAGACTTGGCTCCTGTGGTGAGCAGACCAAAGCTGGCTGGAGCTGTGACTTTGGGTTCACCTTCAGGATCAGCAGTGCATGGAGCTGAGCTGCTTTAGTCCACTACTCACTCTGATGAGTAGGGCTTGACAGGCCATCTGGACAAATGCAGGTAGATTTTGGCTAGTAGCACAAATACTCCCACTGCCACTTTGGCTGGTAAAATTTTATGAATACCAATTGTATATCTTAACTTTAAATGTTAAGCCTGAATTTAGTAGAAATGTAATAATATCCATATTTTACAGCATGGTATTATCACAGTATTAATCTTGCGGTATGATATTTACTGTGATATTGTGGCGAGGCTCACGATAACAAAACTTATTCTCCAGAAATGCCCTGATGAGCCTTCAGAGATTTAGTTATTGTGATATTTCAAAAGATTAAGACTGAAAAAGTGTTTAATAACAATAATTTTGTCAGGTTGGCTACAATAAAACATAGCAAAGAATTATGGTCTATGTAGTTCCCTCTGCCTTTTATCATTCTGCTGAAGTCCATGATGATATTGTGAGATATTATTACATCAGTTTATTATGCATAGGTAAACCATTTCTTTTTATCCTGTCCATAAACAAAACCAAAGTTTATATTTCTTTAACTAATTAAATTGTGGCTAGTAAAGGCACTAATTGGCTAGCAACTTTTGACAAATACTAGCCACAGAGCCCAGTGGGCAAAAAAGAAAAAGTCAAGCCCTGATGACATTTATATTTGACAGCACCAATCCCACTGAAACCAATCAGAACTGTCCACACTCAGGGGGCTATTTTGATACTGGTTAGATACATCAATGTTAAACTAATGACACGCCTCAAATGGAGTCATGCGGCATGTTTTATGAGCGTTTAATGGAGCGTTATGAAAGCTCTAAACCAAACAGAAGAGCAGAAGCAGTACTTACCGACTTGTCCTTACAGACCTTCTTGAAAACCACATTTTTGGGACTCATCCTGGCAGCAGTTCTGTTGGAAAGCTGAGAGAAAAGAGCAGGTTATTAAGGTGAGCCTTTCTGAATGGAGATGCACACTTCAGAACCTGTTTACATGTGACTCTTAGACATGGTCAGTCTGGAAACTACACTCTTGTACACTCTTATCTTTAGCTTACGTTTGGGCTAAGGAGGAATTTTAGTGCTTAAAAAAAATTATCTGTTTCTCCTACGTAAACTGCTGGATGCCTGACCCCCAGGCTCTGACCCTGAGTCTCTGGAGCCAGTTCCAGAGGCTGCTCGTCTCTGGTTCAGACCTCACCTCTTCACTTCAGGTCATGTGTGTCTCTCACCTGTGTGTCTGGTTGAAGTCTGGAGCACTGTTTGAAAGATATTACAGTCTACTAATATAAAACACCTGCTCTGAGACCCCGCCCCCTTTACCCACAGCCAATCAGAACAGGGCTTGTGTACTTCCTGTGAGTGAGCCGCTCAGAGGATTGAAGCTTTTCCCTTGATCAGCAGCACAGCAGATTACAGCCCCTCTCTAGTTAAATTCAGTATTGATTGAAAATCCTTCTCCTGACTTACAGGGCCCAAAGTGGTACAGTACCCCGCCCCGTCCTGCCTCAGTGATCTTGCCCTCTCTGTGTGGGACTGATCTAGCTACAGTGACGATGACTGTAGGTACCTGAATTGTCTTCCAATAAAATGGGCGTAAATGGCTGATTTGACCTGAGGACAGATGGAAAGGACCTGACACACACCAGCGTGTTAAAGGTGCAGCTGTCCAGATGGTGGCACTCTAGAGTCTCTACACACCCACGGAGACAGAGCTGCACAGACAGAGTCAGAGTAATCCAGCTGCCTCTGAATCAGCACTGAGGATTACTGTGGATTACTCTCAGCCACTCTCATTCACCTGAGGCACCCACAGGTCCTCATAGGCTTCACCTTCAGCGTCATCATCAGCACTCTGTCTGTCCCTTTAGTCCACTACTCACTCTGATGAGTAGAGCTTGACTAGCCAACTGGCCAAATGCAGCTAGATTTTGGCTAGTAGCACAAATACTCCCACTGCCACTTTGGCCAGTTAAATTTTATGAATACCAATTGTATATCTTAACAGATGTAGGAGTCTTGGACCACTGCTGATATTATAACTCAAAGTGATTTCAACTTGGAGCTGAGGAGTCTGAGTCTTATCACACCAAGGACGCAAACAAAGGCATATATCTATCCTATACGAACTGCAGCCCAATAAATATGCCAGGAGAGGCCTCCCTCCCTGTGAAGGAAACCAGACACCTGGTACGGGATAGCACCACGTTTCCAGGAAGCAGAACTTGCATGGTGTGTAAATCAAAAACTCTGTGCATTTGAGGATCGAATCGTACAGCCACACTGCCATCTAGTAGCAAGACGGACTGTGGTGGTCATTCCAATAAAGTATGCGTATTAAAGACTTTATCACTCATCTGTTCAAGAGACTGATTTCATGCATATACATGTTGCTTTACAGGAAAATGTCATAACATTTTGTGCAAACTGTTGAAATCATTATGTTTATTATTGGTTGGATATGTGCTTATTCAGTATCATTGTTCACCAGTATTGTTTGTTGCAACAAAACGTTCCACTCAGTTTAAATGTAGCATGCCTTAAAATCTAGTTAAATTGAAGTGGAGTAAAACACATTTACTTTGCGTCTAGCAAAGGTAATTTAATATTCCCCACTATCACTGCAGAGGGCCGTCCTGTTTGACACAGACTTTAAAAGACTCACCCAAATCCTCTGTTCACTCTCGCTTCTTCAGTCTCTTCTCTTCAGCCTCCGTCTCTCCTTCATCTTCTGCATCTTCTTAGTCTATGTTTTTCCTTCTTCTCATCTCATTTTTGTTGCGTTAGGTTTACTTTGCAAGTGATAAAATCTTTTCACGATAAGTCGTCTAAACTTTTATCTGATCATTTCAAGTATCATTTTTGTAGTTTATTTTGAAAAGCCTTGCGTCACGCAACATCCCCCAGCTTTAACAATCGCTGCCTTGACCAAAGCGGCTATTTTAAGAAGTTATACTTCTAAAGTTTTTGAGTTGCTGTGAAAGGATTTTTATTGACTTTTCATTTGGCATTAAAAGGACATTTGCCACACTCTGAGACTCTGACGCTGCCTTACGCTGAACAACAGCTAAAACCCTCCCGTGAGCGGCATCACGCCCGCTGTTCAAACATAATGGAACATCTGATCTGGGGACTGGCTTTTGGAGCTTTTGGAGAACAAACCCTAAGAACCGCGGCTTGGAGCAGGAAGACCAGCCTGCGACACCCCGCGGATCCAGAAGGACCAACATCCGAGCCCCTGGCTGAATCCGGAGGCTGGCTTGTTGTCACCGCCCTCCCCCTCCTGTGCCGAGTACAGTAAGCCAGTGTTGTGTGACAGAGTTGGCGCTAATAGTTTCAGAGTCTCATTCCACCTTTATTCCCTAAAATCTCCAATGATTTAATAAGTCATACTATAATTTTACTCCACTACAATTCATCAGTAATAATCAGTAATTCTGCATAACGGTTCTGTTCAAAATTACATTCCTTTCAGTATTTACCTGTACCTTTCAGTACACTATTCTGCCTAATTGTGTAAATAAACGTTTTACTTAATCTAAATTAAGTTGAGTTTGGTGATCTTTATCTATTACACTGAGTCCCTGCTGGTTAACCTTCCCCTCCTTAGACATTAGTTTAAGTGTTTTAATCTGCACGTTAGCACAAGGCTAACTGGTGCCGATGCATGATTGATACTCTTAATTTTTCCTTCACTTCTGCATGCCTTAAACCTATTGGTTGCTGTGTTTGTATGAATGGATTACATGGAGTAGTGAGTACTCTGTCCCATGAAAGTTGTGGCCTTTCACCACGTGCACCCATGGCTGGCCAGCTCTTAGCATTTTACTGCGCCTACAAGCAAGCTTGGCTTGTATTCAACTACCCTCTGTGGGCATGGCTCAATGAACTGTATTGTTCACCATTAACTACTGAGCCCTGTGTTTGTTGCCACGCAGTTTTGACTCCTTAAAATTTTGTCTACAGCCTTCTTTGTAAAACGTACCTGTTAGGGTTAGGGTTAGGATGGGGCCATACCATTTACAGCCTTATAAGTCAGGAGAAAGATTTGAAACCTAATTCTGTATTCAGTGAAGTCGGTGAAGTGAAGCTAGCTCAGGGGTAATGTGTTCTCTTCTGTTAGTTTCTGTTAATAATCTTGGTGCTGCGTTTTGAACAAGCTGAAAACATTTTAAACAGCTTATAGAGCACGCTGCCAGCAGAGAGTTACAGTAATCCAACCTAGATGTAACAAATGTATGAATTAAATGTTTGGCATCACTTTCACTTCACTTGCGCAAGTGAAAGAATGCTGTTTTACAGGCTTGGTTTATATGAGCCTTAAATGATAAATCTTGGTCAAATAAAACTCCTAAGTTTCTCACAGTAGAACTTGAGGCTACACTGACACCGTCCAGGGAGACTCTGGTCAGACAGAGCATCTCTCAGCTTTTTGGGGCCTAGTATAATGACCTCTGTTTTTTCTGGGTTTAGGAGGAGATAATTAATTGTCATCCAGGTCTTTATGTCTCTCACACAGGCGCTAAGTTTTTCCTACATTGGTACAAGTGTCCTCAACCAGGGAACATGTCTGAATTATTATCTAAGGGTTCAAAGGTTGCTCTGATATGATACCACCTCTGGATGACAATGTCCATCAAATTAAGTGTTGGAAATAGATTTGGAATTTAAAATTTCAGCTAGAGGTCCAGTCTTCCTACAGTGAGGTTAGGTAAGTTGATGGGGAGAGGAGGCAGACTGGCTGCCTGTGCTTGGGGCAGTGGGTCACTCTGCTGGTCATGGCTTGGATGGACCCGTATCTTCTCCCAGGTTGGTCCTGTTGCTCTTCTCACGCTCTGGAGCAGGACCCTCAGTGCAGCTGAAGAACCACATTAACAGTGCATAACAGTGGTAAAAGGTCACCATGAGGCTCGGAGAAGGTTTGGCTCCGTCTGTCAGTCAGTTTCAATAAACCATAAATGTACTGCAGCTACAAGATCAGAGCTCTCAGAGTGAGGCCAGTGCAGATAGGTATAACAAACTTTATTCATTCAACACATTATTACAAATGAGTATAAAGCCTTAGATGAAGGTTTTCACTCCAATAACAAACAGAAGTACATGTTAGTAAAGATAGCAGACAGGAGCACTCAGACATAAGCTCGGCCTGATTCTGGGTCTGATTTGGCTGTGGGTGTGTACACCTTCTTTGGCTGGTTTCCATAGTAACCGCTGTGGACAGACACAGAAGGGGAAAGTCATACAGAGCGTTTAGTAAGGGTGGGACAAAAATATTGATTTTGAAATATATCGTGATATTTTGTGAACCATTATGATATTGATACTTTGATACCGATAAATACTTTTTTGTGCTGTCATGTATAATAATGGCACTACAGTGCTGCTCTACTTTCACAGTTAAATGTGTCCAAAAGTGGTGAAGAACTCTGCCTGGACTATAGAGGGCAGAACTGCTCTTCAAAGCACACAAATGCAATATCAATAATTGCAATATCGTCATATCGCGATATTATCGGTATCATGAACCATGTATCGCATATCGTATCATATTGTGGTTCCCTGCCCTAGCATTTAGTGAAGCATCTGTCAGTTTCCCCACAACAAATTTTTTGGTCCTGACCCTCCACTTGGATATCACTGTTTTACATGAATGAGTGCATATGTCAAAAAAACATGAGATGAGAGACTAACCCTTCCTTGGATGAGACTCTCTTACAGGCCGTGAAAAGTAGGGCGCCCCCAAGGATGGCCAGAGAGGCGCCGCCCCAGGCCATGTACAGCCCCGCCCCCAGCTCGAACCTTTGGAGAAAAACAGCATTTAGTTTACAATGTATACAATGTTTACTGAGGGAGATAGAGACTAGTACTCTGCAGACTTTTATTACTATGAGTGTTTGTTCACATATTTATTATAAATGACCTCCAGAACATCCTTTTAACACACAAGGGAACGCCCCCTCTTGAAATTGCCTGGTAGCTCCCAGGCTGTCCTGAAACAGTAGGTCCTAGGCAACATTGAGGATCCTTCTAAAATATTGTCTTAATCTGCTCTGCTGTAGATAACCCTGACATTAAACCTTCTCCTGACCAGGAAGTTCTACACGGCCATACACTCTAGCTCATAAAGTCTTCTTCATGGAACAGAAACTGGCCTAACCTGGACCAAACGAACAAGATCAGTCAATCAGTTAGTTAATCATTGATTTGGTCTTCATCTAAGTCACAACAGTAGACAAACACGATCTGCTTAAACTAATGTGGAGATAGACAGACAGACAGATGGATAGATAGAGAAAGAGAGTGATAGAGAGATAGATTTGAAGCCATTCTGTTGTTGATTTGCTTCTATGTTTTGAGTCAGTGTCCTGTTGCATCACCCATCTTCTGTTGAGCTTCAGTTGGTGGACAGATGGTCTTAAGTTTTATTCATTAATTAGAGAGAGGACAACGATATGCACTGCACAATGAGCGCTGTGCTTTGTAGGCTACTCATCGAAGACGACTTTTGCAGCGAAGTTAAAGTAAAAAGGTTAGAAACGCTGCTCGGGAGCGGGGCGGGTCTCGGAGCAAAACCTGCTCACACAAACACAGCTGCCCAAAGCGGCATCGATAAGAGGGATCGTTAACGGCGGAGGCAAACAATTCCGATGGATTGGAAAAATTAGAACCGGTTCTCAGGTAGAACCGGGTTTCGATGCCCATCCCTACTGACACCTGACTCCAATTAGCTTAGTAGTTCTAATACTTTTTCAATCCTGCATTGTGAATGTTTACATAAATGTTCAAAAAAACACAAATGTTTGCAGCATTAGTTTAAGCAGACTGTGTTTGTCTGTTGTTGTGACATTGGTGAAGATCAGATTACATTTTGTGACCAAATCATGCAGAAATCTAAGTAATTCCAAAGGGTTCACATACTTTTTCTTGCAACTGGATCTCAGAGATGCTTTGATCGCTCAAATTTTTCATGACTTTGTTGAGCTACTTGTTGTCTACGACTTCATACAGTTGTTTTTGGTTTCTGATGTCATTTGGGAATTTTATCAACAGAAACGTATCGGGCTCACTAAAGACCCCAGTCAAAAGTACCTATGTACTTGTACTGTTTTTAACACCTAAAAGAGTTTTTCTTTTAAACAACGAAACATAATTATTTCATGTGCTACACACCAAAGGGAGATTAGGGGCACATTTGCTGTCATTTTTAAGTTTGTTCAGTTTTTACTGAGGCCCTCAGGAGCCCACATACAGCAGAGAGGATCCTGTGGTCACATACAGGCCTCACTCTGGGCTCTAACTGAGACAGAAAACTATTCTTTAAAGTAAAACTAATGATATGAATCACTAAAAACAAAGTCCTGACGGAGTCTTAACTGAGCCAGGAACATGTCTGAAGTCACCCAGGTCCTGCTCTGGTCCTACACAGATGGGACCTGGCCTCTAGAAAAATACTAGTAGAGCACCCCCTACAGGAGACACCAAAAACAAAACACATGCAGTCTGTTCAGACCAACTGTCAGCAGCATTTCAGATCAGAGAGAAAGACCAAAGTTTTAGCACCAGGGCAATAACTGAAATCTAACCCTCACTTTAGAGGCTGATTAACAATCATACGTAAAACAAGAGTTTGTTTGCTTATGTTGTAATGAAAGACAAATTCCTGTTTCAAAAAGTTCAACTTTGCATGATTTTTTTGTGGATTTGTGACCATAAAAATTAGTCAAAATTCTTTTTTCTTTTAGTTTTTTTAAACTAAACCACATCAAAATGTAGAGATGTGAATGAGCTTTGTTTGTGTTATTGTGGATTGTTCTTGACATAAAACGTTCACTTTTGATTAAAGAAAGCCTATAATTTTAATTCTAAATATGCAAATACACTGCTCAAAAAAAAAAAAAAGGGAACACTTAAACAGCACAATGTAACTCCAAGTCAATCACACTTCTGTGAAATCAAACTGTCCACTTAGGAAGCAACACTGATTGACATCAGTTTCACTGCTGTTGTGCAAATGGAACAGACAACAGGTGGAAATTATAGGCAATTAGCAAGACACCCCCAATAAAGGAGTGGTTCTGCAGGAGGTGACCACAGACCACTTCTCAGTTCCTATGCTTTCTGGCTGATGTTTTGGTCACTTTTGAATGCTGGCGGTGCTTTCACTCTAGTGGTAGCATGAGACGGAGTCTACAACCCACACAAGTGGCTCAGGTAGTGCAGCTCATCCAGGATGGCACATCAATGTGAGCTGTGGCAAGAAGGTTTGCTGTGTCTGTCAGCGTAGTGTCCAGAGCATGGAGGCGCTACCAGGAGACAGGCCAGTACATCAGGAGATGTGGAGGAGGCCGTAGGAGAGCAACAACCCACCAGAGGGACCACTACCTCCTCCTTTGTGCAAGGAGGAACAGGAGGAGCACTGCCAGAGCCCTGCAAAATGACCTCCAGCAGGCCACAAATGTGCATGTGTCTGCTCAAACGGTCAGAAACAGACTCCATGAGGGTGGTATGAGGGCCCGACGTCCACAGGTGGGGGTTGTGCTTACAGCCCAACACCGTGCAGGACGTTTGGCATTTGCCAGAGAACACCAAGATTGGCAAATTTGCCACTGGCGCCCTGTGCTCTTCACAGATGAAAGCAGGTTCACACTGAGCACATGTGACAGACGTGACAGAGTCTGGAGACGCTGTGGAGAACGTTCTGCTGCCTGCAACATCCTCCAGCATGATCGGTTTGGCAGTGGGTCAGTAATGGTGTGGGGTGGCATTTCTTTGGGGGCCGCACAGCCCTCCATGTGCTCGCCAGAGGTAGCCTGACTGCCATTAGGTACCAAGATGAGATCTTCAGACCCTTGTGAGACCATATGCTGGTGCGGTTGGCCCTGGGTTCCTCCTAATACAAGACAATGCTAGACCTCATGTGGCTGGAGTGTGCCAGCAGTTCCTGCAAGATTAAGGCATTGATGCTATGGACTGGCCCCGCCCGTTCCTCAGACCTGAATCCAACTGAGCACATCTGGGACATCATGTCTCGCTCCATCCACCAACGCCACGTTGCACCACAGACTGTCCAGGAGTTGGTGGATGCTTTAGTCCAGGTCTGGGAGGAGATCCCTCAGGAGACCATCCTCCACCTCATCAGGAGCATGCCCAGGTGTTGTAGGGAGGTCATACAGGCACGAGGAGGCCACACACACTACTGAGCCTCATTTTGACTTGTTTTAAGGACATTACATCAAAGTTGGCTCAGCCTGTAGTGTGTTTTTCCACTTTAATTTTGAGTGTGACTCCAAATCCAGACCTCCATGGGTTAATAAATTTAATTTCCATTGATAATTTTTGTGTGATTTTGTTGTCAGCACATTCAACTATGTAAAGAACAAAGTATTTAATAAGAATATTTCATTCATTCAGATCTAGGATGTGTTATTTAAGTGTTCCCTTTGTTTTTTTTAGAGCAGTGTAATATGCAAAATTATCAAAACAATAATTTACAAACAAAATCATTTTACCTCAAATGACATTTAACACACCACGGATGATAACTAAACAGAAAAAAATCTCAGTATTTTGTTGTTTTGATTTTTGTCTGTGGGGTACAAGGTGACCACTCTCAGTAATCTATGTATGTAAAACAGGTTGGTATGATGGTTAAACCTGGCCATAACCTGGTCTTAGCAGTCTGGTTTGTACTGGACTGAGCCCAAACCAAGAGTAAAGAAGCTTCAGCAAAGAGTTAGTGTGGAAGGTGCAGCTGGTACCGGATTCCGCCGTAGAAGGGGTCATAGAAGTCCTGGACCACTCTGTAGGCGTACCACGATGCAGCGATGAGGCATGACAGACCTGTTAAACACAGCCAGCAGAAACACGGTGAGAGGCTTCATCAGTTCATGGGATCTGAACTGGAACTGTGCCAGCAGAGGACAGTACAATCTGAGGGAGCTGCTGTGACTTTAATATTACTGTTAAAATTAAAAGCTGTCCATTCAAAAGTGGCACCTTCTCTTAACAGCACAGAGGCACAGTAGTAGCATTATTACTGTCTGAACATGTTCATGTGTCAATGATTCCATTGTCCTGTTATCCTCTAGGACCCTAGAGACCATAGACCCTTTTCTCAGGCCCCTGCTTGAAAATGACATGCACACAAATAAAATGAGTATATCTCTGCAACTACTCGGTCTACATGAACAATCTCAATATTTATTAAAAATTTACACTTGTGAGATTTCTACTGAAATCAGAAAACATGTCACGGGATCAGAGTAAATAAAGATAGAACAAAGGCAGAAACATTTCCGCCTAATAAAATTTGAATGTTGTAGAGTGTCAGAGAGGAGAGAGGCAATGCGCGCACACACACACACACACACACACACACACACACACACACGCACACACGCACACACGCACACACGCACACACGCACACACGCACACACGCACACACGCACACACACACACGCACACACGCACACACACACACACACACACACAAACAAACAAAACAAGACACTTGTCTGACGTGCAGATGTTGGAAAACAGTTCAAAAACTCTAACTCACTGCTATTCCATATATCCAAGACATTTATTTGACTATGTTCCGGCTCAGCAGCTTTCATCAGATTAAAGTATGATTTTTAGACCACAGTGCATTTAAAAAGATCAGCCCAGGTGGCTCTGATCCCATCCAACGAGTGGGAGGGTCCTGATCAGCCTGTAGGTCACATCCAGTAACAAACCATACCCAGTACATTCTAAAAACTAATTCTTATAAATACAAGCGCAAAGTAAGACATCAACTACAAAAGCATCATAAATACTTTGACACAATGTATTTAATTAAAATAATACCCGATGATAGTCCTTTTACAGGAAATGCACTGTGGTCTAAAAAAAAAACATGCTGAGATGCTGCTGAACCAAAACATAATCAAATAAATATCTTTGACACATGGAATGAATGTGCGATACTGTTTTTGAGTTATAGAATGTATGTCCCAACTTAATGAGGCAGCTGTAGCCTAAAACCCCTAGAAACCCACAGCAAAGACTGTAATCCAGATAAAGTGAAGCAATTCAAAATTAGAGAAGTTTTAGAAAAGAAATGTTTAGGCAGAATCCCTATATAGCATAATTTTAAATTATAATAATTTTTTATCAATGTATTTTTGCTAAATTTCAGTTTAATTGCTTGTTGTATCTAGTGTTTAATTTGGGGAGAAAATGATTATCATGGGCTTTTAGCCAAGTTTCTTGTGGATATGTTCATATGCTTCATGGTTATATTATTTAATGTTTACCTTGCGTAATATGATATGCTTTCATGGTGCATGGCCCATAATGCTAGCGTAACAATTTTTGGGATTATAAAGAACTAACAAAAAGACAAAGCCATAAAATATCAAAACAATGTCAAAGTCATATCTGTGGTTTGCAGAGGGGACAGTGGAAAGCAGAAGGTGAGTCAACGAAGCACACCTGCGAGCAGGCTCAGGACGGCCCCTGTCACAGCCAGCTTGGCCTTGGATTGGTCGGTGGCTGAGCCGATCTTGATGCACTTGAGTCCAAGCAGAGCCACGATCATGGAGCCCAGGCCCAGCAGCAGAGAGATGATCATGAGAGCCCTGCAGGCCTGCACATGGACTACACAAGAGAACCAGGGTTAGACCAGGCTTACACCAGAGACACACCTGGGTTAGATACATCTGGGTAAACACAGCTTAAACAAAAGAAACAACAGGATAAACCAGGCCAGGAAACACAGGAATAAATCCAGAACTAAAACTAAGAACTAAAGCAGGCCTACGTAGTGGGAACACCACAGACTTGTGTGATGGGGGACTAAAGTTGCATCAATGTAATGGATCTAATGAGTCTGGCTCACTTTCACACTGAGCTCTGTAAAACTCTCTGAGGTCAGTGGATAAGGCAGTAACACTTCTTCAGTTTGGTTCAGCTGTCACAAATGAACCTCTCAGTATTAACAGTCAGAACAACCTCAGACAGAACATCATTAGTGTTTCGAGACATACTGACACATTTTTAGACCAGAGAAGCACATTATGTCTCTCCCCCACTTGTATTTTGTTTTGGTCCATCATGTTTGAAAGTGAAAGTGGCTTTGAGGCAGTTATGGGGCTGTGTGAGACACATTCAGCATGTGAGAAATGCTTGTTCTAACTTCATTAAGTTTCATTTGGTAAAGTAAAAATGTTACAGTTTTTAATTATTGGTCAATGGTAAAACCATGATTAGTATGTATATTAGCTGCATTATTTAGCGCTACAAATTTTTAGCATTGCTGGAAAATCCCCAAACCACTTGAAAGTCTCACAGTGCTGTGGTCACAGTAATTTGTCTCTCTGCTCTGCATGAAGATGCAGTGGAGACCAGAGCTCTCACTCCACAAAAGCTCACTTTCCTTATGTTTCTTCATTTAAAACAAAGAGTTCAGGGATTATGTGTTTCACAAGCTGATAATCTAATTTTTGACTGTCAGTAATAGAACACAGATACACTTAGAAGAGGCATGCGCCCTCTACTGACCAGGCTGACTCCTTCCTATTCTGTTGTGTCTGTGGTTTTGCTGGAGTCAACGACAACTTTGAGAAGAGCCAAACCCACATTCCACAGACCAGTGATTCCCAACCAGAGGTACAGGAATCCTCAGGGGTATGTGAGCACTTTGCAGGGGGTACTTGAAATTAGTCATAACCATAAATATTTCAAGCTCAAATGTCTCATTGACTGCTAAAACTGCAAAAGAATATTATCGGAATAATATATTTTGTCACACAGTTTTAATAGCTTCTTTCAAAGGGGAGTTATTAAAAAAAAATTTTTTGTAGTATTATGTAGTAGTATTTTTTGTTATTATTAGTTTAATAATACTATAATAATTTTTAAAATTTATTCTGAACTAAAATATATAGTAAAATAAGGACATAAAATAGGAGTTTATATTTTTATTTAAATTTGTATTTAAATGGCAGGCAAATTATTATTATTTCTATCTTTTTGAGTTTAAAAGAACAAAATGCAGGAGAATTTGGATCAAAAGTTAATTAAGTATTAATAAATGCTGATGTTTCCTAAGACCATTTTTTGAAGAATATTCAACACATGTGAGTGAGGGGGTGATCGTGGCAAATGACAAATAAACCCAGTGACAACACAACACATGGTTGGGAACCACTGCCTTAGACTAAAGACATAAAGCAGAACTAAACCAGGAGAGGCAAGTTCAAAAATCAGCAGTAATCAGCACTAAATCAGAACTAAACCAGGACTAAACAGCAGAAGCTAGTCCAAACCCAGGACTACAACCAGGTCAACCAAACCAGGACTGAACCAGCTCTAAACCAGGACTTAAGCAGGTCTAAACCAGGACTTAAGCAGGTCTAAACCAGGACTTAAGCAGGTCTAAACCAGGACTTAAGCAGGTCTAAACCAGGACTTAAGCAGGTCTAAACCAGGACTTAAGCAGGTCTAAATCAGGTCTGAACCCATGAGTATAAACTCATGGCTAAAGCAGTAACATGCCTGACAATAACTGTACACAGTAAGATCTGTTCTTTAGGTTATCCTCTGGTGATTCCCGCCTTTTGTCTTTGTCAAAGCAGAGCCAAAATGGTCGCCAGCTGTGATGGTTTCATTCGGATCATTTACACATTCACAAGACCTGAAGTGGACTTTGAACCGGACAGGACACGAGGTACTTCCTAATGACTTCAGTTTGACTCTGACGTTACAGCAGGCTGACTCTGTGTGGCTTTGTGTAATCAGGACTGAAGCATGTGTCAGATCCACGCCTTCAGACCTGCTGTGGTCTCTGAGGCTGGCCTGGCTGCGTTTTCACATAAATGTAATAACTGTGAACTATCTATAATAGAAACAGCTGACCCACCAGTGACAGGAGGGTGATATTTGGCTTAACTCGTTTTTACTCTCCTTTAGTTCATTAAAGTTTAGTGGAGATTTACTAACTCTGCTGGAGAAATAGCAGAAATAGCAAAAATCTAGAAAGAAAGCAGATGTAGTTTTGGCCCACAGCTTTAACTCACCGGGCAGCGCGAGCATAGACTCAAAGTCGCGGCATTCTGCGATCCCGGCGCTGTTCTCGGCGCAGGCATGCCACAGGTTCTCAAATTGCCGCTGGGAGATGATGACGCTGCCAGAAACAGAGGAGATCTTCCAGTAATCGTTGGCCAGAGCCGCTCCAGTGATCAACCAGCTGATCAGGCACATGATGAACCCCGTGGCTTCCACCGCCGTCGACATGGTGCAGCCAAAACAAGAACAACAGCAGAAAAAGTGCTCTGAGCGCGGGCCTGAGAGAGGGTAAGCTCGAATGTGAATGTGGGATGAAAGTGGGAACAGGGGGACTTTAGCCTCAGTAAGGTCATAAACGCTGGTGCCGCCCTCCGCTCTGACATGATGGAGACAATCAGAGACACGCCTCAAACTCAGATCTCTCTGAGTCACAGATCAATAAAAAGTCCACCTGAGCTGTGTGAGGCTTTGGTCACCTCAAGCACAAGTCAAACAATTTGAATAGGTTGCATTCACCTGATGTCATAGAATTCTAAAAGGCCTATAGTTTAAAACTGAGCTGGAGGCAGGTCAGAATTCTGTGGTAGAATCTGCTGCTATAGATTGAAAATGCAGATGTCTTGGTGTGGTTTATGGCTAATAGCTCTGGAATTACTGGGGCTACATGAAACAAAAACTGGCACAAAGTTCAAAGTCTTATCTGTCAGTACTAATGACCTAAAGTGAAGTTATTTTTTCTCTATAGCATCAAAAAGTGTTGATATTAGTCTAACACACAAACTGATTGCTGTCAGTAGACTCTGCATTAAGCCACAAGATTATTGTGGTGAGGTTGTGGACCCAGTGGCTAACAAAAAATAATTAGGTTCTGTATTTGTGAATTTTCTGTTTTAGATATTTCTTTAAAAAACAGTCCCTCACCTGTACATTTATACAGGCCCCTGCCCTCCATCTGAGGTTTTGATATCATCAAATTCTAGAACATGAACGCAACCTATTCTGGGCTTGAAACTATCACTGCCTTTAATAATTCATTTACAGCTGAAACCAGAGGTTTACATACACTGTATAAAAAGACACAAAACCATTTTTCTTTTCTCTATCTGACATTAAATTACTAGGCTAAACTTCTTATGTTCTAGCTAGGTTAGTAAGAATTACCAGAATTACTTATGCTAAATACCATAATAATGAGAGAGATCTTTTAAAGAGATTTTTTAAATTATTTTCATCAAAGTCAGAAGTTTACATACATCTCTGTAATTTTTACTGTAATCTGGCTTTTTTATGTTTCTTTCAGAGTAATGGCTTCTTCCGCGCTAAGTGACCTTTCAGTCAGTAAAACGAGAAGTTTAGTCTGATTTAATGTCGGACTGAGAAAAAAAGGTTATGTCTCTTTTTATTCAGTTTATGGAAATGTCTGGTTTCAGCTGTAATTATGGCCTATGTGGCCGTTAAGAAAAGAGGACATTGTGACCATTGTTTGTTGTTTCTCACAAGAACAAGACTTTACAATCCTTTTTTTTTGTTTGTGTCTGGATTCTCTGCCGTGCAGACTGCAGAGGGACCAAGGGACCAATGCCTTTGTCCCAAAAGAGAAGTTTGCCCTTTTAATAAAGAAAGTGTGTTGTGCCAGTGGTTCCCAAACTTTTTCATCTCGGGTACCCCCTGGGTTTTTTGTCCCTTCCACTCATACGTGTTAATAATTCTTTAAAATTATAATTTAAAAAAATCTGTATTTTACTATATATTTTAATGTTGAAAAATAACTTTACAAACATTAATAATGATTTTAAACTCATAATACATTTACTACAAAGAAAAATTAAAACAATTTCACTAACTCCCCTTTGAAACAAGCTTTTAAACCTAAAAAATATGCGACAAAATATAATATTCTATATGTAATCTTTAGCAGTTTCACTTCCTTTTATCAGAGACTTGACCTCACCTTCATAGGTTTTTAGCAGTTCAATAAAATAGATCACAAATAATTATCATCTTGGAAATAAACGGTGCAATATTTCCTCCTCCTGCAAGTACCTCCTGCAAAGTGACTGCATACCCTTAGTGGTCCCCATACCCCTGGTTGGGAAGCACTGCTGTAGTCTATAAGAACTTTAGAAAGGTGTCCGCATACATGAGCACAAACATGACAGGCCCACAACAGTGAACTTCATTATACAAATTACACAACTGTAAAACTGCGGCCGGTGGGGGACAGAGAGAGCTGAACTTTAGACTGATACCATGCTCAAACATTAACGTCTGGGATCATAAAACAATAAAACTCTGAAACAGCTTTCATCAGAGCTACTCTCCACAACAGGAGTATGTAGTACACTATATGTATACGCACATACAGTATATATTTTGATAGTTTCTGACCACTGCAAATAAATAGTAAATAGTCACATTTATATAGCACTTTTCTACCTCCATGAGTACTCAAAGCGCTTTACATCAAGGAGCCATTCACTCATTCACACACACATTCATACACCAGTGTGTGCAGACACTGGAGGCAAGGGGGGTTAAGTGTCTTGCCCAAGGACACAAGGACAGTATGCAGACCAGAACCACCCCACAAGAGCTGCAGTTTTGGAGAGGCTCTGGCCCAGTCGTCTGAGGCCCTGTGGGGACAAATGTTGACCTGCTGCCTCATAAATCACACTCACCAACAGGAGCCAAGATGAGGATGACTTCATTGTCAGTGGTCATAATGTTATGGCTGAACAGTGTAAATGACTGCTCCTTATTTGGGCATTATTATTGTGTCCTCCCACTCTTCTTGTTTCAGATGAAGATGACTTCCTTTTTGTTTATTAGCTCTGAGCTCAAAGGTCAGCTTTCACCACAGTAGTTCCTCTACTCACTCAGTGCTTGTACTGGTTTGGAGGACTATTAGCAGAAGTTGTTCAGTCAGTACACAGTTTGTTGCAGATGACAATGAAAAGGCTTCGCTTCAGTGGAGTCACTGTGGCTCTAAGACTGTGGCCCTCTGTTTGTGTCTCTCTGTTTGTGTCTCTCTGTTTGTGTCTCTCTGTTTGTGTCTCTCTGTTTGTGTTTCTCAAACTGTCGCTCTCTGACTGTGGCTCACAGTCTGAGAGTTGTTTGTATAGATGCATTAGTGTATGATGCACAATAACACACACACACACACACACACACACACACACACACACATATATATATATCCATCCATCCATCCATCTTCTACCGCTTATCCGGGACCGGGTCGCGGAGGCAGCAGTCTAAGCAAAGATGCCCAGACTTCCCTCTCCACAGACACTTCCTCCAGCTCTACCGGGGGGACCCCAAGGTGTTCCGAGGCCAGCCGGGGGACATAGTCCCTCCAGCGTGTCCTAGGTCTTCCCCGGGGCCTCACACAGCTCCGAACAGCCACATTGACAATAGAGGTGGAGAACATGGTCCACTCGGACTCCATGTCTCCAGCCTCCCTCGGGATCTGGTCAGCCCCTCTCTTCACCCGAGTGTCCAATACACACGGCCGAAGGTCAGATGACACGACTACAAAGTCGATCATCGACCTCCAGCGTAAGGTGTCCTGGTGCCGCGTGCACTGAAGGACACCCCTGTGCTCAAACATGGTGTTCGTTATGGACAAACTGTGACTAGCACAGAAGTCCAATAACAAGACAGCACTCGGGTTCAGATCGGGGAGGCCGTTCCTCCCAATCACACCCCTCCAGGTGTCGCTGTCGCTGCCCACGTGGGCATTGAAGTCTCCCAGCAAAACAATGGAGTCCCCAGTCGGTGCACCTTCCAGTACACCTCCCAGGGACTCCAAGAAGGCCAGGTACTCTGTACTGCTATTTGGCCCATAGGCACAAACATCAGTAAGAGATCTGTCCCCAACCCGAAGGGGCAGGGACGCGACCCTCTCGTTTACTGGGGTAAACTCCAACACATGGCAGCTGAGCTGGGGGGCTATGAGCAAGCCCACACCAGCCCGCCGCCTCTCACCGCGGGCAACTCCAGAGTAGTGGAGAGTCCAACTTCTCTCAAGGAGCTGGGTTTCAGAGCCCAAGCTGTGCGTGGAGGTGAGCCTGACTATATCTAGCCTGTATCTCTCAACCTCCCGCACAAGCTCAGGCTCCTTCCCCCCCAGTGAGGTGACATTCCATGTCCCTACAGCTAGAAGCTGTGTCCGGGGACCGGGTCGTCGAGGCACCCGCCTTCGACTGCTGCCCAATCCACACTGCACCGGTCCCCTACGTGTTACCTCTGCGGGTGGTGAGCCCACAGGAGGTCGGGCCCACGTCGCTCGTTTGGGTTTTACCCGGCCGGGCCCCATGGGCATAGGCCCGGCCACCAGGAGCCCCAACCCCAGGCCTGGCTCCAGGGTAGGGCCCCTGTAAAAGTGGTAAAGAAATGGCTAGCAAACAAAAACATTAATGTTTTGCAGTGGCCCAGCCAGAGTCCTGACTTGAATCCAATTGAGAATCTGTGGAGGGAGCTAAAGATCAGGGTGATGGCAAAGAGACCCTCAACCTGAAAAAGTTGGTGCTCATTGCTAAAACTCAATGGGCAAAAATACCAAGGAGATGTGCAAAAAGCTGGTCAGCAATTATAGGAAGCATTTGATTGCTGAAATAGCCAATAAAGGCTTTTTTATTGATTATTGAGAAGGGTATGAATCATTTTGGACATGCCACTTTTTGTTCAAATGTAAATAAAAGCTGAGAAATATTTTTTTCAACAATGATACCTCTTGTACATCGTCTTATTATCTTTTGGGAGAAGCCTGTGTCATTTCATACTTTACTACTTATAATACTTTCCTCCAGTATTTCCACCGAGCAACAAGACTTTGCGGGACTAAAGGGCACCATTACAGACATGGAGCAGTCCCTCTCCACATGTACAGATGGTATTATTTCTCTTTGTACCAAGGTGGAAACCATGCCCAAAGAACTGGTCAAATTGGAGAATAAGTGCGAGAATTTAGAGACCAGGTCTTGCCATAAAAATCTTTGTTTGCATTGTTGGTGTACTGGAGGATCATAATGTAACCTCGGAATACGTGTAAGGACTTTTACTAGAGGCTTTTGTACTTGAAAAGGAGCCTCTTGTGGACAGGGATCACTGGATCTTGGTCCCGGCAAGCGTCCCCACGCTTTGGTGGCAAGGCTACATTACTATTCAGACTGCACCAATATCCTCAAGAAAGCTAGAGAGCTACAGCGGATTAAGGTATGCGGTGGTTTAAAGTTTTGTGACATTTTTTGTTTTTTTGTCATTTTACTCTGATTATTTTTGGTTTTGTGTGTGAGTGTGTTTTTTTCTCTCCTTTGTTTTTGTTTCTGGGGGTGAAATGATTTTTTTTTTTTTTTTTTTTTTTTTTTTTTTTTTTTTTTGCAATGCCTAATCTTTATGGCAAGTGCTCCAGGTCAAAATTTAAGTAATATTTGGGGCATTAGATTTCTGACTTGGAATGTGAAAGGCTTGAATAGGCCTATTAAACGTTCTAAAATATTGGCACATCTAAGGCGCCTTAAAAGGGATGTAATTTTTTTCCAGGAGACTCATTTATGGGACAGGGATCATGTCAGGCTCAGGTGTCCATGGGTAGGACATGTGTTTCACTCTACCTTTAGCTCTAAAGTCAGTATACAGCATCAAAGATTTTAGCTGACAAAAATGTGAGATGATGGTATCTGATGGTTGTAGGTAGGATGTGTAACAACCCCATATTACTAGTCAATGTGTATACTCCACATTTTGCAGACAAACTATTGGGTAGCCCTCCTTCTTTAGACACTCACCTTTTGGTATTAACTGGGGACTTGAATTGTGTTATGGACCCTAACAGATCGTTCTAATCCCCAGACTATGACCCACTACTATATGTCCAAATCCATCCATCCATCTTCTTCCGCTTTATCCGGGACCGGGTCGCGGAGGCAGCAGTCTAAGCAGAGATGCCCAGACTTCCCTCTCCACAGACACTTCCTCCAGCTCTACTGGGGGGACCCCAAGGCGTTCCCAGGCCAGCTGAGAGATGTAGTCCCTCCAGCGTGTCCTAGGTCTTCCCCGGGGCCTCCTCCCGGTGGGACATGCCCGGAACACCTCCCCAGGGAGGCGTCCAGGAGGCATCCAGAACAGATGCCCGAGCCACCTCAGCTGACTCCTCTCAATGTGGAGGAGCAGCGGCTCTACTCCGAGCTCCTCCCGGGTGACAGAGCTCCTCACCCTATCTCTAAGGGAGCGCCCAGCCACCCTGCGGAGGAAACTCATTTCAGCCGCTTGTATCCGGGATCTTGTCCTTTCGGTCATGACCCAAAGCTCATGACCATAGGTGAGAGTAGGAACGTAGATCGACAGGTAAATCGAGAGCTTCGCCTTTATGTCCAAATCAATTTCAGATTTTATGCTCCAGAATGGGTTTGTACACCCTTGGCAGTTCTATAACCCTAATATGAGCACATACTCCTTCTACTCTTGGGTACATCAGTCATTTTCACATTTTGTTCTTTTTTTTTTTTCTTTTTTTTTTTTTCTAAAGTAGTATCATCTGAATATCACCCAATTGTTATTTTGGATCATGCACCACTTAACGTTGATATTAAATTAAAACAAATGAACCAGCTCTCCTTTCCCTCCCCCTGGAGGATTAATTCTTTACTGTTATCAGACGAGGCATTTAATGCTTTTATGAAATCCCAAATAGATGAGTATATAACCTTTAATAAGAGTGATACTGTTTCATGCTCACTATTGTGGGAATCTCTTAAAGCTTATTTGCGTGAGCAAATAATTTCTTTTTCTGCTCATTCCAGTAAAGATCGTAGGGCCAAGCTTCAGGAATTGATGGTGAACACTGCAGATAATTCAACCCCTGACTTGCATAAAAAACGTCTTGATTTACAGACAGAATTTGATGCTGAACGTCGCTTGCTCCGCTCACATGCAATTTATTATGAACATGGTGATAAGTCGAGTAGGCTTCTAGCACATCAGCTAAAGCATCAGGCTGCCTCTCGATTAATACCTCAAATTAAGGATGCAAGACACAATTTAGTTTCTGATCCAAAAGCAGTGAATGAAAATTTTAAGTTATTATTCTTCTTTATATAAATCTGTATCCACGACTGGTGCCTCAGAATTGGCTTCTTTTCCTAAAGACCGTATAGCACCCACTGTTGATCGTTTTGTGGCTGAACAACTGGATGCGCCCCTCCAATTGGAAGAAATTCAGTGTGCTATTAGAACTATGCACAATGGTAAGGCAGGAGGCCCAGAATGGTTTCTGGATGAACAAAAAAAAAAAAAAAAAAAAAAAAAAGTATAGACAAATTTGACCCACTACTTCTTTTGGTGTATAACAAGTCTTTTGAACGTGGTTCATTGCCCCCACGCTGTCTCAAGCAGTTATCACTGTCCTTTTGAAGAAAGATAAAGCCCCTACGTCTTGTGCCTCATATAGGCTTATTTCACTCCTTAATGTAGATGTTAAAGTCCTGGCTAAAATCTTAGCAAGTCGTCTAGAAAGAATTCTCCCTTTTATTATTTCAGAAGATCAAAATGGTTTCATTAAAGTTGATTTATAATGTCCGTACACTTCTAAATGTGATGTTGTCCCCTTCACTCCACCACTAGTCCGGAAGTAGTTATCTCGCTCGATGCTGAGAAAGCGTTTGATCGTGTGGAACGGGGCTACATTTTTGCTGTTTTACATAAGTTTGGTTTCAGAGATTTTTTTATTTCATGGATTCAGTTATTATATATTTCACCTCGCGACAGTAGCTCAGTTGGTAGAGCCGCTTGTTCACTAACCAGAGGGTTGGCAGTTCAAACTCTGCTCCCACTGTTGCATACTGTCGTTGTGTCCTTGGGCAAGACACTTAACCCACCTTGCATCCAATGTCTGCACACACTGGTGTATGAATGTGTGTGTGAATGGGTGAATGGTTCCTTGATGTAAAGCGCTTTGAGTACCCATGGAGGTAGAAAAGCACTATACAGTATAAATGCGACCATTTACCTCCGGCCTGTGTCCATACAAATGATGTTTCCTCTAAATATTTAACTTTGTCACATGGCACAAGATAGGGCTGCCCTCTGTCTCCCCTACTTTTTGCTTGGGCTATCGCACCTTTGTCAATAGCTTTGTGGTTGCTCCCCCATTTTCAAGGAGTCTCTCATTTTGGTATTAATCTGAAATTGTCACTTTATGCAGATGATTTGTTTCTTACATCTCTGACCCACCAACAGTATCTTTGTTGAAGATATTTCGCTCATTTTCTAGCTATAAAATAAAACTTCTTAAGAGTGAATGTTACCTGATAAATTCTCTGGTTCTTACACTCAAACAGACTGATATCCCTTTTAGAATGAGTCCCTCTGGATTTAAAGTTACACTGTGTAACTTTTCTCCTAAATATGTGGGGCATACTGACTTGTTTTTGTGATTTTTTGAGCGATTATAAGGCCTGAGGCGCGATCTGTTGCTCCGAGCGGGGCTTCTGTACTGAGAAACCTCCCTCGCAACTTGGCCGGGAGCGCTCCGCTGTTCAGGAAGAGTCACGTGACAGGGAACGACTTGCTTTACGGCATTCCCTTCTGCTCTTATACCTGAGTGCAGTATAACCATGAAGCTACTTTTAGCGTTGTTATTTTCGCCAGTTCGTCAGGGCCGAAGGACACAAGAAGATGAAGACAATGTCGGACGAGGCAAGAAAAAGAAAATGTGAAAGGGACCGCACCAGATCGCAGACAAGAGTCAACATCGGACAGACTTTTGCTCGCTGGCGTCAGATGAGAGACAGAGAAGGCTGCAAATCAGATCACGTTTTTGCTTCTTTATTGTTGGGCAGGTAAATTAGCCTCTTTATTTTTTCTTTAGAACGTGCTTTTTCATAGTTATTAGTTGTTTTTACTGCGACCATTGCACAATATTTGTTGATAAGCTAATGCTAGCGCTAACTCTATAGAAGATCCAGTCCAAACTTCCAAAGGTAGCAGCAGGTCAACTAAAGTTGAAACAATGATGGAAATAGACGCACGCTCGCACAGTTTCAGAAGGAGGAGGGGCCCTAGTGTTTATGTTTTGCGACGGTGCAGTGGCACCTGTGGCCTCTAGAGGCGCAAGACCGGGAATCTTACACAGTGTAACTTTAAATATTTAGAACTCAATGTGACCCATACTCTACCTTCCTTATATACAGCTTTTTTCTCTCCATTAATTGCCCAAATAAAATCAGATTTTCAAAGGTGGGGTTCCTTGCCCCTGTCACTAATTGGTTGAATTAATATGATTAAAATGAACATACTACCTCAGCTTTTTTTTCTGTTTCAATGTTTTCCTGTATTTTTGTCCAAAGCCTTTTTTAAAAATTTGGACCAACTTGTATACTCTTTCCTGTGGGGAGGGGAAAACCCCAGAGTGAGGAAATCATTATTGCAGAGATTCACATTTAGTAGTGGGCTTGCCTTACCTAATTTTTTATATTATTACTGGTCAGCTCATATTCATAAATTAACCTACTGGCTTCAATCTCAGGAACTGCTGTGGTGCAAACTGGAACACCTGTCATGTACATCCTCATCACTTGAAGCTCTACTTCCTTCCAGTTAGGCCTTCTCGTTTTACAAAAAATCCTGTGGTGCAGTCCAGTCTCAAAATATGGTCACATTATAGCAATAATTTTAAGTTTGTCTTAGCATCGATAACAATGCCTATTACAAAAAATTATTTATTCCCCCCTGGCCATACTGATGTTACCTATGCAGAGTGGAAAAAATGTGCCATTAAAACCTTTAAGGACCTCTATAAGGATGGCATTTTCTTAAGCTTTTCTGATCTATCCTCGGAAATCAATCATCTGTTTTGTTACTTCCAGATGCAACATTGTGTATCCTCTCTTTTTTCATTGTACCCTTCTGCTCCAAATGCCCAGCCATGGAAAGAATTGCTGTCCCTTAAACCTAATAAAAAAATCATTATATCTGTAATATAAAAAACTTATGGATCTAGATACGCATTCTTAATGTTAGGAGGGCTTGGGAACAGGAGCTGGGCATAACTTTTTTAGATCAACAATGGGAGAAGGCAGTATCTAGTATTTGTTCCAGTACACCTTGCACTAGGTTACAGCTTATTCAGTCTAAATTATTGTATAGGGTTCACAATTCAAAGTCTCATCTACATCAAATTTACCCACATGTAATGGACCAATGCGAGAGATGTCAGGCCACCTCATGTGACCTGAGCCACATGTTCTTCCTGTGTCCAAGACTCCAGAACTTCTGGAACCAGTGCTCTGTAATTCTTTCCAAAGCTCTCAAGATTCATATTCACATGAACCCCCTGTTAGCTACTTTTGGACTCCCGATCAACTCTCCTTTAACCAATTCTACTCACTCTAAAATACTGGCCTTGACATTACTTGTTGCCAGGTGTAGTATTTTGCTCCTTTGGAAAACATCAAAGGTACCCTCAGTTTCTCTGTGGTTCCGGGACGTTATGTCCTTGCTTAGGTTGGGAAAGATAAGTCTCACAACCAAGGGCAATGAGGGCAAATTTGATCAGAAATGGGGCTCTTTTCTGGATTATTACTTACTTATTATCACTAAAAGCATTGCCATTGGATTGATTTTTTCTGTTACTAAAGAAAAATAAGGCCATTATTGTTATTCTTTGTGTTATGTGGTTTGCTGTTTGTTTGTTTTTTGTTAAAAATAATAACAAAAAGTGCAAGGGGACAAATGTGTATTGCATATGTATATAATTGTTGTATTTCCTCAATAAACAAATAAAAAATTATAATATTAATAAATAAAAGAACCCTCAGAATGTGAGGGACTGTAGCTCTCTGTGTGGACAGGAACAGAAGGAAAATCATTTTAAAGCATGTATGAGTTATGGGACCAAATCATTTATGTGGGACTGTATTTTTTCTAGGTGATTCTGCTTTAATTAGCTGACAAAATCTGTGCGCTGCTGCCACTGTGAGGCAGAAAAAAGAACTGCACTTTAAGGAACACTAGTAACCAGGTTACTCCATTAACATAAGGCTTTTACACAGAATTACTGAAAATCTACTCATTAAAGAGTTTCTTTCAATACATTTAGTCACTTGTGTCCATAGATTTCTATTGGAAATATTAATTTCAAAGGCTGTTTTCTCAAAACGAGGACTACTCACAGAAATCTCCACTTTAGTAGCTCTTACTTACTTACATACTAGCTTTTACAGAAGGATTTGTGGATACATAAATCCTAACCTGATTTATTGGGCATTGTACTCCTAAAAAGAAAGGCAGGCAGTATTTTCTAATTTACTGAAAAACAAAATCAGATCCATAAAAGCCTGTTTATGGAAAATGTCGACAAAATGAATCTATTAACCCTTGTCCAGCCTTTTAAAAAACATATACTCAGCGCCTTCAGTACCAGAAGTGCTCACCTTTTCAAAAGTGTCATTAAAATATTATATATCATATTTTTTCCACTTTGAATGGCTCAGTTCTTCAAATCAACTTAATTTCTTTATTATTAATTGTAATTTTTATTATATTCATTTATTATTATATTTCAATATGTAAAAATGTAATTTTGCTACTATAAACCACTATCAGAAAAATACAAAAAAATGTATATTTTCAACATACCAAGTGCTATGTCAAAAATTTAAAAACATATGATTGACACTAATACTGATTCTGATGAATTCTTATTTTTTGGACAGGGGCCATTTTTGGTATCATATGACACTTGTTGCCTTTTAGTACCAAAAGTGTTCACCTTCTTAAAAGTATTATTGATGATACTTTTTCTACTTTTAATCACCCTTCTCCTCCTTCTACCTACACTAGTGGACAATGCAAAATAAATCATCATTACTGAAACAGTAAAGAAGAGAGCCCTTAGCCTTACAGTCATTTTTAGGCGATCTGATGAATAATCATGAAAAAAATGTAAATTCCACACCAGAAGCTTATATTGAAATGGTCGCCACCTGTAAAGTACAATTATTCTGTACCCTTAAAGTTTAATCAAAAAATGAAGTTTTAATGGAAGTCAATGGGACCAAAATGGTACTAAAGACCATGAGTGTAATAATTGTTTGTAAACCTGAACTGACAAATGAGACTGAAATGTCCAAAACTGGTAAATTTTGAATTAACACAGACAAAATTATTCAACATTTTCAATTCTGATATTGTATGAAATGCCTAATGTGCACATCTTATTTATATTCCTATCATTATATCAGTAATCTACAGAAGTTGTGTCCCATTGATATCTGACACCTGTTCACCTGCTGTGTCTTGTCTTATGAAACATTTGTGGTTTCTGTTTGGCTCTTACAAAGTCTCCAGAATGATATAGTGTATAAATTATATTTAAGAAAAGGCTACAATTGATTTCTAGTGTAAATAAGATAGTAACCTGGGAAAGGAATGACTTAACGCCCTGCACAGTGAAAGCTTGTTGAAAGGAATGATAATTGTACAGTTCACAACTGGTGGAACTGGTTTTACCACTCAGATTCCAATCTGCACAATATCTGGAACCTCCGCTTGAACAGCTCAGTGTAAATTCCTTTTTGAAACCTGTCTTACTCTTGTCTGACTGTGCACAGAGACGACAGCTCACATCTAATGAAGACTGCTCAGACTCTGCTGCTCTTTGGGATTTAAAGTGTCCAGAGCTAAGATGGAGCTGACCTGAGGTGACCGCTGACCTGAGGAGACCCTGGAACATGGCACTGAGCACACACCTGCTGCTGCTGCTGCTGCTGCTGCTGCTCCTGGAGCTCTGTGGCGGTGAGTTCTCCAGCACTGTGCTGCAGTCGATCTGCTGTCACTGACTCAGACACAGGTCCATTAGATTTGAAGCTGCAGCTCATTGTTGTGTATCATTTTTTGTAGATACACTTAGGTCTATAAGTATTCAGTCACTGACACAAGTTTTGTTATTTTAACCATTTTACCAAAACATCAGTGGTGGAAGAAGTACTCAATTTCTTTACTTAAGTAAAAGTACAGATAAAGGAGCAAACATTTACTCAAGTAAAACTAAAAGTATCACCTTAAAAATTCTACTTAAGTAAAAGTATAAAAGTATCCTCTCTTAAATGTATTTGCAAGTAAAAAATTGAAGTATTTTGGACAGACTCGACAACTCATGAATGTCTTAAATGTGAGGGATTTTGCTGATTCCTGATGAAATGAACAAACTGATGCAGTAGAAGAGACTGAATCTGTCGCTGAGGTCTTCTGTCTGATGTTTCTGAAGGAGAACTACTTTACTGCATCTGTTATATTTAACTACTGTGTGTCTACAATGAGGCCATGACAAAAACTAATTAGTTTAAACAAAAACTCAAAATGTACTTCAAAGCAACTCAAAAAATGTAGTGGAGTAAAAAGTTCAGATACTGGCTCTAAAATGTAGTGAAGCAGGGCTGAATTTGTAAATCAAACGATGGCGGAACAAAAATTGCGCTTTGACACAGGAGTCCACAAGGCCAACACTGTTCCCGGAACGTACACACAACACAATGCTTAGGCGCACACACATCCCAAAATACCAAGCAACTGCTCATTTATACTGAGTTTTAAATTATATTTTAATATATGTGTTAACATTATTATACATTAGAGTGTTTCACTTCAGTGTAATGTGTCAGTGTATGTTTGTTTGATTGCTCAGCTGATCGAGAAATCAGCTGCTACGCATTATTACTGCACTTTTGTAGACTCGCTCTGTCATAGACCTACTGTGTGCAGCCACCAGTCTGAAGGAGGAACACAGACTCATGCAGCTGTGGTCTGTAGAAACAAAGTCTAGACTAGGAAAGGGAGCACACAGCAGCAGTAAACTTTCAGCCTATGTCTCTCCTTTTGCTTTCACTTCTTTTTAGTGACTGCAGTGGAGCGCGCAGTCTTCTCTGTGCAATGGTGTTTCACGGCTCCAGGCTCTGTGAGCCTCAGTGCGTTAGCTCGAGCTTACAGATGCATTTGAACAAAGAAAAAAGAACAAATTGCTGTGAATCTATGTCCCGTGTGCACAGGGGATACAATGGAGGAATAAAAAGCGCACATCGTGGCGTAAGGTTTCTCTGCGTAATTATGACTATGTAACAGTGACACTGGCGTTTAACTGGCCCCGGGTCTCAGCCTGTGACCCACGATCAGCGTTAGCTCTAGCTTCCATATGCATTTGAGTAAAAGAACAAACTGATCTGGCACTGCCATGTCCAGTGCGCTCTCGGGCGCAGTGGGGAAATAACGCGGCACATCCAAAGCACATCACGTAGGTCCCCTCTGCGTAACCAAAGTCAGGACAAACCTCAACAGATTTACTGTCTTCTGGCTGTAAGCAAACACATCACTTTTGACTTAAAGAGCAGCAGTCAGCTGTAGCTGCACTCTCGTTTGTAAAAACACACAGCCTACTATGGCTCTGTGCAGCTCTGTGGATGCAGCAGGGATTGAGTGTGCAGTACACATTGAGTACACCTGCAGACACCACTGGTGTTAACAGTGGTGAACAGATCTTTCAGTTTGACGTGAAGGTCTTTTCCACCGGATTCCCTGTACATTTTATAGACACAAACTACAGCGCGGGGACAGTCTGTGTTGAAGCGTTCAAGCAGAAATGAAGTGGCTTTTATGTTTAAAACATATGCATTTCTGTGTAATTACACCTCCGACCCCCAACACAGGTTTAGGGGGGCAAAAGAGTCAAATGTGGTCACCACTTTGTCCTGAGTTGTGCCTGAGTTACTTGATCCAAGCAAACAGTTGCAGGATCACTGCGTCAAAATAAGGGAGTTTCCGGATCCTGTTCCGGCAAGATCCGGCTCAAATGAAGCCCTGTAGTGAAGAAAGTAGTAAGTAGCAAAAGTACCCCTTGTAAATTCCTGATTAGATTATTATTATTATTATTATTATTATTATTATTATTATTATTATTATTATTATTATTATTATTATTTGTATTTTTATTATTTATTTTTATTTTAACTACTTCACACCTGACTTTCTGCTGCTGTGCTTATAAATCCCCATTATTTAAAACCTATAGTAAATCATGAGTGGAAAGAGAAAATTAAGCTGGTTAGAGGGTCTTAAATGTAAAACAAAAATACAGCAAAAGCTAAAATATACAGATTTTTTAAGTCTTAAAAAATAATTTTCTTTTTGATGATGATAAATTGCTGTTTCAAAAAATACCTTTTCAGAAGTAATTTTCAAATGAATTGTAAAAACAACATATAATTGTCTTATATACTGCACATGAATCAGCATTTTAACATCTAAACTATGGCTAACAAAAAACTTAAATGGCCAATAACCTTAAAAGAACCCGAGCCAAAATGGCCAAAGAGATTCAGTCTCTTCTACTGCGCCAGTTTGTTAATTTCATCTGGAATAGCACAATTTTTCAGAAAAATCCCTCACATTTAACTCATGAATGAGTTGTCAAGTCTGTGCAAAATACTTTAACTTTTTTACTTGCAAGTGCATTTAAAAGTGGATACTTTTATACTTTTACTTAAGTAGAATTTTTAAGGTGTTACTTTTAGTTTACTTGAGTAAATGTTTGCTCCTTAATCTGTACTTTTACTTAAGTAAAGAAATGGAGTACTTCTTCCACCACTGATATCAAACCCTGTTATGAACTTAACTGTACATGATTGTAAATCCTCAGGGTCATGTCCACAGTGTCACTGCTGTCACATCAGTAGAACCGCTTTAATATCATAAGTCCGTCACTTAGTTTATTTGTTATTTGACCTGTATTTAATTATGTTTTCCTCATGTGTCAATCTAATTGCTGTTATGAGAGCTGATACTTTTCCAAAGAGCCACACCAGTGTTGAACAGCAGACCTGTCTGACCTGTCTGACTCACATTCAGCTGGGCTAAAAGTTTCACATACAGTATGTTGTGTAAAGGGTAAAGAAAAATACATCCTCTTAACAAACACCTGCGTGCTTCTGGTCGACACTGAAACCCCCCTGAGCCTGGTAAAAGGTACTGTCACTCCACTGTCATCAAAAACACAACTAAACCAAGAGGACCTGCTTCAGCTGGATAGAGTCATGATGAGGCAACCTCCTATTTGGTACCATCAAAATCAATTAGATGAAATAAACTCTGCAATAAGTCTGAAATAATCATCTGATGACTGCGGGACAGAGTTAGGTCCATAAACATTTGGACTCTGACAGTTTTATTGTTCATTGTATTTGTTAGCCAAAACATATTCAAAATACAGTTATATATGTTAGGTTGTGCGGAAGACAGGAGGGATGGACCCAAAGGTGCGGACAAAAAAGTAATTTAATAAAACTTACGGCAATAACCAGAACACAGGGGTACACGAAAACCACAAAAACCACGACGAGACTAAACAGGCTAAACATACTAAATGAACTAAATGAACCCACAAACACCTGGGGAGGACACAGGACATAAATACACAAGGGAATGAGACACAGGTGAAAAACATCAGGGCGGGGCAGGCAATCAAACACGCGGGAAACACAAGAGGCAGGAAGAAAACCGGGAAAACAAGGAAACAGACTGGGAATACAAAATAAAACAAGGGAAACAAATACAGAAAACAAGACAAAGACACGAGACATAACAATATAATTAATATGTCCTCAAAGTGCAGACTCTCTGTAATTTGAGAGTTTTCACATCCAAATCTGGCAAATGGTTTAGGAATTACAGCTCTTTAATGTGTAGCCACCTCTTTTTCAAGGGGTCAAAAGTATTTGGACAGTTGCCGCAAACGCTATTTCTTGAGCTGTGTGGGCTAGTTCCCTCATTAATTCATCATAAACTGGGCAGGTAAAAGGTCTGGACTTGATTCCAGGTGTGGCATTTGCATTTGAAAGCTGTTTCTGTGAATCCACAACATACACAGTCCCTCAACGGAAGTAAACCAGACCATCCTTTTAGGCTAAAACTAATGGTGAAGAAAAACTGCTTACAACATCCACTCTGTCGGAAGTAGGTCTATTAGTTTCTAGGTCCACTATAACCAGAAGACTTCATGAGAGAAAATACAGAGGGTTCATCACAAGGTGCAGACCATTCATCAGCCTCAACAATGGAAAGGTCACATTAGACTTGGCCAAAAACACCTAAAGAAGCCAAGCCAGGTCTGGAACAGCATTCTTTGGACAGATGGGACTCAGAGCAACCTGTACCAGAATGATGGGCAGAGAAAAGTCTGGAGAAGGCTTGGAACAGCTCAAAACACAGCACATCTTCTGTAAAACCTGGTGGAGCAGTGTGATGCATGAGCTGCAGAACTTCCAATGGCACTGGGTCACTGGTGTTTACTGAGGATGTGACAGAGACAGAAGCGTGAATTCTGATTCAGACAAAAGCCACAAAGTTGAAGGACGCGCTTCACAGCACAGTTGGACAATGGACATACTGGAAAAGCAACCCAGATAAGTGAAATATTCTGCATTGGCCGAGTCAGTCGCCAGATCTCAGCCCGATCAATCTACATTTCACTTGTTTAAGACAAAACTTAAGAAGAAAGAGCCACAAGTAAGCAACAACTGAAGACAGCTGCAGTAAAGGCCTGGCAGAGCATCACAAAGGAGGAAACCCAGTATCTGATGGGGTTCATTAGCTCCAGACTTCAGGCAGACATCACCTGTAAAGGATTTTTACCAAACTATTAAAAAGTAACATTTTATTAATGATTCTGTTCATTTGTCCAATTACTTTTGAGCCCCTGAAAAAGAGGCAGCTATACATTAAAGAGCTGTAATTCCTAAACCCTTCCTCCAATTTGGATGTGTGATACTCTCAAATTACAGCTGAGAGTCTGCACTTTAAGCAAATATAAATAAATACATATATAAATATATAAATTATATAACTGTATTCTGAATATGTTTTGGTTAACAGCTAAAATAACAAAACTTGTGTCAGTGTCACTTCTGGACCTAACTCTATGTGATAGTATGTTCATCTACATGAGATAGTCTTACACTGCTGATCAAACCTGAGATAAAAAAAAACAAAAAAACTCTTATTGTGTGTTGCATCATTTCTAGAATTATGGCACTGTGGAAAATTCAGTCAAGATTTAGCAAAAAATAATGTTATTAACACTGCCCGAAGCACGTCAAAGCCTTTGTTTAACAGTTCCACAAACTTTATATTAGACAAGACATCTTTTACTTTTATATTTCAGATCAAATGTTCACTCACAGAAGCCAACCAGTGCTTTATTCCACAGCAATGGTCTCAGCTCAGGGAATGAATTCACAACAGGATTCTCTTTCTCTAAACATCATTGTCGGCCCTTTACATGAGCTGCTGCAATGGTGCAGTCCTTGGTGGGTTTGTTTGGTTGACCTGAGGGGGGGGGGGGCGTGGTCAGGGGAGAGAGGCGTGGTCAGGGGAAAATGGCAGACATCGGTGAAACAAGACGTTTCTGTCCATTCAGGAAGTAAACACAAATAAATAAAGGATTACTCAACATGCATGAATGAAACAAAAACACAACTCCAGGTAAGCTTTTCATGCAGGAACAACATTAAAACATGGTAGAAAGCTCTGAAAAGTCAGAAAAGCCCTTTTAAACATACAGACAGGCTTTTAGGTACAAGTGCTTCTCCCCATACTGGTCACACACATAACTCCACACACTGGTCACACACATAACTCCACACACTGGTCACAAACATAACTCCACACACTGGTCACAAACATAACTCCACACACTGGTCACACACATAACTCCACACACTGGTCACAAACATAACTCCACACACTGGTCACACACATAACTCCACACACTGGTCACACACATAACTCCACACACTGGTCACACACATAACTCCACACACTGGTCACACACATAACTCCACAGACTGCACAGGTCACACACAACTCTACACACTGCACTGGTCACACACATAACTCCACACACTGGTCACACACATAACTCCACACACTGGTCACACACATAACTCCACACACTGGTCACACACATAACTCCACACACTGGTCACACACATAACTCCACACACTGGTCACACACATAACTCCACACACTGGTCACACACATAACTCCACACACTGCACTGGTCACACACATAACTCCACACACTGGTCACACACATAACTCCACACACTGGTCACACACATAACTCCACACACTGGTCACAAACATAACTCCACACACTGGTCACACACATAACTCCACACACTGGTCACACACATAACTCCACACACTGGTCACACACATAACTCCACACACTGGTCACACACATAACTCCACACACTGGTCACACACATAACTCCACAGACTGCACTGGTCACACACAACTCTACACACTGCACTGGTCACACACATAACTCCACACACTGGTCACACACATAACTCCACACACTGGTCACACACATAACTCCACACACTGGTCACACACATAACTCCACACACTGGTCACACACATAACTCCACACACTGGTCACACACATAACTCCACAGACTGCACTGGTCACACACAACTCTACACACTGCACTGGTCACACACATAACTCCACACACTGGTCACACACATAACTCCACACACTGGTCACACACATAACTCCACACACTGGTCACACACATAACTCCACACACTGGTCACACACATAACTCCACACACTGGTCACACACATAACTCCACACACTGGTCACACACATAACTCCACAGACTGCACTGGTCACACACAACTCTACACACTGCACTGGTCACACACATAACTCCACACACTGGTCACACACATAACTCCACACACTGGTCACACACATAACTCCACACACTGGTCACAAACATAACTCCACACACTGGTCACACACATAACTCCACACACTGGTCACACACATAACTCCACACACTGGTCACACACATAACTCCACACACTGGTCACACACATAACTTCACAGACTGCACTGGTCACACACAACTCTACACACTGCACTGGTCACACACATAACTCCACACACTGGTCACACACATAACTTTACACACTGGTCACACACATAACTCCACACAATGCACTGGTCACACACATAACTCCACACACTGGTCACACACAGCTCCACACTCTGGTCACGCACATAATTCCACACTCTGGTCACATACATAACTCCACACACTGGTCACACATAACTCCATACACTGCAGTGGTGACACACTGACCAGTGACAGGATGAGAATGAGTATAAAAACCTCATAAATGTATTGAGTGCTGCTTTAACCCGTTGTTTTGTGCTGCTCTCTTGAAGGTGTGGGTGCATTTTCTGCTCCTTCTCGCCTTTCCATGAATTCCATCAACCTGAAACACACTCTGAGCTGGATCCCCCCTACATGACCAATGTAACACTACACCGCTGTACTCTGTCCAGTATCAGGGGTAAGTAAATTGGCCCTAAACCAGTTTCAAACTAGGTCAAATGAGGTCTAAACCAAATTCAAACCAAGACTAAGCCAAGTCTGTTTTGCAGTGAATTTGAGAGGATTTTTTCAAAGAAGTGGCTGGATGTTGCCCACTGTCAGCAGACTTCTCTCAGCCATTGTGACCTCAGCTTGGAGCTGAGCTCAAACGAGGACTACAATCTGAGGGTTCGAGCTCATTGTGGGCCTGTCCTGTCATCATGGGAACAACTGGTCCCGCCCTTCAACCGCAATATGAGTAAGAACCCATATTTTTACACACTTTTCTTTAAACAACACTCACTGGCCCACTGATGCTACAGAAATTTATTAAAAAAGAAAAATTAACGCAGGGCTGAAATGTACAATCCCAGTTCAAAAAAAGTTGGGAAGGTGAGGAAAATGATTTGTAAATCTCATATATCCATTTATTATTAAAGCATAGACAACATATTAAATAATAAATGTGCAACATTTCACTATTTCAGGATAAATAATAGCCCATTTTCAATGGATGGCAGCTACAGATCTCAAAATAGGTGTGACGGAGTCAAAAAAAAAGTTTGGATAAAAACAGCTGTAAGAGCATTTTGCAACTAATTAAGTTAACTGTCAACAGTTTAGTAAAATGTCTGGGTGTATGGAGCATTAAGCATTTGGGAAGGCTGTAGTATTACTACTGGTCCTCAAGCGACACTGCATTAAAAACAGACATGATCCTTTTCTGGCAATCGCAGAAACACTTCCAGAAGTCTCTGTCTCTGAACACAGTTAGACCTGACACAGGTTACAGCTGTGTCAGGTCAGGTGTGTGTTTTTCAAAAGGGCAACAGTGCTTGTGATTTTGTACCTTATCTTACACAGTAAAGTCGCACAGGCACACCCACTGCCCAGCAGACATGAACAATACACATGCCACCCCAACAGTTCATTTTTACCAGGTTATTCTTCACAGTTTTCCCACAAGTGAAATTTTTTTATTTTATTTTATTGCTGCTATCAAACAATATTCTTTCAAAACAGGTTTTTAAAATTTGACCATGTTGCAATCAACAATGTGTATTACTGTATCAAAAAGTGTATTTGACTAAAACTGACCCATAATTTTGATAACCACAGTGATTTTATACTTTCAAAACATAACTTTGACCAAAACCTGACCTGTTCCAATGAGTTCATACAATCACTGTTTTTTACCTGTTGAAACTATCTGTAGGCTGTGTTACTTATTACACACAAATTAGGCCTTTTTTATATGATTTTTTTTATTACACACAGATGTGTTGGTCTTGAGCTGCTGAACAATAAAAAAAATAAATAAATTTTTCTCCTACCTGCAAATCAATGTCACAAGTCGCTAAAGGACACACGATGACCACAGGTGTGATTTTTAAATGTAATTTTATTATTATTATTATTATTATTATTATTTTGCTATCATGCAATAAATGTTAATGCTTTCAAAACAAATCTTTGCCCAAAACTTATCCTATTTTGTGTATACCCCCCCCAAAAAAAATAAAAATAAAAATAAATAAATAAATCTGGATTTTAAACTTTTTTTTAATTTGTAAATTAGGCCTTATTTTGTATTATTTTGCCTAAAAAATATGTTTTTTTATGTGTCTGAAAAACACCAGGTAGGACTATGTGCCCTAAAAACCGGGTTCCTAAAGGACCTGGAAGGGCTAACTAAAGTTGCAGTCATTTTTTTTAAAATTTAAACTAATAGCATTGAGCTGGGGGGGGGGTTGGTTATCACATGAGTCATAGAGGTTGGGGCTACATAAATGTTGTATTAATTTGTTGTTATGCTCATATCAAATAAAAACAGTAGCTTTCAGTAATGGCTATATTTTTCAGCTCTGTAAATTCCTTCATTTTACATTTTATCACAGAGTAACTATAGTTCTAATAAACAAACACCTTCAAATTCATGGTTTGAAAACATTGAGCATTGATCATTATGCATTTCAAAACTTATTTTGTCTTTTTTATTAAAAAACAAAACAAAACAAAACAAACAAACAAAGAACATATTACACATATTTTTTTTCTTTTTTTTTTCTTTTGCACTGAAACTTCATTGATAACAACAGGGACAGCCAGCCCTCACATGGGGCTGATTGTCACAGTGGCTCAGGGTCTTTGATGGTTAATAACTTTTTATTATTATTATTATTATTATTATTATTATTATTATTATTATTATTATTATTATTATTATTTATTACACCATAAGGTGTAAAAATGAAAGGGACTTCAAGCCAAGACCTTAAGCTTTCATTTATGTCTCTTGAAAGATTTTTTGATGATGAGTAATTTACACTAGAGTGAAAAGCGTGACAACCATCAACAGTCTCCTTCACCTTCGGGTGCTCTTCAGACAGCCACAGAGTTAGGTGGGAGATTTGGATTTATTATGTTTTAACTCTAATAGTAGTGATTTTGTGAAGTAAGGGTTCTACAGAGCAGTGAGCCTGCCTACAGCACTGAACACAAACGTAGGGTTATCCAGTTCTAGCTTTACTCAGAACATGTCAACTGTGTTGTACTCAGATTATATGAACTGTGTTGTACTCAGATTATATGAACTGTGTTGTACTCAGATTATATGAACTGTGTTGTACTCAGATTATATGAACTGTGTTGTACTCAGATTATATGAACTGTGTTGTACTCAGATTATATGAACTGTGTTGTACTCAGATTATATGAACTGTGTTGTACTCAGATTATATGAACTGTGTTGTACTCAGATTATATGAACTGTGTTGTACTCAGATTATATGAACTGTGTTGTACTCAGATTATATGAACTGTGTTGTACTCAGATTATATGAACTGTGTTGTACTCAGATTATATGAACTGTGTTGCAGCCAAGTTGGTGGCGCCGGAGCTGAAGGTGGACGTGCAGGAACAGGCTCTGCTGGTGTCCTTATCAAACATCCCTCACATCTGCTCAGTGCGTCTGTTTCTGAGGAGGAAGGGACATGAGGCCCAGGTCTGTCTGCTCTACCTCTACAGCTGCTCCAAAGCTAAAGCAGTTAAACACAGGACACCTCTTCTTCCAGGTGGAGGAGCATGTGATCCACCTATGGCCAGTCCAGTTCAACAGCCCCCCTCTGTTGGTGGGTGAGGAGTACTGCATCAGTGCCCAGTGTGAGCTGCCATTAGGAGCAAGGAGCCGCCCTTCAGAGCCAGAATGTGTCTGCATCCCAGGTTTGTAATCAGGCTTTGTATTTGTTTATACCTTGTTAAGTCCAGGTTTAATTCTGGTTTAGACCTACTTTAGCCCTGATTTTGGCCTGATGTAGATCTAATTTAGTCCTGGTTTTATCCTGGCATAGACCTGGTTTTGCTCTTAAGTTCTGGCTTATGCCTGCTTTAGTTTAGTCCTTCTTTAGCCCTCTCTAAACCTCTTTTTTCCAGGCCCTAGAGCTTTCTGGAAGAAAGTTACGTTTGCTGTGGTGTTTGTGGTCCTGATTTCGGTTGGCTTTCTGTCCGCTGTCGTCTGGTTCATCTTCCACTACCAGTCACAGATCTGCCACACGTTTTTCCACAAGGAGCCGCTGCCACGTTCCCTGGTCAGTACTGAGTGGGATGGTACGGGACAGTTTAGGGCTACATCGCCCCCACATGGCAGTCCTTGTCCTGCCGTGTTGTCTTATCATATCTGTTGATGTTTACAGGAGCAGTGGGACATTAGAATGCCAATCCCAATGCACCAAATGCAGGAGGAGGACCTGGAGCAGCTCCTTACTCTGCACATCGTCTTTGAAGCAGCTCCAGGAAGGAACTTCTAAAACCATCCGACTGTCCCTCTATGTCCAGCAGCGGCTCCTATTTATGAGGCGTTCCAGACAAGATCTTTCAGCTTTATGTTGGTGTTCAGTCCAGGCCTGGCATAGGATTTATTCCACTTTTTCTTTGGTCTGGGAATCTGAAGAGGTGTGGGCCACAAATGCCTTGGTGGTATCATGTTTACACTGTGAAAACAGCAACAGCATTATTTTGTATGCTCTGTAACTCTATGTTGTACTGTGGAATGATTGTCAAATTACGATGGGCCTTAAGGGCAAGTCACACCAAAAAAATCAAAAACACACAAACAAAAACTGAAATATGCACACAAATTCAGAAACACGAAAACAAATTCAGAAACTTGCACAGAAATTCAAAAACGTGCACACAATTTTAGAAACACCCAAAAGTGTTTGAAATTTGCTCAGCTGCTCGATAAAAGTGGAATGTTCATATGAACAGCACAGGAGCGAATCAGGAAACAGACTGGAAACAGCTCTCTGTCCAATCACAGTCAAGCACGAAGGTCCCACACTTTCCATAATCTCCTTTGCTGTTTCAGAGTTTCTTACATGTTTTGAAAGTTGTGTGCATGTTTTCAAATTTGGGTGCGTATTTTTCAAATTTGTGTGTTTTTGCATTTGTGTGCATTTATACATTTGTGAGAATGCAGAAGTACCACAGCAGAACATACAGTATAATTTATTTAAAGTCATTTTACTGTTAAAGCAATATATTTTTATATTTCCTTTGTATATACTGTACATATGTTTGTCAATATTTTTTATGGCCATGTACAGTTTTTTGTTTTTTTAACAAATGATGGATAGGAGCCATAAATGTATTTCCTGTTTACAGGCTCGTGTCACTGATTTGACATGATTTGCTTATTGCCTCACAAGTGTGGCATCTCTGACGTTGTTGGCTTATACAAAGCAAATGTTTAACTTTGGAATAAATGAATGGCTTAGTACTGGCTGAGCCTGCTTAACTACTGACGCACACATGCACATGTACAGAGTTGCAGAGTTACTATCAAGTTTGGAGCACTTTACCAGTGTAGCAAGGAGCTGGACCAGGTTTCTACCCTTTTGCTGACCTTATTGATGAAACCCCACAAACTTTCCAGGAAGTCATTCTACAGCCGAAGTGACCTTTCTCATAATCCTGGGCCACAAGCAAAGGTCCCCATCTGTTCCATAGGCACCTCATGACAGCTCAAGGTTGATCTAAAGCCCTCATAAACACCTCCAGCTAAACATTACCAAAATGTGACAGCACTACGTCCTTTTGAAACCGACCAAGTATTGAACTCTGGTTTTATGACTGGACTTCCCAAAGATGACCCAAAGCATGGACCGACACTGTCACAGTGAGTCTCACGGGAAGACAATTAAATTTCTCTACTTATCTGCTCAACAAGGTGACTTTGTTTGCATTCACATGTGTTGCTTTCACAGGACAATAGCACAACTGTTTTATGAAGACTTACAATCATTGTGTTTAACAACTGTTGGGTTTGTTTCATCCACTGTTATTCACCAGTGATATTTGTATTATGTCATCATGAAACCTTTACTCAGTAGGAGTGTAAAATGTCTTAAAACCTAGCTAATGGAGTGGAGGATTTGAATGTATGTCCTTGGGGATGACACTCAGTAAAGGTCATCTGATGTCCATGCCCCTTGCTGCGAGCAAGTGACCGCCCCTTTTGGACCTCATTTAAATATGCCCGCTCGTCCACATTCTCGCTACTTCTACCTCTCTTATTTTTCACTTTTTCCATCCTTCGCCCTTCTTCATTCCGTTTCATTTCGTGCTTCTTCGTTTCGTCGCTCTTCGTTTTGTCTTCTTGTTATTTTCCCGGTGGTAATTTTATTTTAACACCTCTTGTCTCGTCGACGACTTCTATACTTTCAAACCACCTCAGTATTTGTTTTGCTTTAACTAAATTTGTATTAATTTTTACAAGTATCATTTTTGTAGTTTATTATGGAGCCCACTCGTCCGTCACCACCCTCCTCCTCCTGCTCCAGATCACCGCCAAGTAAGCAGTGCGTTTATGACAACTCAGAGTTTGCGTCAAATCTTAGGAGTTTATTTTTCATATTTTAATCCCTTACAATCGCCCATAAAATTATAAAACATGCAAATGCTTTACTACAATTAGCGTCATTAATCCTGCATAACTGTTTTATTCAAAGCCCATCCACCTGACGTTACCTGTGCCTTTCAGGACACTGTTTTACCTAAATCATGTTAATAAACTTTATGCTTAATGAAAGTTAAGTGTTCTCCATCTCTATTTACAGAGTCCCTGCTGGTAACCCTCCCTAGACACTGGTTTTGACTGTTTAACTGAAATGATTTAGTGTTAGACTGAACATTGAACTAAACACCTAACCCTTGTCTCTATGTTAGCATAATAAAATAAATATATGCTACACCAGTCATACTAAACTTATATGTTAAGACAGACCAAAAACTGACAGGTGGCTGCAGTAAATATTGTAATTATTTGAAAATATGTAGTTTCACTTACAAAGAAAGGAAAGTCCACTTTCAGTATGTCTGTCAGAAATAAAATAAATAAAAGCTCATTAACCCCCAAAAGGGTTAGAAGAAAACTCACTTAAATATGACCCCACTCCAGGATACTCTGTCACAGAATCCTCTGCAAAACAATGAAATAAACCCAGTGGTTCCTCACTGGCAGTGAAACATTTCTCCTGGCTGATTTGGAGCACAGCTGTTTATCTGCAGCACATCATACATAGACGAACGTTATCTCCTGTTGGAAATAACCGAGGTAGAGCTGTTAAAACTGAGCTAATTTTGTAATTTTTCTCACCTGATGAATGATGTTTATAGCTTTTCCTTCATCACCTGTTGGTTCTGCTGAAGTCTTCATTGTTGTTTAGTCCTCTGTTTTTTTCTTCTTCTTCTTGTTTCCTTTTTTAAACAACAGTAAAGTCCCGCTGACGTCCAACGTAATGACCACATTTAAACAAACCCACTTTGTCTACAACTCTTTGTACAACTGGCTTCTGCTGCTGTCCTCGCTCAGAAATAAGTACAGAGCTGCTCAGAATACGTATTCTGATGTTTTATGAAAAAAAAATACAACAGTTCCCCATATATGTTTTGGATACAGGTCATCAGTGCGCTGCTTACATCTTGCCCTTTGTTTCTCTGATTGGTTACTCTGCCTATGAGTTTTCCGCCCATAGAAATGAAACTTACTCAAAGGTCTACCAAACTAACGTCTCTGTAGGAAAAGACAGAAAGAGAAACCAGCAAACCTGCTGCTGAGGGCACCACAGACTGCTGCGCTCCTGTTGGGGTTATTTAGTTCAGGGAGTCTGTCCCCATCCAAGTCTGATGGCTCCACAGATTACTGTAGACTAGAGATGCATACAGCTAAGTATCATTACTTTCTACATTCATATGAAGAACACACTGCAACAATATCAGTACATTTGTTAAAATGACTTGAATTCATATTATTAATCTTGATTTGAGCAATTTTCACTCGACTGGATTTATTTACTTATTAGGTTTGCTTATTTGTCTTGTTTTAATTGATTTCTTTCCTGATTAATAAAATGAATTTAAGTCATTTTAACTAATGTAGATATTGATTTGTGTACTCCAACTATTCCCATAGTATGATGAAGCTCTCACAGCGGCACTTCACACTTTGTCAGAGTGTAGCTGAGGGAGAGTGGACCACACTGCAGTCTCGTGCTGCGTGTGGTCTGGGTACTGTAGTGTAGTACCAGAGCAGAGTACTGCTGTAAACACTGGACTGATGTTGCTCAGCCTGTTTACTACTAAGTGCTATGGAATGCTGCTCCAGGCTTAGTCACTGCTACCGTGCGTAACAGTGACCTATGAAGAGCAGCCGCCAAAAGTAAAAGTACTTAGTTACTTTACTTAAGTACATTTTTCTGTACTTGACTTGAGTAAATTTTACATCTTACACTTACATTTATGAGTTGGTTTGAATTAACAACGTATTTTGAGTTTTGGTTTAAAATCATATGTTTTTGTTGTGCCCTCATTTTAGAAACACAGTACTTACATATAAAAGATGCAGTGAAGTAGTACTAGTAGTAGTAGTAGTAAAGGTTGTAGTAGTAAAAAGTACTAGCAGAAGTTTATTTATAGATAGATAGATAGATAGATAGATAGATAGATAGATAGATAGATAGATAGATAGATAGATAGATAGATAGATGGATGGATGGATAGATAGATAGAGCTCAGCTTATATTAAAGGCCAGTGCAAAAAGGCACACTTTTGAGAGCAGATTGAAAACACTCAACAGATGTAGCAGTTCTTATTTGGTGAGGGAGCAAGTTCCAAAGTTTGGAAAACCTCAGCGTCAGATTCAGTCTCTTCTACTGCACCAGTTTGTTATTTCATCTGGAATCAGCACATTTGTTTTAGCAAGTCTTGCAAGTCTATTTAAAAGTACTTTTCTGCTTTTACATAAGTAGAAATTTAAAGATGATACTTTTACTTTCATTTGAGTAAATGTTTGCTTGTTTTATCTGTACTTTTACTTAAGTAAAGAAATTGAGTGCTTCTTCCACGACTGGATGCTGTGCAGTGCTACCTTTGTGAACTCCACATGAAAGCCCAGTGTGACGTTGCCACTAGAAAAACTTCCAGTATAAACTACTGGAGATATTTGATATTTTTATACACAGTTAAGTCAAGACAGCCTTCTGCTCCTGCTGTTGACCTGTTTAAAATATCATCTGTTGACTCACACTGAGAGCAGCTCCACACTACGCCCAAGTGTTAGATCAGGCCGCCTCATTTTCAAACTGACACACCTCATTTTTAGAGTGCCAGCAGAAACGTAGGCGGAGTGCACATTCATAACAAAATATTCCTCTGTGTGTGTCACCAGCATCTGCAAGATGTGGCCCTCTTTCAAGTGGTGGAAGAAGTACTCAGTTTCTTTGCTTCAGTAAAAGTACAGATAAAGGAGCAAAAATGTACACAAGTAAAAGTAAAGGATCACCTTAAAATTTCTACTTAAGAAAACTATAAAAGTACTTGCTCTTAAATGCACTTGCAAGTAAAAACATAAAAGTAAACAGGACAATAGCATTTTTAGACCTAAAAATTCACCATAAGAAAGTCAGCAGCATAAAAACAATAGTTCACCAAAAACCTACGCACACAGAACAATATCTACTCTGGACCTCACACACACTGTCAGTAGTCAGAACACTAAAGGAACGGGCCACCATCATCACAACCAAGGAGGACAACAAACACATCCAACAAGCATGTGCTTGCCAGTGTCCAAAATGGGCTATAACAAAAGGGTAAAAACAAGCCAAAAACAGAAAATAAACCACAAGAACGAAAAATGAAACAAACAAACCAGACTGACAGTGATTACAAAGACATTAGCCCTGTTTCAAGAAGCAGGTTTAGTCCAAACTCTGAGTATGTTAACCATGGACAGGGCAACTCAGAGTTTTCTGTTTTAACCTAAACTCTAAGTCAGTTACCATAGTAACTAACTCTGTGAACCTAACCTGCTCTGAGGCAGGTTTTCTTCCTCTAACCCTGAGTTTAACGCGCACCCTGTTTTCAAAGCCCTGGCGGCATTTCCATGGTGTTAGGATGGGTGAAATATATATGAACAATTTTGTCCCATAGATTAATTGCAGTGTAAAATGAGTGTTGGGACTGCTGTTTTTGTGCAGCACTGCAAAAGCTAACTTAAGCTTAGCTCCACTATTAGCGCTGTTGCATGTTTTTAATGCTTCTTTTGTATTTATGTGAGGAGGCACGTTGGGATTCACCCATGATGAATCCTGTTTTCTTGGCTCCATTGATAATGGCTTCTCCCCTCTGATAAACTCAAAGTGAATAAACTCAGAGTTGTCCAAATAAACTCCAAAACTGTTCTGAAACAGAAAACTCTAAGTAGGATAAGTCTGAGTTAAGAATGAAACTCAGAGTTTCATCAAACTGCTTTGTGAAACAGGGGGGCGGTGTATAGAAAATCAGAACACAGACTTGGTTTTCTCTTTGTTTATTTCTGCATTTAGAAGAGTTTATGCAACTTTTTTTTCTTTATTATTTGGTTAAGTGGAGTTGTGAGAAACACCACACTACAGACCGCTCGCAGGGCTGAGCTGCTGCCAACTGTAACAGAACACACACATCAATCCAGCTTTTCTACAATGGAATACATGTATATGAGCAGAACAAAGTCACCGACACAAAACACAAGCAAGACTCCAGAGTTTTCCACAGATCTCAACAGGTTTGAGTTGAATCTGAACAGGTTTTAGACAGATTTGAACAGGACCTTCAATGTAACTCTGGACATGAACGTTCAGCAGCTTTTCAGCAAAACCTTTTAAAAATAATTCTCTCATTTCTGTTTGAACAAAAACAGTGATTTAGACAAAGAACATGCAGCAAAGTCATCCACAGATCAGCAACGACGATTCTTCTACAAAAATATGAACTAATTATGTACAGCTCAGAAGGACGGATAAGACAGAGGGCCCTTGCGGTTTCGGCTGTTCTCACTGTGGACTAAACCCCAAATTCACATTTTCAGGTTTGTGATTAATGTTTGACCTCTGAAAATGCCTGGATTTTACTTTTATGAAGTAAACTCCTTAAAGGCATTAAGATTCAGCACTTGTAGAAACACAGAGTCTGGGAACATTTCTCTGGAGCCTCCACGTGGGCCCTCAGAGGGAGGGACCATCTGAGTGTCGCTAAAACATTGTAACAGTAAATTTAAAAGTACCAGAAAGTACAAAAAGACTGTGGAATGTTGAGCATGATAAAAAAAAAGAAAAAAAGACACACTGGGATGGCAATAATAACAATAACACTGCAAAAATATCAATGTCTGCATTAGTTAAAATGACTTGAATTCAGATTATTAATCTTGATTCGAGTAATTTTCACTAGATTGGATTTATTTATAAATTGGACTAGATGTTTGACTTGTTTTAACTTATTTCTTTATTGTTTCAAGGAATTTTTTCTTATTTCAAGCAAAAGGATTAGTCCATGGGGTAAGAAAAGTGCACTTACCCCATAGACAGATAATTTAGTTTGAAATAAGTAAAAAATTGCTTGAAACAATAAAAAAAAATCACTTAAAACAAGTCCTAATAAGTAAATCCAATATAGTGAAAATGGCACAAATCAAGATTAGATATTATAATCTGAATTCAAGTCATTTTAACTAATGTAGATACAATTTTTTTTTGCAGTGAACAAGACAAATTGATTAGAGCCCAGCATTAGTCCTGGTTTAAACCTGGTTTAGTTCTGGCTGAGAACTGGTTTAGTTTTGCCATCAGCTGCATATATTAAGCTACACTGCTGTTATTAACCATACATTTTAAAATTACAAAAATGTAAGATAAGCAGAAAATAAAACTATATTTTAGTCACAATAGAATATGAACAGGTGTGGAAAATTAGATATTTTACCATTTTTACCATTTCAGTACAAAACATTTTGATGACAGCAACACATCTTTGGGCAACACAAGGTGGCAGTGGCAGAGTGGTTAGCACAGACACCTCACAGCAAAAAGGAGGCAGGGCCTTTCTGTGTGGAGTTTGCATGTTCTCCTTGCACCGTGGATTTCTGTGGGTGCTCTGGTTTTCCCCTACAATGCTAATGACAAGAAGGGTCCAATGCAAGGAACTCATTTCGCTATGGGGACAATAAAGTCTACAGGCGCTTTTCCACTAGGTCGGGAATGGGGTGGGACGGGTCTGTTTTGGGGTGTTCCCAAAAAGCAGGTCCCAACTGTTCTACTTTTAGCACTCCTCCCCAGTGGGGTCCAGTACAGTTAAGCATCTGGAATGGTTAGAGGTGGGCACTGCTGCGAGCTGATTGGATGAGCGCAAATCTTCACTCAGGCAAAAACAACAATGCCAATGGGAAAATGTTTTTTTTTTTTAAATCAAACACCTACTTGTTCTTGTGATAAACAGCTGTATTCCAACAGAGGACTAGCTTATGTGGTGGTGGCAACTTTTTCTAAAAAAAAACAAAAAAAAAAAGCTAGCGTATATTAGCAACAGCTGTTTCCAGTTTAGTGAAGTGCGGCTCTCACTTCGAGAATCTAAACATTTAATTTTTAGTTTAGACTGGATTAAACACGAGTTAAACTCATGTGGTTATCTGTTCAGTGGTTAAAATGTGTTAAAGTGGAACAGAGAAGTGCATTTACTGCACAAAAAGCTGGAGGTAAACCGGAAGTAGTCTCCTGTTTACTGAAGCTAATACAGCTTTAGCTCCAGCCTCACACAGACACACACCAGTCTCACACAGACACACACCAGCCTCACACAGACACACACCGGCCTCACACAGACACACACCAACCTCACACAGACACACACCGGCCTCACACAGACACACACCAGCCTCACACAGACACACACCAGTCTCACACAGACACACACCGGCCTCACACAGACACACACCGGCCTCACACAGACGCACACCGGCCTCACACAGACACACACCAGCCTCACACAGACACACACCGGCCTCACACAGACGCACACCGGCCTCACAGACGCACACCAGCCTCACACAGACACACACCGGCCTCACACAGACGCACACCGGCCTCACAGACGCACACCAGCCTCACACAGACACACACCAGCCTCACACAGACACACACCGGGATTTAGGCTTGTCTGTTTATTAAATGTTGTCAGTGCCTTTATGTTTTAAAAATGAGCTTCAAACACATTTTTAATTATAATTTTTCTTCATTTTTTAATGCAACTTGTGTTGCTCTTTTGTGACATCAGTGTTTACGTAACAGACACTGGTCTCCTGGACCCCGAGTCACAGAAACACCAGCAAGTTTTGGTGATACTAGTTCTAAGGGCCCGTACCGTTCTCCCCAGTGGAAAAGCGCCTTACCTTAACTTTCAAAAACAGTTCCAGGAGCATTTCTTGGCAACAGGTCAGACTCCAGCAGCTGCAGACTTTTACAGGCTGTTGATGGCAATATGGCCGTTTCCAAATTTGAGATGTGTTGCTGACAACAAATTAAAAAATTTTTTTCATTAAAATGTCTATTTTTTTTTTTTTAGATTTACAAATAACTATTCTGTTCACTTTTTTAAAAATTAAACTATGGCTCAGTCAAAAGCTGGAAATGAGAGTGGACAGTGTGGACATTGATGTAATCTGACGAGCAGCACAAACACACAATACATTCATGGAGTCTATTGGTGCATTCATGTGGTCCTCGGAAACTCGGGAAATGTTTTTCCAAGTGAAAAGTTGCACATGAACATGAAGTCGGAAAAAGAACTCAGGAACTCAAGCTCAAAACCTGCAGCCCAACTTCCCCTCCTGACACCATCTGCTTCATGGACAGAATGCAGCTGATTTATTAATTTACGTTTTATTAAGGTTAGGGTTAGAAATGCTGATCATTGCTGTTAATTTATTTTTGCCCCAAACGTCCATTACAGTAAACATTAAACGTGAGTAGTGAGCTGTGTTAAATACAAAATCATAACACAGATGGTGCCATCAATATCCTGACTTTCTGAGATAAAAGCACATGAACATAAACAATTCGGAAAAAGGACTTCTCATCTCAGAAAGATGAGTCCCCGAGGAGCACATGAATGCAGCATCTGACCAAGTCACTGTTGTTCCCAGGGCCATTGTTTCTTCATCTGCTTTTACTTGGGGAAAAAAAAACAGCATCAGCTTCTTTTGAAATCTTTTTGAAAAAAAAAAATTAAATAAAAATAGAAAAACACCAGCAAAGCATAAAATCAGACAGGATTTTTTTTCCCAGCTCAGCCTCATATCTGCATTGAGTTTGTCCAAAAGTGATTGGTGAGCTTTTGGACAAGCATTACAGGCGTGAGCTGAGGGCTGGGCTCTTCAAGGTTTTAGGAATGACACAGTTGTTGTCCAGAGTTGTCCCACCATGGGATGGGGACGGGCTCACTGACCCAGGTCCAGGTGGATCCTGTGCTCGAACACCGCGATGAGGAGCATGATGCCGAAGCCCAGCAGGATGCCGGCGTTCTGCAGACAGAAGAAACCCCAGTGACTGAAGCCGTGGTCCCCCGCATCATTGTGCAGCATCTCCGGCATCTGAGCACACACAACATGCACTGTCCTTTAACAAGAAACTTAAAGTGTCAGATATGGATAATACATTAGATACTTCCTTTTTACAGCAAATGTTTGAAGCAAAATCTTAATAGAGTTTATTTTTCCTAAACATCCTGGACATTGCCCCAGTTTTACAGCCCATCAAAAAAGATCTGCTCTCCTCTGTGCTTATGGTTTTAGGAAGGTAGCAGTTTATTTTCTTCATAACAAAATTGGTTTGCAGATAAAAAAACATTTAAGATATAAGACAAAACATTTACACTAATCACTAAGTATGATGGAGAGCAGCATATTTGAAAGTAAGTAATTTTATACCTTTACTTAAGTAGAATGTTTAAAGTGATACTTTTACCTTTACTTAAGTAGACTTTAGTAGTAACTTTTACTTTTATGTAAGTCAAGAAAATTAGTACTTCCTCCACCAGTGCTTTGGACTGACACCCCCCATCCAAAATTAAGTCCATATAACACATTTTAATGTTAAAAGCTGTCTTGCAGTAATTAAACTGAAATATACATTTTCAATGTGAACCAAGGAGAGGCAATGCATTTGTGTTATTTAGCTGTATAATGACTTGTTAGTAATGCTTCCATTTACAACATTTGGTCCTCCAAAAACAGATGAACTATAGCAGCAGTGCATCTTAGAGAAGCAACATATCATCAATACTCTCCTCAAATAATATTAAATATGGATAATATACCAGTAATATAGAAATATCAACGAGTAAAGACGCTAATTAGACACGCTCACAGGGATTAGGGCAGGGCTCTGTAACATTTTGGCTGCTTGAGTGAAAAATGCAAAAGTTTCAGGACATAGGCTATCAATTTTGCAAGCACTAGATCATCTTTCATGTGAAGAAGATCCGGATGTGAACATCCAAAAACTGCTGTCTGACTTTTTAGAGTCTGTCAACATAACTTCCTGATGTTTCTAATTTTGGGGTTGTCCAAACACCTCTGAAGCTCTTTTCCTTACTCCATAAGGAACTTTAGAGCTGTCTTTGAAAGTATAGCAATGGATACAGAGAGCACAGGTCTGAGCCAGTAGAGGGCAGTGCACCTTAGCTTGTTGTTAGCGTTAGCATTAATAAAGCAGCTCAGTGTTATCTCCTCAGCAGCTGCCAGTGACAGTTGAATGCAGCAGGTGTAGGGGGCAGGTGCCTCTTCTCATGACTGAGCTGTGGTTAGAACACAGACAGATGCTTCTGACTGTACTTTTCACACACTGCCTCAGAGCTACAGACCTTCACTCATCACACCTTATACACTACTGTATCCCAACTGCTGCTTAACAATGTTTTACACTGCCTGTCATTCATTGTCATTCACTGTCAACAATGTTACCGGTAATCTGATAGACCAGATGTACAGATGTAGATTTATGTTATTAATCTGTCCCATCCACACCGCTGTATCCCTACTGCTGTTATACACTGTTATGTTAGGGTATTAGTGCAACACTGCCCTGTTAACTGGTCTACAGATGCTACTCAAATACTTGTGATTTGTATTTATATTTATTTGTATTTGTATGTATTTGTATTTATATATATATATTTATATTATATTACTATACTATTTGCTGTATTGCACCTTACTAATACTGCATGCTGTGTGCCTTACATTTTGTTACTTTGTGAAGTTGCAGCTGGAACTTAAATTTCCTTTGGGCTCAATCCAGTATCTATCTAATCTAATCTAATCTAATCTATCTAATCTATTCTAATCATCAACTGTCTCACCTGAAACGGTGACTTTTCTTTTTTTTATTGAAAAAAAAAAACCAACAACAACAAACAAACAAAAAAAACTCAAATATCTAGCCCAATAGCAGGGTGAGGGGTGGCTTTGATTCTGCTTAGCTACTCCCATTAAAATATGATATTATATGGATACAGTGGACTGGCAATACAATATCTGGTGATACCTCAGAGACTGCCATGATATGATCATAATATGATGCGATAAGGGCCCATGATCAATATTTCAATGTTATCTGCTGATTTAACCAAACATTTAGTCTAAATAAAAAGCTATTGGGGTCATTCCATGCCAGCTCAACCAGTTTTTGGAACTTTTCCCAGTTCATGAAATGGATTTTTCGGAAAATGTGTGTATGCAAACTTCATATAGATTGAAGAAGCCATTCAAAATTGTAGAGTCATACTCCAATTGTTTTTGAGTAATGAATTTTTGAAATTCTGTTCTTTTGCTTTTTTTTCTGTATTTTTCGCCTAATTTGGTCTTGAGTTCTGAGTCTCACCAATTTGTCATTTTTATTCATATTGGCTTGAAATTTGGTGAAGACAGAATTTGCCTTATGGAAAAGGCACAACAAGTATTGTGATGAAAGAATGAGTTTATCTTATGTTTTAAGAAGTTTAATTTTGAAAATACAATTTTTCTTAAATTAAAAAGATTTCATAGATTTCAAAAATCTATAACTTACAAAGTATTTTGAGTATTTCAATGCCATGAATCCAGAAAAATCGATTTCATGAACTGGGAGGGCCTGGTTGAGTTGGCATTGAATGACCCATTGTCTATATATTATTATATAAATTTTATTAGAATAAAACTGAACATTCAAATTAAATTAGATAAAATTTTAAGTTGTACAGATTCAATTAAAGTAAAGTGAACATTTAAAGAAATTGATGTGAAGTTTATTCAAGTTAAAGTTGTAAATTAATCTTTTTTTTCTGAGCTTTAATGAGGTAACTCCCACAAAAGCTGTCATTTGTCATCTGTAATGTCATCAGCCTGAAGCACGTGCTTTAGACTCATCGGTGCATCCCTGTGTTATGCCAGGCTTGTTAGTTCATGAGTATTTTATTCTGAAAAATTCCAGATCTCCGTCACAGCAGATAAATTAACTCTGAACTATGTTGCTCTAAACTTTAAAAACACCCAGGAATGAAGAGTTTTAGCGGACATTTCCCTTGCCAATTACTTTACATTCCGTTTGTTTACACTCTGTAAAGTTAGGCAGCGAAAGTGAAGAGAGTTTCAAAATAAAGCAAATTTCAAAATAAAAGTGCGGCTTGTATATTACAGTAAGAAGACACAATATTGATCGATGTTTACACATTTTGCATTGATACAATGATCATGGGTAATTATATCAATGTATCGATGTGTATCCATGTATTGTTTCACCCCCAGTGCTCAGTCGGTTTACTGGCTGTGAACATACGGTGCTGCTGCGTTTAAACACTCACCATATCGACCAGGGCCACGTACATGAAGAGCCCAGCGGTCAGAGCAAAGATCCACATGGACACATTCTCGGCGTAGTGACCAATCAGAATCCCCGTGGCCATGCCCAGGTACGCCATCATGGCCGACAGCACGTTATACAGAATGGCCTGCCGCACTGTCATCCCTGCTTTCAGAAGCACCGCAAAGTCTCCTGGGAAACACAGTCCACAATCACAAGTCAGTACCAACCATGCTTAATACACACAATAACTGTTTATCTGCTAAGTAGCCATATTGACTACTAGGTTAATAAACGTGTCCAGGGGTCCTTACCCAGTTCATGCGGCAGCTCGTGGCAGAACACTGCCACACTTGTACTCAGCCCGCTGGACAGGCCCTCAGTAAACGCAGCCCCTACAAACAAGCAGACCACAGGGAGGAATCAAACCAGCATCCAGGGCTTGAAATCAACACTAGCCAACCAGCCAAATGCAGTTAGTTTTTTATTTGGGCTAGTTACACACTTACTCTCATCAGCCACTGTGGCCGGTTGAGGTCTGCATTTCTGTTGCTCTGACTGAGGGTACACCATTTAGTATGTAGTAAGTCATCAAGATTAAAGACAAAAATAACAAAAATATTTTAAACAAAATAACATGTTTAAAAAGATGCGCCACCAAATAGGTAGGTAGGATGATTCCAAGGGCCCGTGGCTGGCAGGGGGGCCCAGGAAAAATTCCTGTATATAGGCCTGTTCTGTTGTCATGGGCGTAGGTTTGCATATGGACCATAGGGACATGTCCCTACCAAAATTTCAACAGATTTAAATGCGCTAAAAAGAACTGAAAACTGCTCAAAAAAAGCGAACTCCAGAGCAGATTTACACTGCGAGAGTACAGAGAGGCAGATGCTTTTATCTGAACAGCTCTGTCACTGTCCTGACTTTAGAGCCTCTTCAAACTGGGCTAAAGTTTTAGGACTATGGACTATAACAGTTATCAAATATGGACTATTCCTTTTATATCAAGATGAAAAGAATCTGCATGAAGACGTCTGTGGTGAGTTTTGGAAACGTTTGTCCGTCCTGGCGCTACTTCTTGAGCTTTGGCTTTTAGCAGCTAATGTGCTCATAATTAATATATTTAAAACTGTGTTATCCAAACACTGCAGCCTGGAGGAGAGTGTCAGTCTTTATAAATCCATCTGTCTCCAGTATGATCTGACACAGTTCAAACATCCGCTGCTGTTAAAGTGGAAATGATAAATGTTTCTCTGACAGAAATAAACATTATACATGTTTTAGTGGCCCAGATTAAATACATAAATAACACTGTAATATAGCCTATTTACTAGTTTTTTTTAATACATATAGCAGGGTAGAACTTTAATTCACACTCAATTTAGCCCATTTTTTAGTAATGCTCATTTAAAGTGATACTTTTTGGTACTTCTGTTGTCTGAGATGGTACTTAGTGTGAACAGTTTAGAATAATCATTTTTAATACAAATATAATTTTGTTATAGTATGTCTAGAAAAACGTAATGTTTTAACTGTTTTGCTTTTATGATTAAAGTCAATTACAACCACTTTAATAAATATTTTCCCTTTTCTTAGAGGCAGCTATTTAATTGGTCTTATAGCAAAGTATGAATGTTATTTAATGTTGCCCTGCTGTAAAACGTCCATCTAAGACATTTTTAAAGGCTACGTTAAACCTGGTCTAGAAAAAATGTTGGTGGGGGGCCCAATGTAAAATCTTTTCAGGGAGCCCAGAATACCTGGCAGCACCCCTGCTGGCATCAGCCCTTTCTCCGCACATACTACGTGAGGTCTGTTTCTGTAATAAGCAGTGAATTTGTATTGTATCGGTGAAAACAAAAATGCCAGACTTCAGACTTTTGTAGTTTGTAAAACGGTTCACAATTTTCATGACTGACCGAATAAAATATAACCCTAAATGTTTAAACCTCAGTCACAAATCCTGACAGAAATAAAGGCGCATTTTTTAGGGAACAGGATGCCTTGGAAAGGGCAGCCCCAAAACCTGCTGGTGTGCAGCAGGTGCAACAAAAGTTAATAAATGAGATGCGTCTGTGTGAGTGTGTGAGGCCGGTGCGTGTGTCTGTGTGAGGCCGGTGTGTGTGTCTGTGTGAGGCCGGTGTGTGTGTCTGTGTGAGGCCGGTGTGTGTGTCTGTGTGAGGCCGGTGTGTGCGTCTGTGTGAGTGTGTGAGGCCGGTGTGTGCGTCTGTGTGAGGCCGGTGTGTGCGTCTGTGTGAGGCTGGTGTGTGCGTCTGTGTGAGGCCGGTGTGTGCGTCTGTGTGAGGCCGGTGTGTGCGTCTGTGTGAGTGTGTGAGGCCGGTGCGTGCGTCTGTGTGAGGCCGGTGTGTGCGTCTGTGCGAGTGTGTGAGGCCAGTGTGTGCGTCTGTGTGAGGCTGGAGCTAAAGCTGTATTAGCTTCAGTAAACAGCAGACTACTTCAGGGTTACCGCAAGCTTTGGTGCATTAAATTCACTTCTCTGCTCCACTTTAACACATTTTAACCTGACATATAACCACATGAGTTTAACTCGTGTTTAATCCAGTCTAAACTAAAAATTAAATATTTAAGTTCACAAAGCGAGAGACATACTTTGCTAAACAGGAATCAGCTGTTGCTAATATACGCTAGCTTTATTTTTCAAAAAAGTAGTCACAACAATGAGCTCATCCCCTCTTGGAACACAACTGTTTATCACAAGCACAAAACGCGTTTGCTTAAAAAGTAACATTTTCCCTTTATTTCAGTCCTTTGGCTTGTTGTTTTTGCCTGAGTGAGTATTCTCTCTCATACATTCAATTCATAACAGTATCATTCCAGACGCTTAACCGTGCTGGACCCTATCCCAAAAGCGTGTCAAAAGTAGAACAGCTTAGAATGATTTTTTCTGAACACCTCGGAGTGCTTTGGGAAGTGGAGACACCCCCAAACCGCCCCGTCCCTTTATGTGTCAAATTAAACATATGTACCGATAGCCAGTCCATCGCTGAAGTTGTGCAGCCCGTCCCCCATCACCACCATCCAGGCCAGCGACGCCACCCCAGCCCCCTGAAGCTGGGTCAGGCCGTGGGAGTGCGAGTGGGAGTGTGGGTGGTGGTTCTGGGAGTGGTGGTGGTGCAGGATGTGGTGGTAGTCATGGTGGTGGTGCCGTTCCCGGTCGGGCTGGCCCACCGTGTCATGGAAGTGGGAGTGGCACTTGTTCTCACAGCCCTCGTCGCTGTAGCCCTGCGCTGACAGGTCTGGGTTCTGCGCAGTGGGGGTCAACATCACCTGCTCTTCCTCAGCCATGCCGACTGGGACCGCCCCATCCACCTCTGAACAGACATACAATTAGGTACTGCCACATTAAAGCCACCAGAATACATAAAGGTCATCCCTGTAAGAGATAAAGTCTCAGCTAACCCTTCCCATCTCTCCAGAACAGCTCACCTTCGTTGTTCTTGAGCAGGTTCTCCTCCAAAGCCGCCTGCTTCTCTGAATACCCCTTGTCCTGCTGCTCTGTCTTTTTCTGGATCTGTTAAAGTACAACAGCTGCTTTAGTCCTGGTTTAGCCCCAGTTTGGCTGCAGGTTAGCTCCAGTTTAGCCCCAGTTTAGACACGGGTTAGCCCCAGTTTAGACACGGTTTAGCCCCAGTTTAGCCAGGAGTTAGCACCGGTTTAGCCATGAGTTAGCACCGGTTTAGCCACGAGTTAGCACCAGTTTAGCTCTAGTTTAGCCCCAGTTTAGACACGGGTTAGCCCCAGTTTAGATACGGGTTAGCCCCAGATTAGACACGGGTTAGCCCCAGTTTACACACGGGTTAGCCACAGTTTAGACAGGGGTTAGCCACAGTTTAGCCCCGGTTTAGCCACAGTTTAGCCCCGGTTTAGCCACGAGTTAGCACCGGTTTAGCCATGAGTTAGCACCGGTTTAATTCTAGTTTAGCCCCAGTTTGGCCACGAGTTAGCCCTGGTTTAGCCCCAGTTTAGCCGCAGTTTCGGCCAGGTTTAGCCTGAGTTTAGTCTTGGTTTAAGCCCTGGTTTAGCTCTATGGTTATGTTTACTTTATGCTTCTTGTCCTTGTACATCTTCCCGAGCGTCAGGAAGTGTTCAATGAGGAACATGAAGTAGACCCCTCCTAGAGCGGTCAGTCCTTTCCAGACTCCGTCCAGGTTCTCCTCGTGCTCCTCATGGTCATGGTCATGAAGTCCGTCTGAGCTCAGTGTGTGGTGGTGTCCGGCCTGAGACTGAGCCACAGAAAAAAAAAAAAAAAAAAATGTTAAAGTGCATATGACAGGTGGACTAGTCATTTCACCAAACCAGAGGGAAGATCTTAGTATTTATGATTTTTGAGTATGTGTGTGTTTGGGTGTGTGGAGGAGGAGGGACAACCTGCAATTTATTATATAGAGGCTATATTCAAAGAAACCTGGTAATGTCATTGTTTTTTGTGTTGTTGTGGACCTCCGGATGTCATGTAGTTTGCAAACAGTGCGGACTCACATGGGGGATGAGGTGCAGGAAGGCGTCTCCGCTGAGCGTGCCCACAGCCAGCGCCACCAGGAAGCTCAGCAGGAAGTTAAAGAAGACTTTGTTCATGAGTGGGATGAGGACTACTCCGAGCAGAGACAGCAGGCTGATGATGGAGATAGAGGTGAAGCCCCCCACCCACGCTGCAAACAAGTCAAACAGAATCAGTCTACCTTAAAGGTTAAAAAGCCTTCTTTTAATGTTATGGAGCTTAAGGACCTAACAATTTCAGTTTCACCAAATGTTTCATCTACAGTAAGTCTGACCACAAACCTGCTCTGGAGTAGGGCTGGGTACTGTTAAACAATACCTTTGTGTCAAAGTTACGATAATCAATACCTAGTGGGACATTTAATGTTCTTTTGCATGTATGAATCAAATAAATGACACAGAATAAGTCATACAAACAACTGGTTTAAACTTACAGCTAAGAATTTTACTCCAATTATTTGTGTTTTATGATTGTAGAAGATGAATTAGTTACTGAATTAGAAGTATTGCTGAGGTACTGCTATTGAAATCCAGGTATCATATCGTAAGTACTGGTATGGAAAAAATCTGAATGGTACACAGCCCTACTCTGGAGGTTAAAGTTTACATGCCAAAAGAGTCACACTCACTATGAGTTTCATTAAAATGAATCCAGACCCCAACACTAAACCAGGCTTAAACCAGAACTGAAGTGATTGTACCAATGATGATGTTTCTGCTCTCTCCAACAGGGGGCTCGCTGTGCTCTGAGTGGCTGTGGTTTCCATGGTGATGCTTGTGGTATTTATGGTCTGTCATGGTCTCTCCAGTCCCAGTCCTCTCTGCGTGCCGGACACACGCCCCTCGATCTAGCTGGTCCAGCAGAGCGGGACACAGCAGGCTGAAATCCCCCAGCGTCACCCCTCCATCTGGGGCCAAACCATGTGTGAAGAGGAGGGCCGAGGCATTCAGGCACTGTGGGAAACACCACATTCACAAACACACTAAGACATTTACCCAGAAATGTTTGACAATGAAGCATACATACAACAGCTTTGAAACCAGAGAATGTTCACATATTCAAATGTGTTTTTTGCTCTAATTTTGGCATTTTTTTTTGTTAGGGTGAAGCTATTTCATAAAAATGTTCATTAATTTTTGAATTTCAGCTTCACAACTTAAAAAAAAAATAAAATAAAATAAAAAAAAAAATGAAATTTTCTACTCTCTAGACAAAAAACTAACACTCTTCCTCTTAAAGCCCTTTTTGGTCATTTACATTAAAACACTTCTTTTCACTCTACTGCCATTGCAATACAAAAATGTTAAATCATGTTAATTCCTCTTAATTCCACCATTTTCTCATTGAGTTGTGGGAAGTAATTCCCTTAAAATTCCCATTAGATAACAGTGACTGTAGGATAGAGATAGAGTGTGAGTTTCTGCCCTTTTTTTGCGTGATTTTCTTCTTTTTTTGTACACTGAACAAAAATATAAATGCAACACTTTTGTTTTTGCAACAATTTTTCACCAGCTGAACCCAAAGATCTAAAGACTTTTTCTATAAACACAATTTCTATTTCTCTCAAATATTATTCACAAATCTGTCAAAATCTGTTAGTGAGCACTCCTTTGCCAAGATAATCCATCCAGCTCACAGTTGTGGTAACTCAAGATGCTAATCAAACAGCATGAATACTGAATAATTCATGTTTTATTTACAAATGTGTGGGCATTATGTGAACAAACTGGCATTTAGGGGTTAAATTTGAAAATGAATTCATTTTTGCTCTGTATGATGAGGACAGGGGTTAATAATCATCAAACAAAAAAAAAAAATTTTTCTTCATGTTTTATATTTTTAAATGTGACTCAGTGACCTAAAATGGCTTTAGGAGGAAGAACGTTATTTTTTAAAGGAGGGCCTGCGGGTTAACTGAATATATTTTTTTGGGCCATTTGGACAAATTAACTACTATTGGATTTTCCGTTTTTGTTTTACTCCATACCTGTGAGAAGTCTACCCTCTGGAGCGCCTGCTCGCCCTCTCCCTCATGTTGATGGAGGTCTTCGTGGCTTGCAGCCTGTGAGTAAGTCACCAGTCTCTGGGTGCTGGTGGGTTCCTCTCGCCTCACTCTCCGTGGTCCGGAGGCTGTGGTGCTTTCAGGGACCTTGTTCTTTTCAAATTCAACATACCCTCCCTCTCCTTTCCCTATTTTCCTTTCCCCATCATTCACTGAGTGCTCCATTTGGGGTTTTTGGTCCTGAGCTTCGTTATTGTTGTCATGGTGATGGTCGTTGTGGTCGTCATGGCTGTGGTCGCCATGGTGACCTATGTCTCCATCCCGTTGCTGATTCGTGTCATTTTGATGGTCCCTGTTTTGATGGATGTGGTCATTGTGGCTGTGATTGTGGTTGTCATGGTGATGGTGGTGATGGGTCTTGTGGCCACCATGGCCACTGTGGTGATGGTGGTGATGGGGGCCCTGTTTCTCGTGGTGCTGGATGGTCACTGTCCTAATCCGGTCCAGCCCCAGGTTCTGCAGGAGGCGTCTAAGTCCAGTCAGAGAAATGGAGCCATTCTCGCCATATCTGCAACATAAGCAGCTAATAATCAACAGAAACCAACAATAAAATGCAAATACGGCTACTGCAACTTCAGAGTGGATCACCAGTCAACACTACTGTGGTGCTACACCTGTGTGACGTAGAGGGGGGATGTCCTGCACAGAGCAGACATGGTCAGAGCTCTGTTGGGGCCCAAGGCAAGATTTTAAATTTCAACCCCCCACCCCCAAGACCATATAGGTTACATTTGATAAGACCTTACTAAGCAATAACATTGATTTCATTCCACTCCCTGAAATTATATATATATATATATATAATTTCAGGGAGTGGAAATTATCGCATTAACGCAGTGCGTTAATTTATTGATTTAATTGCGTTAATTTCAATTAACGCATCGATTAATTTGATCACAACAAAAATATTATGCCGACGCTGACAGAGGCAGCAACACGCCATGAGTCTTCCAGTGGAGCAGAAATGCACCGCGCGAGCGTAGAAGACGACACATTTCCGTTTCCATCCATCAGGTGCGTTCCAGATGAGCCAGACCTGCGCAGTTTGGATCAGTGTCGGTCTGTGCGCAGTGCTCAGGTTAGATTTGTGTTCGACTTGTTCCCGACTTGCTCTGATGTCACAGTGCGACGGTCACCGTGAGATCCAAACGAGACCAGCGCCTGAGCCGCCGCAGTTCATCAGGAGCAACTGCGGAGGCTGCACGGCTCAGTGCATGATGGGAAAACGCACACCGCGGTGAACGGACAGGTGATTGGATCTGAGTTTAGTGCTGATCAGAAACATAACGCACGACACTTCACTGCCCTCCTCTCCTTCTTCCCCCACCTCTTTTTAAAAAAAAAATACAGACTAAAGTTACAGTTTTGACCTGGATAAACCAACACACGCCAGAAGTGGATTTCGGGCGTGATGGTGCGTGATCTGAGCCACAAACTGTCCAACTTCAGTACAGGTGTATTTCCCCTCCTCTCATTGCGGCCATAATTGAAGAATTAAACTTATTTTTGTTAAAGTTCTAAAAGAGATTACACATGCTTTTTTGGGTAAGTTTTTTGTATTTGTTGGTTGTAGCTTATGTAGGCAAACTTTGTCTGAGTTACAGAGTCTGAGTACAGACTATAAATTTATTTTCTTTGCAAGTTTTGTTTGCATTGCACAAGTTTACAGTAAAGTATGTGAAGGTTAATTCAAAATAAATGTTCTAAATTTACAATTTTGTGTTTGTACGCGAATTCATAATACGATTAATCGCAATTAATAACTACCAGTTATTAATGGCGATTAATTTTTTCAGATTAATTAGTTGTTGTTTTTTTATCAATTCCTGGCCCTAATATATATATATATATATATATATATATATATATATATATATATATATATATATATATATATATATATATATATATATATATATATATAAGTAATTAATCAATATAAAGCTCCCGAGTTCATATTTTGGCGAAGTGTGCAGCAGACCTGTTAAAAAGGGCCTCCAGGTGTAGTCTCTGCCTCTGCTCGGCCTTCTGTCTGTCCATCACAGAGGACAGTGAAGGGAGCGCTGGGCTGCAGTCCAATGTGCTTGTAGTATCTCCAGGAGCGCACACCGCCAACAGGACCAGCATCCACCAGCAAAGACACATTTTCTGCTCAAGGACACAGGATTGATTCAGAGGTTTGAGGATGTCTAGTGTGTGACAGCAGCAAGAAAATTGGGATTATTGTTGCAATATACAGATGTGACGTCTTTATGTTATTACCCAGCCCTATAAACAGTTTAGCAAGCATTTCAGCACTCTGGTTTGAGATATGCTGTCCATGTCTGGGGCAATGCCCATTAATCAGTAAGCATCATCAGTCTATCTATGGATAAACATCATTCAAACATGCATAAACTGTCTGTTCACACCATTGTGAAGCTTGTGGGGTGAGAGAAAAAAGTGAAACTGATAATTACTCACAGTAAAACTTGTTTTGCCAAAGAGAGTGTTGAGGGCTGGACTTTAACCTAGACAGAAAGACATGACATGACAATCACATTGGCCAAAGCAGTTCACATAACTCAGTCATAACTCCAGTTTTAGAAAGAGACAGATGGGAGGCGGTTGAGTTTTGAAGCACTTTAATGAGACCAGAAGCACAGGGGTTAATCCACAAAGTACTGACCATTGCCAACCTAATAACCCAGCCCCATTTAACCAGGTTTGACAAAACAACACTGTCCACTCTACATATATCATTTATTTTTATTATATACGATAATAACAGTCCACGGGCAGACAGGTTTGTGCATAAGATTATTACAGCGAGATGAAGGAGAGTGCATCCTGGATCAACTTCAGTGTTACTCAGGTGCACTTAGGCCTGACTGGAGTTGGCCTAAACATTTTCTTGTGAAACAAAACAATACAATACAATCACACACACAAAGCTTAGCATGGCAAAATCCTCCAGCAGCACCTTTCAGTTACAGCAACTTTTATAGCAATCAAACAGTTTTTAAAGGCCTTGTGTCCATTTTATTTTTGTTTTTCAGTCTGGGAATGACTTTCATGTGCTTTGATTAAACTTAACTGGCATTAATCCTAAAGGGAAAATCTGGACAAAATGCAACATATTAGATTATGTAAAAGTGCATTTTCTCTCAAAGGTTCAATTCAAAAAGTGAAACACATACTGTCAGTACAGACAGAAAGAAACATTTCAAGTACCGTAATTTCAGACTACAAGTCGCACTTTTTTCATAGTTTCGCTGGTCCTGCGACTTATAGTCAGGTGCAACTTGTATATCAAATTTAACATGAATTAAGGAGTAAACATTACCATCTACAGCCGCGAGAGGGCGCTCTAGGTTTGTGACAACTCTAGGCTTGTCAGCAGTGTTGTAGAATAAGATGGAGATCTCGAGGAACTTCCTTATTGGTAACTTTCTTCAGACTCGCCGGCTTGTAATTTAACTTATTCAGCCTCCCAGATATGTTCTTTATGCTGTTGTGTAGCTGAATAACTGTTAATGTGTTACGTTAACGTACCGCAGACACAGTTGTTCTGTGTGCTATTGCGTAGTTGAATAACTTGCCTTTCCAGATTAAATGTCTGTTCTTGGTCTTGGATTTTGTGAAATACATTTTTAAATAAATGTGACTTATAGTCCAGTGCGACTTATATATCGAGGCCTCGGAAGCAAAAGGGCATTTTAGTTGGAAATTATTAGTTAAACTTTTTTAAAATGGCAAAAAAGTAAGATACGCCTTTTTGACACTAACATTTTCCCAATGAACATATGGAATAAACATACAACTTGTAAACAAATGGAGACAAAATGAAGATGTTCATCTTTGAACACACAGCAACTTTCACAAGGCTCTTAGTATTCTGGGGAAAAAAGTAATGTATCAAATAAACTGATAAAACTGATAGTATTTTTTCTTTTAAAAACATTAAAAGGTGTAAACTATCACTACGACTAATTAACTAATTATATTTTCAGTACATCATAAACATCAACCTTATCTACAATATCTTAAAATAAAGGGAGTATAGTTTTTTATTCTGCTTGAGTTTAAAATTTACAGTTTTTTCGGAAATACACATAAACAGTTTTTATTCATATCTGTATATTTAATACATTTAGATTAGTGCATTTATATCTCATTTTACCCTATTTTATTTACGTTACATGTTTATACATGTTTCTCATAACACATTACTGTTTTATGTATGCACCGAAATACAAAATTCCTAGTGATGTGACACTTTTTGCTATAAAAACACTGTGACATGCTTTCATTTCTGATTTCAATAACTGACATAAAACTAGGGCAGTGGTCGCCAACCCGTCGATCGCGATCTACCAGTCGATCATAAAGGAAGCACGGGTAGATCGCGGAGCCCTGTCTTTCCAAATAAAGTCATATGCCTATGGCATTTGATTGACACGCAGATCGATCAGTCTGAGATTCTTTCTAACACACGGGAGATCAAGGAAGTGCGAGTAAACCGCACGAGTCACGAACTAAACGGAATACATGTAACTTAATAACAATCAGAGTTTTGCCCGCTTTCACTTCAGTTCTGAGTTCTGTTGTGGAGGCTGCAGGTGGCTCGTGCTTACGGCCGCTCTGAACAGCGCCGCAGAACTGACGCACACACACACACACACACACAGAGGAGGAGAAGCAGTGTCAGGGAAGGAGAAAGGGAGGAGACAGGTGCCATCAGTGTCTGATGTATTCTCCCTGTTTGCTCTGTTTCTGTCTCTCACAAAGTAGTTTGTTGTTCTGAGCCTGTGAGGAAAGCTGACTTCATCAAAGTCTCACAAGCTCCTCCTCTGAGCGTTACCATGGAGCTCCTGTCAATCACCTAATGTTACTAAAATAATACTGAGCTTTGGTGATGAACTGCAATTAATACTGCAATTTACCATTTAATTTGCCTAATAATAATAATAATAATAATAATAATAATAATAATAATAATAATAATGCACTTTTCCAGACACTCAAAGTTGCTGTACAATTTGGTGCATTATTCATTCACTCCTCAGTCACACTCGGTGGCGGAAGCGTGGCTGAGTGGATAACATTTATAATTTTTAGTTTAATAAAATGTGACTTTATTATTTTATTTTCATGTTTAACCACTGCAATAATAATAACTCTTATAAATGCCCACCACACTGTGCAAATAATGGGTAAATAAATAAATAAATAAATAAAGGTAGATCTCCTTGCCTTGATGACTTTAAAAGTAGATCGCAAGCCGAAAAAGGTTGGGGACCACTGAACTAGGGCCTGGCTCTTGGCCAGGACACATTTTTTATCCTAAATAAGACTTTTCTACTTAAATAAAAGGTTAAATGCAAATAAATAAAATATTACATTATTATATTATTATAAATATTTTATAGTTTACTCTGAGTTCTGCCTCAGTGCTGTGAGAAGTTTCTACCATTGATTAGCTCAGTGTCAAAAGGCGTATATGAACTTGCGCCTTTTGGCCACTAAACAAAACCCCGCTTTTTCGGTTGCGCCTTTTATTTTTTCTTAAATTTCTACTTTTGGGTCAACAGTTCAGTTCTGTCCTTTTGCCATTGAAAAGATCTCACTGAGAGCTTTCATCTGATATATAATACTCTTATTCATCCAAAATGCCACTTTACGCCCGTTTGCCTCCATGCCCTCGATATAGTTTTTTCCTCTTCATGACGCATTTTTTGACCGATGCAATTTATACTCCGGAGCAACTTATAGTCCGGAAAATTGTTATTGTTTTCTTATAATTTTGATAATTATGGCTCACAGTTACAGAAACCCCAAATTCAGCAGTTATTACACTCTCCATAACAACAGAAAATACAGATGACCATGGTATTACTGAGACAAACAGACCAGCAATATGGAGGACCATGAGCGCCACGCGAAAAGGAATAATGCTTTTATTAAAAGAGTTTTCAAAAGAGCCTTCAATAAATGGATTACTAAATGCTTTTATTAAAAGAGTTTTTAAAAGTTTATTTAATAAAAAGATTTCTAAATACTTTTATTAAAAGAGTGTTTAAAAGAGCATATAATAATTGGATTACTAAATGCTTTTATTAAAAGAGTTTTTAAACGTTTATTTAATAAAGAGATTTCTAAATACTTTTATTAAAAGAGTTTTTAAAAGAGCATTTAATAAATCCATCCATCCATCCATCTTCTTCCGCTTATCCGGAACCGGGTCGCGGAGGCAGCAGTCTAAGCAAAGATGCCCAGACTTCCCTCTCCACAGACACTTCCTCCAGCTCTACCGGGGGGACCCCAAGGCGTTCCCAGGCCAGCCGAGAGACATAGTCCCTCCAGCGTGTCCTAGGTCTTCCCCGGGGCCTCCTCCCAGTGGGACATGCCCGGAATACCTCCCCAGGGAGGCGACCAGGGCATTTAATAAATGGATTACTAAATGTTTTTATTAAAAGAGTTTTTAAAAAGAGGATTTAATAAATGGATTACTAAATGGTTTTAATAAGAGAAGGATTAATAGCGTTATTCATTAATCCATTTAGGAAACCGATTTCTAAATGTATTTACAAAACCTTTTCGGAAAAGCATTTGCAAAACGTATTCGCTTCTCCGATTAGCTTCTCCTTTTAGCTTTTCCGTGGCGTTCCTGGTCCTCCTGGATAAAGTTAAATAAAATAAAAAGCAAAGCAATGTAACGAGCTCTGTGATTGGTCAGAGCTACTCGTGCTCTTAACTCTTAACATTCATCTAGTATTATTGTTGCACTCCCCTGCATCATTCGCATTCATAATTAATATATTTAAAATAGTGTTATCCAAACACTGCAGCCTGGAGGACAGTGTCAGTCTTTATAAATCCATCTGTCTCCAATATGATCTGAGTCTGACACAAGTTCACATATCAGCAGCTGTTGTAATGTGCAAATGATACATTTTTCTCTGAAAGAAATAATCATTGTATACGTTTTAGTAGCCCAGATTAAATACATAAATAACACTGTAATATAGCCTATTTATTATTATTTTTTAAATATGTTATGTTCGGACGCCAGCGGGGTAGAACGTTAATTCTGTGAACCCCGAGCAATTTTAGTTGCTGACCCCTGATATAGACTAATTTAACTTTTTTTTTTCAATGTGTAACATTATATCAGGGGTCAGAATTAAATTGCAAGCTGCTAATTACATTTTTACAAAACACGCTGATAGGACTACAATACAGTTACGATTGTTAATATAACATTTAAACTTGCAAAAACTATTTCTACGATTATTTTCAGCTGTAAGGCTTTGACAGGAAGTGAGTGAATATCGCACATGCGCATATCAATGTGTCACCAACTGTGTAGTGACAACCTATTATGGTGAATTCCCTTTTCTTGGCTTCATTGATAATGGCTCATCCCCTCTGATAAAGTCAAGTTGAATAAACTCAGAGTTGTCTAACTCCATACCTGTTTTCTGAAACAGAAAACTCTTGAGTTGGCCCAGTCTGAGCAGGAAAATTCTGAGTTAAGAATTAAACTTAGAGTTAGTTCATTCTCCCTTGTGAAACAGGGCCATATTCTTTAGACAAATGTGTTTTAAGTTGCCTATGCTTTTCTATTGGTTAAAATGGGGACAACTGGGACATGTTTTGTTGAAAACTGAGACAAGAGTGTTTTAACAGATAACTGTTGGAACATAGGACAAGGAGCCTAAAACTGGGACTGTGCCAGTTAAATAGAAACATCTGGTTACCCTACATTTGTAGCGTCTGTAAACTACACAAAACATCTGAATAATGACACTTCAGCAGCAGATTCTTCCTGCTGTCAGTCAGTCTCACACGGAAGACCCGGAGAATGAGACATCACGTGAATGATGTCAGGTACATCATGTGAATCCCAGGATGGACTAATGTCCCCTGTTAACGTGGGCGAGGAGAGGTTTGGTCCTCGTTTACAACCCGTTAGTGCTGGTCAAGCCTGTCTTACTCTCGGCGTAGTCCCGTCTCAGTAAACCCTAAAGTCCAGGTTTAATTTTAGCTTCTCGCGTGAATTAGCCAGTTAGCTTCGCTGATAGCACGTAGCTCTATCTGGCTGCGGGGCGCTGACAGATCGCACAACCCGAGAGTGTTAGGCCTAGGCCCAGCCGCTCGCTTCCAGAACCCGGCCACAATCATCTTGGGGTTGTATAAATCCGTTAAAAACACGTAAAACACCCGCTAAGACACTTCTACACGCGCGGAGGGGACACGCGGCTGCTCTCACTGCGGAGGTAAACAGAGACACGTTGCTTTGTGCGCTCGGCTCTAAGCAGTCCGAATGCAGTGCCGTGTGCAGTGCCGTGTGCACACGGTCAAAGGAAACCAGGGAACCGCGCGGAGCGGTCACACACCGCGGCTCCGCTCGAGCTCAGCCCGCACAAACACACTCTCCGCCCGGTTCCAGACACTTACCGTGGTCCGAGCTGCTGTGGGTCTCCGGGTCTCTCCGCGGCCTCGCCTCGGACTGCTTCTTCTTCCGTACTGCGGGGAAATCAGCCCGTTTGTTTAAGTGAGGTTCAGGGGCGTTCACGGACTGTCGGAAATGTGACACGCTCTCGCAGTGAAAAGGAGGGAAAGCGCACAGTTACCGTCTGTTATATCAGCAGGTGCTAAATGTCAATAAAATTGCACTTTACAACAGTGGTTTCCAACCTTATTAGTGTTGTGTATCCCTAGGACCTGATTTAGTCCTGGTTTGGACCTGGTTTTGCCCTAGTTTATATTCTCGATTAAAGTTCTAGTTTTAGACGTTTTTTTTCTTGGTTGAGTTCTTGTTTTAGCCCTGGTGTATACTGGTTTTGTACTCTTTTATTCCTGGTTTAGTTCTGGTTTTATACCTGTTTTTTTCCGTGTTGAGTTCTTGTTTTAGTTTTTGTTTAGACCTGTTTTTGTCCTGGTTTATTCCTTATTTAGTTCTAGATTTAGACCTGTTTGTTCTTGGTTGAGTTATTGTTTTAGACCTGGTTTCCCTTGCTATAGTTCAGCGTTAGTCCTGCTTTAGGTTTAGAAGAAGAAGAAGAAGAAGAAGAAGAAGACAATATTTGATGATTATGGTTAATGGAAACCAAAATTCACCTTTCTTACAGGCTAACTTCACCAGGCCTATCTCAAAGATTACAACACCCTAGTATAAAGTTCTTAATGCAGTTTTTGTGAGTTCATCCAGAGTCAGTACTTATTTGGGGGCGTTAACTCTTTATTTTTGGGGAATGCTGCATTTGTTCAAGTGGATCATCTGTCATTAACAGGTCATTACTGATCTTTGACTAACTGAAGAGGAATCAGCCCTGCACAAACAGACACACACTGTAAACACAAGGAAGCCCAAGGTCTTAAAAGTATTAAAAAGGTATTAAATTTGATGTTGCCAAAATCCAGGCCTTAAAAATATTAAAATGTATGGGGAGGTATTACATTTTGTTCATCGAGATCTTAAATTGTCAAATTGGGGCATCTAAGTCAAGTTTTTCAGTGTTGTACTTGTCAGAAATACTGTATATTTTAGATGAATACTTTGTAATAACAAAGAAGTACGTTTTTTGATGAGTTGTTGGTTGTAAATTTGGAAACAAATTCTATCAATAGTGATTAAAGTCACCCACTCAAATGTGCCTTTATATGGTAAGTTTTTATAAGTATAAGTAAGTCTATTGTTTTTATGGGCTGCTTATAATGTTAACAGGTATAGGCATATTTGTTGCAAAAAATCCCCACAATACTGTAAATGCTGCTACTAAATTATTCTGTTTTGAGATTTTTAATGCAAAACTAGAGTTATTTAGCCTGTGTTAGACTTTTAAAATAAAACCAATGAGTTTCAGAGAGTTGTACTCATATTTTATTTGTGTAAAATTGGTACAGATTATTGTTCTTTTGCCGGCAATCTTGGTATTACATTTTATTCCAAGTAGCATTAAAAAGTCTTAAAAAGGTCTTAAATTTCACACACACACACACACACACATGCACGCACGCACACACGCCCACACACACACACACACAACACAACAAACAAACAAACAAACAAACAAACAAACTACCCTGTAAACAGCCAGACTAACTCCAGCTGAGGCCCTTGGCAGGATGGCTCCTGACATTGAACACTCACCAACCGGCCAAATGCAGGTGGATTTTCATTTTGACTAGTAGCACAAATACTCCCACTGCCACTTTAGCCAGTTAAATTTTAAAGGTTAAGCCTGAATTTATGTTGCTCTGCTTGAGCGTACATCATTTAGTAGGGATGTAACAATATTCAAATCTCACAGTAAGTATCATGATATTAATCTTGTATAATATTACATCAATTTATTCTGCCTTGGTAAGGCAGTGTTTTTTTATCCTGTCTATACATAACACTAAATTTTACCTTTATTTAACTAATTAAATTGTGGCTAGTAAAGACACTAACTGGCTATCAGCTTGACAAATACTAGCCACAGTGCCCAGTGAACAAAAAAGTAAATGTCAGGCCCTGCATATGATCAAGTGTAGACCATGGATCTATAACAACATGTTATATAGAGGACATCCATGGTGTAGACGTACACTTCACTTCTGCGCCACCTTCAAGACTTCATGCAAGATGAAGATTGAAATTTTAACCCTTTGAGATGTAGGCTACCATCTCATTTTCAAGGGGGGTCATCAACACAAACAATGGCACATAACAGGAATACAAAACATGAAGACAAATGCAGCACACAGCTTTCACACCAACACACAAAAAGCTCTCCCCCTGTGAATCAACCTGCCCAGTACAGGTAGAATACATGTAAGGTGAAAGTGGGACAGTTAAGTTTATTCATGGTTGTCTTTCATTATGTCATTTTCATTTAGCCTACTAAAATTACGTTTGTTCTTTTTCTTGATAATTGTGATCCACACTGGTGGACAGTGGGACAGTGTACTTCTCTTAAACCTTTTCAGCCTTTCAACTTAATGTAGTGTTTTGTTTGATAGTTCCTTCAAATATCAGCAATTCAACTATATATATATATATATATATATATATATATATATATATATATATATATATATATATATATATATATATATATATATATATATATATATATATATATACACACACTTAAGGAAAAAAGAAACGCACCACTGCTTTTTTAACACATTTTTTTTTTTGGTTACTTACTTTTTATGGAAATATTCCATGTGCACATCAACCATATACCTGTCCCTGATATTCAGACCCAATTAATCAATGCTTATGACAGTTTCAATAACAATAACATGACCAAACAATAAAGCATCACAGTAAACAAAAACACAGGTATCTGATTCCATTGTCAATAATTAACATGACCATTCGCCGCAAGGACTCTAGTTATTCTTCTCCTCATTGATGGGCAGTACTGTCGGAGCTGATTCGCTCGGTCCTGTGCAGCAGTTGTGACATGTGGTCGACCAGATCTGGGACGGTCATTGGAGGATCCAGTGGTGTGGAAACGCTCAGCGAGGCGTACAACAGTAGAGTGATGGACTCCAAACTCCTGGCTACAGCCGTGTGCTCCTTCAGCTTGAAGCAGGCCAATGGCTGCCAATCTCTCTCTGGTTGCAGGAGTCGTGGCATTGTGAACAAATGTGCTTTTTTCCATTTTGGTGTCTTTTTATAGGGAATGGTTGTGCACAATTGAGGACAGGTCCAATTCATCTCTGAGTTTTACTCATGACCCAGACATAGGTGAATTAATACAAAAATACAGTTATTGCTCATCAGAATCAATCAACAGGAACCAGGAAAACAGTCATTTCATTTTGATTCAGAATATCACTGTAAGAAACTGCTGTTAAAAAACGACAAAAACATGACAGTAGCCTACTCTTAATCATTTAAAACAGTAACATGCTGTTAATAGCAATGCATTCTGGGAAAAAGTTTGAGCTGTTGGGAACTTTCTCAAAATACTGTATACTACTGTAAACTGCATTGCATTCTGGGAATGAATTTTGAATCCTGCAGTTGACAGTTATTAAAATCCAAGCACACTGCTGTACTGCAGCCACTGAGCTCTGAGAGGACACAGCTCAGACTCAAACATGAGCCACTTCAGTCCTGCCTTTTTGGACATAATCAAAGGTAAGTTAAAGCACATTTTATTACTTGTGATGTTTGCTTATTAATGTAATCATATCACTCTTCTTATACAGACCAATGCTGATCTGAGCGTTTAGATAACAGTTAGCCTGAACAAAAACCGCTTTACTTAGAGATTACAGCTTTTTATTCCAGAGGTAATACTGTTTCTTATATTTAAATACCACTTAATATCTAGAAGATGTGTTCATACTTTGCTAAAAAAAAAAAAAAGATCCTCTGTGGAAATCAATCGCCCAGTGGGCTAATGCTAATAGTAGCCAGTATAACGTGAAGTGACATGTAACATTACTTTTTACTTTGTAGAAAAGAGGAATACAACTTTACCTCCACAGCAAGATGCTCTTCAGATAAAGAAGTAAGTTGTGCGATGTGTATTCAGTTTAAAACATTGACATCCCATGAATGGCGCTCAGTCATTTATTCCAGTTTTCTGCTCCAGTCTTGGTGTGTAGGTGAGAGCACTGTGTCCTGTGGGCAATGCCTCGGCTGAAATAACCAGCAGCAAAGTAAGTAAGTAATATTAACTTTCTGTTCAAATTAATTATATCTACTGTAAATTATTTGATGACTTCTTTCCAAAGCCCTAATCTCAGGCAATGTGTTTTTTCAGGTTATTTGCTGGATTAAGACCAGAAAGGCCACTTCAGGAGAGATTATCTGGAAGAAGATGAAGGGTTGGGCAGAAAACGCTGGTAACAGTCAGCCTCCCTGAAGTCCAGAAAAATAAGGTTATTTTGAACTACTGTGTAAAAATGCAAAGACTATTTGTTCTTTATAACATGGAGACATCTAAAAATGTTATCAATGTGAATTTTTAAATAAATTTATATTAAAGCCAAAGATGACTCATATTTTTATGGTTTAAGGGAATATATCACAGCTCTATTTATGTTCCACACCCTTAGCAAACTTGAAACAGTACACTTTGGCTGACTAGTAAGCTCTCTTTCCTAGCATTGTCTTACATTAAGAGATAAGATATTTCTTGTCTCCACATCAGAGCAGTACATCTGTAGACATTACAGTAAAATACTGACATTAGATCAGTAGCAGTACTACTGTATAAATAACAGTAACTACTGGGTTTAAAATATAGTACCACTGTATAACTGACAGTAAATTACTGTTATCAGATTACAGTAACTTACTGTTATATGTTAAAATAGTACCAGTGCTGTAAATTAACAGTAAAATTTCTTACAGTGTAGTACTAAACTCATTGTAGTCTGTAATTTTTCACTGGCTGTAATATTTTTTGACAAATTGAGAAAATGGTGCGTTTCTTTTTTCCTTGGAAAAAAAAAAAAAAAACATTATATATATATATATATATATATATATATATATATATATATATATATATATATATATATATATATATATATATATTTACTTAAATATCTTTTTCTAGTGACTGAGTTTTTCAGTGAGGTTTTAATTTTTTGTTCACCATGAGCTGTCATATATTATATGTTTAGCCATATTGTTCATATTAGTGGTTCATATTAATGGTGTCCTTAAAAATGTATAACTGTTTTTGTTTATATTCGAGTGTGTTTTCTTTGGAGCTTTCTTAAAATGTGGGACGAATGTCTCAGAAAGATCCAAATGCACAAAAGTGATGAATGCACAAATGGAGTGACCCACAAATGCAGATTGGACTATTTACATGCAAAACTGCAGATGTATAAATGACAAATATATTTGCAAATTAGAATTTATTTGTAAAAATTGCTGCATGGAAGTCACAAATTAGGGATTTTGAATAAATCATTCTGTGTGCATCAATACATTTATTGTTGCCTCAGTTTATTTTTGCATCAATCAGTTTTGAGACAAATATAGCTCTTTAGTTTCCGTGTGTGTGTGTGTTTCCGTGTGTGTGTGTGTGTGTTTCCGTGTGTGTGTGTGTGTGTTTCCGTGTGTGTGTTTCCGTGTGTGTGTGCGTTTCTTACCTTCAGCGAGGTCAAGTTTGTTTCCCTCACAGTTACACAATGGCACATTTCTCAAAGAATGCATGAAGATGAACACATTACATTATTATGACACTGCAAACACTGGCAGCACTGACGTTATATACTACAGTGAATATATAAAATATGATGCTTTATTATATGTATAACCAGCAAAATGTGAATAACATACACATTACTGAAAGCTTGACCTTTATTTCTTTGCATAAAAGCATAACAAAATCAACCCTTGATGTTACCTTACAATGCCCAAAAGTGACATTAGCTTTTTAACTCAATCTCCACAGGTAAAATAAGGTGAAGCGAGCTCATCCACCAGTCAGCAGTGACTGATTAGTTTCTTCTACTTGAAAAAAAAGGAACACTGTATTAAATCAAACAATCACATTTGCAACATAACTAAATGCCATTGCTTTAGATACAATTGGATGTCCTGTTTAGGCCTAGTATATAAACAAATTTAAAATACACAGCCAAAACTTGTGTATTCTGCATAAAGAAGAAGATTTGTGAAGACACTGCATCATTAGAAAAGTTGTTGGACCAAAATGGTGCTTTCAGATACAAAACTACCACAAAATCAGAGATTGTTTAAATAAACAATCTGGACCACTTTAGGAAGGACAACACTGAACTATGGGCAAAGTGTGATGTCAAAGAAAGACTTTACTGTACCCTAGTGGCTGCTTTGAGAATTTGAATTAGTGCCCAAGCTATGCAGGATCTTCACATGTAAATCTAGAACAGTGTTTAAAGGGTTGAGAGCTTATTTGACACACTGGGAAAAAAAGGGCCTCAAAAGGGTCTCCTCACAGCCACCGGTCTGGTGTGGGCTGGAGAGTTTAACAGGAGACGGACGCTGCACACAAAACAGACAATAGTTTTAGGTTAATATTTCAATACATATAAGCATGTGTACCTCAAATATGTAGTATTTAGTCAGTGGTGATGGGCATTTCAGCTAAATTATTAATATATATTTTTGTTTTCATTTTACAGATGTTTTAGGATTGGTATTCAACAACAATTTGACAGTACAACATTACATCCTTTTAAACTCACAACTTCCTGTTTGAACCTCTTGGCTTCGGGGTTGTGCTCAGGACTGCAATGCCTTGGTGGTTGGACACTTGGACCCAACAGGGAGATTGTTACATGAAACTACAGCAGACTCCTTGCTTGGTGTTATTGTCTTTCCCTGAGTCGCTTTTTTGGAAGGCCTGTCATTGGCAGGAGAACATGCCCTCTTTTTGGCCTGAGCATTGTCCATTATGGGACCAGGCGTGGGTTGCTCACTGTCTGTGATGTTAACATCTGATTAAAGGAATTCACCCCAAACAAATTCTTTTAAAATGTTATCACTGTGCCACTGAAAGTCTTCTTACCAGCTGTATAACTGTGTGGTTTGGTAATCTAACTGTTAAAGAAAGGAAAGCTTTAAACAGAGTTGTTCGTTCTGCTGCAGGACAGCTGGGTGCAAACTGTCAGTCCTGGAGGACATTTATAAACAGACTTCTTTCTCGGGCATCACTCATCATAAATGATCCGACTAATCATTCCCTCGGGGTCGTTCTGTGAAATGCACTATGTCTCGTCATGCAAAGTTTTTTCCCACAAGCTGTGATGACTTTGAACAATGCACTTTGAACTGATATGCACCATTTTGTATTTAATCTTTTATTGCTGTATTTATTGGTATTTAGTTATACCTGTGTCTTATGTTTTTTTAGTATTTGCTCGTTTATGTGTCTATGTTTTAACCCCGTTTTTATGTTTTGTCTGCTAATTGGCAAAAAAAAACTGAACTGACTGCAGAGAGCTTAAATATTTTTGTTTGGTATAAGCTGCTGAAATCTCCATGCCATCTTTGTAGATACTCTCAGACTGCAAAAACACAACAGTCATTTAGTTTCTGTAACTAGCTATATTAAAATGCATTGCAGTGGTGCTAATCTTATAGCAGCAGTGTAGGTATTAAAGACATACTGGTCTGGCACAAGGTCAGAGGTCAAGTCTAGACTCTTGGGTCCATTTTGATTAAATTGGACTCCAGTTAGCCACTCAGTGCTCAGTCCATCTCTGAAAACAAATGGATATTACTAAAAAATTACCTATCACAATTACTGGTCTGCACAATATTAGGAAATTGGTGAATTTTTGGTGAATGAATTTAGCAAAGACAATTTAATTTAGATGGGTTCAAACTGTTATTTATAGATTATAGAGAGTAAACTAGTGATTCAGACTTTTCACATCAACACCTCAGGACTAACCTAGATCTGACCAGAACTAAAGCAGGTCTAAACCAGGACAAAACTAGATCAAAAACGGGTCTAAAACAGGTCTGACTATACTAGGTCTAAACCAGAACTAAAGAATGATCAAAGACTAAATCAGGAATAAAAGTGGCTCTAAATTAAACAAATTCAGTAATAAAGAGTCTTGAGTACCACCAGTAGTACCCGTACCACAGTCTGAGAACCACTGCTGTATACCACAATGTGATTTATTAGCTATCATTCTGGCCAATCATTTTGACATCCAAAGCACAAAGATAGCATTACATTTCAAACAGACCAGACATGATGATATAAATGTTGCTGATGTGTGAATATTATTATATTGTGCACACCTATTTAATGTGTAATAAGATGCAGAGTAGTAAAAAAATACATGAACATACTTCCCAGAGAAGGACTGCACACTGGGGAGGGCAAGGGAGTTGTTGAAATTTCTCGCCAGAATCCCCACCAGGAGTCAGATTTTAAACTTGACAAAGCTAGCCCTAGAAAAATTAACAAAAGACATTGTTCAAAGCACACAGATTTAAAAAAAAAAACAACAACAAAATATTCGAGTCTTTGCTTATCATATGAAATGTGCAAAACAAAGTTAATTCAATTACTATAATAAAAAAAAAAAGATTACAAGACTTGCTGCTGGGTTTCTGTAGCAGCAGTGGCTCTCAGCACAATATAATGCCTGGAAGAACAACAATCACCACGGACATCAGCGTTTTTCCACATTTAAAACCCTAACATGATCTACATCTTCTAGTACATACCAATAATCTTGATTGAAGGTGGAAGGTTCAAACAGTTTCCTCCAGCTGGCTGTTTTCATAGACTGCTTCTGTGATACTACGACCTGCAACTCAAGTTTGTTATCATTAAGTTTCCATTAGTCGTTACTGTAGAGTTGACCGATTGTAAAAATATATGTAGATTCTCATCCACGCTTGATCTCGTCCCTCATGACAGCTCAGAGTGGATGCAGTCATGTTGCAGGAGATTCTACTGGCTGTGGGTATGTGGGCGTGATGATTGGCATGCGGTGGAAGCAGGTCAGCTGGTGTTCACCTGAGAATAAATAAAAACATATTAGTCTACTGTTGGGAAGAGTGGACACTTTGATCTGGAGTTTTATTAGGTTTAGGGTTATAGGGTTATATATTTATATTATATATTTATATTTCTAAGAACCACCTTTGAATCACTAAAATTACTGAATAAGGACAAGACAGGGGCTAAACCAGAGCTAAACTGTGTCTAAACCAAGACTAAACCAAAACTAAGCTACAATGATTCCTAGACTAAACCAGGGCTAAACCAAGACTAACCCAGGACTGAAACCAGAATAAAAGTACTGTAGCTCAAAACTAAACCAGGACTATACCAGGACAAATCCAATGACTAAACCAGGAAAAAATCCAAGAACGCATATGCCAGGTGTGAAAGGGTTTTCCCCTTTCACTGAGCCCTGTTCTCTCTATGTTTGAAGTATGTTAATTTGATTATATTGATTATGTTATTGCTTTCTTTTTGCTTAGTTGAGTTTGCTTTGTGTATTTTGGGTGCTGTCGGCTGAGAGTCGGGAGAGTGGGGGCGCCTGCGTTGGTTGGGCTGCGGCACTGGGAATCAGTTCAGAGGGTGGGTATTTTTCAGTATTGTATCAATGTGTTAATTGTATTGCTTTGAATATACAGTGGGGCAAAAACGTATTTAGTCAGCCACCAATTGTGCAAGTTCTCCCACTTAAAAAGATGAGAGAGGCCTGTAATTTTCATCATAGGTATACCTCAACTATGAGAGACAAAATGAGAAAAAAAAATCCAGATAATCACATTGTCTGATTTTTAAAGAATTTATTTACAAATTATGGTGGAAAATAAGTATTTGGTCACCTACAAACAGCAAGATTTCTGTCTCTCACAGAGCTGTAACTTCTTCTGTAAGAGGCTCCTCTGTCCTCCACTCGTTACCTGTATTAATGGCACCTGTTTGAACTGGTTATCTATATAAAAGACACCTGTCCACAACCTCAAACAGTCCCACTCCAAACTCCACTATGGCCAAGACCAAAGAGCTGTCAAAGGACACCAGAAACAAAATTGTAGACCTGCACCAGGCTGGGAAGACTGAATCTGCAATAGGTAAGCAGCTTGGTGTGAAGAAATCAACTGTGGGAGCAATTATTAGGAAATGGAAGACATACAAGACCACTGATAATCTCCCTCCATCTGGGGCTCCCCACAAGATCTCACCCCGTGGGGTCAAAATGATCACAAGGACGGTGAGCAAAAATCCCAGAACCACACGAGGGACCTAGTGAATGACCTGCAGAGAGCTGGGACAAAAGTAACAAAGGCTACCATCAGTAACACACTACGCCGCCAGGGACTCAAATCCTGCAGTGCCAGACGTGTGCCCCTGCTAAAGCCAGTACATGTGCAGGCCCATCTGAAGTTTGCTAGAGAGCATTTGGATGATCCAGAAGAGGACTGGGAGAATGTCATATGGCGAGATGAAACCAAAATAGAACTTTTTGGTAAAAACTCTACTCGTCGTGTTTGGAGGAGAAAGAATGCTGAGTTGCATCCAAAGAACACCATACCTACTGTAAAGCATGGGGGTGGGAACATCATGCTTTGGGGCTGTTTTTCAGCAAAGGGACCAGGACGACTGATCCGTGTAAAGGAAAGAATGAATGGGGCCATGTATCGTCAGATTTTGAGTGAAAACCTCCTTCCATCAGCAAGGGCATTGAAGATGAAACGTGGCTGGGTCTTTCAGCATGACAATGATCCCAAACACACTGCCCGGGTAACGAAGGAGTGGCTTCGTAAGAAGCATTTCAAGGTCCTGGAGTGGCCTCGCCAGTCTCCAGATCTCAACCCCATAGAAAATCTTTGGAGGGAGTTGAAAGTCCGTGTTGCCCAGCGACAGCCCCAAAACATCACTGCTCTAGAGGAGATCTGCATGGAGGAATGGGCCAAAATACCAGCAACAGTTTGTGAAGACTTAAAGAAAACGTTTGACCTCTGTCATTGCCAACAAAGGGTGATGTGATTTTTCTGGATTTTTTTTTTTTTTCTCATTTTGTCTCTCATAGTTGAGGTATACCTATGATGAAAATTACAGGCCTCTCTAATCTTTTTAAGTGGGAGAACTTGCACAATTGGTGGCTGACTAAATACTTTTTTGCCCCACTGTATGTGGACGTCCATTAATATGGAGGCATATCTTGCTGTTACTTGCCACACTGAAAAGAAGAATTTGCAATTTGAACTGATTTCAATCATTTAAAAGCTATCTTTTTTCTAATACCTTTTACAGCAAAAAATTGTGTGAAATGTAACTGTGGTTGCATGTGTCAGCACCATGACACTGGTGAACAATGCCACACATGACCTGATGTCTTTGGGATAAAAAGGGCTGCATTCTAATGCACTTTTTCTTTTCAGTGCATTATGTGGACAAAGAAAGCCATCAGCTCTGTTCATCAGTCTTGAGAGTCCAGCATTTTCCTCAGAAACACACTGCAGAAAACATGGCCACACCTTTATCAACTCGCACTTAAATATTTATGCACACCATTTTCATCTGTTCCCTGTGAAAGTTTTTTCTAAGGCAGGGGAACTGGTGTCTAAGAGGAGAAATCGCCTTGGAGCAAAGACACTACAAACATTTTTGTTCCTCAAATACTATGAATCAACTTGTTTTATTTCGTATGATTGAACACTTAAGTTAACAAAATCCCATACATACAAGTTAAGCATTTTAACTCTGAATTTTTTAACCAACAAATTTGCTATATTTTCCATACAAACTCATTTTAGCATTTACACAAACAAGGTTTTAAGCAAATTTTAAACTCTTCTCAAACAACTAAGCAAACAAATGGTGCAAATGAAATTATACATTATATTTTAAGTACTAGCAATTAAATGAAGATTAAATATTATTTCACAGGTTGACGTTGGGTTTGCAGCATGTAAGCTTTTCCATCTTATTTTCATTTTGTTTACCTGCAATGACTTTAGAAGTACTGCAGAGGTCACTATTGAGTGACCAGCACAGTTTGTGTAATGTGTCAGTACACTGCTTGAGGTATCATCATCCCATCACTACAGGACGGCGACTGAGAGCTAGCACTGGGAGCATACAAAACAGCAGTGGGCAGCTGTATAAATGTAGAGCAACAAATTAGAAGTAGCCCAAACCATTTACAACTAAATGCGAAGAACGAGATGTAAAAGCTTCTTACACGGCCCAGCGAATTCACCTCAGCCTCGTCGTGCTGACCCTGCGGCGTGCACACCTTTATTTGATTACTAATCAGTGCGCGGGGGCCGTGTGGCGTGCAAACGCAAGTACGTAAGGCACGCACAGGTGTTACGTTCAAGGAACCACGGACAATGAGACACTACCACCACAACCACTACAGAAAAAAATACATAAATATAACCACCCGCTTACACCCAGAATGCAACACAGTTTACAGTATTGTACAGTATTTTGGGAAAATTCCCAACAGCTCAATTTTTTTCCTAAAATGCATTGCTATTAAGAGCATGTTACTGTTTTAAATGATTAATAGAAGACTACTGTCATGTTTTTGTTGCAATTTCTTACAGTGTAGCTTTTGAATCAAAATTCAAGTAACACACAAACTGTATTTTCAAATAGTGTTCTTTTTTACTCATCCCTACTTAGTCATTAATTACAAAGATGAAATACAGTATATGAACATGAGCATGCTTGATTAACACAGTGGTTCTCAACCTTTTTCATCTCGTGCACCCCCTAGGCTTTTTGTTGAGTACCCCCTCACTCATATATGTTGTCAAAAAACATGCATGCAAAAAAAAGCCTAAAATAAATAAATGAATAAATATTCTATTTTATTATAAATGGAAATTCTCCAGCATTTCCTTTAAACTCAAATGCCTTTAAAATAAAAATGATGTTACGCGGCTGAAAATGATGGGCCAACTCACTCTCGAAGCAATATATTTAATTTGTGCAGAGCTGCAAAAGATACAAGAATACAGTCATTAACAGCACTCGGTCACGTACTCTGCAGACTCGCTCATCACGTACTGACTAGACTTCTTCTACTTATTACTTCTGTATTACAATTGCATAACCATGTACTATGAACACATACAATATACTAGAACTGGCAAAACACATAGAACATAGCTCTAGAACAGTATCTCTCAAAAACATCACATTGTGTTCTAGCACTGGTACAGTTTAGTACAGTTTTACATATGACATAACCTTTATGAACTGACAAATAGAAAATAAATAATAATAAATAATAAATAATGATAAATATTCTCATTACACACAACGTTGCATACTGAAGCTTTAACCTGAATCCATTGTGTGAAGAACACAGGCTCCTGTCCTAGCTCAGTAACTCAGTTAGCACTGGTATAAACCCACACACGTACACTTTAGCTTAGCTCTATTTTAATACATGTTTTAATCATACAGTGCCACAATGACAACATAAATTCCTGCTACATTAAATTATTTTGCTATATTTTTTATTATTTACTACATATTTTATGTATAAAATAAACTTAGAGAAAAATCTAAAATTTTAATTTTTTTGAATAACTCTTTTTTGAAACAAGCTATTAAATTTACAAAATAAATGAAAATATATAATATTGAACTAATATTTTTAAGCAGTTTTACCTCCTTTTCATCAGTCATACGTTTAAATAGTTCAGTATGAAAAAATTGCCAATATTTTCCTATAAATTTGGACTTAAATTACTGGTCCCCGTACCCCTGGTTGGGAAACACCTGATTAACAGAACATGTCCCAAAGAGCTAACCCCAAACCCTGAGGCTCACCAAAGTCCTCAGACACACACTTTGGTCTGAGAAACAAAATCATTTCTCTCAGAACACTTCCTCCCTCTGTCATGTTGCTGTAGTTCTCCTAGTGTCCACTCTGAGGCAGTGTTGAGCTAAGTTTGAAGTTCTGTTCATCGTACTGTTAAACTTCAGCTGTAATATTAGACTACTGTAATACAATGTTAATGAGTTTATTTGAAAATGAAATTAGATGATGGGTTAGCAGATCTCAGTCTCACTCTGACCTTCTGACCTGTGGCTCTCAGATCAATATGTTTTATAACATGACTTGTAAAAATATTGCTTATCATGACAAAACAAATATTTTTTAATTTCTGTATGAACGCACATTTTCAAGCTCAGTTCTGGAACACACAGTTCCACAGTTCGCTCAGTGCTCTAATTCACATTTTGGTAATGGCTCTCTGCTGTTTGTGACAGGAAGGGCATCTGGAGCAAAAAATTGCCAAATCACTGTGATTGATTTGCTGTGGGGAGCAGTAATGGAGCCACTGCACAGAGCAAATATGCCCCGTTCCATCACATTCAGAAATAGTTATAATTCAGATTTGTCCATGTTTTCTGCTGGAATCGCTCTCCAATAAAGCCAACTTATAGTGAACTAATGTAAGAATGGCCTTCAGACCCACACTGGTCACACTGGCACCATTACAAACCCAGACTGTTTCTTCATCTGTTCTAGCACCCTGCTTTACTCCTGAACTCTGAAACCACAGGGTCAGTGTCTAAGTGGCTCTGTGGGTAAACCGGACTTGTACCACACATATTTATTACAATACAGCAAAGCAATATCACTGCCAAAGCTGGTTCTTCTCAAACATACATCACCAACTGTCTTCCTTCTGTTCACTTTGCACACCTCTGTCTTCATTGCTTCCAATAATCTCTGAAATATCTCCTCTTATCCTCATATCTAAAGCTTCATCCCAGCTGACCACAGTGAAGTTCTGCCTCTCGTCACACCAATGCTCCAGGTTCAGACCCAAGGGACTTATATAACTTCAGACTTATGTTACCTCCCCAAGGCCTCACTCTTCATTCATGAAACCTTCTTTAGTGCAAATTTGTACATAAGCCCTAGGAGGATTTTTGGCATTCACCATTTTTTTCTTAACAAAAAAATATTGTTCTGGGAGAACAAATCCCAAGAACAGTTCTGAGCACTCTTACGCAGTTTTATCATTTTATCAGACTCATGCCTGCTCTCACCTGCTCTCACCTGCTCATGCCTGCTCTCACCTGCTCTCACCTGCTCTCACCTGCTCTCACCTGCTCTCACCTGCTCTCACCTGCTCTCACCTGCTCTCACCTGCTCTCACCTGCTCATGCCTGCTCTCACCTGCTCTCACCTGCTCTCACCTGCTCTCACCTGCTCTCACCCGCTCATGCCTGCTCTCCTGCTTGAATATTGTCTAATGAAGAAGCCAAACAACAAACACATTTAATGTGATACTCTTCACTTCTCTGACAGAAGTAAGTCCACCCTGGATTGTGGTGGGACCAGTGTATTTTAGTGTGAGCAGTCTGAGCTGTTAAATCATTAAATCTGAACTTTTCTCTCTAGAAAGCCTCATTCATGATCTGCTCCAAAGGCAAGATAAACTACAAGATAGGCTTCCTGCTTTAGAGCCTTCTGGTGATATCCAAATACAACAAGCTAAACCTGGTGAAAGGGAAAGGAGCTAGAAGAATTTCTCTTCCATTGTTTGATCCCACAGGAGAAGAGTGTAGCACAGATATTCAGCTGGATAATCATTTCTCCCCACTGGAGCCGATAGAGGACTGGCCTACCTGCTCTGTGTTGGAACCAGGAGTGTCCACAGCTATACCACCTGCTGGGAAGAAACGTCCTGCATCTGCTATGCGCTCTTGTCCAAGCTCACCTACATTGAATAAACGTCTGCGGCTGGAGAAAAAAGCAGGCTCAGCTTCAAATAGCTGCTCTCCATCCCAACCAGCTCTGCCATTTCAGCCTGGTGATGTGGCTGGTGACGTACCGCCCTGTACTGATATTGGAGAACCTTTCAAAGACAACTTACCCAGCAACCTTACCATTTATGACGGAGGTTGTCATAATGGCCAATGGATAATTGTAATTGGAGATTCTATCATCAGGTTTGTCAAACTCCCCTGTGCTTTTACATACTGTTGTTCTGGTTATAAAGTTGAGGACGTATGAGGACGGAGTGTATACCTGTCCTTTTAGACCGACACCCCTCTGCTCATACTGTTATTGTACATGTTGGCACAACTGATGTGATGTGCAGAAGGTCTATCCAACTACAGGGTAGGTTTGAATCTTTAATTACAACTATTTAAAGTCTGGGAAAAATTAGTATTTTGTCTGGTCCTATTCCATCCTCGAGGCGTGGTTCCGAGCGTTTTAGCCGCCTTTTTAGCCTTAACTGTTGGTTAGAGAATTTCTGTGCTGCAACTGGGTATGGTTTTATAAATAACTCTGATATTTTTGGGCTAATCCTAAGCTTTTTAGTGGGATGGAATTCACCCAAACAGAAGGGGAACATCACAACTGACCACAAACTTCATTAACTGTTTAGTGACTATAGACTGACAATTGTGCAGCTCTCTTGGTGATACTCAACACTTTTCAGACATTCCTGTGATTATAAACCAAAGGCCATCCTCTCATATCCAGTCTAAATCATACAGATATCAAAAGAATTTAATTAACATTCCCAATAATGATGCTATCAACACATCTGGTTTTAATGATATTAGTCCAGGTGATGTTTTTCTAAACTGTAAAGGTTTTGGGGTGATACATATGAATACAAGAAGTCTTCTCCCAAAAATTGATCATATCAGGGTATTTGTTCAGCAAACTAACCCAGATATTCTCATCTTAACTGAAACCTGGTTGAGTTATAACATAAAAGATGAGAACGTTTCTCATGTTTAGGGCTGATCGATCTGCCAAAGGTGGTGGTGTTGGTATTTATATAAGAAATGTATATCCTGTTTCTGTTTTGCAATCATTGTCTGTTATAAAAGAATTTGAGTTTCTGGCCCTGGAGCTCTCTCTGGGTAATGATAAGATAGTGGTCATTGGGGCCTATCGCCCTCCTTCAGCTAATCACTGTGCATTGGAAAAGCTTGTAAATCTCCTATCTGTATATGAATCTTCAGAAATTTTGCTCATGGGTGATTTAAATTTTGATTGGCTTTCTCCTTCCTCAGAAAACCTGAGGACTCATTGTATTGATTTACATCAGACACAGCTAATTTCATCGCCTACTAGGCCTAATCCTAAAAATCCAGAAAAATCAACTCTGATAGATTTATTTATAACTAATAAGCCTCATAAATTTCTTACTAGTAGTGTCTTTGCCTTAGATGTGAGTGATCACTGCCCAATATTTTGCATCAGAGATTCAAGACAATAAAAAAATGCCACCTCATATTATTACAAAGCTAAACTATAAGAATTTTGAAGAGCAGGCCTTTCTTTGTGATTTATATTACAGTGATCTGTCAAAAGTATGTGCCATCTCTGATCCAGAATTAGCCCTGAGCAAATTTACAGAACTCTTTAATGCTATAGCTAATATACATGCACCATTCAAGAGGCACAGGGTTAAAAGTCGTTCAAATCTGTGGTTTACAAAAGATATCTCTGAATTGTTAAAATCCAGAGATATGGCATGGTCAAAAACACTTCATTCAAACTCACCAACTGACTGGCAGGCCTTTAGAAAGCTAAGAAATACATGTGTGAAGTCAATAAGAACTGCTAAAGCATGTTATTTTATCGAACATCTATCTGAAAACAGCAATTCTTAAAATTTTTGGAAAACCATCAAGAGTCTAAATGGTGATTTTAGATCCTCATTACCTAATAATTTGTTTACTGATAATATCCTCATCTCAGACAAGCAACAAATTTGTGATGCATTTAATACTCATTTTATTTCATCAGGCAATATTTTTTGATAAAGATTTTTACAATTTTGATTGAGTTGATTTGAGTGATTTTCTACCCATCCAAAATTACTTGATAAAAAAGGAACTTCTTCTAAATCCTAATAAAACTAATTATATGCTCTTTGGCAGATCACAGTCAAATAATCTTTTTGATTTTTCAATTGATAATATAAATGTAACCCAAATTCAAAGTCAGAGTCACAACTTATAAATATTTAGGTGTATGGCTGGATGAAGTTCTTTGTTTTAAAACTCACATTGACGATCTGAGCCTGAAACTGAAACAAAAACTGGGATTTTTTTTTTATAGAAACAGACAATGCCTTACTTTTGAAAATAGGAAGAAAACTGTGCAAGCAACATTTTTATCAGTACTTGACTATGGTGACATATTACACATGCACGCCTCTGCACAAGTTCTGAAGCCACTCGATGCTCTTTACCACAGTGCACTGAGGTTCATCACTGGCGATGGGTATCACACTCATCACTGTGTTTTATACCACAAAGTTGGGTGGCTGTCTCTCTCAAAAAGACGGGAACAACATTGTTTCATTTTTATCTAGAAAAGCCATTCAAAATAAACTGCCCTTTTATTTAACATCACTTTTACATTCACAGTGCTCTGTTTATATCACTCGATCAAAGGAACACTTTATACTGGATGTTCCTGACATGAACACAGAACTTGGAAAGACAGCATTTGCTTACTATGGGCCATATAGATGGAATAAGCTACAAAACATTCTCAAATTGTCTCAATTTCCATCTGTAGAACTTTTTAAATCTCTTTTAAATGACGTTTTGATTGCCAAATGTACCTGTTTTAATTGCTTTTAATTTGATTGTTTTATTGTTTTTAACTTATGTCTTTAGTTTATTTTATTGTCTTTTATTTATAATACTAATTGTATTTTATTAATTTGTACATTTCATTGTATTATCTTTATGTATTTACAGGGCACCATTGCAAAAGAGAGCTAGACTCTCAATTGGGTTTCCCTGTCTAAATAAAGGTTATAATAATAATGGAACAAAAAATAATCATTTCAGCCTGATTGTAGATTACATTTTTTTTTCAAATCATTAAAAATTGAAACATACAGACAGACTTCATACAAGTGCCACAAGAGCCACGGCTCTATAACGACACTGACTCACAGCAGCTCGTCTCTTTCTGAAGACACATTTAAATATTAGGAGCTAATAAGTGAGCGACTGATGAGAGATTTAAATCCTCTGTGTAAATGTGCGCTTTATTCTCAATTTGCCATATCAATCAGAGATCACTTCCAACCATTACAGCACACTGGGCCTAATGACATTACAAGCAAGATGAAACTTTGCATTGCATGTTTTGCATTTAAATTGTGCCGTGGGCTTTCACCAACAGCTTTGGGACCTTACTGCCCTACACAAAAATGTTTACCCTTTAATGTGCGGAGAACTTTTTATGTGTTTCCCAATGGAGAATTGCCTGGTGCTGGCTGAAGAGGTCATGCTTGACGCTGGCCATAAGAGTGCTAAATGTGTTGGATGATGGCTGTGTTGTACGTAATGGAACTATGGGGGAGTTTAAGGAGTATTTAAAAACTAAATCTGGAGATAATTGTTTTGTGCATTTATTCACATTCATATGGTTTATAAATTTTGTATTGTTGTTGTTGTTTGTTCCAACGGTCATAGGATCATGGAACTTTTAAAAGAATAAAGGAAAAAAAAAAAAAAAAAAAAAAAAAAATCTGAGTACTGTTGTTAATCCTGGTTTGTGTGACTGAGCTCAGAGGATCAACTTGGCGATCTCCTCACCACAGCAGGAGGCAGCCAGTCTTGTGATTTTGTCTCTGTCAGACTCATGGCTCATTTTTTTTGTTTTTTGCCGTTTTAATTTTGAACCCCCCCCCCAAAAAAAAAACAAAAAAACAGACAAAGCATTTTTCAAAATAAAATTTAATAAATGACAACTTTTGTTTTATTTGTTAAAAATTTTGAATTTAGCAGAACATTATTAGCCAGTCGTGGAGGTCACAAGCAGAGCTGCAGTGTAGGGGCAGCTTTGTCTGTGTGGGCCCCACAGTGCTACACATGTTCCCCGGGGATAAGGGACATGGATCCGGTCACCAGCCCTGCCCTCCCTGCTCATGCTCCGCTTATCTACTGTGTCAGCTCACATTTAATATATTGCACTGTCCAATATATAAAATGTGACAGCAGCCCATAACTAGCTGCTGTTAAAGAAAAGTGGAAATCATAAACATAGCACATGTATATCATTTTATAAAATTACAAATACAATCCATTATTTTACACATACTCTGCCCAGCTGAAACACCTTTTAAAATGTCCTGAACATACCATACTCTCTTCACATGACACATACACAAACTCTTCCTTGCTTTGTGTTTGAGCCTGAATGTTTTTTGCAAAAGTCTGGATCCTAACAATACTACTTTAGTTCAAAGGTCAAACTAGTTTTCGACTGTTCAGTGTAAATGTATCAATACTCAATCTGTAACATAAAGAGGACTTCTTTAGTCCTGGTTTATACACAGTTCAGTCCCAGTTAAGTCTGGGTTTCGACCTGGTTTTGGTTTCAAGTTGAATCTTTGTTACAAACTTTATTCAGGTGTAATTATTTCATCAAATGCAGTATGTGGAATGGAACACTGTGGCCTGAGGTGGTTTTACCTAAGCACACTTGTACTCCAGGTGCGATTTATTATTCATAAGTCTGAAAATTGACTGATGTAGTATATAATAAGTCATGATCCTCTTAGAACCTTTCTCTGTAGATAACGCACCTAATCTCAAACATCACTGTTCTATAGTGTTTCTCTTGAAAAGCCAAGCAAAAGCTGCAAAATATCCTGATGTTAAACTCAGAAAAGTGCAGAACTACACCACTACTAACTCATGACCTCCAGGACTAAACTAAAGCAGGTTCAATTTGGACTAAACCCAGGGATTATCACAGTATGACTGGGACTAACTTAAGCCTAAACAAGGCTCAGTCCAGCTTGGTAACCTGTCTGAATTCAGCAAGTCCACGTTGATCCACAAAAGCACACTGTAAAGTCATTAATGATATAACAGCATTAGCCTTAGCTCCAGTACAGACACCTTCTGAACAGAGGTGGATGTGGTGGGTCTAGAGCGACTGCCACCAGAATGAGAGGGAAGCTCCAGTTAGCTGCGCCAGCTCAGGATTTACACAGAGAAGAGTTTTCTTTATGGAGCTGGATAAGTCCCCTGTGCAGTGACAGAATAAGACATTTCTGTTCAACTTTCGAAACTTCAAACTCAAAACCCAGAGTTCTAGCAGTTGTTCATTGTTTGACAACACTTTCCACAGTGGCAGTGGCGTTTATTCAGAACAACAACTCCACCTGAAGCTTTGATGCTGAGAGAAGACTGCTTTGTTGTGTTATTTTCATGCTTTTATAACAACTGGACTCAACTATTAAATTGCACTTTATGCTGGTGTAAGCCAAACTGCAATTTCTCACCTGCAGCTAGTCCAAAATACTGCAGCTCAACTTTTAACAGGAACATGGAAACATGAAAGCATCTCGCCAACTTTAGCTTCGCTCCACTGGCTGCCAGTGCATTTTAGAGTTGATTTTAAAATTCTTTTATTTACTTTTGAGTGTCTAAATGCTCTTGCTCCTTCATATCTTTCTGACCTGATCCAGCTCTGTACCCTCACACGTGCTCTCAGGTCAGATCAGCTGCAACTTGCCATCCCCAAAAATCCCTAAACTGTGGAACCTGCTGCCACTAGAGATGAGACAGTTTCTGCCTGTTTATAAATCACCTCTAAAAACGCATCTTATTTCACTGGCTTTTAACACAGTGTGATATAGTTTTATTTTCCTGTTGCTTTTACAATTGCTTTTATAATTGAATTCTGTTTAACTTGAGTATTATTTCATTGTATCCTATTGATATTTTATGTTGTATAATGATTGGTCTTTGTCTTTTGTGTTGTTACAGTTTATTTTATGATTTCTGTACAGCACTTTGGCCAACTGCTACAGTTATTAAAGTGCTTTATAAATAAAGTTGCTATTGTATGGTATGGTAATTCTTGATTTGGCTGTTTACTACAGAACATCCCTGTCATTTTGAGGTGAGGGTTCTCTGTCCTTCTCAGACTGCCTGAACTAGGACAGGACTGGTGTAAAGTCTGAGCAGGTCTGTGCGGTGGATCTGAGTGTTGTGGTCCTGGACTCGCTGGCCCACTTGTGAATGTGTCGTAAGTGGGCTGGCAGCTGCAGACTCAGCATTTTCTGAGGGAGACATATGGAGGAGGAGTAATCTGTCTCAGGATCAGACCCACTTTTAAACCCAGGATTACATTAAATCATGGACTCATTAGCTTCTCACCAAAAACAGGATCAAGACTGACAGTGGGAGCCTCAGTGGGCTGTGGCCCAACGCCAAACTGACCCCAAGCCAGGGGCCATACATCCACCAAAAACTGCTATCATGGATCACTATGTATTATAATTATGTTTTCCTTTATGTTTTTATCTGTTTTTATCTGCACAAAAACTGAACCAAACCAGGACTTTTGACCTTATCAACTCACGGGACAACTGCAGCACAGGGACTCACTCACTCACTCATGGACTCACTCACTCATGGACCACATCAGTAAAAAGACTCACTCACTCACTCATGGATGACATCAGTAAAAAGACTCACTCACTCACTCATGGACCACATCAGTAAAAAGACTCACTCACTCACTCATGGACCACATCAGTAAAAGGACTCACTCACTCACTCATGGACGACATCAGTAAAAGGACTCACTCACTCACTCATAGACGACATCAGTAAAAAGACTCACTCACTCATTCATGGACCACATCAGTAAAAAGACTCACTCACTCACTCATGGACCACATCAGTAAAAGGACTCACTCACTCACTCATGGACCACATCATCATAGGGACTCACTCACTCATAGACCACATCAGTATATAGACTCACTCACTCACTCATGGATCACTGTAATATATGGACTCACTCACTCATAGACCACAGGAGTATATGAACTCATTCACTCACTCATGGACCACAGCGGTATATGGACTCACTCACTCACTCATGGACCACAGCAGTATATAGACTCACTCACTCATGGACCACAGGAGTATATGGATTCACTCACTCACTCATGGACCACAGCGGTATAGGGATTCACTCATGGACCACAACAGTATATGGACCCACTCACTCACTCACTCACGGACAACATTAGCATAGGGAGTCACTCACTCACTCATGGACCACAGCTGTATATGGAGTGCTCCAACTGAACTGTGCAAGAAGTTTAAACTATTTTACCTCAACAAAATAGATTCTAAAATGTCACAAATAACACCTGCAGACTTTGATCTTGGTGTTTTAACTTCACACAGTTTGAATCAGTGGCAGGTCTCTTGGACATCCTAATTTTTCAGCTTTTTAAAGATGTGTTTATGACCATTTGCCACTGGATTTTAGCTATTTTAAACTTAAACAGGTCCTGGTTGTTTTAAACATGCAACTGTGCACACCTGACCCTGATGAGCTTCGGGCCCATCGCTGAGCTCTTTCATTTCACAACTTTTAGAAAAGATTGTTTGACAAATTTCAGTCTGGTCTTTATATCACAGTACAGCATCTATGCTATAGAGAACTTAATGACTCACTGTTGACTCCTGATCTCAGTGCAACTTTCCACACTGGACAGCACTAAATCGTCTTAAAACCACTACATGATCGTTTGCCTCCTGTTTAGGTGTGGAAGAACCTTTACAGTTCTACCCCTGCCCTTTCACCTAAGGCCTCCCCCAAGCTTTCATTTTAGGTCCCTTATTGCTTTCTTTATATGTGGGCTACACGTTGGAGGAATCCAATGCCCAGTAGCACATGTATGCTGATAACACACAGCTGTATCCACCTGTGGCTCCTCAGGACGGCTGTTCCCTGACCACTTCTGTGTCTCTCTGATGTGAATCTACACTGTAAAAAAAAATCTGTAAATTTTACAGTAAAAAATTGGCAGCTGTGGTTGCCAGAATTCTACCGTAAAAAAATAAAGAGGCCTGTATTTCATTTTAGAGTATAATTTTATCCCAAAGTTGTTTTTACAGTTTTTGACTTGAGTTTTTATTATTATTTACTGCAAAATAAAGTTATCTTTCAAAAAATAGTTTAATGTATATTTTAGTTTGTGACTTACGTTTTATTCAACATTCACTGTAAAATTTAAAGTTATTATCTTTCAAAAAATAGATTAATGTATATTTTAGTTTGTGACTTACGTTTTAATCAACATTTACTGTAAAATTTAAAGTTATTATCTTTTGAAAAGGTGTTAAACTGTAATAAACACAGGACTCGATTTTTTTAACAGTGCTATACTGTATACATTACAAAAAATAAAACTAAAAAATACAATTTTGCCTTATTTTTAATATTACAGTTAATTACCGTAACCAAAACAGTATTTTACCGATATATCAACTACGGTATACCACTGTTGAGATTTTACAGATTTTTACCATGAAATCTACAGATATTTTTTACAGTGTAGGGATGTCTAATAATTCTCTTCAGTGAAATAATAACAAGACTGAGCTTTGATGTGGACCTGCTGTTAAAAACCTGAGAGGAGCTTTGGGCCCTCTCTGCAGATTTGCACCTTGGTGGTTTTATTGACTCTGCTCTGCTCTGAAATTTGAAAAACAGATCTGTAATGTTGTTAAGGGAAGCTTTTTTCAACTAAGAGCCATCGCTATATGTCCTGAACTACTTCAGATGGAACTAAATTCAGCTGCTGGTCCAAAAGAGATTATATTGTTTTATCTCACTGTTCATTTATTTTTACTGAGTGATCTAAAGCACTTTGCTGGGACCTACTGTAAATGTGCTCTACAAATGCATGGACTTGACACAAAACCAGAACTCAAGCAGGACCAACACACAGTGGCATAAGGTGGTAATAAGGGGCCCCAGTGCAGGTTTTCAAAATGGGCCCCAAAGTTATGAATCACATTCAGGTACATCCATATCACACTTTTACCTTTTTTTACTTACTGCAGTCTAAAACAAAACATGTAGGTCTCTTTTCTGATTGGACGATCAGCATTGCAGTTTTAAAACTAGAACAAAAAATGTAAGCAAAAACAACTTGGCCATTATGTAAAACATATTTTAATTGTTAATAACTCAGCTGTACCATTGTTATCAGGAAAACTAATATTTGATTTAAACATGTTTACCTCATATCATGGCACACATGTGGCTCATGTTTATGAAATATAAAAAGTATATACTGGTCATGTCACTTTTAAGTTACAAAAAGTGCACTGTACTTTCTTAAGACAACTAACACTTTCTTCAACATATTCAAACATGTCAGAAAATGACATGTTTATTTTTGTTCAACGAAACTTTGTACTGCAGGGTGTACAGTGGCAGAGTGGTTAGCGTTCTCACCTCCCAGCAAAGAGATCATGGGTTCGACCGACACACCATCACACGAATTCTCTGGGTGGAGTCTGCATGTCCTCCCCATGTTACTGTAGGGTTCTCTCCGGCTTCCTCCTACCGTCCAAGGACATGCATGTGTTAGGTGAACTGGTGATTGGTGATGACCCTAGTGAATGAATGTGTATCTGTTTGTATTCGTCTCTGTGTCAGCCTTAGACAAGCTGGCCCCTGTTCAGGGTGTTCCCTGCCTATGGCCCAAAGTTACTGGGATAGGCTCCAGTCACTACTGACCTCTAATGGGAATAAGTGGAAGAAGATGAATGAATGAATAAAAACTTTGTAAGCATTAAGTAAAAAAAATGTGAAGGAAGTATTCATAGATTTTTCATAACTTTTAATCATAAGAAAAGCCTGTTTTTAAATGGAGTTATGCCTGCTGTGTACTGCCCAGACTGAGCATAACCCACCAAAATAGGACTCTCAATGGGACCCCCCTCATGTCCTGGGCTTCAGTGCAACTGCACTGTCTGCACTGCCTGATATTACGCCCTTGCTAACACAAGTAGCACAAGGAAAGCAAAAGTGTAGGAATAATGAGACAATATTTAAAATACATTTGGGTGAGATTCTGCCTTATACAGCTGGCTTTCATTAAACCCTTGGACTTTTACTGTAGGCATCAGATCATAATGTTGCATGGAGGGAGGAAAGGGTATGAGGACAGGAATGAGGAAAGGAGGAAAGAAAGGAAGGAGGTGAGGGAGGAGGGAAAGAAGGATGAATGGAGGAAACGGGGAGGAAGGAGGAAAGGACGCTAATGTGTCCCATTTATTCCCAGCAGCCTGTTTGTAAACGGCCTGCATTTTGTGCCTTTGCGTGTGCGTGCATACGCGTGCGTGTGGCGGGGCGTCGCATCCCCTGCCCGCGCCGCGCGTCACATGACCAGCTCTCTCTCTCTCTCTCTCTCTCTCTCTCTTTCCCTCTCTGCGCGTGTGTCTTTATTGTGTTTTGCGGGAGCTGCTTTCTTTACGCACCGCATCTGCGACACGGCCACCGTGCCTCCACACCGCGGCACGCCACTGACGCGCTCCACTGCAAACCAAAATCTACCCAGAGGTGAGGGCAGAGCAGCGCGCGTGACTAGAGCCAGAAAAAAAAAAAACACTCATTAATACATGGAAGCGCACGAGGGTTTGGATAATGATGGATGCTCTTTTCTCTTGCTAGGATGCTGCCCTTCAGTCGCAACGTTCTATCGCGCCTCCTCCGGATGAACCTGGACAAAAACGAGGCGTCTTGAAGTCGCACAGCTCCCAAACACCTTCGGCCACCTCCACAGACCACGCCAGCTTTTCACGCCACGACTCGGTCCATTTCCACTCCCCGCTATAGGGTTTTGCAGATTCCTTGAGGTTGCGTGGTGCGCCTCAGTTTGGTTCGACGCCACCATGACGCGTTCGAGCCCCGGGAGAAGTCCGGACAGGGGCCTCCGGTACCGGGGGTCGGTGTGCGTGCTGTGGCTGCTGCTGTACGTGCCCCAGGCGTGTGCGTCGTACTCCCCCCAGAGCGGAGAGTGCAGAGGCAAAGGCCGCGACTGCACAGGTGAGTCCTGGATTTATAGACCTACTGTACACAGCCTGCATGGTTCAGACCTGGTTTGGTCCGGATTCAGACCTGCTCAGTTGTATTTGAAAGTGTCGGTTTATTCCTAGTTTGTGGGAAATTAAACTGGAGTAAATAGCCATAAACCAGGACTCAGACTAAGGTCAGAATCTAACACCAAACCAAGGTCCATTTAAGTAGACATGGGCCACATGGGTTTCTAAAATAGCTCTGAACTTGTCCTGTTGTGATCCTTTAGGCAAAGACAGATGTATTACTATAGAGCACATGAATGAAGCGTCAAGAAATCTGATATGAAACACAAGTGTAGGCTGTGAGGTTAACAATGTGGATACAAAAGTAAAAATAAAAGCTTTTTAAACAGGAAACATTTCACTTAGTTAGAAGGCTATTATATATTTATTTTATTTGACTTTTTTAACCAGGTTAAAACCAGAGCCATCACAATAGAGTAAGCAGGGTTGGCAATTGCCTAGGGCCCAGAGCTGAAGGGGGGCCCAAGAACCATCATTTACCTGTACAATAGTGAACAAGCTGTTTCAGTGATGGAAAACAAAAAGTGACGCTGCCTCACAAATATCCTGAAAGGGCTCTATCTGGAGAGAGGTAAAACCATAAATTGTTGCCCAGTTAAACGATTAATCATCTAAACTGCACCAGAATACAGAAACTCTGTACTCACAGACCCCCTGCCTTATTTTGTCCCATAGTCACCTGTCTGTTATATGCATGGCCACAATTCAGGACATGAGACAAAAAGAGATCTTATAATAATGCTTAGATACAGTTTTATCAAATTCTCCTTGTTACCATGTTTTTGGTTTGAAGTGGGATTTACAAAAAACTTGGAGTCTATATAGGGCCTCAGTTGTTACTCTTGCCTAGGGCCCCTGTAAGTTCTAGAAACGGCTCTAGTTAAAACTCACTGACATTCACAATCTCTTTTTGTAAGAGTGACCTGGCCAAGAGGCAGCAGTACAACAGGGATCAAACACAACAAGACAATATTTACAATAACAGCATTACATCTTAGTCAAAAACATTTACATCCACCATGGCTTTGTTCCAAGTCTATTACAGTGTTTTTCAAATGCTCTAGCTCATTTACTGAAACCTGGTTCCATTCGGTCTTTTTCTTCAAACTTATATTTCAACAGGATTGTCTATTTGCAAATCCTTCAGAAACATTTTCATCATTTCACACAGTTTTCAAATTCTTTCCCAAAACTCTTCACACAGCTCTCACACAGAGACACATCTTCACTGAAATAACTTTGTTTGGCCAATACAACAGTCTTTTTGCACATGGAAAGGGCCTTTGGCCAAAATGCTGTCTCTTTAAAACTTAAACGTAGCTGCAAAAATCTAACATTTGTGAGCACTCAGCATCTGATTACAAGGAAATGACTTCTGTTTCAGTGTTTTCTCACAGGAATCAAAGGGAAAAGGGCTTCAGCAGAGAGTCAGGGGCAAGACACAATATATAGTATATGCTTATAGAAAACTATATATTTTTTCATTGTGTATATATATATATATATATATATATATATATATATATATATATATATATATATATATATATATATATATATACTGTTTACAGCAAGGTTGAGTCTGTCTCTCAGAAGACAGACGAGGGGAAATACATACTCTTTTTCTTTATCAGAATAAACATATTTTCATTACTGTGACCAGTGCTCCCACTGACAGTAGGTAAAGATGTCAGGATGTAGAATAAAAGTAATGTCCCTTGCTTCAGTTTGCTGTACTGTCATGGTTATTTCTTACAGTAGACTACTGTATACTACAGTATAAAGAATACACCACTGCAGGTTTACTGTGCATCATAGTAACCAAAGGCTTGTGTAAAATAATATACACTACAGTACAATACATAAATGAGTAAAATGCATATTCTATATTTATGTAAAAATATTTTGTCTGTATTTTTTCTGTTTCAATATGAAAACTGTCAGGTTTTAGGTAGAGAAAATAGCCACAGTCTCCTGTTCATTCATTTGTGTGAAGTATGAAGCCTAAAAGCTTCTGCAGTAAATCAGTGAGAGCTGCAGTTACTGAGAGCAGGACTCAGAGTCTGAGCTGCTGTATGAATGAGTGAATGTGTGCATGAAAACATGTGATTACAGTTTGATCATTTTGATGCAAAAACTTGCATCCAATCTGGGAGTAGAGGAGACAATGGTGACTGAGTGAGTGACTTTAGATTAGAGATGAACCTTAATGTCCACAATAAACTGTCTCAAGTGACTGTGTGGATGAATGCTTATAAAAAATGTCGACTTGCCATAATGTAAGACTGGGAGAAATGTTGAGGCCACCAGTTTTTTTTTTTTTTTTTTTTTTTTTTTTTTTTTTTGGCCTTGAGAAACAAACAGGAGTGAGGATTCTGAAAAAGAAACAAAATCTGAGTTTTAATTTTCTAACAAGACACTGAATATCGGGAGTGAAGGTGCGAGGATTATCAATGATGATACCAAGATATTTATGGTATGCTTAGGGCTGGGTACTATTAAATGAGACCTTTGTGGTATCGAAAGTAAAGGTACAATACTACTGGTATCGAAAAAATGGGGCCTTTAATGTTCCTTTGCATGAATGAATCAAATAAATGACACTAAATCATACAAACAACTGGTTTAACTTAGGGCTAAGAATTTAGCTCCAAAAATTGGTCGTTTATCAATCTTATATCAATATTATATTGTATATATGTCTACAGTAGAAGATGAATTAGCTCACCATAGGTATCAGAAAAAGTATTGCTCAGGTACCGGCATCGAAAACCAGGTATTGTTTAAAAACCGGTATCAAAATCTGAACAGTACCCAGCCCTAGGTATGCTATAGTTATTTATTTTAAAATAGGTTTTATACAAGTAGTTAAATGCAGGTGGTAATGATTCTAATAACAGTGATAACAGCGTATTGGTCACAAGATATTTATTTTAACTCCAGAATAAAAAAATGGAGCACAATATGAAATACAAATAACAAAACCCTCATCCAAGACATGCACATGACTCATAATCTGAATATAATAAAACAGAGTTATACTGGTATGTCTGTGCTCAGAGACATGCACAAACCTGAGCAAACCTCGTTTTTCCTCCTTGGCCTCTCACTGAAGCTTCTGAACCGACAGCACAGACTTCAGATGTGGTGCTGTGGCAGACGTCAGCAGAAACATAACCTCCTGTCTGTGTTTGTTAAAGAAGAGGCCCCTGCTGGGCCCCTCAGAGACAGAAGGCAGAGAGCCTGTGTCCCCCTGGACCCAAGTCTTTGGGACGTCTACACTGAAGGCCTGGCAGCAGGAACAAAATCCCCCAAACCCTGTTTTAGTGCTGGTATAGACTTGGTTTAGTCCTGGTTTAGCATGGGTTTGGTCCTGCTTTAGTCCTGACTTAGCCCTGGTTTAGTCCTGATATTGCCCTGGTCTAGCCCTGGTGTAGACCCGGTTTTGTCCAGGTTTAGTCCTGGTTTAGTCCTCTTAGTCCTGGTCTGGTCACGTCTAGATTTGAGTTATGCAGGTCCTGTTCATCTTCAGTACTATTACAGTCAATATTTTTGGTGAAGTGATGTTGAACAATGGAGCCATAAAAACCAAGAGAAGACCCAGCGATAGACTTGGTCCCATTTCCATGGTAAATGGTATAATAAAACAATGAGGCAAGCGCATGAATAATGGAGCGCCCTGGGATTTATATCTGATCAATATTTTCCACCAACAATGAGACCAGCAGCACAGTGTCCTCTCAGACACAGACCTGGTTTAGTCCTGGTTTAGCCCTGCTTTAGACCAGGTTTAGACCTGGTTTAGTCCTGGTTTAGACCTGGTTTAGACCTGGTTTAGACCTGGTTTAGACCTGGATTAGACCTGGTTTAGTTCTGGTTTAGACCTGGATTAGACATTGCTTAGACCTGGTTTAGACCTGGTTTAGACCTGGATTAGACCTGGTTTAGTTCTGGTTTAGACCTGGATTAGACATTGCTTAGACCTGGTTTAGACCTGGTTTAGTCCTGGTTTAGACCTGGATTAGACCTGGTTTAGTCCTGGTTTAGACCTGGATTAGACCTGGTTTAGACCTGGTTTAGACCTGGTTTAGACCTGGTTTAGACCTGGTTTAGTCCTGGTTTAGACCTGGTTTAGACCTGGTTTAGACCTGGTTTAGTCCTGGTTTAGCCCTGCTTTAGACCAGGTTTAGACCTGGTTTAGTCCTGGTTTAGACCTGGATTAGACCTGGTTTAGTTCTGGTTTAGACCTGGATTAGACATTGCTTAGACCTGGTTTAGACCTGGTTTAGACCTGGTTTAGCCCTGCTTTAGACCAGGTTTAGACCTGGTTTAGTCCTGGTTTAGACCTTGTTTAGACCTGGTTTAGACCTGGTTTAGCCCTGCTTTAGACCAGGTTTAGACCTGGTTTAGTTCTGGTTTAGACCTGGATTAGACATTGCTTAGACCTGGTTTAGACCTGGTTTGGACCAGGTGTGAAACTGGTTTAGCCCTGGTTTAGACCTGGATTAGTCCTGGTTTTTGTCCTGGTTTAGTCCAAATTTAGACCTGGTTTAGTCCTGGTTTAGACCTGGATTAGACCTGGTTTAGTTCTGGTTTACACCTGGATTAGACATTGCTTAGACCTGGTTTAGTCCTGGTTTGGACCAGGTGTGAAACTGGTTGAGTCCAAGTTTAGGCCTGGTTTAGACCTGGTGTAGACCTGGTTTAACCCGGGTTTAGTCCTGGTTTAGCCCTGGTTTAGACCTGGTTTATATCTGTTTTTTGTCCTTTTTTAGTCCTGGTTTAGTCTTGTTTTGGACCTGGATTAGACTTGTTTTAGTCCAGATTTAGTCTTGGTTTAGCCCTGGTTTCGCCCTGGTTTAGACCTGGTTTAGTCCTGGTTTAGACCTGGTTTAGTCTTTGTTTAGACTTGGTTTAGTCCTGGTTTAGACCTGGTTTAGACCTGGTTTAGTCCTGGTTTAGTCCAGTTTTGGAACAGTTGTGGACCTGGTTAAGCCCTGGTTTAGGCCTGGTTTAGAACAGGTTTAGACCTGGTTTAGACCTGGTTTATATCTGTTTTTTATCCTTTTTTAGTCCTGGTTTAGTCTTGGTTTAGCCCTGGTTTCGCCTTGGTTTAGACCTGGTTTAGTCTTGGTTTAGACTTGGTTTAGTCCTGGTTTAGACCTGGTTTAGACCTGGTTTAGTCCTGGTTTAGTCCAGTTTTGGAACAGTTGTGGACCTGGTTAAGCCCTGGTTTAGGCCTGGTTTAGAACAGGTGTAGACCTGGCTTAGACCTGGTTTATATCTGTTTTTTATCCTTTTTTAGTCCTGGTTTAGTCTTGGTTTAGCCCTGGTTTCGCCTTGGTTTAGACCTGGTTTAGACCTGGTTTAGACCTGGTTTAGGCCTGGTTTAGACCTGGTTTAGTCCTGGTTTAGTCCTGGTTTAGACCTGGTTTAGACCTGGTTTCGCCCTGGTTTAGCCCTGGTTTCGCCCTGGTTTAGCCCTGGTTTCGCCCTGGTTTAGACCTGGTTTAGTCCTGGTTTAGACCTGGTTTAGTCTCTGTTTAGACTTGGTTTAGTACTGGTTTAGACCTGGTTTAGACCTGGTTTAGTCATGGTTTAGTCCAGTTTTGGAACAGTTGTGGACCTGGTTTAGACCTGGTTTAGCCCTGCTTTAGACCAGGTTTAGACCTGGTTTAGTCCTGGTTTAGACCTGGTTTAGTCCTGGTTTAGACTTGGTTCAGACCTGGTTTAGACCTGGTTTAGACCTGGTTTAGGCCTGGTTTAGACCTGGTTTAGTCCTGGTTTAGTCCTGGTTTAGACCTGGTTTAGACCTGGTTTCGCCCTGGTTTAGCCCTGGTTTCGCCCTGGTTTAGCCCTGGTTTAGCCCTGGTTTAGACCTGGTTTAGTCCTGGTTTAGACCTGGTTTAGTCTCTGTTTAGACTTGGTTTAGTCCTGGTTTAGCCCTGGTTTAGACCTGGTTTAGTCCTGGTTTAGACCTGGTTTAGTCTCTGTTTAGACTTGGTTTAGTCCTGGTTTAGTCCTGGTTTAGACCTGGTTTAGTCATGGTTTAGTCCAGTTTTGGAACAGTTGTGGACCTGGTTAAGCCCTGGTTTAGGCCTGGTTTAGAACAGGTGTAGACCTGGTTTAGACCTGGTTTATATCTGTTTTTATCCTTTTTTAGTCCTGGTTTAGTCTTGGTTTAGCCCTGGTTTCGCCTTGGTTTAGACCTGGTTTAGACCTGGTTTAGACCTGGTTTAGACCTGGTTTAGTCCTGGTTTAGACCTGGTTTAGTCCTGGTTTAGTCCTGGTTTAGACCTGTTTTAGACCTGGTTTAGTCCTGGTTTAGTCCTGGTTTAGACCTGGTTTAGTCCTGGTTTAGACCTGGTTTAGTTCTAGTTTAGACCTGGTTTAGACCTGTTTTAGACCTGGTTTAGTCCTGGTTTAGTCCTGGTTTAGACCTGGTTTAGTCCTGGTTTAGACCTGGTTTAGACCTGGTTTAGACCTGGTTTCGCCTTGGTTTAGACCTGGTTTAGACCTGGTTTAGACCTGGTTTAGACCTGTTTTAGACCTGGTTTAGTCCTGGTTTAGTCCTGGTTTAGACCTGGTTTAGTCCTGGTTTAGACCTGGTTTAGACCTGGTTTAGACCTGGTTTCGCCTTGGTTTAGACCTGGTTTAGACCTGGTTTAGTCCTGGTTTAGACCTGGTTTAGACCTGGTTTAGTCCTGTTTTAGACCTGGTTTAGACCTGGTTTAGACCTGGTTTAGACCTGGTTTAGACCTGGTTTCGCCTTGGTTTAGACCTGGTTTAGACCTGGTTTAGACCTGGTTTAGACCTGTTTTAGACCTGGTTTAGTCCTGGTTTAGTCCTGGTTTAGTTCTAGTTTAGACCTGGTTTAGACCTGTTTTAGACCTGGTTTAGTCCTGGTTTAGTCCTGGTTTAGACCTGGTTTAGTCCTGGTTTAGACCTGGTTTAGACCTGGTTTAGACCTGGTTTCGCCTTGGTTTAGACCTGGTTTAGACCTGGTTTAGACCTGGTTTAGACCTGTTTTAGACCTGGTTTAGTCCTGGTTTAGTCCTGGTTTAGACCTGGTTTAGTCCTGGTTTAGACCTGGTTTAGACCTGGTTTAGACCTGGTTTCGCCTTGGTTTAGACCTGGTTTAGACCTGGTTTAGACCTGGTTTAGACCTGTTTTAGACCTGGTTTAGTCCTGGTTTAGTCCTGGTTTAGACCTGGTTTAGTCCTGGTTTAGACCTGGTTTAGACCTGGTTTAGACCTGGTTTCGCCTTGGTTTAGACCTGGTTTAGACCTGGTTTAGACCTGGTTTAGACCTGTATGACCTTGGTGATGCAGATGTGTCCATTGTATGCGTCGGCTGTGTTTTTCTGCAGTGTCTCTCATGTTTCATGTTCATGTTGATATCTTTGGCCCAGAGGGTTTACTGCAAACCAGGCTTCTCTCTGAGTTAGAACTCAGCTCACTGTGATGAACCTCTACAGATCTGTAAACAAATATAAAGCACGACTCCATTAGAGCTGAGGAATGAAATGGGTTTACATGGAGCCATTCTTTATATTCACACAGACATTACACAGAAACATTAGGTGACTTCAGGAGTCAGTGTCTTTAATTATTCTTCTTTTATTCTTATTGCAGCACATTTTACAACTTTTAAAAACATTGTGTGACTAAAAGAGAACGTTTTAGTAAAGAAACAGATGAAGAGACCAGCAGTCGACAGCAGAGTTCAGAGTGTTGCCATCTTTCAAACACACACAGAGAAAAAAAATGGTTTACTTCCTTAAACCTTTTGTCTGATGCCATTTTCCTACAAAAGTAAAAATGTCTGTGAGGAATCAGTGGAAACAGAGCTGTACACCATTTTTGTGGATAAATGAATGAGAGCAGACTGGATGTAGAGGGCTTGTTGATTTGTCAGTGCTTCCTGGAGTGGGTGTGGCTTCATGGGAGAGGCAGAGGTCTGGGGAACAGAGCATTCTGAGACCTTAGAAACTCAGCACCAAAGAATACAGACATGATTACTCAAACAGAACACAACTCCAGGGAAGACCGTTAGAAGATGGGAGACAGAGGAGAAGGAAATTTGGCAGAATATACCCTATAAGTATAGGCCGGGAGCCATATTAGATCAGAAAAATATATAGCTTTTATCTTTTTAGTTTTTGAGATTTAGGGGGTTGAGTTGTGGACAAAATCAGTCATAAGCTTTGGACTGTTTGTGGGAGTCACTGAAAATGTATTGAAAAACAGTCTTGTGTTGCTTAATGAATTGTATGCAGTTTCATTTATAGTTCTCAGTCTTGACACTGGTGTAATACTATTGTCTAAGGGTTGGGGATAATTTATGTTTGGAGTGTTAAAATGTTGTACTGTCCCTCACTATCAGGTCCACTATGAACTGCTGGAGTTGTATATGTAAGATTTGTTTGCACTGTGAGCTTCTATAACTAACAAACCACACTGGGGGCTTTGTAATTGTGATATAATGTACTCACATGAAAATATCAGTTACAATGGGCCTTTATTAAAGCAATCCATATTTCCATTTACCTAAAACATGAATGAGGGGATATCTAAACCTGCTTCCTCTTAAGACCTCAGCTCTGAATTAGCTTCCATTTGAGATTTCTGCTACTTATTTGGAGTTGGAAGGAACCAATAAATGCAATAACCAAATATTTTCTCTCAGCTTGAAGCTCTTCTTGGGAAAAAAAAAAAAAAAAAAAGATTGGTGTGCGTTATCACAGAACAGTCTGAACCCAATCTGTACCAGTCTAAACCCAGTCTAGACGTGTCTAAGACCAGCCTGAACCTAACCTAGAAGAGTCTAAACCCAGTCTGAACCCATCTATACCCAGCCTGAACCAGTCTAAACCCAGTCTACATCAGTCTAACCCACTCTTAACCCAGTTAAAACCAGTCAAGACCAGTCTAAACCCACTCCAAATCCAGTCTGGACCAGTCTAGACCAGGCTTAACCGACTCTAAACCCAGTCTGGACCAATCTAAAGCCAGTCTAGCCCAGTCTGACTAGTCTAAATCCAGTCCAGACCAGTCTAAGCCCACTCTTCACCCAGTCTGAGCCAGTCCATACCCAGTCTAGACCAGTCTGAACCCAGTCTGAACCCAGTCTAAATTCTATTCCAAATTTCATGACTCGGTGACTCTGTATGCAACTGTAGCACTACTTTTTACACACTCACAAAATTCTGTGTGAGACCTGTTCCAAAAAAAAAGTGTTATTTGGGATCGTGGGAGCAAATGGGGCCGAGTTGAAACAAAAGACCACAAACTCGTAATGGTCCATGGTATACCTTAACATAAAATAATATTTAAAAAAAGGTAGCAAAAATATCCCAATGGGCTAGGCTCCAGGTTTATGTCAGAGTTCTGAGCTCCATTTGTTTGTGACCCTTTGGTCACTCTTTTCTCCCTTGCACTGCTCACAGTATGTTCACTTGCAGAGCTGTTGGACTATGCTCACAGCCCAATAAAGCCTCACAACTGGAATTCTCACTTTGTCTGAGTTTACATGAAAAAAGAAACTCAAACTACAGACTTTCCAGTGCTGATCTGTCCTGTATATTGGTATTTACCTGTAAATGTTTGTAGCGCTGAATCAACTCAGTTCAGGGGATACTGAGTCCTAGGGGCCCATGTTCTCCTCCTCGATTATCCACACAGCCAATGACAGCATGTGGTGGCAAGGGCCAAACCAGGTTCTGAAGGGAAGAGCTCAAAGTAGAGCTGCTACTCCTCCACATTGAAAGGAGCACTCGTGGCTTGGGCATGAGTTTGGGATCCCTCCTGAGGATGTGTGCCCACGAGCTACCAGTAGCTCTCCAGAGGTGTTATGAATGTGTGTGTGTGTGTTATGAATGTGTGTGTGTGTGGTTTGTGTGTGTGTGCGCGTGCGTGTGTGTGTGTGTGTGAGAGAGAGAGAGAGAGAGAGCGAGAGAGAGAGAGAGCGAGAGAGAGAGAGAGAGAGAGAGAGTTTGGCAGCAGGCATGACCGTACGCAGCTAAAAGGCTAAAAACTATTATTTTTATCAAAAAGCATTTTTTTCATTAATTAGTTGAGTCAAGGCAAGGGAAGACCCAAGATAAGTGTGTGTCAGATCTGTGATGCAAAGCCATTTGCTGCACACAGACACACAAAATACACAAGGTGAATTCATTATTTTAGGTGTTTTAATGCAAAATATGAGCGGTGGACATTAACATTTTGTGTATGTTCAGGTAAAACAAAATACATTTTCTCTGTTGAAAGTATCAGCTCTGTGACTAAATGGCCACTTTCCAGTGTCTACCCCACCTAGGGCCCATATTTACTGGGATAGGTCCAACAACCCCTAACAGTGGAAGAATATGAATGGATGAAAACTCAAGTAGCTCTCTGCCATTTTAATTTTGTAAAAGTAGCTCTCAGGGGTAAAATGGTTGGTGGTACAGAGTATACACCAGTTTACTGTACATCTGTCAGCCAATCAGAACCAAGTATGTGCCAGATCACTGTGAGAATTAAAATGATTTTTAATAATGACATTTTCTCAGTCCATCATTAATGATATTAGTCCTGTCCTGTTCAGACCTCACCTCTGAAAATATGATCTATTTGTGATTATGTATTTGTAATGTAACAAACTAAGCTATCTGAGCTTCAGCAGCACATGCAGCACTCACTGATGAAGTGACTCAGAGCCAAACAGGACGTCTCCACTCCCACACACTAGGGAGCGCTACTACTTTTAGTTTTAGTTTCAACTCATGTCTGACGGATGTGCTGCTTTTGTTTGTTACTGTGTGTATTTTTTATGTATCCTAATTATATATATATATATGTGTGTGTGTGTGTGTGTATGTGTGTGTGTGTGTGTGTGTGTGTGTGTGTGTGTATATATATATATTAGTGCTGTCAACTGATAAAAAAATCTGATTAATCAATCACACTCTTTGCTTTTGATCAATCACAATTAATCACAATGTTTAACTTGCGAGAGGTTGGGGAAATGTTTCCTCCACCAGCGTTGTTGTTGCAGTAGTAGCATTTTTGCTGAAAAAATATAATAATAAAAAAATTAATAAAAGCAAATAAGCCTTTAACTCTGTTGGCATATATGCTTATCATGTATAAAAAGTAGCATAAAATTATTATAACAGAGACCAAATGTGTCTTTTTACTTGGATAAATAAATACATCTGAGAAATAATGTTTTGTGAGAGAGCCTTGTGTACCCCCTGGGCATGAGTACCCCTCACTCATACATGTGGATGATTCTTGATGGTCATAAAAAAACCAACAAAAAAACTGTCTTGATTTGTGCAACTTTTACTTTATTGTGAATACAAGTTGATTTTTTCTTTTAAGCTCAAATTCAAGGTAAAAAAAATGCCTTTCAAATAAAATATATGAAAAAAAAATAGAACAATATAAATTTGTGTTACATTTACATGTTACTGTATATTTAATGTTTCAAATAAACTTAAAAATAATCTTAAACTTTGAATTTAAATTTTTTTGTCAGTTTAATGTGAAAAAATATTTTCTTATATGAAATCATTTCAAGTACCGCCTGAAAAGTGCTTGCGTACCCGTAAGGGTCCCTGTACCCCTGGTTGGGAAACACTGCCTTAGGTTGGAAAAGATAAGTCTCACAACCACAGACAACAAAGGGAAATTTGTATGTGTGGTGATCTTTTGGTTAAATCACTTAAGAAAAGTAAGGCTATTATTGTTATTGTTTGTATAATATGGTTTGTGTTTTGTTATAGAAAAAAATAAAAACAAGTGCAAGGAGATAAATGTGCGTAGCATATTATTGTATTTTTTCAATAAACATACAATAAAGAAAAAAAAACCTGTATTGACAGTCCTGGCATAAAGGAGCTGCTCCACCTTTCAGCTCTGCCGTATGTGCAGCGACCACAAACCACACCAGCCCTGTCCTCTCTGTGTCCCGGTGTTTTTCTCTCGTCTCTCCTGGAGCAGCTGTGCAGTGACACTGTGTTGTTTGTAAATGTAACCCTGTGCTTAAAGTGCTTTTTGTCCCTCCTGTGCCTCCGTAGACCTGTCCCAGAGGAAGAGCGACCTGCGTGTGTGCGATGAGTGGAGCTGTCGGTACGGAGGAGTGTGTCGAGATGACGGCGCACAGCTCAAGTGTGTCTGCCAGTTCCAGGTGTGTCTCCACCCTTATCCCACCTGCCCTGCCCACCCGCCCCGCCCACAGCACTCACACACCCCACCTGCCCCGCCCCCAGCACTTACACACCGCACCTGCCCCGCCCCCAGCACTTACACACCGCACCTGCCCCGCCCCCAGCACTTACACACCGCACCTGCCCCGCCCCCAGCACTCACACACCGCACCTGCCCCGCCCACAGCACTCACACACCCCACCTGCCCCGCCCCCAGCACTTACACACCGCACCTGCCCCGCCCCCAGCACTCACACACCGCACCTGCCCCGCCCCCAGCACTTACACACCGCACCTGCCCCGCCCCCAGCACTCACACACCGCACCTGCCCCGCCCCCAGCACTTACACACCGCACCTGCCCCGCCCCCAGCACTCACACACCGCACCTGCCCCGCCCACAGCACTCACACACCCCACCTGCCCCGCCCACATCACTCACACACCCCACCTGCCCCGCCCCCAGCACTTACACACTGCACCTCCTGCCCTCTCATTGTAGATGCTATAATACATACGCCAGGCCTGTTGGTGGCACTATAATGCTGCCACAGAAACACTTCAAAAGCAAACAAAAACACACAGGGGAATGTGCAGAAAATTACCGCTACTGTATGTAAACATAAGAATATGGTGAATATGAATGTACAAGCTTCAAAACTCATAGTCAGTGTGCTATGTCTGGTTAGCACATACCAAACAATCACCAAAATACAGTTAACACAGAAGTTAAAACAGAGTTCAAAATGCAGTGTCAGTGGTGTAAAAGGAAACTTAACTAAAAGGTCTCAATGAAAACCAACTTCAGCTGAATCGTTTCATTTCATTTTTAATGCTTAAAGAGGGAAGGTGTTTTTAGAGGTTGCTCCGGACACAGAGTTTGCGCATCACAAGCTACAGCAGGAGCCAAAGTATTTTTCTTCTTGTGGTTTCTGGCAGGGTAGGCTCCTCCTTCTCTTTCTTCTTTTGGTTTCAATGGCAGTTGGCAACCAGCTGAAGGTGCATCTACCGCCACCGGCTTGGAGTCTTGCCGAACATTGCTGCCTCTCTCAATGTTGGAGGTTACATTACACAGATCTACCTGTGGCAACAAGAAAGTCCATAACATCTCTCACGCCGGAGTCCAGAGTCCATGAGTAGGGCTGGCATTATCAGTATTTGACAGTTTGGTCTTGTTTTTAGTAAATACAGAGGGTCTGGATATTAGGTCCCATACCCACAGTGCTCTGCCTGGTCATGACCACTGCTGCTTTTCTGTTTTTCCAGTATATACTGACTCAGGTTACAGGTATTACAGATGGTTTAATGAAGTAGTACTGCCCCCCTTTAACCTAACTTACATAAGCAGCACTGATACAGTACTGGAGAAGAAAGAAAAAAAACAACAACACAAGATATACTATATTCTATTCTATATTCTATAAAATTATTATGATGCCTAACCTGAGCTTGTTTTTATGTGAATAAAAACCCTCAGTGCGTCCTGCTTGCTGTTGTGTCCCGCTGAGTGACATCATTTGTAGAAGAGGAAGGGGGCAGAGTTATTGGTGCTACTGCTGCTTTCCTCTGTCCCACTACAGGGCAGAAACAGAGTGGAATGTGTATCGGGAAAGCAGGGAAACAACACCTTATGCTTTCCCAAAACGCTTCTGACAAGTCTTTCATCAAAATAAACACCAGGAAGTGAAAAGTCTCAGCTCAGCTAAGATTGTCTCAGCTCACTTTCTGCACGCGCTCTGTTACATGTATAAAGTTTCTTCCTCTTGTCCTGATCGCTCGGTCATCTGCAAAGAGGGAGGTTCTGAATCCAGCCCTGTACTGTATTTGAGATGTCATTTACTGTGACACTGACACCTCATAACGCTTCCCCGGGGTCCCATCCTCAGTCTCTACTCCGTCTGATAGAGCACTGCCCACCCTGACCCAGAGAACTCTATTTCAAAGAGAATCTTGGATCCAGTTTAGCATTCGCCCTCGTACTCTTGCATTGTACAACCTCTGTCCAAAACATATCAAGCCACTTTACTTTGGGGTGATCCAGCCTTTTATTCCAGCTCACACATGAACCTGACCATGACCATTCTCTACAGCAGTGTTTCCCAATCAGGGGTACAGGGACCCCTAGAGGTATGCAAGAACAGTACAGGGGGTACTTGGAATTATTTTATTTTTTGATAAGAAAATTGCCAATTGCCAACTATTAAAATGTATGAAGCAAGCACAAGTGTCTCATTGATGACTGATTAAAAATGATTAAATAAAAGCAGATGAAACTACTAAAAATATAAAAATATAGGTATTCAAATTATAATTATTTTTGATTTTTTTTCTTGGAAATTTTATAATGAGTTTGTTTTTTAAAATTTATTTTATTGTTATTTTAAGCATTTTTAATCTTGAATTTAATTTTCAAAGCAAAAAATGCATTTACAATAAAGTATATAATGTCTTTAAACTGATAAACACTTTTTGAAAAATTACAATACAAGAAAAGGAGTACTCACAGTAAAAGGAAAAGGGTAGATGAGAGGGAACTGCTGCTCTACAGTACAGAAGTAAATGCAGTGAGCTAGCTTTACATTGGGCACGTTTCCATGCTCTAAGAGTTTCTCCTGCTTCACTGTCATTCAGTCTCCATCTTTACTAGGGACCGACCTCTTTCCTAATCGCTGTTGAAGTTCCTCCATTGAAAAGTCCCGGTTACACACCAGTGTTGTTTGTTTGTAGCTCGTGCTTATGTCGGCTTAAAGTCTCATTATGTTTCCTAATTTCTTCCTCCCCCAGATTTTCTTTGGGCAGCTCTACACAGCTCTTGTCTTTTAGGTCTATAGTAACCAACATACATATTCTAAAAGTATCACCTAGCTTCTTTTTGCTACACCTGCCATGTGATGAACCATATCTCACTGAGTCTCTGAACCTCTGAAGTCTAAATTTTTTACATACTATTTCCTCCAATATTCCTTTTATGCCTCTGTATTATTGTTCTGCTCTGTGTTGGGCTTTTCCTTAATTCTCAGTGGGCTTGGTTTCTTTCTGTAGCTGCTATGCTTTTCTTATTCCTCTGTGAGCCAGGCATTATTTTTACTGTGGCAGAGCAGCAACAAATCAGGACAGGTGGAGATATTGTTCACTGACACTGGTTACACAATGGATTGCAAAAGTTATGTATTTTTCACAATAGACCATAAACAATATATGTATCATGATATCTGAGATATTTGACATTTCGCATGAAATAGTTTTTATTTTTCTTATTTTCATTTTTATCTTCACACATCTCCAGAAATTTCACAAGAAGAAGAAAAGGCAGAAAAAATATTTTACCAATAAAAAGCAGCTGCAATAAGTTCTTTGCAACAAATGAGGTTATAATTTAAATGTGATTTATGACAATAGAATAGGTTTTCATTTGACAATTCTAGTAATTTTTTAAAGATTACATTTGTATTTAATATTATATTATATTATATTACGGATCAAACAATATATTTAATTATATGTATAGTTTTATGAAAACAGCCTTCTGTTTTTATTTACAGTGGACACATTTTACCAACTTCTTTAGAATTGTGTGGGTATACATAATATTCCTGTTAGATTATTATTAATATAAATACATAAATACACACTAGATTGGAAAGTGTATTGTTTTTCCTCAACAGCCACTGTTGTCAGACTGTTAGGAAGTTAGCCTGTCCAGCCCCTCTTCCTTTTCTAAAGCAGCAGAGTATCGTTCCAGGCTAACTTTATTTGTATAGAATACCACAGAGTTAGTCTGACAGGACAGGCTATCAGGGAGCAGGAGTCTGTTTGTGCACATTCTGATGCTGTGACCGGATGGTTTACTGAAGCACAATGAAATATCATATTTAAGGATGACTGAAAAGCTCACTGACGAGAGATCAGCGAACATAGCCTTTAAAAATAGGCCAGGGTTTCATCTCGACATTTGATCGGGACATTTAAAGTCCCTAAGTCCACTGTGTCCACACTGTTCTCCGAAAGAGATCGATGTAAATTGACTATACAGGACAGAGGTCAGAGGTCAGAGGTTGGCTCAGAGACTGATGGATTAGGTTTAATGTATTATGGATTAAAGATATGAATGTGATATGCGTCCTTCAGATATACAGTTCAGTGACGTAAACACACAAACATGTCCAGAAACAGAAGAGCAGTCCTTAACATTTCCATAAACCAGAGATCAGTATAACAGTCATTTCTAAACAAAGGCTTTGTGGTCTAAGAGCGGTGATTCTGCCATGATCTGCCACGATCCTGCCATGATCTGACGTGTGGTCTGTTCTTTTGTGCCTAATGAGGCTGTGATTACCTTTGATTTTCCAGTGCCATAAGGACTACATCCCAGTGTGTGGCTCCAATGGAGACACGTACCAGAATGAATGCTACAGGCGACAGGCGTCCTGCAAACAGCAACGGCTCATTGCCAAAGTGTCCGACGGACCCTGCACTCACGGTAACGCCCACACCACACACCTACACCCACACCACAGTTCGACACCCCACATCCCAAACTATGACTCTGACAAAGTGTTTGACTTGGCTCCAGACTTGTAGTGATTTTTCCTCTGAACGAGCGGCAGATCAATTTTAATTTGGAGCCCATAATTAAGTCTGGATTAAACTTAGAGCAGACCCTAAACCAAAGACCAGTGAGCAGACTGGTCCTGTCTGGTCCTGGTCCTAAACTGGTCTGATACTGGTTCTAGTCTGGTCTGGTCCTGGTCTGGTCCTGGTCTAGACCTTGTCTGGTCCTGGTCTGGTCCGTGTCTGGTCCTGGTCTACACCCGGTCTGGTCTTGGTCCTGACACGGCCCTTTCCATTTACCCAGACTGGGGACCACCCAGACTAGTGTTCACCAAAGAAGTTACTCTCACAGTTGGGTCAGGTTAAGGCTGGTCGCTTCTCAGCACAAACAGTGTGTAGCTACAGGAGTTTGTTTAGAACCACTTTTAGTCCAGACCTATGGACGGAACAAATCCAATGAGCCAGACTTACAAAAACCCATATTCAGGTGGATTTGAGTTGGACCAGACCTGTGGCCAGTGTGTCTGTGAGTGTAATGCCTGGTTCACATGGCAAGATAATTATGTCGATTTTTGACCCGATTCTCCCCTTCTGACAATCTTAAGGACTCCCCGATTATCGCAATGGCACTAGAGATAATCTGATCAGATATTCCTGCTGTGTGTGGTGAGTTAAGAGTGCTCTGGTCTGCTCGGAAGGATGTCGGGACCGCTCCGATCTCAAATCGGGGATATTCAACATGTTGGATTGTCTTGGCCCGATATCGCAGCATGTGTGGTGCATCCCGAGGACAAACGAGCACGCATCCTGTTGAATGTGACGTGTAGCCAATCAGAAAGCGAGGTGACGGAAGCACGGAGGGGAATCCAAAATCAAAACAGCTGTCATGGCGCACCAGAAAGTCAGGTGTACGCCGAAGTCACGTGTAATCTCGTGAGGTTTTGTGAGATTTCCCGTCTGACCTGGGAATGTGTGAAATCTGTTCGTGTGTGGTGTGTTGTCTTTGCTGTGTGGCCGCACACCACACGCTGTAGGACCAAACCTGTGATAGCTTTGATTTTTTATTGCCATGTGTGGGGTCTCTCAGGTTTTGAAAATTTTCTGACAATTTTAAGATCTCCTCGTGTGAACGAGGCATAATGGGCTGACTTGTTCTTCTGTGTGTTTGGCAGAACCTGGCTCTGGCTCAGGAGATGGAGATGGTAAGTGGGCTTTTATTTTGAAATACACTTCCTCCACACTTTGACTCTCAGGGTCAGATCCGAGTCCTGGACCTGTGTGTGCTCTGTGTTCCAGACGCTGAGGGCTCCACTGCAGACCTCAGCCGCAAGTTCACCAAATGTAGCACCTGCAAATACGGAGCTGAGTGTGACGAGGACTCCGAGGACATCTGGTAAGGGCCGGACCAGGACTGGACCAGTACTGGACCAGGACTGAATTAAGTCTAGACTAGTACTGAACCAAAACTAAACCAGGCCAAAACCAAGTCTAAACCAGGACTAAACCAAGTCTAAACTAGTGTAACACTTTTTGATTGAGTAGTCAGGGATATCTGAATCTCTAAATGATTTAGTCTGGAAGAAATTCCAAATTGTCTAGGTCTACACAATTAGGGTTCCAATATCTTAGATTCGTAAGGAGATTGGCTATGGCTACTCTGCCTGAGGAAAGAAAACCCCCAACCACACAAAAAGACTCGCTAGTCCTGCATTTAGTATTCAAAATTATGATGCTTATGTTTATGTCAGCTTATGTTTAGTCAGGCCTGACCCCCAATAATGTAAAAGAAAAACAAAACGGAGAAAAAAAAAAAAAACTCTGAAATCTCAGGTAAAGAAAATATTGGGCAAATCCTCTCAAAAGAATAGGGAAATCCATTTAGACCTACCACCCTCCTTGGAAATAGGTGGCCACTGAATCCAGAACTTCCATCGGAGGCATCTCAGGCTGCATCCAGTCCTTGGATAGTATGGCTCAGTCCTTAGGAAAAGAACAGCCCGCACACAAGGGTGCCGAGCAACAGAGCAATTACTCAATGTGCAAAATAAAAATACAAAATCCACCAGAATGTATTATGTTTGTATCTCAAAACAATAGGCCTCTCAAATCTGCTTGGTTGTTTTTCCATTTCATATCTAAACAGTTATTGGCCAATAAACAATGCAAATACATGACAAAAAGTAAACAAAAGCACAATCAAATAACCCGTGGAGGGCTAAATGCACATACTGAACTCATACCAGGTTCACAGCGACACCCCACGGATGAGTGTGTAAGCTTAACTCACGTGGAAGAGCGCTTAGCTAGCACCTCACAGAGCTAATGCAGCTACCAACTCATTAGCAACATATAGCAACCTTATACTTCATATACTTAATATATCCCGACTTGAATGTCATCCGCAGTGCTGTGGTGCATTCACAGTGCATGGGAAAAAACAGCATTCAGCAATAATTGTAACATTTACTATAACTATCTAACTTTAACCACAAAATAAACCTGGGTTACACTAGAACTAAACTAAGTCTAAACCAGGACTAAACTAAGTCTAAACCAGGACTAAACTAAGTGTAATGTCCAGTTTGTTCTTCAACACGGACACTACTTGCTACCAGAAGTCAATAAAAATATTTCAAACATTTATAAGCCTTAAAAATGATACTTGCAACTTTATTTAGGGTCCAATAGATTTCCATCCATAAAGGGTTCAATATCCAACGTTCAAATACAAAATTTAAAACCATAAACGAGCCAGCAAACTTCCCGCACAACGGTCAAAAGACTGTAGCTTCCTTCCAGTAGCATCGGAAGGAACTAGCTCACCTCCATTTATCCTCCTCCCCACACAAGCGTGCCAGGTACACATACTGCCCTCTAGTGACCAAATCTAATGTTCACATAAAAACACCACACAAGGTAACACCAATTTGGCTCTAACACCAAGTCAAAACTAGGACTAAACCAGGACTAAACTAAGTCTAAACCAGGACTAAACCAGGACTAAACTAAGTCTAAACCAGCATTAAACCAGGACTAAACTTAGTCTAAACCAGCATTAAACTAAGTCTAAACCCTGGTTTAAACGAAGACCGAAGACTAAACCAGGACTAAACTAAGTCTAAACCAGGACTAAATCAAATCTAAACCAGGACTAAACAAGGACTAAAGTAAGATTAAACCAGGACTAAACCAGGATTGAACTAAAGCTAAACCAGGACTAAACTAAGGCTAAACCAAGACTAAACATGTCTAAACCAGGACTAAATCAAATTTAAACCAGTACTAAACTAAGTCTAAACTAGGACTAAGTCAAATCTAAACCAGGACCAAACCACGACTAAACTAAGTTTAAACCAGGACTAAACTAAGTCTAAACCAGGGCTGAACCAGGATTGAACTAAGTCTAAACCAGGACTAGACTAAGTCTAAACTAAGTCTAAACCAGGACTAAACTAGGACTGAACCAGGACTAAACCTCTTGAATATCTCTGTGGGCTGTCCCGTACCCTCTGACCCCTGTGTGTTGTGCTCAGGTGCATCTGTAACATTGACTGCAGCGGTCACAATGAGAACCCGGTGTGTGCCACAGATGGACACTCGTACTCAAACCCCTGCCTGGTCCGGGAGGCGTCCTGCATGAAACAGGAACAGATCGACGTCAAGCACCTAGGCTTCTGTGCAGGTCAGGACCAGCCACACTACCCACAACCCTCACCTACAGTTCCCCAGGCCAGGACCACATTAACCAGAATCCCACAGGTCCTGGGATTCTTTGGTAATGTCACTATTCTGAACTTGGTTAATACTGTAAGGAAGTGAATGAGTAGTGATCCTGTGGCTTGTATAGACAGATGCAGGTGCAGTGGAGCCAGTTTATCTGTGTGTGCCTGAGCACCACTGGGAGCTCTCACACTGGTCTGGTTATGTACATGTATGTGGGATGTTCCAAGTCCAGTTCACTGACACTGAACCCTGTACGAGGTTAGCTCATCAGTTAGCAAAGTGCTACATGCTTGTCTGTGGTTAACAGTTGTTAAGCTGATGACCTTAATCATGGCTATATCTCTAACAATCGTTTAATTGTTCATCTATTTATTAACACTTTCCCTGCCAGCATTTTCTCAAAAAAATTGACAGCCAGTGCCATTGTTTTTGATCATTTTCTTTGCTGTTCCCACAGAAAATGTTGAGCTATAATTGTATTTAAATTTTAAGTTCTTTTTATTCTTTTTTTTTTCTCAACAGTTGAAGGATGGTAGTTTTCAACAAAACAGAGAACACTGAGGAAAATGCATTTTTGTAAAATGTTTTTTTGTTTGTAAAAGTGATTTCTAAGTATTTTTTAGGCATTTAAGACTTATAATTAGGTAAAGGCACTTTTATATTTTTAATCTAACAATAAATAACATTAACATTTTTTAGCCACCGGGGCACTCTTTTTTTCTTTCTTTTTTTTCATTTTTCCCTTTGTTTTTACAGATGCATTTCTGGCATTATGAAAGCAGGTGCCATGTTGTCAGCTTTCTGGTCTGGTTTAAATAAAGTTATCAGAAACATCACACTACCACAAACTGACAGTATAAAATTAGCTTTTGGCTGTTCGTGCTGCACTGGGCATCCACTCGTCCTGCTGTGGGCTCTATCTGTGGTCTTCCTCCTTATCCTGCCAGTCGGCCATGCGGTTTTCTTCGTCCACTTAGTTTGAAATGTTGAGGGTCTGGTCCGGGACATCCTCCCTGGTAATCCTTTTGGGGACAGGCATATCTCCGACTCAACACGAGCTAAAACTATGTCCTGTCTGCTCCTCGCCAGGGCTCTGTTGTCTTGCAAAGTCCATATGCTGTGAAATGTTGCATTCTGCCCTGTTGACAGAAGCTGCTTCTTTCCTTGGTTTTCCTGTAGCTAACTGTAATACAACCCAAATTCCAGAAATGTTGGGACGTTTTTTAAAATTTGAATAAAATGAAAACTGAAAGACTTCCAAATCACATGAGCTAATATTTTATTCAGAATAGAACATAGATCACGTAACAAAGGTTTACACTGAAATGTTACAATGTGCACAAAATGAACTCATTTCAAATGTGATGCCTGCTACAGGTCTGACAGTAGTTGGCACAGGCGCATGTTTAACATGGGGTAGCATCTCCTCTTCTTTTCAAACAGTTTGAAGACATCTGGGCATCGAGGTTATGAGTTTCTGGAGTTTTGGTGTTGGAATTTAGGCCCCTTCTTGCCTGATATAGTTTTCCAGCTAAAGTGCAGCTAAGTTTTAGAGCAAATGTTTTATAAACCTGGGCCCATTTAGTAATGTCATTGATACAATCATGCTGATGAGTGATGCAGTGTTGTCTGAGGGCCCCAAGATCACGGGCTCCAATAAAAGTCTTTGGCCTTGTCCCTTACACAGAGATGTCTCCAGTTTCTCTGAATCTGAAGACGATGTTCTGCTCTGTAGATGATGAGATTTGCAAAGCCTTTGCAGTTTGACGTTGAAGAACATTGTTTTTAAAGTATTCCACAATCTTTTTCCTCTTCACTCTTTCACAGATTGGAGAGCCTCTGCCCATTCTTTACTTCTGAAAAACTCTGCCTCTCTAAGATCTCTCTTTTATAGCCAATCAGTGTTACAGACCTGAGATCATTTAACTTCATTAGTTGCTAGATGTTCTCCCAGCTGAATCTTTTTAAATTGTCTTGCTTTTTCATTCATTTGTTGCCCCGTCCCAACTATTTTGAGACCTGTAGCAGGCATCAAATTTAAAATGACCGCATTTTGTGATAAAAGTGTAACATTTGTCAGTGTAAACATTTATAATGTTATCTATGTTCTATTGTGAATAAAATATTGACTCATATTATTGGAATTTTTTTTTTGTTTTCAACAGTCCCAACATTTCTGGGACTTGGGTTATAAATGCACAGCAGCCCTCCAAAATCCAGGACCAATGAAAACACATAAAGCTGGAAGTCCCTGTAATTCGTGGTGAAACGATGATTGTTACAAATGACACAGCGTTCCATGATTGGCAGTAGTGTTGAGTGTTTCTGTTGGTTATGTTTAGCTGTATTAGATTTTTAGAATCTGTGCCTCTAATCAGAACATGAGCTCAGTGACTGGACTGTAATGAGGTGTTAATTGTTTGGTCTGAGTGCACAGAGAGGGCAGGTGCTCCTCACCTCAGGACAGTGGAACCCCATGATCCCCTCCACTGACCCCCAGTCCCTCAACCAATCAGACGCCACCAAAGCCTCCGCATAGAGCCAAATACATAACCTCCCATCTGTTTACCTACTGTCAGGCTGCTGCCAGTGTTCACTGTCTCTGGTGATGGGAAATAAACCTGTCCTGCCTCTGACATCCAGAGTCTTCAGCTCTAACACTGTATTAATGTGCTGGTGTTCATGTTTGTGTGCGTGCTTTGGTATTTGTATCCGTGTTTTCATATTTGTGTGCATGTTTTCATTTTTGAGTGCTTGTTTTCGTATTGGTGTGCGTGCAGGGCTTAATTTGTAAATCAAAACATCCAGTTCACAAGGCCAACACTGTTCCCGGACACAACACAATGCTTAGATGCTCAGACATCCCAAAATACCAAGCAACTGCTCATTTATACTCAATTTTAAATTATATTTTAACATATTTGTTAACATTATTGTAGATTATAGCATTTCACTTCAGTGTAATGTGTCAGTGTATGTTTGTTTGATTGCTCAGCTGATCGAGAAATCAGCTGCTACTGCGTAATTACTGTGCTTTTGTAGACTCGCTCTGTCATAGACCTACTGTGTGTGGCCCCCAGTCTGAAGGAGGAACACAGACTCATGCAGCTGTGGTCTGTAGAAACAAAGTCTAGACTAGGAAAGGGAGCACACAGCAGCAGTAAACTTTCAGCCTATGTTTATCCTTTTGATTTTGCTTCTTTTTAGTGACTGCAGTGAAGCGCGCAGTCTTCTCTGTGCAATAGTGTTTCATGGCTCCAGGCTCTGTGACCCTATGCATTTGAACAAACAAAAAAGAACAAATTGCTGTGAATCTATGTCCCGTGTGCACAGGGGATACAATGGAGGAATAAAAAGCGCACATCGTGGCGTAAGGTTTCTCTGCGTAATTATGGCTCTGTAACAGTGACACTGGCGTTTAACTGGCCCCGGGTCTCATCCTGTGACCCACGATCAGGCGTTAGCTCTAGCTTCCATATGCATTTGAGTAAAAGAACAAACTGACGTGGCACTGCCATGTCCCGTGCGCTCTCGGGCGCAGTGGGGAAATAACGCGGCACATCCAGAGCGCATCACGTAGGTCCCCGCCGCGTAACCAAAGTCAGGACAAACCTCAACAGATTTACTGTCTTCTGGCTGTAAGCAAACACATCACTTTTGATTTAAAGAGCAGCAGTCAGCTGTAGCTCCGCTCCCATTTGTAAAAACACACAGCCTACTATGGCTCTGTGCAGCTCTGTGGATGCAGCAGGGATTGGGCGGGGTTGGGGGACATCTCAAGGTACACACAGTGGTACTGCTGTACACCTGCAGACACCACTGGTGTTAACAGTGGTGAACAGATCTTTAGTTTGACGTGAAGGTCTTTTCCAACGATTCCCTGTACACTCTATAGACATGAATTACAGCGCGGGGTCTATGTTGAAGCGCATTATTGTGAAGGGCTCAAGTGAAATAAAGCGTGGCTTTTATGTTTAAAACATATGCATTTCTGTGTAATTACACCTCTGACCTTGAACGCCTCAAGGTCGGAGGTGTCAAATGTAGTCAACACTTTGCCTGAGTTGTGCCTGAGTTAGCAGATCCAAGCAAACAGTTGCTCAAATTAAGCCCTGTGTGCGTGATTTTGTATTTGTGCGCGTGTTTTGGTATTTGTGTGTGTGTGTTTTTATATTTGTGTGGCTGTTTTCATATTAGTGTGCGTGTTTGTGTATTTGTGTGCATGCTTTTGTATTTGTGTGCGTGTTTGCGTGTTTTCATATTTGTGTGTGTGATTTTGTATTTGTGTGCATGTTTTTATATTTGTGTGCCTGTTTCAGTTTTTGTTTGCGTGTGATTCTGCAAAGACATTATTTCATTGGTCCTTCAGAACATGACATCTGAGGAGTTATTTTTGTTAAACAATCATTTGGACTAGAACCAATGAGGAAACTATGGATGAGTAATGCAGTCCTCAGACCAAGAAGGCTCATGGGTAATGTAGTCCGAGAGCGGAGCCATGAGTCCACAGACAGAATAAATAATTCAGAGAGCTGTCATGGAGTGCAGTGGTATTTCTGCTTAATCGATTCACCGGTCTGGACATGAGCAGAGGAGACGCCTCAGCAAACTGAGACAGGGGACAGGAGGAGGACAGGAGGGAGGGGACAGGAGAGAGGGGATAGGAGAGAGAGGAGGAGAGAGGGGGGACAGGAGAGAGGACAGGAGAGAGGGGACAGGAGAGGGGGGATAGGAGAGAGAGGAGGAGAGAGAGAGGACAGGAGAGAGGACATAAGACAAGGAACAGGAGAGAGGACAGGAGAGAGGGGACAGGAGAGAGAGGGGACAGGAGAGAGAGGACAGGAGAGAGAGGACAGGAGAGAGAGGACAGGAGAGCGAGGGGACAGGAGAGAGAGGGGATAGGAGAGAGGACAAGAGAGAGAGGACAGGAGAGAGAGGGGATAGGAGAGAGGACAAGAGAGAGAGAGGACAGGAGAGAGAGGACAGGAGAGAGAGGGGATAGGAGAGAGGACAAGAGAGAGAGGACAGGAGAGAGAGGGGATAGGAGAGAGGACAAGAGAGAGAGAGGACAGGAGAGAGAGGACAGGAGAGAGAGGGGATAGGAGAGAGGACAGGAGAGAGAGGACAGGAGAGAGAGGGGATAGGAGAGAGGACAAGAGAGAGAGAGGACAAGAGAGAGAGGACAGGAGAGAGAGGACAGGAGAGGGGGGATAGGAGAGAGAGGAGGAGAGAGAGGGGACAGCAGAGAGAGGACAAGAGAGAGAGAGGACAGGAGAGAGGGGACAGGAGATAGGAGACAGGACAGAGTAGGCACAGTGGACTTGGTGCAGCTCAGACTCATTATTTAAGTATATATTACTATTATATATTATATATAAAAGTAAATATTGTATTATATTAGACTTAAATTAGTATATTAGTGTTATATATTACATATAATATTATATTAGTCTTATAATAGTATATTAGTAATATATATTATGTATAATAGTAAGTATTACATTAGTCTTATAATAGTATATTAGTAATATATATTATGTATAATAGTAAGTATTACATTAGTCTTATAATAGTATATTAGTTATATATATTATGTATAATAGTAAGTATTACATTAGTCTTATAATAGTATATTAGTCTTATATAAGTATATTAGTGTTATGTAAGTGCTGAGTGATGCTCCAGGACAGCTGTTATTACAGTTTGTGTTATATAAGATACTGTACGTATGTTCAAGCCAAGGCCTCTTTATCTAATGATGAGTCATGTGTGAAGTCCTGCATCTGCCTGCAGCACGTATGTGGTCCTGAGAGAACAGGCCTCTAACCTCCACCTCACTGCTTTCTAAAGAACACAGGAAGTGGTTTAACTAAACTTTTATTTTCTGTTACACTGTTAAGACGTCTAGTCAAGTATTGTTTCCCAATGTTCTGTGTCGTCCACAGACATTAGACCAGTGTTACTCAGTGCAGAATGTTGTGTAGATGTTTTCATATGAGTGTGTGAATGCACCGCCGCAGCAGGCAAACCACAGACAGGAACTGGACATCTGAGAAAGCACTGGCTCCACAGACACACGGCCACTGTGCTGTAGCTATTATCTACCAGTGTTAGGCTGCAGATGTATAGTCTGTATTAACTTGTTGTAGGTCAAGTGTAAGGGCTTGCATTGCAGCACATATGGTTTGGTCCTGGTTTTGTCCTCATTTAGACCTGGTTTAGTCCTGGTTTAGACCTGGTTTAGCCCTGGTTTAGTCCTCGTTTGGTCCTTGTTTAGTCCTGTTTTTAGTCCTGTAAAACGTAGTTTTGAGTTTTGATTTAAAATCACTAGTTTTTGCTGTGTCGCCATTGTTGACACAGTACATAAGTATAAAAGATGCAGTAAAGTAGAACTCTTCATTAAAACCTCACTTACATGGCATAACTTTGTGCTGAGGGGCCCCAGTGCAGGTTTCCAGAATTGGCCCTAAAGTTCTCAGTACTTCAGATTCATGTATTAAGCTTATAAGTTGTTAAAAAAAATAGCTGATAACCATTTTAAGGGAATCTGGGGCAAAAACCAAACCAAAACAAACAAACAGGTGGTTCTAGCCAATTTTGTGAACTATTTATAATTAGTTTAACGTTAACCATTATTTTTCAACAAAATCCTTCACACTTAACAGATTAATTTGTTCTTGAATCTGTGAGAAATTACTTTTTCACTTTAAAGTACATTTGAAGAGTACCTACTTTTATACTTTTACTTAAGAAGAAATTTTTATGGGATATTTTTACTTACATAAAGTACATTTTTGCTCCTTTATCTGTACTTTTACTTAAGTGAAATAATGAAGTGCTTCTTCCACCTCTGCATTGGTTCCCAACCTTTTTTCAAAGTGACCCCCATTTTATTAGTGGATATGATGGCCCCCACCCTTCACCGCACTGACTCTAATAATAAGGAAAATGAAATAATTTATTAGGAAAATTTCACTGCATAACAAAAACATCACAGAATGAAACAGTCACAGAAAGTGTGATTATTTCAGCAATTTTTAAACACATTTTCTTGTTTTTTTTACAATTGCAATGCATTAGCCTTCCTTACATTATCAATCAGCCCAAGCTTGGACATCTTTTTCAGGACCTTGCAAACCACTGTGAAGCTTTGGCGACACCTAGTGGGAATCACTGTTCTAGCGCCAGGCCATTCAACTAACTACTGATGACAGCAGATAAACAGAGTAGTATTAAATTCTGTTTCAGAAAATGTCTCAAATGAATTCTAACACAGCACAGAACTGTAGATGATATATTTACTGCTGATTCTGATTCTCAGTGAGATCAATGCTGATGTTTTGTGAATGAAAACATGCTCATTTGTATAAATATAGATGAACTATTTGAAGTGCCATTATGTAATAAACTGTATCTTTTGTTATCGCCCCCTTTTGAGTTGAAAACATCTCTATTCACTCAATGGCGGCAAATACAAATTATCAAATCTTTTGTTGTTCGGGACTTAAAATACTAAACACAAGCTCCAAAAAGCATGAGAAAAATGGCCAGTTAAGCTAACGGTTCTAGTCCCTCACTGACAAAGAAAGATCAGTGTTGTTACTTGAAGAAACTTAGTGAAAAAGGAACCGATTGCTGTCACGGGTGAACAACCCCATGTAGTGGATGTATTTTAGTACAACAACAATATACTTCATTCAACGTAATTCATGACAAATACAATATCAGTAAAATGTTGGCCGAATGAAATTAGTTTAGTGTTAATTTAGGTCCGGACTGAAACAACATCAACATTATATTAAAAGATACGTGCCTTTTATTAAAGCTTATAAAACCATTGTATCAAATAGCAATCTTTAGTCTTGAAACTAACTAAAGTTAAGTAAATAAATGTTCTATGTGTTAGGATTATTTATTCTGATATAAACATGAACAGAGTGACTTGCCACTTTTAAATGTGTACATCTGACACATGGATTCTACAGTAAACTGGGGTCTAGCCGGTCATTTTATCCTTCCCATTCTCTCTGTGTCTCGCCTGAGGCTACAAATCTCTTCCTTTGTTTTTTTTTTAGTTTTTTTTTTTAGTCTGTGAGCAACTAATTAAAATCTCAAATTGGATTTTTCTTTTATTATTGAAAGTACAAAATCAATCGTAGCAGCACTTGGCCTCATACCACTAACCTCTCTTCTGTTTGTGGCTGGTTTGTTTTCACCCAAAAGGGGGCGTTAACGTTCTGGTGACAAGGAGGGGACCTATGGTTGCTCTCTTCTGTGAAATGTAGATGAGGGGCTGGCAGTTGTCAGAGCAAAAACATTTTTATTTTTGGGTTCAGTTATTTTATGCCACTTACAATCATGACCTGAAGTATTGCGACAGGACTTCCAGTTGAAAACAAGGCCGTGTGAAAAAGGACTATACAGCCCATAGCAAAATATAGTTAGATAGCTCTGCTCTAAGGTGTCATTGACACATGATCCGCATTAATTATTTGAAGCTTTGGAACGAAGACGTGTCAAACTTATGTGGGGGTATGGGTGCTGGTGTCGCGCTCAAACAGCTGACTCTATAGTAACCATGTTATTTTATGTGTACTGTATGTATTTTCTACAGTGACCTTTCTGAGTCATTTTGTGTTAAAACTGTGAAATGATCCACAGTCAGTGACTGAAACATGATGTTTCTGTCCACAGCCGACAAGGACAAGATGGGCAAGAAAGATGACAACAGTCCCTTCAAAACTCTGGGTAAGAGAGGCTACTGCTCACTCCACTGCTCTGATTTTATGAACTCATCGACATGTGTTTGTCTTGGTTCACTGTACATGTCAAAGGAGCATGTGAATCTGTGAAATGAATGAAATGGAAAGAAAGAACCGAGCTCTGCTACACTAAACACACACCGATCAAACACACTTTGGTCTGGATCCACTGGCCTCAAGCCTCATCTCACTTACACAAACCAACAGAAAACCAACACACTGCCAGAGCAGAGAGAACTCCAAATGTATCCTGGGTATGAGCTGAGAGATTTCCACTCTCATTACACTACAAATCTTTTAAGCAAAACTTTTATTGGCTCTTTTCATCTTTGTGAGCTCTCAGAGATCCAAGCTGCTCAGGGCAGGGTGATTTTAAGCGTGTAGACCAACGTTCTGGGACTTAATGGATACAGTAGATTACACTGAAAAAAAAAGCTGCAAAAACTCAAAGCAACAGGATCCCTCAAGACTTTTGAGTCTTAGGGTTAGGGTCTTAGGGTCTTAGGGTCAGGAGAACATAGCTGTTGTGTGTGTTTGAGGTTGATATGGGAAATTGGAACACCTAGAGAAAACCTGTGGCAGCTGCTGATCTTTCACATTGGGGAAACTCATAACATTTAGTCCTAGGCTAACTAGCAAACAAAAAGAAACAGCATCTGGCTGCATTTTGTGCTTGCAAACTGCATAAAAATAAGGCTTTTACCAAAACACATATTAAGTTCATTCATAATTGCTAAATTAGACCTAAACTAAATGCTCGGAGTGAAACTAAATGAAGAGCCATAAGAGCCGCTATTCTAAGGGAGCCAAGCCAAAAGAGATGAATTTTTTAAATGAGCCAGACTGCCCATCACTACTTTGAAACTGGAAAATGCTGCTGTCAGCAAAATGTTTTGCCAGCCAGACTAGACAGCTGATTAATGAGCGACATACTCACGAAATGAAATGAATTCTAGTGCACTTTTAATGTAAATGTTGTCAATTTTTTTTGTTGTCAATGAGCACCTGGCACTGGAACAAACTCCACATATTAAGTCGCTGCCCGGACCGGGAATTGAACCCAGGACCTTCTTCCTGCAACAGTTATTACCACTCTGCCACTCTGTCTTGTCTTCAGAAACTGGAGTGGACACTGGTGAAGGCGTGCAGCCTGGGATACCCGTACCCTGTGGCAGCAGCTACGCAGGCTTTTGTGTCCATGGGACTTGTGAGCTCAAGTACAACATGGCCACCTGCAGGTCAGTGTGGATGGGACCCTAGCATGAATACACATCTGCAGTCTGTCCCTCAGCCTGTCCCACTGTCCCTCTTGTCTGTCTGTTTCTCAGCTTGTCCTTCCGTCTGTTTGTCTGTCTGTCCCTCAACCTGTCCCTCTGCCTGTCTGTCTCCCTGTCTGTCCCTCAGCCTGTCCTACTGTCTCCCTGTCTGTCCCTCAGCCTGTCCCTCTGTCTGTCTGTCCCTCAGCCTGTCCTACTGTCTCCCTGTCTGTCCCTCAGCCTGTCCCTCTGTCTGTCTGTCCCTCAGCCTGTCCTACTGTCTCCCTGTCTGTCCCTCAGCCTGTCCTACTGTCTCCCTGTCTGTCCCTCAGCCTGTCCTACTGTCTCCCTGTCTGTCCCTCAGCCTCTCCCGCTGTCTGTTTGTCCCCCTGTCTGTCTGTCCCTCTGTCCATCCCTTGGTCTGACCGCTCTGTCCCGTTGTCCTCAGGTGTGACGCTGGTTACAAAGGGCCTCAGTGTAACGAGCCTCAGGACTTTAATGTCCTGTATGTTGTCCCCAGTGGACAGAAGCTGCACTACGTCCTGATCGCAGCTATCATTGGAGCTGTGCAGATCGCCATCATCGCAGCTGTGGTCCTATGCATTACCAGGTACTGCCCTATACACTGTCGCCCACAGGGGGTTTAGGTCTCTACTCTACATACGCTGTGTATAGTGGCAGGTGACATGGATACTTTTTAAGACACTTTTAAAACACAAACTCTCTGAGTAGCCCTGTTCATGCATGTGGTCCTTGATTTTTACAGCAGAAAGCAGACCACATAGAGCTCAAACATTCTCCACACCACTGACAAAAACAGCCAGAGCATGTCGACACCTTTACAAAGTATCAGACACTTCAGGTCCATAGGGAACACAGCTGTGAGCAGCACTGAGCCTGTGATCTGGTGCAGTGTTTGGCTGTGGCAGTGGCCCTTCACCAGGAGTCTCAATGTCACTGACCAACTGTTCTGTGTCCTGATCGTTTTATGAGTTCCCCAGGGATTAAAGATAGATTGCGTACAGAACAGGCTCGGGTTCATATCTGAATTTCCTCAATTAACTGACTGTTCCATGTTTTGATGAAACACTGCTGCTCTCACAGCATGTGGAACACCATCTTGGATTAAAGGATCTCCAGGGGCTCTTACATGTGCAGAGGTGGAGTGAGTGTCTGCACTCCTGCTCTCTGCAAATTGGGGGTGTGGTCAGTTGAAGGTCCTGATATACCTCCTCCAGTTTGGCAGAGATCTGTCTCTGCAGGAGCAGTGTGTCTGCTTGGTTTCCTCATTCTGCAGCCTCAGCACCCAGAGAATGTAGGTGGAGAGTCTCCAGGGAAAAGGCAACAGTTGGGTAGAATGCACCCAGGGTCCTTCTCCCAGTCCTGTCTGCTTTAAACACTGTTCTGCTCAGAGTAAATCAGAGTGGCCAGGGAGTGTCTCCACTCCACAACAAACATCTCTATGCTGCGCTGTGATGTTCAGTGTCCAGGACACTCTGGTGTGTCTGGCAGCCTAGTGGGGGGCTGTACACTTAGCTGTTAATGCTACAGTTTTAGAGCCAGGGAAACTTCAGAACAACTTAAAAAGTAAAGGACCAGGACTCACCTTTGTAGGGGGGGCTCACTTTACGTGCTTTAGGTGTCATGCTGCTAACTCTCACTGCCGGTCATCTTTGTGCTAAAAGTCCTCCTGCACTTTTTTGATGATTTGTTGGAAGGCCTGACCTGATGTGACTCAAGCCCCTCAAAACATTTGATGGCTCTGAGGTCAGGGCTGAAGGACAGTAGTGGTTCACTGAGAATGGTTTTAGCTTTAGGGGTAGAGGTATTTTGATGAACACTCTGGCGATGCAGTCAGGCCAGGCTGCCTCCTGTTGGTTAGTGCAGGACCTGGCTGGTACAAGGGATACATGTGCTGCTCTGACCTAGAGAAACATTTACTGAGGTTATCTGAAAGAGAGTGGTCACTGTCCATTTTACTTATGCCATCCCAGCTGACGCACCAGCGGCCAGTAATTATCTCCACCTCATTAAGCACCATGTTTGTATTAGCAGTGTTAAAACTTAATACAATGTTATACTTATTCAGAGGCAGGAGTGTTCCATATTGGAGAGCGCAGCATCAGTCCAAGAATCAAACATGGCATACTGTCTGTTTAAGTCCTGTCATTCTGAAAGTCTCATGTTATAATCGATTGTGTCTGCTATATCAATGGTGGACTTCTGTTGGGTGAGGAGTCGCTGACTGTGCACAACTTTGGTATAACGTTTGGTATCTGAAGTGTACTTTATTTTTCAGAAAATGTCCGAAAAACCAGCGCGGACGTCGGCAAAAGCAGAACCTGGGACACTTTCCATCAGAGTCGAACTCGCGCATGGTATAGCCTCCAACACAAGAGTTTTGATAAGAGTTTTCTTATGGAGTCCATTTTTAAACTCTTATTTTTGACTTTCTTCAAAACCCACAGAAGAAGGAGGTTTGTTTATGGGGCCTTATTTACCACTGGATTTTTCTCTTTTTGGAGATGGTTCTTTTCTTGATGCCTGGCTCAAAGGAACAAAAATTGCCATCATTCTTTATTTCCACTTCATGTTTTCCCTGAAGGCGGTGTGGCACAGGAGATTCTGGATTTCTGCAGGAGTTCCAGGATTTGTTCATACATTTAGATGTTCATTTGGACCTTCCTCCATTGTATTAACGACCCCTGACATAACATCATAGACAAATTTCCTGTTAATTTTTGTAATGTTATGTTCTTGTTATGTAAATGTAACCTTATTGTTATAAATCCCTCCCTCCCTGTGAAAGTGGGCCACATACTGATTTGGGGCCTGGGGCCTGAGAGTGGAGCCACTGAAATATGTCATGGCAATATTTCATCTTTCATAAAAGGTACAGTAAATTATTTGTTATGGGCCCCCAGATGAAGCTCTGCGTCGCACAAGGAGACTCTTCAGGTGTACTCTGACTCATGTGTACGGTGCTCTGGACAAAGAGAGTGGAATGTGCTGTTTAGGAATTCATTTCAGATTTGTTCTGGTCTTTCTGGTTGGCTTCATTTTTATGTTTTTTGTTTGTGTGTTTGTTTTAACAGCAGGAGCATTTCTTCAGGATAAAACTGAAGATATCTGCAAAGGGCTGTAGAACCCAGTCTCTCAGAAATGTGTTCAAGCAAATCTAAAATAAATTCATTTGAAAATATAACTATTTATCATTTGATTATCAGAAGGTGCGTCTGAAAGTGATATTTCTGCAGAAAAAAAGAAGAACATTTCATGTGAGAGACTGGGTTGTGTTTATATGAATAACGACTTGTTCAGACCTGATTTACAAATGACATTACAGTGATCTCAGGGTTCCTGCAGGTATCATCAGCAAGTCTAATTTAATGCTTTTTAATGCCATTTTTAATGCTATTTTAAACATTTTTAATGCCACAAACATACAATCGCGGCAGCTTAAAATAATAAATAATAATAAATGTTAAAATGTATTTACATGTATGGTAAAATAATACAATTCATAAAGCACCAATAATGTTGAAAGTAATACATCTGATGTTTGAGTAATTTGGTCCCACTGGAAGCAAACTCGTTCCGGCGTCTATCATGTTACTGTAGGCTACAAAAATGGTAAATTATTATTCATGCATATTTAGTTTCACAAATAAAACGAATAATGTCACTTCAAAATTATTTTAAAATCTTAATGCCTGTGGGAATCAAATGTAATGCTTTTTAATGCCCCGCGGGAACCCTAGATCTCAGTATTTATATTGGGGTTTTGTTCACGAATGAGGGACAGATTGATGAGGGCGAAAGGTGGATCGCTGCAGTGTCTGCGATAATGCGGTCGATGTACCGCTCTGTTGTGGTCAGTCGGGATGGAGGAAGAGTCCAGGAAGAGGGAAGTCTATGCATCTCTGCTTAGACTACTGCCCCTGTGACCCAGCTCCAAATAAGTAGAAGGAAATGGATTGATGAATTCAATATTATGAGATATTAGTATTAGTATAAGTATTACATGAAGTATCTGAAGGCTTCGTTTCTCCTCTGTCATCAGACTGGTGACCTGTGTTCATGTTTAGTCCGCTGATAGAGAAGGGGCATCAATCCCGTTTGAAATGCTACAAGACACTTTGTAGGCAGGTTTTTGGGACTACATTCAGTCTGCAGGTCTTAAAGCTCAATTCTGTTTTTTTTTTGCTGGAATCTGATTTTTTTGCATTATTTTTCACATTACATTTTAAATGTGACCTTCAGTCTCATGTGTGAAGCATCTCCGGCCTTGAATTGACCCACATGCGCAAAAAAAGACAGAGCCTGGAGTGGTGGGATTGTGAGAGGCTTCACTGAAATAGTTTATCTATAATTTCAGGATATTGTGGAACATGTTCAAATACATCAGCCAGTGACACTCCTCAATCCTAATTTCTTAATATTTTCCATCTTATTTCTCTTCACAGTCCCTCTACCTATATATTTTCTATTATAATAGGCCCATGTGAAGTCTTCTTGCCCTGGGACCCAGCAAGTCTGTCAGCGGGCATGGTTACAGGTCACATATGGGCAAAAAAGTCAGATTTGGGTCACTTTTGCCTGAAGTGTGAATGTAGCCCTAGAAACAGACATGTGGTGTAGTTCTGACCTGGACCTGTCTGGACCTGAGTGGGCCTGCGATTGCTCCTAAAGAACTCTTACATGAACTTCACACACACTTCTCCCTAGTTACCCTCCATGAAGGGAACTTCTGTACTATTATTGTATAACAAAAAAATCAGGCTGAAAGAACAATCCAACAATAAACCTGCAGCACAAAACATAGCAAGAGTGAAATGACAGCACCCTCTAGTGGCTGAAAGCAGGTTCTTCAGGTCTTAACAAGGCCAGAATCTGATGCGCTGATTGTAGAGCTCTGAACAGGGCTTAGATGACAGAATGTAAAGACGGCAGATGTTTATCATGTTGTTTGATGTTTGTTTTTGAGCTGTCCATGACTGTGACAGACGTTTGCTTTGCAGGGAGACAACTGAATCTCTCCTTTAACCTGGAACACTGAGGTCTGTATGATAGAGATGATCCATCAGCAGTAAGGCGTTCAAGTGTGTTTGGTCAAAGGCCTTTTTCATGTTGCCTGCTGTCTGCTGTGGTTATGTGCCTCAGCGCTCACACATTTTAAATATCAACCACACACCAATTATTATTGTGTATAAAAAGAAAAATAGTGTCTACAAAATTCATATTTATTTTATTATTGATTTAATCTTTCAGTAGTTTTCAGTTGTTTTCTTTGTGCACTGGTCATGTCTAAAAAAAATTTCTTTTATTTCACTGTTGTAATGTTTCTTAATTCTTATGACCAAAATGCTATGTTTTTTGCTCTTGTAACCTTCATGGTTGTTGTTGGTCGTTCTGAATCATCACTCACATAGACTGTCTTGTATTTGTGTGTTCCGTCAGCGAGGACAGACCTGGACCTGGATCTGGACTTCACAGTTTGAGAGGCTTGTCTTGTGTTCAGCTTTATTTTGTTTAAGAATGTTTTGGTCTTTCGAGATGTAATTTGACCGGACAGTGGAGAGGGAACAGAAAATCATGGAGAACTTAGGGACTCATACCCACGACAGCTCTGTGTAAGCGCCACATGCTCTTCCAAGTGAGCTACACCGCCACACGTCAAACTTTGATTTGAATGATCTTTGGTCTGTGTCCTGTATTTGTCGTACTTCTGTAAAAAACTGGAACTGTGTTTGAAATTCTGCATGTAACCTATTGGACTCAAGAGCCATTTTAGGCCCCACCAAAATAAAACCAAGAGCTTTTTTTAAATATACAAGTGTGATGTTTGAATCCTGTGGGCTGTGTGTGATTCATTATGTATTCCATCAAGTTCTGGCATATGGGGCTATTATTGTAGCAAAAAGATTTGTGCACGTGCAAATAGGCTTGTTTGTATTAAGATGTGTGCGTATCAAGTTGTGTGCATGCGTAATTAGATTTGTGCGCGTGTAATTAGATTTGTGCGTGCATAATATAATTTGACATGGCAGGACTATAGCAAAAAGATTTGTGTGTAATTAGAGCATTATCCATAAGACTTAAAACTGAGTATATTTGCATTTACATAGAGATCATTTTACAGACACAGACAAATCTTATTACGCACACACAAATTATAATACGTACACACAAATTGTATACAAATTTTAATATGCACACCCAAAACATTATACGCACACATCTTAATACAGATGAATCTATTTACACATCTTGTATCTTATTGATACAATAATAGTATAGACTAATAGACTAACTGTTTATGTTGTGTTTCCACAGGTCGGTGTGGACAAGAGATTACATTTATAGTTTACATTGTATTATACACAAATACAACGTGTGCGACTTCTCACATAAAGACACAACATGGTCACACTTGTGTGACATCAGTGTTACAGAGTGTGAAACTATGGTCAGGGCTTAATTCTCAGTTACTGAATTGCTTGGCTGTTATCTGTGCTAAATTTTCTGAAACCTGAAAAATCTGCAAAATACATTTGTAGCTTAGCCTTTTTCAGAGAATTTTGTTTATTAAAATGATTTGTGCTATGTGGCCTTTGTTAGCCTTTGTCAAGCTTTTAAACTCTTCATATACACTTTTTTCAGTGGGAAAAATTTATGCAAAATATAATTCTGGCCCCAGAGGGGAGTGGGCACTGTTGAGCTTCATGGGCCTCACACCTCTGTGTGTGGGGCTCCTAATGAATTGAGATCCAGCCTATTAGGCTACAAATTAGGGTTGTAGCTCGAGGGCATAGGGCATTTTTTATGGTCTTGGTCTTGTCTCGGTTGCAGTTTTACTTGGTCTTGGTCTCAAATCCAATTTTACTCATTGACATTCAGAAGTCTCAAGCATCTGCTATTCATAATTTTGAAGTAGTTTTCCGCATTAGAAAAAACATGATCAGTCTCATGATCAGTTTGTGGAGCCTGTTGCAATAGATTATTAAAAGTAATAATTTAGGTATTTGAACCTTTTTTTCCCCTTGATTTAGTGTTAGTTGACAGGGCTTTGTCTTGACGTAGTTTTGGTTTGCCTTGCTCTCAGTCTTGACTTGGTCTTGGTCCTTAAAAGTCTCGGTCTCGGCTCAGTCTCAAACCCTGTAAGACTTGGCCTTGTCTTGGTTCACTCAGGAGTCGGACTGGTCTTGGTCTCAATTAACGCTACTACAAAGCACCAGCAGCAGAACACTGTGCCATTGCAAAGAATGGCCCTTGCAGTATAGAAGTCTTGGCCTCACCAATCTCTTGACACAAAAACTGGCTCTGGGAAGGCACCTTAGTGGGGAAAAAAAGCCTGAGCATGTGCGGGAGGGTGAGAGGTGCTGCTTTGGATACTCGGGCTGGCCTCCACCATGCACACCCGTCCCTGGAGCCGAGCTTCACGGGAGGGGCTGTGCACAGGGCTGTTTCACTGATTCATTTTTGGATCATCTGTTAGTAATGCATGTAGAAATCCTCAGCTGCTTCAGAGTTTATCAGCTCTGTCCTGGTGGTGGTGTCAGCAGGGTATACAGAGCCATTTGCTGGCCTTGTGAGCATGAACATAGCTGTTGCCACATTTTCCTGATCAGCATTGTACAAGCCGTGCCTCATGCCCAAAGCAGCCTGTTGTAATTGTGTGTTCCATGACAGGAACAGTTAGCAGCAGATACCCCTGGGTGAGTGGTATTTATAGCCAGTGGACCACACAGAGGTGGGGTGGCTTTGGGGTTGGGGGAGGGTGGGGGGCAGGACCAGCTGCTGGCTTCAGTCCTCTCTAAACTTACACCCACTATGTCTTTCATTTAATAGCCATCATTTTCTCGCTGTCTCTGAGACCACAAAGAATAGAAGTGATGTTTCTGCCTCTTTCTCATCAGATGTTTTTTTGTTTGTTTGTTTGTTTGTTTGTTTTTTACTTTTTAGGATAAAACTGATCATGACAAATCTACAGTACAGTGTGTGATCAGGACAATGTCTGAGAGAATTATATCATATATCAGCTTTTGCACTGGGCCTAGATCATACTTCAGACCTCTCAGGATTAAATATCATACAACGAGTTTAGGGCAAACATATCAGTCGGCCATATTGTGCTGTGGTTTGATGAATGGACATGTAAACAAACATGATAACAGTTTTCTACTTTTGACACCCCTAAAAGCCCCCTGTCCTTTGCTCACTGTTTCTTGCTTCATGTTCTCATTGGGGGACACTTCTGTTGGTGGCCAGCCTTCTTGAAAAGCCTGCCTGGGGTACAGCTGACTGGTCACCTTTTCTGTTTTTTTTCTCAGTTGCTCCCTCAGGGGGTCACCACAGCAAATTACTTGGACAGTGATTTGGCAAATCTTTATGGTGGATGCCCTTCCTGTCACAACCAGCCACATACTGTGACTGGAGTAGACAATGTGGGTGAAGAGTCTTGCACAAGGACAGTGTGCACTGGATTAGAGTTGGAATTGAGCCACTAATTGTCCAGTTAGTGGAGAAGTTTTAGGTCACCTACAACTTCCAAAATGTTTGGATATTGTCACATCTAGTGTATTTATTTGTATGTAAGAGTACAAACCCGGGCGTAACTTTATTCTCACCGTGGTTTATATTTGGGAGAGAATGGAGTGTATGAGATCATGTTCTATGTGTATGGAGTCAGCTGTGAGTCAGCTCCATCATCATCATAGTCATCATCATTATCATCTTTCAATAACAATGTGAAAGAATATGCTATTATCATGTTTGAACTAAAGCAGGACTAAAAACAAGAATCGTTTGACTTCTTTCACATATGCATTCATAAAAACATCTCCAGCCTGTGATCAGTGATGAGTGGTGGGGTCCTGGGATCACAGATTGGTGGTAGGGATCCTGTGATCAGAAATGAGTGGTGGGAGTTTCCGCTGTGCCCTCACCCTGAAATGTCAGCCGATCACTTTTCAGAGGGGGGTATTTTTAGCAGGGCTCAGGGGCCACTCCTCGGACCCAAATCAGGACTGAAGCTGCCTGGAGTCTTTTTTAAACACTCTGAGCTGGACTTTCCCTCCTCTGCAGATCCAAGACTTGGACCTGGGTCTGTTTCTCAACCAAACCCAAAGCAGGATTTGAAAGAAGAGAGTCTTTCAAAGGTTTTCAAGGAAGTGTGGATTCAGCAAAGCTTTTCAGACTAAACGAAAGGTATTTTTTATTTTTTTATTTTGTTTGTTTGTTTGTTTTTTAGATTAGAATTAAAATAAGCACGGAATTGTTGAGAAAGTTGAGGTGAACCGACTGGAGTCTTAACATTTTGAACCAAACCAAACAATTTTGTGGATTTCAAAGAACTTGCAGTAAGTTCACTTTTGAGCATTTTTTGAGCATAACAAGCCTCAGCTAGTTTTGGACCTTGACAATGGAAGCACAGAAGAAGCTGGAGATCGTGGGGGTGGAGGATGAGGCGGGGAACCCCATCAGCGCTCTGACCATCCTGTCCCTGCTGGAGCGCGTGGCGGGCATCATCGACAATGTGCAGGCCTGTCAGCAGCGCATGGAGGAGCGGCAGCAGGAGCTGGAGAACAGCATCAAGAACATCCAGGGCGATGTGCTGAAGCTGGCCAAGGACCACGGCGACACCAGCGGCACAGTGGACAAACTGCTGCAGAAGACACGCAAAGTCAGTGCCAATGTCAAGGAAGTGCGCAGCCGCGTGGAGAAGCAGAACGTGAGGGTCAAGAAAGTGGAGTCCACGCAGGACGAGCTGCTCACCAGGAACAAGTTCAGAGTGGTCATCTACCAGGTAACACAATCCAACCAAGAACACAGTGATCATATTTTGCTAAATAATGTCCCCAACCCCACAATTTCTGTTAAAAGTGCATCACTACAAAACCTTTTGAAGCTTTGAAGTTGTGTGTGATTTTTTTGTACTTTAACGTTAAACGGCAAAATGTCCTGCAGGGTGACTGTGACATTTTCAAAAAATAAAATTAATATATTTTTTAAATTAATCACTAGCTTCTGGAAGATTTTGGCATAATGTCAAACATTTGTACTTTACTAAAACAACACTTTTAACTGCATCAGAATTCTACAATAAATTTTTTTTAAGTTTAATCTTGTATCCAATTGGTGTCCTTCGGTGTAACATGAAAAATCAGGTTTTTAAACAGGCAGCTGCAACAAAACCTACAACACCCCATCTGTCATTTATAGACCAGACAGACCTCTGGAGTTAGCTCCAGAGAACAAAAATAACTGTTATTTTATATTTCATTTTAGTAAAATCCTCATTTTCTGGTGCTGTGTGACAACTGTATTTTTCACAAAATCTAATTCTGAATGTTAAAATAATTTTTTATGATGGGTCGGGGATATACTTTTTAAGTTAGCACCACAGACATGTTAAATAATTTATGACAAGAATTCAAATGGCCAAATTGTAGTGAATGTCCTGCAGTGTGACAGAAAAAGTCACACCACAGGACAATGCCAAATAATGAAGAAATAATAAAGCTTAAAATTGTGAATTGCTTACAAAAAACTCTCTTGACACTTTTTTACAACTGAAATTATTATTACAAACATCCACCACCCCAGGGCAGCACAACATGTAGCAGAGAGAATGAACTCATAGCAGAGCGCAGAATAAAGTGTGACGGCAAACCAGCAATAACTACAAGTACTCCTACTATACAAAAGTATGCAGCCCCCTTCCCTGCACAACAATCATAAACCTGGCTCTGACCCATTCTATCTAATTTAGTAAGCAGTCATTTACATTCTGTTGGTTGTCCTGACACAATCCTGGCACCCTAAATGTGTGAACGGGGCTTAAAGAGTGCCCCTCAACAGGTGAAGTTCTGACTTTATTGACTTCATTAAGAATTCAATAAATGTTCACATGATTTCAGGATTACACAGAGAAGGCTGAGAGGAGGCTGGTCCCAGGTCACTGTAGATGTTAGATGTTAGTGTGTGTGAGTTCAGTGTTAAGAGTCACTCCATCCACCTGTCCAAGTAGGGTTAGGGTTTGCCTGTGTGGAGAGAGCCTCAGGAGACTTTGGCATGTGTTGTATGGCACTTCATTCACAGTATTTTCTAAACTGCCAAGGAATGTCTACTACATTGTGGTAGTAAGTTTAGACCAGGTTTAGACTAGGTATAGTCCAGCTTTAGACCAGGTTTAGTCCTGGTTTTGAAAATGTGTAGCTCTGTATTGGTGTTTATCTGAGAAACAGGAGCAGACAGGTTTTAATTTAAGTCCCTTTACAATTACTGGGTTTCAGATGACGTCCCAACATTCTATAGGCCTATAATAATTAATAGAGATGGGGGGCAGGCAAAATGTCTGTTATTAATATGCAGATTTTTTGATCTGGTAGGATACACACAGCAGTTTTTTGACCTTGTGACTAATATAAAAGATCAGGTTCAACATTTGTGAATTTTCTTTTTTGGTATTTTTCATGAAAATAGCTAATAACTTGTATAGGAATATTGGCTCCTGCCCCCATCTGAGAGTGTGACATCATCACATTCTAGAATCTGAAAACAACCAATAGGTTGTGTTCAGAGGGAGCCAATTTTCCTGTATAGGTTATAAGCTATTTTCATAAGAAATATCCAAAAAGAAAATTCACAAATGTTGAACCTGGCCATTTATATTGGTCACAAGGTCCATAAACTCGCTGTATGTATCCTACCACACCAAAAAGTCTGCATATTAATAATAGACATTTTGTCTGCCCTCTCTCTCTATTAAATACTATAGGCCTAAAGAATGTTGGGATGTCATCTGAAACCCAGCTATTTAGAGTTCTGTGACATCACATGATTGCAACCTTCTACCAAAGGGAGATAGTTCTTGTGTTGCAGTGTAAAATCACTGACAAACTAAGGCCTGGTCTAGACTGAGTTTAGGCCTACATCAGTTCTGGTTGTAGCTCTCACACAGATGCTGTGAACACAATAAAATAAATGTTTCACTCTGAAGCTTTGTGCGAATGTCACTGCACTGGCTGAAGACAAATGTGTCCAGATGACGAGTCACTGTTAACTCCCCAACTGCTGAGTATGATCATATCCTCTGTTTGGATCATTGTTAGGGCCCAGTTAGAGGTTTGTGCATTAAACACTAAACCAAGAGTCAACCAGGACTAAATCAGGACAAAACCAGGACTAAACCAGGTCTAAACCAAGACTAAACCCCAACCAAACCAGGACTAAACCAGGAATACCATTACACTATATCCTTTACAAGTAAATCTAGGGAGTTGTGGTGTAATGCAAGTTGGCCTTCCTGAAATTCGGAATTTTTATTTCTTTCATTTCCAGGGTGAAACTGAGGTCCCATCAGTGGCTGTGACCAAAGGGCCAAAAGGTGGAGGTTTGGAGGGTCTGGAGATAGAGCCGGACACCTACGATGTCCCGGCAGACCTCTCCTCTGATGAAGACTATCTGAGTGTGGAGGAAACTGAATCGTCCCGCGCCACTCGCATCAAGAAGTCTGTGGCTAAGAGCACTGAGACGCTCAAGGCGGCTTTCTCCAAGGAGAACATGTCCAAAACCAAGGACAGCCTGGGCACCAAGTTCCACAACCTGGGTGAGAAGGTGATGCCACCTGAACGCAGGGAGAAAATGCACCAAGCCGGAGAGCGCCTGAAGCAGTCTGGAGAGCGACTCAAAGAAAACATTGCCAAAAAAGCCCCCACTAAAGAAAGCTTCAAGATCAAGCTGAAGAAAGAGAGAGCAGTGGCAGAGGGACAGGAAGGAGCTGAGGCCGAACCAGGGCCTGAACAGGCAGCAGTCGCCTACACCGAAGTAGTGAGCGAGAGCAAACGAGACGAGGCGGCAGCCACCCGGATAGGAACTGAGTAGAGCTTCAACAAGGGCCTGAAGAGGAGAGGGGAAGAGGAGGGGCTTGACACATAAGGCTGAGAAAAGGAACAACCTGGGGAGGGAGAAGGAATCTGAGGAACAACCTGGGGAGGGAGGAGGAATCTGGAAGTAAGGTTTAAATGAGTTGATACAAGGAAACCATGAACAAGGGCTGAAGACACCTGAACATATGGAGATAGGGAATAAGAAAGTCAAAAGATGTGAGAAATTTAGAGCAAGTGTGAGAACACTGTCAAGAATCATGAACATCATCTGTAGCTGGAGCCATGCAGTGTTAACAGTGAGCTTGCACAAGAGAGATAAAAAATGACAACTACACTAGAGACAGGAAAAAACAGGAAAAATGTGCAGACAGGATGAACGCAACAATTAATCAAGATGAGCCAAAATCAAGACTTAACAAGACCTAAACCAGAACAAACACGTAAAGAAAGTAGGATCCAACAGACCACCTGCACCAACAGCACAACAAACAGCCTCTGTGAGCATCAACAGGCCGCTCAGAGCACCAATGGACCAACATCTGACGTCATCTGTAGATCTGAGTTGTCAAAGTTGGAGCTGATGGTCTGAACAGAGGAGGTCCATCTGAGGGTCTCCTCACCGTCAGTGTGGTCTGTGTTTGTCCTGCTTCACAATAAATTCAAAGACAGTCTGCTCACCAACTGCTCATGTAACATTTCAGTTACACATAAGAAATAGAGAAAGCATTTTCCGAGTTCAGAGGCCTGTGGCTTTTCTATACAAACTGGAGGATTGTCTGGTTTAAGGTGCTATGTGGTGTGCACTGATGGAGAGATGCCACAAAAGTGGAGAGGTCACACATCTTGGTTTGGAATCTGGATAAAACCTATATACAAAACTATTCTCAGCTGGTTTCTGAGAACAGCTAACATATTCATTTATTACTGAAGAAGCAAACATCTAGCTATAGTTTAGGCTTGACAGCCTTTTGTTTAAAGCACCTATAGATGACATGTGAATTTGTCTGCCAACAGCAACCGGCACTGTGTTAGAGTTGATACTTCTGTCAAAATGGCAAAATCCTGTGTGTATTTTCTATATCGTCACTTTTGAAATACCACATCGGTTACATTTAGGAAAGTGGGGAGGATTCAACTGCCTGCTGTTAAACTGGGGCCTAACATCAGACAGTGCAGCCATTGCAAGTGCACTGGGGCCCAGGAGGTTTAGGGGCCCATTAGAGTGGGCTCTTGTTCATCTATGGTCAAGTGTGTGTTTAAAATATTCATAATAATTAGGAGCAGCATTTTTAACGTAAATAAGATTTCTTAACATCAATTCTTTTTAAAATCCTGTTAAATTTATAAACTCATAACAAAAAGTACAAACAATGCATGCCTTTTTCTTAAGATAAATACAAAAAATGTAATAAAAATGAATATAGTTTTACAAAATTTTCCCTAAATATTAATGAGCACCTGTTTTTTGTATCAAACTCTGGTAAAACAGCAGCATTTTATATACTCAAAAGCTTAATGCATGAACCTGAAGTACTGAATGGGCTTCATTCTGAAATCGTGCACTGGGGCCCCACATTACCAAGTTACATGTGATGAAGTGGAGTTCATGTAGGCCTCTGTCTGTAGTTGGCTGGTAGTTGGCTTTTTGTTAGTCAGTGTGGTGGCCTGGGTGAGAAGAACCACACAGCCCTGCACTTACGCCTTTGTGTTTAGGCAGAGTTTATAAAGGGCTCTGATGCACTGTATGAATGTATTTGCAGCTTGAGTTTCTCTGAGTGATAATGAGTGAATAGATTTGAATATTTCATAAAGATGTGGTAATTATATTTTATCATAAATATTTTATTTATTATAGTATAGATTAGAGTGGATAATTATTCAGTTTTGAGTTGAACTATAGGCTTTAAGATGCAGTTTTAGACCCAACAGGAATGCGCCAGCGTATGTGCAGTTAATACCTTCATATTGCTCATAACTTTTAATACAACTGTTGAGATGTCCACAGAATCCTCCTGATTCAGACTGACACTGTGTTTTTTAAATAAAGTCGGCATTGGTCCAAAGTCTGTCATGTCCTCTTTAATTCTTGTGGTTTTGATGCTGAAACTTCACACTTAACATATTTAGACAGTTGTAAACCTGAACAACAGATTTTTAACTTAACAGAAAACACCATGACATGCATCTAGGTTCCTTTAACCCAGTGATTCCCAACCTGGGGATTGGTACCCCTACTAGAGGTCGCCAAAGCTTTAGAGTGGGTCTTGAAAAAAAGGTCCAAGTTAGGGCTGAATGAAAATGAAATAATGCATTGCAATGGTCACAGAAAATGTGTTTTGAAATTGTTGAAAATAGATTAATAATACGTTTGTGATGTTTTTGTTGTGTAGTGAAATTTACCCAATGAATTAATAACCTAATTATCAGGGTTAGGGAGGTGAAGGCGGGGGGCCGTCAACATATCAACTGTAAAAAAGGGGGTCACTTGGAAAAAAGTTGGGAACCACTGCTCTAACCCACTGCAGCAGGTGTCTCTGTGCACCTGTCCTCTGCTCCTGAGCTGGGAAACCTGGCCAAACTCCCTTAACCTGGGTGTTCTCACCTACACCCACACTGCTGCTCCTACACCCTTCATTACAAAATAGAATACAAAATAGGCTACTCATAGAACTAAACATTTCACCTGTCAACAGACTTAACATACATTTAGTTTGGAAAAACAAACGGACAACCTGCAACAGCCACTTAGAACTGGCACCAGATGTTCTTGTAGCAAATGAAAATCAACTAAATAATCAAGTATTTTCTCAGAAATTTGCTAATCACGTTAAGATTATTATATACACTAACCTATAGCTAGAGCATAATTTTATGTGCGTGTCTGATGATGTTGTCAGAAAGCAGGGACACAACTAGGCAAGGAAACTAGTGAAAAATGCCTAAATGTTGCTTTGAAATGGGTTATGAAACTCCAGATCTCTGCTATGTTATTGTGATAGCTCCTGGCTTGTGTAAATACTTCCAGGTTTGTGTGAGACTGTGATAGAGCGTCACAAAGGAGAGGAATTAGGAAAGGGGAGTGCATCATTCTATCTTAACATTTTTTCAGCTTTAAACACTCTCTGCACTGATGTGTGTTTTTGTGAAGGGGCGTGACAGCAGCGGGACAGCGGGGAAGGAGGGCTCTTAAAGTGACAGAGACCTAATCTGAGTTTAACCTTTATCTTTGTTAGATGATGATAGTGATTATTTTCTAATACAAAGTCAAAACACAGATATAAATAAATACATTTAGAGCAGACTTTTTGTATAAATGCATGCATATCTGTTTACACCTATACAAACAAATAACACATCTACATACATGTACACACAATTATACTATTCCTTTTGAAATATGTAGTGTAATTTAATCAGTCAGAAGAATCCATCCAACATAATAGGGGTCATTCAGCAAAATAGTTTTTTTATCAGTCTGGAGAATGAGAACTAAAAATATAAAAAGTGTAGAGTATAAGTTAACTGTAGTCTATATATTATTTTTACATTGGAAAAGTATAAACATAGTATAAAAAGTATAACGTGTTAAACATTAAAATATAGATCTATTGCTTACATGCAAAACAATTCTACATTATATATTGTCAAAGTGTATTGCATTTTACTTTCAAATGTGTGATGTAGTCTGTAGTTTACAAAAATAACTTGACTGCCGAAATAAAGCTTATTGATTTTTGATTGATTTATGTTTTGTAAAATAGAACCTTATAATTCTAACTTAATTTTAAGTCCTCAGAATTAGAAGGTTCTATCTGTGAATGACCATTTCTCAAAAGTCCCACTTCAAAAGTTTCAAAGATTTAGGAATTATATATTTACAATCTCCTTAAGATGCAATTAATTCTCATGTATTAAAGAAATGTATTGCTCACATCAGTTTTGCTATTTTGGTGGTCAAATCTTTAATTGTGTAATTCTAAGGGGACGGTTTGACACTTTTTTACTCCAAGTCCCTGCTCTAAAACAGTGTTTCCCAACCAGGGGTACGAGGACCCCTAGGGGTACGCAACCACTTTGCAGGGATACTTGGAATTATTTTATAATATTTCCAAGATAAAAAACAAACAAACAAAAAAAAACAAACAATTTTGATCCTTTTATATTGAACTATATTGAAAACACAAGATCAAAAGAGAAGCTCAAGTCATTATATTTTGTTGCATGTTTTTATAGGTTTAATAGCTTAGGAGGTTAGGAAGTTTTTGTAGTCAATTTGTCATGAGTTAAAGAATATTATTTATCATTTTTAAGACAATTTTGAACATTAAAATATACACTAATTAAATGTAATATGAGTTTATATTGCTTTTTTATTTTATTTTATTTTATTTTTTGTTTTAGAGACAGGAAGATCATGTATTTATTTTGAATTTCAGTTTTACACATATTACAATACACATTTACAATAAATTAAGTATTGTACTAATTAAGACAGATGTTATTATTATTATTATTATTATTATTATTATTATTATTATTATTATTATTATTATTATTATTTAGTACAATTTTGGATAATTATCAACGCGTATGAGTGAGGGGGTACTCGTGATATGGCAAAAAAGCCCAGAGAGTACAACACGAGACAAAAAAGGTTGGGAACCACTGCTCTAAAAAAACTCCATCTGTAAGCAGGCCTCCACCACACGGGGGAGCTGTGCCGTTCCCAAACTCGGATTTCCTCGAAGAAGAACATTAAGTTACTCGACTCTTGCGCGAAAGAATAATATTTTTGCTCCAACAAAATCAGTCTGGGTTCACCACTCCAACCGGTCTCAGGTGGAATTTGATTTGATTCTACAAGTGTCCACGGACCTGAGGAAATACTAAAAAAAAGGCTTTCGGAGGTGTTTTTTTGTCATGGGCTAACTTTAGCATCTCTCTCCGTTAGCATTAGCCAACCGTTGCCCTTAACAACAGGGAGGAAGCCAAACAAACGAGCGGTCCCCTGTTAGCTCTGTTAGCTAACGCGGCTAAAGCCTGCCGGGGATGGCGGAGGACGGCAGACGGGCGGAGGAGGATGACCGCGGGCCCGGAGCCGCTTACCAGGTGTTCGTGGTGATGGAGAACCTGCTGGAGAAACTCAAACTGCTGCGGTACGAGGAGCTGCTGGCCAGGCACAACATGAAGCCCCTGTCCCGGTGAGATGGCCCAACACAGTCAGGGCATTACGCACCACAGAGGTCCGAGCCTCGGGATTTTAGTATTCCTTGACTAAACCAGGTATAAACCAGGCAATAAGCAGGACTTAAAACAGAACTAAACAAGGACTAACGCAGGTATAAATCAGGACTAAATCATGATTAAATCGGGATTAAAACAGAAAAAAATAACGTTACTCTAAACCAGGAGTTTCCTTATTTAGGAAAAAAACAGGACTAAACCAGGTCTAAATCAGGACTAAACAAGAACTAAATAAGGACTAAACCATCTGTAAACAAGGACTAAACCAGGACCAAACGAGCAACAAACCAGAAACAAGGATTAAACCACGTATAAACCAGAAAAATACTCTATACCTGGACTTGTTTAGGAAAAAGACAGGACAAAACCAAGACTAAACCGGGTTTAAACAAGGACCAAACCAGGACTAAATTGGCCGTCAACATCATATACCTCAGTAATTCCTGATCACATTATCATCAAATCACCTCTCTGTGATTGTGTCTCTGCCTGGAAAGTCATAGAAAAAGTGTGAGAACATGTCAGTCAGTCATGTGCTGTAACTAATATTACATGCTGTTTTTTTTTATTTGTTGTGTGTATGTTTATGAAAATTATGTTATGAAAAATGAAATGCCAAGAAAAGTGTTTAAAAAGTTTTTTTTTGTTTTTTTTTAATGAGTGTATTCACCTCTAATAATAGCTGTGCTAGCTGTAATGAAAATAAGGAAGGGAGAGGGTGAATGTTACTGTTCTCTTTACTCGGGGTGACCAGATGTCCCTAGTTAACTGTGACAGTCCCAGTTTTAGGCACCTTGTCCCATGTCCCAACACATATCTGTAAAAACACTCATATGTCCCAGTTTTCAACAAACCATGTCCCAGTTGTTCCCATTTTAATTTACAGAAAAGCATAGGAAACTTAAAACACATTTGTCTAAAGACTTTTGTCAGTAACATTATTTAAAATGTAATTATTTTGTATCAATAAATAGCCAAGATTCAAAACTTGAGCCCTAGGTTCATGTACGTTATTTACATGACAGAAAATTGTATGGCTTTCAGAAGCTTTTTTGTCAACTGGTGAATTCAAATGCACTGTTAAAAGTGAAAAAATGTGTCATAGGTTTTTGGCTCAAAACATCGGGTCACCCGATTCTTTACATATTTCTTTGAAGCGGAACTTAGTAACTGCTCATTTCATTGCTCTTTTTGCCTTTCTTTCCTCTATTAAGCTCCCCTTGCAGTTCGGAGTAGGCACTATTCACAAGAGTACTAGTCACAAGACTTCTGTGTGACCCCTCGCTCATCTTTACTTTCGTTTTCCCCTCCATGTATTCTGTACAAAGTTTTTTCTTCCATTTGGCCGCTCTGGCATGAAGAAAATCGAGAAATAAAGCCAACACTAGTTTGTTGTTTTGCTAACTGGGATGTGCTGCTTTCTCACGTGACCCAAGACTTCAGTGATTCCGGGTTGATGGCTCTCACTGTTGCAAGTGTCACTTTCAGCCCAGAGACCCCAGGGGGAGACGCTTCATTTACCCCACAACAACTCATTTAATCATCACACAGACTTTATTTAAGATAAAAAAAATTACTGAGTTTTGCTGTAAAAGTCTCCTATTCTGCTCTGTAGATTTTTTTTTTTTTTAGCTTTTTAACCATGTTTTAATGTTTTTGCCTGAAAAAATACATAGAGTAGCATTTTATTTCATTCACGCATGTTTTAGTTATCCTTGATGTCTCCTGAGGCACTGACTTTTTCCAAAGCTGAAAACACTCGGTCTTACAGCTTTACGTAGACACATGAAACCAGGAAGTGCTCCTGCGTGATTCTTAAAGTCCATACACTGTCTCCGGACTCGTTCTGATCATTTCAGAGCTTAAATCACTGTCACTATGAAGCAGTCAGCTTGTTTATCTATCTGTTAGCCTTAGGGCTGGGTACTGTTAAACTTTGTGGTGTTGAAATAAAAGTTACGACACTATTGGTATCGAAAAAATAAAATTAATTTTTATACCATACCACATTTCAATACCTAGTGGGACCTTTAATGTTCCTTTGGATGTATGAACCAAATTAGGGCTGGGACTTTAAAGGGGAACTCAGTAACTTTACCCATGGAGCTCCCCCTACAGCTCACTTTGGTGAAAAACACTGTCGTAAAACTCACTACGCAGCCCCCCCACATCCAGCCACTCACCGGGGCATGTGCATTTGTTTTTGTTGTTTTGTTTGCCTGTGAACGCAGCATGTGGAGAAATGTCTCAAGAGGTGGGCAGTGTCATACATTATGTTATAAATATACCAATATACATGCATTATACATTTTCATTGTGAAATTTGTGGCAAACCATAACTTCATGACAAAAATGGCTTATAAAAATGCATCTTTATTAGCGTATTAGTTTATATGATTGTGATATTGTAACATTTGACTAATTGTCCTTTACATTTTGTTATAATTCAGTTTTATGTTTTTACGCGATAGATAGCGCTAATTAATTAGTGCAAGTTAGTATAATTAGGTCAAAGACGACGTGTATGATTATGCTAACGTACTAATAACAGTAAGCTACACCACATTGACATTTCATGATAATACTGCAGGGATCTACCTCGACTTCAGCCTTGTCTCTTGAGTTTTCACCTCGGGCCATGGGAACCACCAGTGGTGCTAGGCCCAAAGCAAGAAGAGGTCGAAGGTTGGGGACGGGCACAACACGACCTAAGGACTTGACCTCTGAAGACAAGAGAAGGCTGCAGGATCTGCAGGAGCGGCGCATAGTTGAGGGCGCAAAGTTTATTCAGGTCAAAACTGTAACTTTAGTCTGTATTTTTTTTTTTAAAAGAGCCAGGGGAGGAGGAGAGGAGGGCAGTGAAGTGTCGTGCTTTATGTTTCTGATCAGCACTAAACTCAGATCCAATCACCTGTTTTCCCATCATGCACTGAGCCTCCACAGTTGCTCCAGATGAATTGCAGCAGCTGGCTCACACGGCTGGTCTCGTTTGGATCTCACGAGGTTTTGGTGACCGTCGCACTTGTGACTTGATGTCACAAGTGCGAGCAAGTCGGGAACAAGTCGGACACAAAGCTAACCGGCGTGCACTGCGCACAGACCAACACCGATCGAAACATCTCGAACGAGCCTGTTATTGCATGGGCGGTTTTCTGCCTAGAGCCAGCAGGGGGACATGATGGACGCTTCAACAACCCCACTACAAGTGATTTAACCATCATAAGGACTCTGAAACTGATTGAAAAATTACTTAGTTCCCCTTTAATACGTTAATCATGATTAACTAATTACAGAAAAATTAAAGTGTTAAAAAAAATTAACGCCATCAATTGCACTTGTCTGTGACAACACAGAACATTTCTCAGTGACCTAGCTTCTGGCGTACAGTAACCAGGGCTGGACATCCACACCAACCAAAACACCAAATGTGAGTGGATGTCAGCTTTGAACAGTTGGATAATGTGTCTATACGAGTGCACTGCAGGTAATGTCGAGGTCGGTCCACCTCCGCGCAACCAGTGCACGGCGTCGCTCCTTTTCTTTCACTTTCAAAAACGCTGCTTTAAGGTGCCGCTCACTGAGTCTCCGATCGTTCTCACAGCTGACTGACGCGCACAGGAGACAACAGTCCGTTGGGTTCAGATGTGAAGGCGAGAGGGGACAGGTCCACATGGAGGTCACACACGGGAGGCAGAGATCGATGCACAAATGCTGAATACTGCCTTAGTTGACTGTGGTTTTAGTTTGAAATCAAGTTAAAATATGCCAGAACATACAAATAAGCTCTTATATTTTATTTTTGATATATATGGTGCTATTTGATAAAAATTTGATTAATTACGATTAATTAATTACAAAGCCTGTAATTAATTAGATACATTTTTTCTTATCGAGTCCCACCACAAATAAATAACACAGATACTGGTTTTAGGCTACAGCTAAGAATTTAGCTCCAAAAATGTGTCTTTTATTGAATATTATAATTGTGTTTTATAATTGGAGAAGTTGAATTAGCTCACTATAGATATCAGAAAACCAGCTATTGTTTAAGAACTGTTATCAAAGAAATTTGAACAGTATCCAGCCCTAGTTAGCATCATGTTGCTAATAGCAGTGCTAAATAACCATTTTATGCTCTGTCTATTCCTCACTGTTGCCAGCAGGAGGTGAAAAGGTGCCACCTTATGAAAGGTGTCTAAAATAATTTCAAAAGGCCTTAAAAAAAGCATAAAATGTGACCTTTAATACATTGTACTTTGGCAGTGTATCTCAAGCTTACAGTCCAGACAAAAACATACATTTACCACCACCAGCGTCACTTCTGCACCTCAAGTTATTTACCTTCCAACAAATTATAGGTAGAAGATGAAGTTGTAAATGAAGTACAAAATTCGTTCATGAAAACATATGGATTTATAGGAAGAAACAAAAAGTCAACGTTTTGTCAATGTCCAAAACAACTGAATCCTTCCCTCTGTCATGGGTGTGCAGGCATTACTTCGTGTCCAGTGCGTACCTGGCGGCCAACCCTGGGGAGCAGTTCTTCATGTTCACGGTGCTGGCAGCGTGGCTCCTGAACGCGGCGGGACGGGCCTTCACCGAGCCTCAGGAGTATGACGAACCCAACGCCACCGTGTCCAACATCCTGGCAGAGCTCCGGGCTTTCGTATGTCACACCACATTCAGCCCATGCTTCCAACTCACTATTTGTCATTACATTTCTGTCAGACTGACTTGAATTCAGGAAGTTTGTCATTCTTGTGCAGATAGTTTAGTAAACACTCCATTATTACAGAAACGTTTTAATCCCAGTTCACCTCCTACTGTGCAGTTATTCACATGTAGATTTGGCAATGGTTTGACTCTGGATTCCTTTCCTGACACAACCATCTCCATTTATCTGGGCTTGGGACTAGTACAAGCTTTTTTAATCCCACAATCTCAACATTTACTGTAAAGGCTACATAAGCATCTGTAGATTTCCAGATCTTGTCACGTTGGAGCCTAATAAAACTAGGGCTGCACGATATGGAAAAAATATGATTTTTGATAACTATGTTGAAAATTAAGATAATATTATTACGATATTTCAAAATAGTGCTACTTTTCTGACAATAGTGAGTTAAATTCACTTAAAACTAAAATGTAAGTCCCTAGATTCACAAGTCAAAACAACGTGAAAATCAAAACATAATACAGACTAAACCAGGAATAAAACAAGGCAAAATTAGGAAAATTACCACTAAAACCGTTCTTTTAATACATTGGCCCATTACTGATCTTGCTCAAAAACATATATTACCATAAATTTTACAAAAAAATTACATAATATTACCACAATGTTTGAATTTATCATGCACAACAAATGCAGGCAAAAAGAAAACCTCCTAGGTGGTTAGTGGGAGACCCCTGACCCTCCTGCGCCCGTCGCACCCTTACTCACATCACACAAACAAAACATTCATTTCATTTTTTTGTTTAACCAGGTAAGTCATTATAACATGTGTTTAGTTATGTTAATAAGTAGAAATGGAAATGGTTCTTCACATAAAACCTTTTAGAAATGTTCTTAGCTTAACCCTCAAAATTATGGAGCTACATTTGTTTCAATAAAATGAATTGATGCAAAACTAAAATGAATTGTTGCAACAATAAATGTATTGATGTAACGAGAATGAGAATTTATTCAAAATGCCTGATTTGTGACTTGCATGCAGTGATTTTTGCAATTTGCAAATATATTTTTTGCAATTATTTCACTAATCAATCATGTTTGTCATTTATAAATCTGCAGTTTTGCATGTGAATAGTCCAATCTGCATTTGTGGATCACTCCATTTGTGCATTCATCACCTCTGCACAATTGGATCTTTTTGAGACATTTGTCCCACATTTTGAGACAGCAAGATTTATTTACAAAAGAAATTCTGTTCAAATGACAACCACTGGGAGTATGCAGCTTTATTGCAATCTGCAAATATAGCTGTTCTAATTATTTCAAAATAATTTGTGTTTTTCATTAATAAATCAGCATTTTGCATGTAAATAGGTGATTATGCATTTGTGGATTGCCCTGTGTGCGCATTCAGCCCTTCCAATGCGCAAATTCATCACTTCTGCGCTTGTGGATCATTTTGGGACATTCGTTGCGCATTTTGAAACAGCTTTGGATTGATTCAAAGGAAATCCTGTTCCACTGACAACCACTGTTGGCATTTTCACTGATGTCTTTGGATACAGACCAACCACCAGAGACCAGCAGCATGTGCTGTTGTTAGCTGATGAATGGTAGTGGTCACAGCTTACGCGCATTGAATTATGGCAGGACGTCAGTCTATGTCTGTGTCTGTACCCAAATTGATCAGTAATATTGGAAATATTGAAATTAGAAATTTGCATGGTAAAATTAAACCAGATACGGCTTTTTGAATGCAATTTTTGTCTTTTTAATGAAATAAAATGTTATATTCAACTTTTCTTTGCTCTCTGTCTGCCGGACATAATCAACCTGGGTCGCGATGCTACATTTGAGATTTTGGCAAAAAGTTACTGTATGGACTATTGATATGAGGGTGTTGAATCGTATCGAATCGTATTGTTCCAAATTAGCCAATATCGTTCTTGAATTGTAGCAAAACAATTCTAATTGATATGAACCTAACCCAAAAGCATAAACATTTTTTATGGCACAAACGATTGAGTCACTTTTCCTTCAGTTTTGTGTCTGATGGGATGCCAGCACAGGCTTAAATTTTCATACTGTAACATTGAATCGTGACTTAAGGTGGCCTGTTTGTTTGCAGGGGGTTAAGGTAGACTTTCCTCCATCCAAACTGAAGTCTGGCTCTGGAGAGTATGTATGCTTTGTGCTGGACCGACTGGCTGAAGAGGCGCTGAAGAGGAGGGGCTTCTCCTTTAAACGGTGTGTTCACTGACCGGACAGGGCGTGGGACTGGAGCGCTCATGGGCAGACTCTGACGTGCACTGTTGTTCTGTGTTCAGGCCCATTTACCCAACTGAGACCACTGAGGAGGAGGAGCTGATGGAGGACGATGCAGAGCTGACTCTGAGCAGAGTGGAGGAGGAGATCGTGGTGCGTTTCACAAATACTCAGTAGAATTAAAACATTAGGCTCAAAAAAGAAGAGAGGTGAGTGCTTCAGGGGCCACAAATCAAAGGTAAGGCCACAAAAATCTGTTGAAACAAAGTCCTTTAGTAAATAATGGATGTCAGTGCTTTTCGACAAAATATCAGGTTATTCAGCAGAGAATGCTGCTCATAAATAATCTAGGATTTGGGTAAAAAAAAAAGTTCGGGCCTGGCAACAGGTACAAATATTTTCATAAACATACATGTTTTCAATAATTTCTTACAAAGAATTAGCTGCTATATATTGTGTCTACAAAAGTACTTTTGCGCTTTCCTAAAATAAAGTCATTATAATAATAATATTATTTCTTACACTAGAATTGGTCTGAAACAACTAATTGGATTAATCAATTATAATTAATTATTAAAATAATCATCAACTAATTTAGTAATTGCCATCTGGAGTCTGAAAGTCTGGAGTCTGATATACACTAAGAGAAGAGGTAGTAAAGCCACAAAAATAATAAAATAGAATACAGTTTGAGAGAGAGAGAGACCGCTCAAAACCAGTGTCTCATGTTCTGAGACAGTGGCTTGTATTAAAAGCAGCAGAATTAACACCACCAGCAGTCAGAGTTAGAACAAGAGTTAATCAAGTATTTTTTTTCTTAAAACAGGCATTCAGAGCAATCTTTTTTTTTTTTTAATCTTTATTTGATAAGAATAGAAAATTTACCTTTTTATTTTATTTGAAATATAATTGAAATAATTGCTCTTTGAAGAAACAAACCTTGTTGTGTTCTGGACTTAACTTGAGGACATTTTCACAGATTGGACCTCAGTGAATGTTTATTTATATCAGGGCTGAGCTATGGATGCAGGCAGCTTTTTGGACTTTTAGAGGAGCATGAGTGAACATGGTCCCATAGGGTCTGCCCCTGTCAGGCTCAGTCTGGGCAGAGTTTTGAAAAAGAGTTTGAGACTTGAGGAGAGAGATCCATGAGTTTTGTCCTGACAAAGGAAAGTTCTCAGATGCAGCCTGGAGCTAGCATTTTGTTGATTTGACTGACTGTTAGTGAACTAAACACTAATACAGCTAAATGCACATTTGATCTGAATGATCTGTTTTTGTTGTTAATGTTGTTTTGGTAAATGCTGAAATTTCCTGTGTTCTTTTTGCATTTGCCTGCCTAGTGTAAATAGATACACAGTTGTTATTGAGCACAAGTGTTGTTAGTGTTGACCTGGCCCTCCACAACCGGGCCAGATTCAAATGTGGCCCTCAGGTAAAACTAATTTCCAACCCCTGATATAGACAAATTGTCAGAGTCCAGACTCGAACCCACAATGCCGACACTTGCTATTGTTTATTTTTTTGCCAGGTCAAAATGTTAAAAATCCCAATGTTTTGGGGGCTTCCTCTAAAATGTTCTCTGTATGTTTGCTCAGGAGGAGGCTGAGGAGGAGGAGGAGGATGTGATGGACCTGGACACTCTGAAGCTGCGCTCCACTCACACTGTAAGAGGTGCAGCAGTGGGACCAATGCTCTCAAATGTTTTGGGTTATTTTAAAGTGATGCTGTGTGTCCCAACAGGAGCTGGAGTCGAGGCTGAAGCCAGAGGAGATCATGGAGTCCACGGTGGACGCTGCAGAGTGGAACCTGGAGGTTGAGAGGGTCTTACCTCAGCTCAAAGTCACCATCCGCTCCGACAACAAGGTTAGCACCAGACAGCAGACATCACTGTGGATCTGTCCAAGCTGCTCTCACGGTCAGTAAGGACAGTGGTTTGGTGATATTCTATGTGTTGTTTTTCTTCAGGACTGGAGGATACACGTGGACCAGATGCACCAGCACAGAGATGGCATCAACTCCTCATTCAGAGACACCAAGGTGTGCTACTGACCTCTGTGGGAGACCAGTGCCCTCTGCTGGACTCACCTGGAGATGAATATTCACCGACTCAAAATGAGATGGCACAGCTTGTCCATAAAATCTCTTTACAATAACAAAAAAAAATACAAAATGAACAGACAAATATTTGGAAATTATTACAAAATAAGGAGTAGATATTGAAGTTTTTTGCCTCATTTTATCCACCTCTATATGGGAAGCATTAGTTGCATGAAGCACATCAGGACGATACTGGATTTCTTGCCATGTTCGCTGTAGCAGAGCCTCATCAGTGGTGATCACACAGCACACATTCACCTTTGGACGATCTCTATGAAGTTCCCGAGTCACATGGAGCTGTTCTGATCCCAGATTCTCACATTATGTGATTCAGTTTCCCTGAAACTCATCACTAAAACAAACTTGGGTGAGGAACGTTTCATCCTCAGAAACTGGTTCCAGTGTTAACTGCAAACTCTTATGGTCTTAGTTTATCATTTGGTTTGAGTGCAAGCTGTAAGTGTTGCGCTGTAAGCGTACAATCACAAGTTCTTGTGTAGGACTTTGTGCACTGTTGAATGTGGAGCTGTAACTGTCAGCAGCAGTACGTATGTGATTAAAAACTTTGATAACCACCGAGTACATAGAACACATCTGATTAAGATATCTCATCAAATTCTGCGACAAGCTGGCCCCTGTCCAGAGTGTACCTCGCATAAAGCCCAAAGTTACTGGGATAGGCTCCCGTCACCCATGACCCCTAATGGGAATAAGTGGAAGAAGATGAATGAATTAATATCTCATCAAATTGCATTTGAAATAGATTTTTGAAATTGTAATGAGACTTAATGGACACCCTGTATTTTTTTCAAGAAATGGTTTAGGTCCTTTTGCGAATAAAATGTGGTTTTAGGACTGTCCACTGTCCTGATTTTGGAGTGAGCTTTGTATAAGTCATGTGTTTGTGCAGAGTCACTTGGACAAACTGCAGGAGGACATCAGTAAAACTTTGGAGAAGGTCAGCAGCCGAGAGAAGTACATCAACAACCAACTGGAAGGACTCATCCAGCAGTACCGCAGCGCGCAGGCAAAACTCCGACAGGTCAGTGAACACACCAAGCTAAACTCAGGTTTCCCCAAGAGCTAACGGCGCTAGTGCTAACTTGCTGCTCCGTGCCAAAGTTTTGTGAGCCTTACAGACAGAAGCTGGTGCTATTGCAGTGTGTCTGTCTCTTGTGCCACAGTTTACAGTATAACTTCAAATTTTTGTTAAACATATCAGTGTTGAACACTGCCTTAAAAATGCAAACAAAATTAAATTAAAACAAAGGTACATGTATCTCAAACAAAGTGCTCGCCTCTAGAACAGTGATTCTCAACCTTTCTTGTTTTGTGTACCCCCTAGGCTTTTGTGTCAAATTCAAAATAAACAGTTAATAATCTGCCTGCCTTTAAATTCAAGGTTAAAAATATAAATTCAGTCTACAATATAAACTCTGTTACATTTACTTACATCTGAAACTCATGACACTCACTAAGACAAAAAATCTAAATCATTTGAATAAATCCCCCTTAAAACAATCTATTAAACCTAGAAAAATATGTAAATAAAATATTTTAAAAAATCTTTAGCAGTTTTACTAATATTTTCTTATCCAGGGTAGCCTCGAGTTCTTAAAAGCATTAAAAAGGTATTAAATTTGATTGCGTCAAAATCAAGACCTTAAAAGTATTAAATATTATGAGTACGTATTAAATTTTGTTCATATAGGCCTTAAAATTTGTCATGTATTTTGAAGAAATGTTATCATTTGAAATGCTTAATTCATTTTTCTTTTTTTATGCAGCACTGGAGTTCTTTCATCAGTGTTAAACATTTAAAATAAAACCCTTGAGTTTCAGAGAGTAGTACGGATAATTCTTGAGAGTCAGTTCATACAGATTGTATTATGTTCTGTTGTTGACAATGCTGGCATTAAATTTCACTTTAAGTGGCATTAAAAAGTCTTTAAAAGGTCCTAAATTTCACAAGACAAAACCTGGAACTACCCTGTTATCACTTGTGAAATAAATTATGAAATAACTCCAAAGTGCTTGAATATTTACAGTGGGGCAAAAAAGTATTTAGTCAGCCACCAATGGTGCAAGTTCTCCCACTTTAAAAGATGAGAGAGGCCTGTAATTTTCATCATAGGTATACCTCAACTATGAGAGACAAAATGAGAAAAAAAATTCCAGAAAATCACATTGTCTGATTTTTAAAGAATCTATTTGCAAATTATGGTGGAAAATAAGTATTTGGTCACCTACAAACAGCAAGATTTCTGGCTCTCACAGACCTGTAACTTCTTCTGTAAGAGGCTCCTCTGTCCTCCACTCGTTACCTGTATTAATGGCACCTGTTTGAACTGGTTATCTATATAAAAGACACCTGTCCACAACCTCAAACAGTCCCACTCCAAACTCCACTGTGGCCAAGACCAAAGAGCTGTCAAAGGACACCAGAAACAAAACTGTAGACCTGCACCAGGCTGGGAAGACTGAATCTGCAATAGGTAAGCAGCTTGGTGTGAAGAAATCAACTGTGGGAGCAATTATTAGGAAATGGAAGACATACAAGACCACTGATAATCTCCCTCGATCTGGGGCTCCCCGCAAGATCTCACCCCGTGGGGTCAAAATGATCACAAGAACGGTGAGCAAAAATCCCAGAACCACACGGGGGACCTAGTGAATGACCTGCAGAGAGCTGGGACAAAAGTAACAAAGGCTACCATCAGTAACACACTACGCCGCCAGGGACTCAAATCCTGCAGTGCCAGACGTGTCCCCTGCTAAAGCCAGTACATGTGCAGGCCCGTCTGAAGTTTGCTAGAGAACATTTGGATGATCCAGAAGAGGACTGGGAGAATGTCATATGGTCAGATGAAACCAAAATAGAACTTTTTGGTAAAAACTCTACTCGTCGTGTTTGGAGGAGAAAGAATACTGAGTTGCATCCAAAGAACACCATACCTACTGTAAAGCATGGGGGTGGGAACATCATGCTTTGGGGCTGTTTTTCACAAAGGGACCAGGGCGACTGATCCGTGTAAAGGAAAGAATGAATGGGGCCATGTATCGTCAGATTTTGAGTGAAAACCTCCTTCCATCAGCAAGGGCATTGAAGATGAAACGTGGCTGGGTCTTTCAGCATGACAATGATCCCAAACACACTGCCCGGGTAACGAAGGAGTGGCTTCGTAAGAAGCATTTCAAGGTCCTGGAGTAGCCTAGCCAGTCTCCAGATTTCAACCCCATAGAAAATCTTTGGAGGGAGTTGAAAGTCCGTGTCGCCCAGCGACAGCCCCAAAACATCACTGCTCTAGAGGAGATCTGCATGGAGGAATGGGCCAAAATACCAGCAACAGTTTGTGAAAACCTTGTGAAGACTTACAGAAAACGTTTGACCTGTGTCATTGCCAACAAAGGGTATATAACAAAGTATTGAGATGAACTTTTGTTATTGACCAAATACTTATTTTCCACCATAATTTGCAAATAAATTCTTTAAAAATCAGACAATGTGATTTTCTGGCTTTTTTTTTCTCATTTTGTCTCTCATAGTTGAGGTATACCTATGATGAAAATTACAGGCCTCTCTCATTTTTTTAAGTGGGAGAACTTGCACAATTGGTGGCTGACTAAATACTTTTTTGCTCCACTGTATAGGGGTCCCTGTACCGCTGGTTGGGAAACACTGCTCGGCAATATGAGCCTGGGACCTTGGACCCTTATGACCCCTTTTCCATTTCTCTTAATATCCACACCATGATAAAACAGCTCCCTACCATCAGCCCTACTCTTTTTCAGACCCAACAAATACACCGCCCTGTTTAATGATGAAAAATACAATAGTTATTTTGTTCAAATACTGTTTTATCATATTTTATTTGTTCCATTTTCACCAAAAACAGTTTTATTTTAATGTATTTGTTACTTCCTGAAGATTATGAGGCTCAGTACTATGTGTGGCCTCCACGTGCCTGTATGACCTCCCTACAACACCTGGGCATGCTCCTGATGAGGTGGTGGATGGTCTCCTGAGGGATCTCCTCCCAGACCTGGACTAAAGCATCCACCAACTCCTGGACAGTCTGTGGTGCAACGTGGCGTAGGTGGATGGAGCGAGACATGATGTCCCAGATGTGCTCAGTTGGATTCAGGTCTGGGGAACGGGCGGGGCCAGTCCATAGCATCAATGCATTCGTCTTGCAGGAACTGCTGACACACTCCAGCCACATGAGGTCTAGCATTGTCTTGCATTAGGACGAACCCAGGGCCAACCGCAGCAGCATATGGTCTCACAAGGGTCTGAGGAGCTCATCTCGGTACCTAATGGCAGTCAAGCTACCTCTGGCGAGCACATGGAGGGCTGTGCGGCCCCCAAAGAAATGCCACCTCACACCATTACTGACCCACTGCCAAACCGGTCATGCTGGAGGATGTTGCAGGCAGCAGAACGTTCTCCACGGCATCTCCAGACTCTGTCACGTCTGTCACATGTGCTCAGTGTGAACCTGCTTTCATCTGTGAAGAGCACAGGGCGCCAGTGGCGAATTTGCCAATCTTGGTGTTCTCTGGCAAATGCCAAACGTCCTGCACAGTGTTGGGCTGTAAGCACAACCCCCACCTGTGGACGTTGGGCCCTCATACCACCCTCATGGAGTCTGTTTCTGACCGTTTGAGCAGACATGCACATTTGTGACCTGCTGGAGGTCATTTTGCAGGGCTCTGGCAGTGCTCCTCCTGTTCCTCCTTGCACAAAGGAGGAGGTAGTGGTCCTGCTGCTGGGTTGTTGCCCTCCTACAGTCTCTTCCACGTCTCCTGATGTACTGGCCTGTCTCCTGGTAGCGCCTCCATGCACTGGACACTACGCTGACAGACACAGCAAACCTTCTTGCCACAGCTCGCATTGATGTGCCATCCTGGATGAGCTGCACTACCTGAGCCACTTGTGGGGGTTGTAGACTCCGTCTCATGCTACCACTAGAGTGAAAGCACCGCCAGCATTCAAAAGTGACCAAACAGCAGCCAGAAAGCATAGGAACTGAGAAGTGGTCTGTGGTCACCTCCTGCAGAACCACTCCTTTATTGGGGGTGTCTTGCTAATTGCCTATAATTTCCACCTGTTGTCTGTTCCATTTGCACAACAGCAGTGAAACTGATGTCAATCAGTGTTGCTTCCTAAGTGGACAGTTTGATTTCACAGAAGTGTGATTGACTTGGAGTTACATTGTGCTGTTTGAGCAGTGTACCCAGAGATTTTATTTATATATATATATATATATATATATATATATACTGCGACAAGCTGGCCCCTGTCCAGGGTGTACCCCGCCTACGGCCCAAAGTTACTGGGATAGGCTCCAGTCATCCGCGACCCCTAACGGGAATAAGCGGTAGAAAATGAATGAATGAATATATATATATATATATATATATATATATATATATATATATATATATATATATATATATATATATATATATATATATATATATAAATTGGCCTCTCGCCCTCCGCGGGCAGTTTCATCCATCCAAGCTCAGGTCCTCTACCAGAGGCCTGGGAGCTTGAGGGTTCTGCGCAGTATCTTTGCTGTTCCTAGGACTGCACTCTTCTGGACTGAGATGTCTGATGTTTTTCCTGGGATCTGCTGTAGCCACTCTTCCAGTTTGGGGGTTACTGCCCCAAGTGTTCCGATGACCACGGGCACCACTGTTGCCTTCACTTTCCAGGCCTTCTCAAGTTCTTCTTTGAGGCCTTGGTACTTCTCCAGTTTCTCGTGTTCATTTTTCCTGATGTTGCAATCGCTTGGTATTGCGATGTCAACCACAACGGCTTTCCTCTGCTGTTTGTCCATCACCACAATGTCCGGTTGGTTTGCCACTACCATTTTGTCTGTCTGGATCTGGAAGTCCCACAGGATCTTAGCTCGGTCATTCTCTATCACCTTTGGAGGTGTTTCCCATCTTGACCTCAGGACTTCCAGACTGTACTCTGCACAGATGTCCCTGTACACTATACCAGCCACTTGGTTATGACGCTCCATGTATGCTTTCCCTGCCAGCATCTTACACCCTGCAGTTATGTGCCTGATTGTCTCAGGGGCCTCTTTGCACAGTCTGCACCTGGGGTCTTGTCTTGTATGGTAGATCTGGGCCTCTATTGCTCTGGTGCTCAAGGCCTGCTCCTGTGCAGCCATGATCAGTGCCTCTGTGCTGTCCTTCAGTCCAGCCCTTTCTAGCCATTGGTAGGATTTCTGGATATCAGCCACTTCAGTTATCTGTCGATGGTACATCCCATGTAGGGGCTTTTCCTCCCATGATGGTTCCTCGTCCTCTGTTTTCCACTGCCTGAGACATTCACTGAGAACTTCATCTGTTGAGGCCATCTTCCTGATGTAGTCAAGGATCTTGGATGTTTCATCCTGGACAGTGGTTCTGACACTCACCAGTCCTCTGCCTCCTTCCTTGCACTTAGTGTACAGTCTCAGGGTGCTGGATTTGGGGTGGAACCCTCCATGCATGGTCAGGAGCTTTCGTGTTTTCACATCTGTGGTCTGAATCTCTTCCTTTGGCCAACTTATTATTCCCGCAGGGTATCTGATGACCGGCAGGGCCTAGCTGTTGATTGCCCAGACTTTGTGCTTGCCATTGAGCTGACTCCTTAGGACATGCCTTACTCATTGGAGGTATTTGGCTGTGGCTGCTTTTCTTGTGGCCTGTTCCAGGTTGCCATTTGCTTGTTGGATTCCAAGGTACTTGTAGCTGTCCTCAATGTCTGCTATTCTGCCGTCTGGGAGTGGGACCCCTACTGTATGGACTACCTTCCCTCTCTTTGTCACCATCCGCCCACACTTCTCAAGTCCGAATGACATTCCGATGTCATTGCTGTAGATCCTGGTTGTGTGGATCAGTGAGTCAATGTCTCTCTCGCTCTTGGCGTACAGCTTGATATCATCCATGTAGAGGAGGTGACTGATGGTGGCCCCGTTCCTGAGTCGGTACCCATAGCCAGTCTTGGTGATTATCTGGCTGAGGGGGTTCAGACCTATGCAGAACAGCAGCGGGGACAGAGCATCTCCTTGGTATATCCCACATTTGATGGACACTTGTGCAATTGGCTTGCAGTTGGCCTCAAGGGTGGTCTTCCACTGCCTCATCGAGTTTGCAATGAAGGCTCTTAGAGTCCTGTTGATGTTATACATCTCCGAGCATTCCATGATCCATGTGTGTGGCATTGAGTCATAGGCTTTCTTGTAATCAATCCAGGCAGTGCACAGATTAGTGAGTCTGGCTTTGCAATCCTGAGCCACTGTTCTATCTACCAGCAGCTGGTGTTTAGCTCCTCTGGTGTTTTTACCAATGCCCTTCTGTGCTGTGCTCATGTATTGATCCATGTGCCCACTTATCTTAGTCGCTATGATGCCTGACATAAGCTTACATGTGGTGGGGAGACAGGTGAGACAGGGGAGAGGTGCGGCTGTTCCCTTTAGGGGATCCCTCTGGATCAGGATTGTCCGCCTTTCCAGTATTGTTCAGTCTCCAGCCTTGGCGGGTCTGCTCTGTTGTTATTACCTTGCCACTGAGAGTACACTTTAGCTGGTTGAGTTGAGAACAGCCAGTTTATTCGCCTTGCTTCGATTTCTCTCGTGTACCATTTAGTCGGGTGGCCAAGGCTTGGAGTCTTTGCTTGGCAGTTTCCAATGCTTCAGGTATGGACATCTTGCTGTACCTCTTGGGTGCTTGTTGTTTCATTTTCCCATCATGCACTGAGCCGTGCAGCCTCCGCAGTTGCTCCTGATGAACTGCGGCTCAGACGCTGGCCTCGTTTGGATCTCATGAGCTTTCGGTGACCGTCGCACTTGTGGCATCAGAGCAAGTCGGGAACAAGTGTCAGAGTGAGTGGTTCTCTGTCTGTGTTCGTCTCTGTGTCAGCCCTGTGACAAGCTGTCCCCTGTCTGGGTGTACCCTGCCTACGGCCGAAAGTTACTGGGATAGGCTCCAGTCTCCCGCGACCCCTAACGGGAATAAGTGGAAAAAAAGGAATGAATGAGAATATATATATATATATATATATATATATATATATATATATATATATATATATATATATATTCTTTTTTTTTCAGGTACTGTTTTGGTACTATTGTAAAAAAATAACAATATCCAGTCCTAATCAGTTGTGTCTGTATTTCAGGCAAAAGACCGCTACCAACAGGCGAGTGGAGGGGTCACAGAGAGAACCAGAGTCCTGGCTGAGGTCAGTGAATGCACCATCAACAGAAGTTATTATTTTGTTGGAAAAGAAAGAGTTGTGAATGTGTCTCATGTGTGGTTCAGATCAGTGAGGAGCTGGAGAAGGTGAAGCAAGAGATGGAGGAGAAGGGGAGCAGCATGTCGGACGGAGGTGGGACTGGTTTAGTCTGGAGGTACAGTAATCCCTGTTTGGACCTGGTTAATGAGCTGTAAATCCCTGTCCAGCCCCGGTGGTGCGCATAAAGCAGTCTGTGATGAAGCTGAAGCAAGAGACGCAGCAGATGGAGGTGAGGATGGGCGTGGTGGAACACAGCCTGCTGCAGGCCAAACTCAAAGAGAAGAGCAACATGACCCGGGACATGCACCACGTCCCAGAGAGCACCCCCGGACATTTCAACTGAGGACACTACACCCAGAGAACACCCCAATGTGATAAACAGAGATAATCCAAAGCAAGCACAACTGCAGTTTTTGATAAGACTCTTTGGTGAATTCTTATTGTAAACATATTTCTAAACATATGATGAGAATACAAATGTAGACTGATGTTTTGGAGATTAAAACAATTTATTTTGAGATTACTGTCTCCGTTTTATGTCTAATAAACTTTGCTTTTAGAACAAATTCGCTTTGATGATTAAATCTGATAAACATATAACTGATTAAAGAATATGCATATTTAACTAGAGAAACTAAGCTGTGCTTAAAGTCATTTTACATAAACCGTTGCGATTGGTCAGAATTATTTTCTGAGGAAGACTAATTGGGAGAGGTTCCAGCCCCACTTCATTTTTCTAGAGTTATAATTTATAAACAAACTAATTGTTGATGCTGTTTAATTGGTTCCTTGTTGCGCAGTCCTGTTGATATGGAGAAAAATGAAGACCAGTTCAGGGTCAGCATCATAGTTGCAGCAATATGATCATGAACAGCTCATGGAAATGATATGAAATGAAATAATATCTCAGCTGTGTTATTATTAAATCTTATTGTCTGGAGCCTCTGTCACAGCCTAAAGCTTAAAGTGCTCCGGCACCGGCCGGATTTCCGGCGTGTGGCGCTTGACTGCAAAAAAAAGAAAAAAGATTACATCCAAACTTAGAGATTTCTAGAGATTTAAATGAACACAGCTTTCATTCACAAAATTGTTAGCTTATAAGTAGTGATGGGCAGATGATACCTCGGTGTGTGTGTATCACACTGTTAACCAGCTCAGCTAGGGTAAAGGGAAGTAACACAACCAAGATGTAAAATGGTAAATTAAAGTTGGCAATTTATTTCTAAGGGAAGTGTAAGTGGACAGTAACAAAAGTGCCTCCAAGGGCAGATTGTCTACACAGACAATATTAACAATAAATGCAAAAATAGAAAAAGGAGACTCCAGTACAGAGTGTAGGCGTAAGGATAACTAAAATAAAAATAGTACAATTTTTATACAGTCACAAAACCCTAGTGACCCTAGTGTCTCAATTAAACAAAAGTAACAAGTCACTCACTAGAGTTATACAGGCTAGAGTGACGAACCGAGAGACACAGCACAGTCAGAGGCCGAGCTGTTCACAGAGTCCCAGCCGCGCGGCCGGCTCGTGGGCGTTCACTTTTATTGGGAGCAGCCTTGGCAGGTGGAAACTCCGGATTGGTGCAGGGTTAGAGTGCCGGACCAATCAGTGGCGCCGCCAGCAGGAGCCAACCAGGGTCAGGTAGAAAGGCTGGGCCACCAACCAGAGCCAGGAACCCAAGCAGCAGTTGTTGCATACAAAATAAGACAGGTTACTGGGACATGTGGGGAGCACGGGTCGGGGCCCAGGCCAAGGGCCGTAACAACACTTTCCCCTCAAGATACAGATCTATGATTGTATCATATAAAATACAATAAGGAAGTAACTAAACTAAAATGTAGCCATATTTACACTCTGGACAAGGCATCAGCAATTACGTTTTCTGACCCTTTTTTGTGGTGAATCTCCAAATTGAAGTCTTGCACCATCAGCGCCCACCGCATGAGTCGTTGGTTGTGGTTATACATGCGTGACAAGAAAACAAGTGGGTTATGATCGGTAAAAACAACCACAGGCAGAGAGCTGGACCCAAGGTACACTTCGAAGTGCTGGAGAGCGAGCAACAGTGACAACGTCTCTTTCTCTATGGTGGAATAGTGGAGTTGGTGTTTGTTAAATTTACGCGAAAAGTAGTCTATTGGATGATCTACTCCATGGTCATCCTCCTGCATCAGGACCGCACCAGCTCCAACAGCACTGGCATCAGCCTCCAACTTATAGGGTTTAGAGGAGTCAGGAGCACTGAGTACAGGGCCATGACACAGGAGAGTTTTAACGCTGTCAAATGCGTGTTGACACTCAGGGGCCCACTGGAACTCTATTTTGGGACTTAACAAGTTTGTTAATGGCAAGACAACAGAGGACAAGTTTCGGCAGAAACTGCGGTAGTAGCCTACCATGCGCAGCGCGCGCCGAGTGGAAGGCGGAGGATACGCGGCTACAGCGGTGACTCTAGCTTCGATGCTGAGACAGCAGGCTCACCTGCCAGCAAACATGCCACAAATTTGTGGCAGCTGCTGCTACTAGAGCGACCTGCCACGGCAGCTGCCACTCTGAGAGACACCTGTCGTGGCAGCTGCTACTATTAGGAGTACATGCCGCGGCAGCTGTCGCATGTACGTGTACTTATAGTAGGTCTACTACTACTACTACCACTACTACATTTACCAGAAATACAAGTAGGTATCACTCTTAAATGCATTTGACAATTTGAAACTATTTGATGACTTCTAATGGTAAATATTACACTATTACTATCAGTGTTTATTTTATTATTTATTTTTTAGATTTTATTTTACTTCATTTTAAATAATTTCACTTCGTGCCTTGCACTACATTCTTGTTGAACTGTTAAAAGAAAAATGTCTATGCTTGTAAAGATATATTATGCAAAAAATAGCTTATTTTCAGTGTCTTTTGAGTGTATAATTTTAGTGTTGAAATGGGAAAAGCAAAAACTGACTCAGCTGTACTCAGTCCACCCTACTACTACTACTACTACTACCACAAATACCCCTACTAGTAGTACTGCTAATACTAGTACTAGTAGTAGCGGTACTACTTGCAGTTGAACAAGATGAACATTTATTTAGCAGCTCATGCAGCCGAAGTTCACATGTGTTAAGTGGTTCTCCTTCTACTCATGTATCACTCAAACAGTGCTAGTCTAAACAGCAGCGACTCCTAGTGGCAAACACTACAATAGCCACTGATCATAACACTTTTCTGTCAATGTATGTACACAAAAACATTCTGGGAAAACCTTTTGGACTGGCTTTGTCCGAAAAATCAGCTACAGGATACTCTTACTCTGGACAATATATTTTTGGGATCAACCTGAAGAACTAACAAATGGACTATGCCTTAAATAATTTACTGTTACTTTCAAAATTCTTTATTCATACTTCAAAATGGAAAAAAGTAAAGCCTATTCACAGTTTTTAACAGACAACGTCATGAAAACTATGTAAATGCTTTAAAATGTATGAAATGTAAGGGACAGTATCACTCTTAAATGCATTTGACAATTTGAAACTATTTGATGACTTCTAATGGTAAATATTACACTATTACTATCAGTGTTTATTTTATTGTTATTTATTTTTTAGATTTTATTTTACTTAATTTTAAATAATTTCACTTCGTGCCTTGCACTACATTCTTGTTGAACTGTTAAAAGAAAAATGTCTATGTTTGTACATTGTACAATACTTGTACAAATTTTTTTTAACCTACTGCTTACAGCTGCTGAGCGCTAGAGGGCGCTGCTATCCGTAAACATAACACAAATCATCATAGAAATTAAAGCACTGACCCCTTGTGGTAACACAGGAGAATTACACCAGCAGTAAAACACTCACCTGAAAGCAACCATTATAGTGACATCAAATACAGGGACAGAATACTACAGGAACAAACTTCTGCTAACATATAAAATTATCAATATGTTATATTAGCCCATCTTAATATAGTCAATCATTAAAATAGCAAATGCCAAAACCTGTTTAATGTCCTGTTCTGAGATATGTAGATGACAGAGATGAAGGCTGATGCTTATGGCACTGATATGTATTATAAAAACTATGATACCCCCACATATTCCACTAATATTCATTTCTTACTGCTTTGTGCATTTTGTTTATTGTGTACATTACAGTACAGTTTGAATTATGGTCCTTCAAAATTGACAACCTGTGTAAGATATTTCTAAATGGTGACAGTGTAATGAAAATAAGCGCTTCTTTTAAACCTGAAATAATATGCAGTCCAATGAGTCTTTCAATGTAGTGTTCATGTTACAGCTAGAACAACTGAATACTGTATGTGGAGGAATTAGTACTTTTCCCACAAAATAAACTTTTGAATGTAGAAAATCTCAAACATGAACTGAAAATAAGATCTGATTTCAAAAACACAACAGCTGCTGAAAGTTTAACTGACAGTTCTTTATTTTGTTGATCCAGATATTTGTTTTAAATGTAAAAGTCCTTAAATGTCTCTGTGGTCTTGTGGTCAGCTTTCCTCCATCCCTCCATCACATGGATATCATCTGGAGACACTGGTGCAGTAGGTCTTCTTCTTTCTTCTTCTTTCCTCCTCTGCATCCACAGCAGCGTTCAAAGCCTTCAGGTACTCACAGCTTTATCAACAACTACAAAAGAGGTTTCACATCAGGGTCAGACGTTCTAATACAAAAGCAGTGGTGAGTCAGAAGAGGTTTTTGTCTTACCACTGTTGGCTGGTTCCTGTGGTTCCTGTGGTTCCTGTGGATCTGTGTTCTTCTGGCTCACCAGGAAAATCACTTTTAGGCTCCTTTCAGAAAACAAAACAAAAGTGTCTGACTCCACTGTTACACCACTGTAACCATTGAGATTAGAGACTGGAGGTGGTCCACTCACTTGTGTTGAATGAAGATCTGTTGTTGGTCCAGGACTTTGTATCCTCTTCACCTGAACTGATGATCTTCTGGACAGGTCACACTCACACAGGGCAAGATCTCCACTCCACGTTTTTAGATGGTAAACAAACAGGAGCCACAGAGACACAGCTCTGGAAAAACAAATAATCACAGAAATAATTCATTACATACTAGAATAAAACTGTTCAAATAAGAATAAGTAATGAAGTGGTTGTCTCACCAGTGATGTTCTGTTCTTCTGGGTTCTTTAGGGTTCAGCTGACAGGGAAGGCACTTTGTGTTGCCTGAATAAAACCAAATAAACGTCAGATTAAAGTGGTCCATGAGTGTAAGAGCCATGGGGTTCTAGAGGAGGGGCTCGTCTCACTGGTGTAGAGAGAAGCTCTGGTTTTGGGACCCTTCTTCTTTTTCATCATCTTCTTCATCTGAACCTTCTGGACCAGTCACACTGTGGCAGGGTTGACTATAACTCTTTGGCTTCTGGATGCTAAATAAGCAGACGTAAGTAAAAACTGTGCACTAAACATGTTATTATAAACACACAAACACATAATGACTTAGGTTACATCTGATTATGTCAGCCACACGTCAGGACACATCCAGCCTGGGTTCTTCTGGCTGAAAGCACCTGGGGAAGACATTTTCTGTTCCCTCTGTGAAAACAAAACAAAATATAGAGTGCTGTGTTATCCATCAAATCAAGAGAATACAACAGCCCACCATACTCCAAATCTGTCCCCCATAATCTAAGACTGAACTCAACTTTTTCTGTATAAACACATATAACTTATATACTACTGATGCTATACCCATATACCTATTAATAATCTACCCCCACAGACTCAGTGTAAATAGGTGGGAAACCCTGGAGTGGTACATCAGTGTAACAGCTGAGATCATAGATTAGAGACAGAGTCCTCACTTGTGTTGAGTGAAGGTTTTTGGGGTTTATTTCTGGATCAGGACTCCAGTGGGAAACCTCTTCTCCTGATCTGGACCATCTTGGACACCTCTCCTTCCGTCCTGGTAAGACTCTCTTGATTCTAAAAATGGAGATATTATTTGCAAAATACAGAATACCTTTGATTAAAAAGTCATTTATTTGTATATGAGACCTACTTCTCAAACTGATACTACTGATGAGATCATCCACAGATCAGGACAGCCCTGGAGAAATACTGAAGACTTTCAAACACTGCTGATTTCACTGAACACCTTCTCTGTCAGTCACAGCCCTCAATCTTTCACAATAAAAGACATAACAGGAGTGAGACTACAGGTGAAAGGCAACAGTAACAGAATGAATGTGAGAACATTTCTTACCTTTCTCTTTGACAACAGAAACACAAGGGCTTTGCTTTGAAGAATTGGGCCCCATGTCTTCCATTTAATGGACAACTCCCTGAACTTTTAAGAGCAGTGGCACTTTTTTAAATGAACTATGTGGAAATGTGTTGCCATGTCTAGATTTGCTGTCTTTGTTTAGTTAAACATGAATGAAATTCATATATGTTATTGTATATTTTTTCCTAATAAAAAATGCCATGAGAGGAAGAGCAGGGATCCTCCACCAACCCTCCGGTTAGAGGACAACCCCCACTTCCTCTGGACCTGTTAGCACCCTTAAAACACAGCTTACCACATATAACTTACTAACAAATCACTATGTAACAGTATGTCAGTGTATGTCAGTTTTTAAATAAAATCCTGCAGAGTATTCTTATATAAATATGTGATTATGTAGAACATAAAGAGGAGATGCAGGGATCACACCACCTACCCTCCGGTCAGTAGGTGACCCCAAATCTCCTGACCTTATAACTCTAAATAACTATGTACAATCCCCCATAGGGGAGGAGAAAAAAGGTTTTAGGCGTACTATGTGGGTATTTGGGTCGGATTGGAACAATCTAATTAGAATTTACAAAAGAATTACATTTATCAAATACCTCTCTTTGTAAAAATATTTAACCAATTGTACAGATATAAATATCTATTTCAAATTTTAGACTGACTAAATACCTACATAATATTCCATGCCTTAGATATGTTGTTACTATTAGTGAGATAAAAGTATTTGGTAAAGGAGCGGGGGGCCCACCACCAACCCTCCGGTCAGTAGGCGGCCCCCTCTACCTCCACACCTGTCACCAACCTCCTATGCCCAGAGTAAAGGATTCAGTGCAAGGTGTACAATGCAGGACGTCCTGGAAAAGTAACTCTACTGTTTTAGAAGTCAAGATTAAACCTAATTCTTAAAAAAATTAAGTAATTTGTCTAAATTTATAATACACTTTTGTTGTCAATATGAATGAATGTTAAATGAAATCCTACATAATATTCCTTGCCTTTACCTTGTTTTTTTGTTTTTAAACACATGCAATTTAAAATATACTAATAATGAATAAAAAAACACTCGCTCCATCCCCTGGAGGAGAGCGTGTGATGTTGAAAGACCCAAACGCTGGATAAATTCAGCAACATCGCTGAAGATGTGAGCAGAAGCCTCACAGATGCATGTGCTCAATAGAAAAACTATTATATGCACATGATCAAACTGGGCTCTGCTTTTAGGTGGAAAATACTGACGACGCAGCCAAAAATCCACCTTCAGAGACTTCTCAGCAGGTGTCTGTGCTGAAGTCAGTCGTCGTCCGAGTCGTCTGGGTCCTGGGAGGGGCGGAAGAAGCACAGGAAGCCTCCGGACGTCCCGGCAGAGGTGGACGGGGCCGGCTCCTCTGGGCTGTCTTCGGGGTCGCTCCAGCGTGGCCTCTTGGAGCTGGGGTCCTCCTCCTCGTCGCCGTCTTCGTCCCTGGTGCGCTTGGATCCACCGAGGGCGGGGGAGGCGGGAGCAGGAGGCGGGGTTGGAGGCGGGGCCAGCTCTGAGAGGTCTGACGAAGAAGAGCCAAACACCTCTTCGTAGATCCTCCTGAGCTGGTCCTCGTCCTCCTCCTCCTGCTCCTCTTCAGAGAGACTCCCGTAGCCAGAGTCCTCCTCCTCTCTCCAGTCTTCGTCCTGCTCCTCCTCGTCCTCTTCATCAGACGGCGCGGGAGAAGGGACGCGACGGAAGAAGACGGGATTACCTACCTCGTCCTCCTCCATGTAGTAGTCTGGGAGGTCCACTTCCCCACGAAGAGCCTGGAGCAGGAGCTCGACAGGCGGACCGAGGTCCAGGGGGTCAGGGGCCTCTGTGTACAACATCAGAATATAGTTTTATTATAACAAGACAGGAAACACGTCATCTGTTCACATTTGATACAAATGAAAAGAGTGTGTACCTATGTTCCCTAGTTTCCATAGACCAGGGAACATAGGTACTGGGGAACATAGGGCTCACCCCAAATGAAACAGTGTGGCTAACTTTATTTAAAAAGTGGTCAGTGTCAAAATTGTGTCTCTGAATCATATGTAGCCTATAACGTTTCATGTGTAATAATACAGACAATACAGTAGCCTACTACAAAAGTATGAATATGAGTCATAGTGTCAGTATTATGGCCCATAGTAGGCCTACACACAGTAGTGGTTGTGTTCAGTGGGAGTGCACTGATCCTACAGTACACACCTGAGACCTGAACTAAAGCACAGCTAACGACAAAATGGACGTTTTAATCATAAACATTCTACTTTAGAATGTTAGCTCGGGCGCCATCTTTGTTTCTAAAAATGACCTGAAATATTGGTTCAATTTGACGCCCAGAAACAAAAAACCCAGAGTTTTCCACTACATTTCGTATTAAAATGAAACTTTGCACCCAAACCCACAACTTTAGCTCATTTTTAATCAATCATAATCATAACCGATGGAAATTTGGCCGAGTGAAGTCGATATGTAGCAAATCTAGGATTTTCTTAAACTGGCCCGTTAAGATTAGGCTATTACTCTTTAAGAAAGACGCAAAACTCTAACTCTAATGCACTTTTAATGAGTTTATTTACCTCCAGCGAAGAAATCCCACTCGTGGATGACCGGGAGGTCAAAGGGGGGGTCCATTCTCAGTTTGTCAGCAGTTCTGAAACATAGGTTTATCATATATTAGATAATAAAGACATTTATTTTACCAGGCTAGGCTATATTAATGTGTTTTTGGGAGAAATCCTTATGAAGGTCACTCACCAGTCTCGCACTCGTAAATCCAAGTGAAAAGTGAAGAATTCGGTGTACAGCGCCTTATATAGCCTTCACCTGATCTGTTGCTATGGCACCCACGCACGTACGTGAGCGCCCGCGCTACACTGTGGACACATGTTTTGGATTTGTCTTCAGTGCCTACATTATTTGTAGTCTGTTGGTTAAGTTAAACTTAAGCCTACATCTCCTGCCCTCAGCTGAGTGGATGGACCGAGCCTATGTAGCGAGCTAAAAAACCTTTGTCTCATACTGGTTACTGACGGGCGCCATTCAATGTCCTAAAGGGTACCTTGATCTTTATCTCGTAATTATGAGAAAAACTATCTCGTAATTACGACTTATTTTCTCGTAACTACGAGATAGTTTTTTTTTTTTTTTTTTTTTTTGGTGACTACTATGCGCTTCCGTACGATTGTACTCATCTAGTAGAAATATTCAGTTGTGGTTTGGGGTCACTGGGTCCATGACCTGGAAACTATTGAAGAAAAACAGACAATTAGTGCTGTAGAGTAATTCACTGACGGTGCCTAAGCTGAACCGAGGCTGACGCCGACACTTTGTGTCAGCACAAGCCGTGTGTCATGCTCTTTGCTCGGTCTCATTTGCTGTGAGTACCGTAGCGGTTCCCAGGGCGAATATGCGAATATGTCGAATATCCAATATCCATCTAACTTCACCGCGGTGATTAACCGTCAGAGCATGCTTCAGAGAAAAGATCAATTAGCTTTAAGCACTTCAGGGATTTGCTCAAGTTTTTTAAAGAAGATAGTAGTTTCATCCACAAGCTGGATTATTACCAACTGTTCCTTAAAAATACTTAATTTATCAATGTCTGAATTAGCAGTAGGTTAAGTGGAGTAAAACACTGGAAACACATAATGTTACATTTTTCCTTGTGGTTCGTTGTCGCTGATCTTTGGCAAATCATAATCTGTGATTATATCAATCCTCAACGCAGTGTGTAACATGTATATTGTTTTGTGTTTTCTGTAGCAAACGTTTGTAAAGTGTTATATTAGTTAGGAGGGTAAGCTAATGCTGTTAGCTTCTTTCAATGCCAATGTTAACCCTGCAGTCAGCTCAGTGACTTGTCTCTCTACAGGCTGCTTTATGACACTATTGGTCATTTATGTTGTTTATTATCAAAAGCAGTTATGTAGTGTATTTTCTGTGTTTGTTACAGTTTTATAAAGTGACAAGTGGAGTTCAGTAAAGACAACAAAGACTTGGTCCCAGTTTCCTGTGTTGCTGGAGCCGTTTATGTTTAGCTCGCTACATAGGCTCGGTCCATCCACTCAGCTGAGGGCAGGAGATGTAGGCTTCAGTTTAACTTAACCAACAGTCTACAAATAATGTAGGCACTGAAGACAAATCCAAAACATGTGTCCACAGTGTAGCGCGGGCGCTCACGTACGTGCGTGGGTGCCATAGCAACAGATCAGGTGAAGGCTATATAAGGCGCTGTACACCGAATTCTTCACTTTTCACTTGGATTTACGAGTGCGAGACTGGTGAGTGACCTTCATAAGGATTTCTCCCAAAAACACATTAATATAGCCTAGCCTGGTAAAATAAATGTCTTTATTATCTAATATATGATAAACCTATGTTTCAGAACTGCTGACAAACTGAGAATGGACCCCCCCTTTGACCTCCCGGTCATCCACGAGTGGGATTTCTTCGCTGGAGGTAAATAAACTCATTAAAAGTGCATTAGAGTTAGAGTTTTGCGTCTTTCTTAAAGAGTAATAGCCTAATCTTAACGGGCCAGTTTAAGAAAATCCTAGATTTGCTACATATCGACTTCACTCGGCCAAATTTCCATCGGTTATGATTATGATTGATTAAAAATGAGCTAAAGTTGTGGGTTTGGGTGCAAAGTTTCATTTTAATACGAAATGTAGTGGAAAACTCTGGGTTTTTTGTTTCTGGGCGTCAAATTGAACCAATATTTCAGGTCATTTTTAGAAACAAAGATGGCGCCCGAGCTAATATTCTAAATTAGAATGTTTATGATTAAAACGTCCATTTTGTCGTTAGCTGTGCTTTAGTTCAGGTCTCAGGTGTGTACTGTAGGATCAGTGCACTCCCACTGAACACAACCACTACTGTGTGTAGGCCTACTATGGGCCATAATACTGACACTATGACTCATATTCATACTTTTGTAGTAGGCTACTGTATTGTCTGTATTATTACACATGAAACGTTATAGGCTAAATATGATTCAGAGACACAATTTTGACACTGACCACTTTTTAAATAAAGTTAGCCACACTGTTTCATTTGAGGTGAGCCCTATGTTCCCCAGTACCTATGTTCCCTGGTCTATGGAAACTAGGGAACATAGGTACACACTCTTTTCATTTGTATCAAATGTGAACAGATGATGTGTTTCCTGTCTTGTTATAATAAAACTATATTCTGATGTTGTACACAGAGGCCCCTGACCCCCTGGACCTCGGTCCGCCTGTCGAGCTCCTGCTCCAGGCTCTTCGTGGGGAAGTGGACCTCCCAGACTACTACATGGAGGAGGACGAGGTAGGTAATCCCGTCTTCTTCCGTCGCGTCCCTTCTCCCGCGCCGTCTGATGAAGAGGACGAGGAGGAGCAGGACGAAGACTGGAGAGAGGAGGAGGACTCTGGCTACGGGAGTCTCTCTGAAGAGGAGCAGGAGGAGGAGGACGAGGACCAGCTCAGGAGGATCTACGAAGAGGTGTTTGGCTCTTCTTCGTCAGACCTCTCAGAGCTGGCCCCGCCTCCAACCCCGCCTCCTGCTCCCAGTCCTGCTCCCGCCTCCCCCGCCCTCGGTGGATCCAAGCGCACCAGGGACGAAGACGGCGACGAGGAGGAGGACCCCAGCTCCAAGAGGCCACGCTGGAGCGACCCCGAAGACAGCCCAGAGGAGCCGGCCCCGTCCACCTCTGCCGGGACGTCCGGAGGCTTCCTGTGCTTCTTCCGCCCCTCCCAGGACCCAGACGACTCGGACGACGACTGACTTCAGCACAGACACCTGCTGAGAAGTCTCTGAAGGTGGATTTTTGGCTGCGTCGTCAGTATTTTCCACCTAAAAGCAGAGCCCAGTTTGATCATGTGCATATAATAGTTTTTCTATTGAGCACATGCATCTGTGAGGCTTCTGCTCACATCTTCAGCGATGTTGCTGAATTTATCCAGCGTTTGGGTCTTTCAACATCACACGCTCTCCTCCAGGGGATGGAGCGAGTGTTTTTTTATTCATTATTAGTATATTTTAAATTTCATGTTTTAAAAAAAACAAAACAAGGTAAAGGCAAGGAATATTATGTAGGGTTTCATTTAACATTCATTCATATTGACAACAAAAGTGTATTATAAATTTAGACAAATTACTTAATTTTTTTAAGAATTAGGTTTAATCTTGACTTCTAAAACAGTAGAGTTACTTTTCCAGGACGTCCTGCATAGTACACCTTGCACTGAATCCTTTACTCTGGGCATAGGAGGTTGGTGACAGGTGTGGAGGTAGAGGGGGCCGCCTACTGACCGGAGGGTTGGTGGTGGGCCCCCCGCTCCTTTACCAAATACTTTTATCTCACTAATAGTAACAACATATCTAAGGCATGGAATATTATGTAGGTATTTAGTCAGTCTAAAATTTGAAATAGATATTTATATCTGTACAATTGGTTAAATATTTTTACAAAGAGAGGTATTTGATAAATGTAATTCTTTTGTAAATTCTAATTAGATTGTTCCAATCCGACCCAAATACCCACATAGTACGCCTAAAACCTTTTTTCTCCTCCCCTATGGGGGATTGTACATAGTTATTTAGAGTTATAAGGTCAGGAGATTTGGGGTCACCTACTGACCGGAGGGTAGGTGGTGTGATCCCTGCATCTCCTCTTTATGTTCTACATAATCACATATTTATATAAGAATACTCTGCAGGATTTTATTTAAAAACTGACATACACTGACATACTGTTACATAGTGATTTGTTAGTAAGTTATATGTGGTAAGCTGTGTTTTAAGGGTGCTAACAGGTCCAGAGGAAGTGGGGGTTGTCCTCTAACCGGAGGGTTGGTGGAGGATCCCTGCTCTTCCTCTCATGGCATTTTTTATTAGGAAAAAATATACAATAACATATATGAATTTCATTCATGTTTAACTAAACAAAGACAGCAAATCTAGACATGGCAACACATTTCCACATAGTTCATTTAAAAAAGTGCCACTGCTCTTAAAAGTTCAGGGAGTTGTCCATTAAATGGAAGACATGGGGCCCAATTCTTCAAAGCAAAGCCCTTGTGTTTCTGTTGTCAAAGAGAAAGGTAAGAAATGTTCTCACATTCATTCTGTTACTGTTGCCTTTCACCTGTAGTCTCACTCCTGTTATGTCTTTTATTGTGAAAGATTGAGGGCTGTGACTGACAGAGAAGGTGTTCAGTGAAATCAGCAGTGTTTGAAAGTCTTCAGTATTTCTCCAGGGCTGTCCTGATCTGTGGATGATCTCATCAGTAGTATCAGTTTGAGAAGTAGGTCTCATATACAAATAAATGACTTTTTAATCAAAGGTATTCTGTATTTTGCAAATAATATCTCCATTTTTAGAATCAAGAGAGTCTTACCAGGACGGAAGGAGAGGTGTCCAAGATGGTCCAGATCAGGAGAAGAGGTTTCCCACTGGAGTCCTGATCCAGAAATAAACCCCAAAAACCTTCACTCAACACAAGTGAGGACTCTGTCTCTAATCTATGATCTCAGCTGTTACACTGATGTACCACTCCAGGGTTTCCCACCTATTTACACTGAGTCTGTGGGGGTAGATTATTAATAGGTATATGGGTATAGCATCAGTAGTATATAAGTTATATGTGTTTATACAGAAAAAGTTGAGTTCAGTCTTAGATTATGGGGGACAGATTTGGAGTATGGTGGGCTGTTGTATTCTCTTGATTTGATGGATAACACAGCACTCTATATTTTGTTTTGTTTTCACAGAGGGAACAGAAAATGTCTTCCCCAGGTGCTTTCAGCCAGAAGAACCCAGGCTGGATGTGTCCTGACGTGTGGCTGACATAATCAGATGTAACCTAAGTCATTATGTGTTTGTGTGTTTATAATAACATGTTTAGTGCACAGTTTTTACTTACGTCTGCTTATTTAGCATCCAGAAGCCAAAGAGTTATAGTCAACCCTGCCACAGTGTGACTGGTCCAGAAGGTTCAGATGAAGAAGATGATGAAAAAGAAGAAGGGTCCCAAAACCAGAGCTTCTCTCTACAGCAGTGAGACGAGCCCCTCCTCTAGAACCCCATGGCTCTTACACTCATGGACCACTTTAATCTGATGTTTATTTGGTTTTATTCAGGCAACACAAAGTGCCTTCCCTGTCAGCTGAACCCTAAAGAACCCAGAAGAACAGAACATCACTGGTGAGACAACCACTTCATTACTTATTCTTATTTGAACAGTTTTATTCTAGTATGTAATGAATTATTTCTGTGATTATTTGTTTGTCCAGAGCTGTGTCTCTGTGGCTCCTGTTTGTTTACCATCTGAAAACGTGGAGTGGAGATCTTGCCCTGTGTGAGTGTGACCTGTCCAGAAGATCATCAGTTCAGGTGAAGAGGATACAAAGTCCTGGACCAACAACAGATCTTCATTCAACACAAGTGAGTGGACCACCTCCAGTCTCTAATCTCAATGGTTACAGTGGTGTAACAGTGGAGTCAGACACTTTTGTTTTGTTTTCTGAAAGGAGCCTAAAAGTGATTTTCCTGGTGAGCCAGAAGAACACAGATCCACAGGAACCACAGGAACCACAGGAACCAGCCAACAGTGGTAAGACAAAAACCTCTTCTGACTCACCACTGCTTTTGTATTAGAACGTCTGACCCTGATGTGAAACCTCTTTTGTAGTTGTTGATAAAGCTGTGAGTACCTGAAGGCTTTGAACGCTGCTGTGGATGCAGAGGAGGAAAGAAGAAGAAAGAAGAAGACCTACTGCACCAGTGTCTCCAGATGATATCCATGTGATGGAGGGATGGAGGAAAGCTGACCACAAGACCACAGAGACATTTAAGGACTTTTACATTTAAAACAAATATCTGGATCAACAAAATAAAGAACTGTCAGTTAAACTTTCAGCAGCTGTTGTGTTTTTGAAATCAGATCTTATTTTCAGTTCATGTTTGAGATTTTCTACATTCAAAAGTTTATTTTGTGGGAAAAGTACTAATTCCTCCACATACAGTATTCAGTTGTTCTAGCTGTAACATGAACACTACATTGAAAGACTCATTGGACTGCATATTATTTCAGGTTTAAAAGAAGCGCTTATTTTCATTACACTGTCACTATTTAGAAATATCTTACACAGGTTGTCAATTTTGAAGGACCATAATTCAAACTGTACTGTAATGTACACAATAAACAAAATGCACAAAGCAGTAAGAAATGAATATTAGTGGAATATGTGGGGGTATCATAGTTTTTATAATACATATCAGTGCCATAAGCATCAGCCTTCATCTCTGTCATCTACATATCTCAGAACAGGACATTAAACAGGTTTTGGCATTTGCTATTTTAATGATTGACTATATTAAGATGGGCTAATATAACATATTGATAATTTTATATGTTAGCAGAAGTTTGTTCCTGTAGTATTCTGTCCCTGTATTTGATGTCACTATAATGGTTGCTTTCAGGTGAGTGTGTTTTACTGCTGGTGTAATTCTCCTGTGTTACCACAAGGGGTCAGTGCTTTAATTTCTATGATGATTTGTGTTATGTTTACGGATAGCAGCGCCCTCTAGCGCTCAGCAGCTGTAAGCAGTAGGTTAAAAAAAATTTGTACAAGTATTGTACAATGTACAAGCATAGACATTTTTCTTTTAACAGTTCAACAAGAATGTAGTGCAAGGCACAAAGTGAAATTATTTAAAATGAAGTAAAATAAAATCTAAAAAATAAATAATAAAATAAACACTGATAGTAATAGTGTAATATTTACCATTAGAAGTCATCAAATAGTTTCAAATTGTCAAATGCATTTAAGAGTGATACTGTCCCTTACAGTTCATACATTTTAAAGCATTTACATAGTTTTCATGACGTTGTCTGTTAAAAACTGTGAATAGGCTTTACTTTTTTTCCATTTTGAAGTATGAATAAAGAATTTTGAAAGTAACAGTAAATTATTTAAGGCATAGTCCATTTGTGAGTTCTTCAGGTTGATCCCCAAAAATATATTGTCCAGAGTAAGAGTATCCTGTAGCTGATTTTTCGGACAAAGCCAGTCCAAAAGGTTTTCCCAGAATGTTTTTGTGTACATACATTGACAAAAAAGTTTTATGATCAGTGGCTATTGTAGTGTTTGCCACTAGGAGTCGCTGCTGTTTAGACTAGCACTGTTTGAGTGATACATGAGTAGAAGGAGAACCACTTAACACATGTGAACTTCGGCTGCATGAGCTGCTAAATAAATGTTCATCTTGTTCAACTGCAAGTAGTACCGCTACTACTAGTACTAGTATTAGCAGTACTACTAGTAGGGGTATTTGTGGTAGTAGTAGTAGTAGTAGTAGGGTGGACTGAGTACAGCTGAGTCAGTTTTTGCTTTTCCCATTTCAACACTAAAATTATACACTCAAAAGACACTGAAAATAAGCTATTTTTTGCATAATATATCTTTTGTTTGTGAACTAAAATATAACCAAGAAATTATATCCCCAAGTTCTTTATATTTCAATGAATCAAAAACAAAAGGTTCATTTTTGTCTCCACTGTACCCATATAGCACACATATGGAGTACAGTTGAGACAGTACCAGAGTACAGGTATCATTCAAAATGCTGGAAAGCTGGCAAGTTAATCGTTGCTCATGTAATAAAAAAGAAAAAAACATTAATTGTAAATGTAATACTTCTCATTAATTCATCCATTTCCATAAATCAACCCTAGCATAGGTTAAAAGTTAAAAAAACAGAAAACTTTATTTCATACTTATATATATATAATTTTATTTCATATTGCAAACAGTACTAATATAAACATAAATAAATATGCATTATATATGCATAAATATGTGCATTAACAGTGGACCATTGAAATATCACAAATATCAAAATTAATTTACATGTGAATGTAATTCTGTCTAATTATGACTTAAAACCTGTTATCTATAAGCAGCAGCTGCGCGGCAGGTACCCCTGGTAGTGGCAGCTGCCGCGGCAGGTACCCCTGGTAGTGGCAGCTGCCGCGGCAGGTACCCCTGGTAGTGGCAGCTGCCGCGGCAGGTCCCTCTATGAGCGGCACAATTGGAGCCAGCCCTTGCTGGCCGCGCGGCCGGCTGGTGGGCGTTCACTTTTATTGGGAGCAGCCTTGGCAGGTGGAAACTCCGGATTGGTGCAGGGTTAGAGTGCCGGACCAATCAGTGGCGCCGCCAGCAGGAGCCAACCAGGGTCAGGTAGAAAGGCTGGGCCACCAACCAGAGCCAGGAACCCAAGCAGCAGTTGTTGCATACAAAATAAGACAGGTTACTGGGACATGTGGGGAGCATGGGTCGGGGCCCAGGCCAAGGGCCGTAACAACACTTTCCCCTTATTGTGTCGACACTGTATCACGCTGTGTTGGTATGTGTATGGGTTCCAGCTAGTGGTTTAAAAAATGTACTGCAGCTATACTACAAAAGAAACACATTGTAATGAGTTTACATAACTAAATGCAAGATACTACTTTTCCACATGTGAACATAACAATTGGGTCTACGTTCAATAATCTCTTTGTGATAAAGAGAAATTAGAGTGAATATTCCTGCGATGGGGGTGCACGGTGGCAGAGTGGTTAGTGTTCTCACCTCACAGCAAGGAAGTCGTGGGTTCGAGCCCCAAGCGGACCAACACACCATCACATGAACTCTCTCTCTTGGTGGAGTCTGCATGTCCTCCCTGTGTTACCGTGGGTTCTCTCCGGGTTCTCCGGCTTCCTCCCACCGTCCAAAAGACATGGTTTTGTGAACTGGTGACTCTAAATTGACGCTAGTGAATGAATGTCCTCCGCAGTTGCTCCTGATGAACTGCGGCGGCTCAGGATCTCGTTTAGATCTCACAAGCTTTCGGGGACCGTTGCACTTGTGTCGGAAACAAGTCGGACACAAATCTAACCGCGCACAGACCGACACCTGTGTGCTCTCACCTGTGTGCTCTCACCTGTGTGCTCTCACCTGTGTGCTCTCACCTGTGTGCTCTCACCTGTCTGCTCTCACCTGTGTGCTCTCACCTGTCTGCTCTCACCTGTCTGACTCTCACCTGTCTGCTCTCACCAGTCTGCTCTCACCAGTCTGTTCTCACCTGTCTGCTCTCACCTGTCTGCTCTCACCTGTCTGTTCTCACCTGTCTGCTCTCACCAGTCTGTTCTCACCTGTGTGCTCTCACCTGTGTGCTCTCACCTGTGTGCTCTCACCTGTGTGCTCTCACCTGTGTGCTCTCACCTGTCTGCTCTCACCTGTCTGACTCTCACCTGTCTGCTCTCACCAGTCTGCTCTCACCAGTCTGTTCTCACCTGTCTGCTCTCACCTGTGTGCTCTCACCTGTGTGCTCTCACCTGTGTGCTCTCACCTGTGTGCTCTCACCTGTCTGACTCTCACCTGTCTGCTCTCACCAGTCTGCTCTCACCAGTCTGTTCTCACCTGTCTGCTCTCACCTGTCTGTTCTCACCTGTCTGCTCTCACCTGTCTGTTCTCACCTGTCTGCTCTCACCTGTCTGCTCTCACCTGTCTGCTCTCACCTGTCTGACTCTCACCTGTCTGCTCTCACCAGTCTGCTCTCACCAGTCTGCTCTCACCTGTCTGTTCTCACCTGTCTGCTCTCACCTGTCTGCTCTCACCTGTCTGCTCTCACCTGTCTGCTCTCACCAGTCTGCTCTCACCTGTCTGTTCTCACCTGTCTGCTCTCACCTGTCTGTTCTCACCTGTCTGCTCTCACCTGTCTGCTCTCACCAGTCTGCTCTCACCAGTCTGCTCTCACCTGTCTGCTCTCACCTGTCTGCTCTCACCTGTCTGTTCTCACCTGTCTGCTCTCACCTGTCTGCTCTCACCTGTCTGCTCTCACCAGTCTGCTCTCACCTGTCTGCTCTCACCTGTCTGCTCTCACCTGTCTGTTCTCACCTGTCTGCTCTCACCAGTCTGTTCTCACCTGTCTGCTCTCACCTGTCTGTTCTCACCTGTCTGCTCTCACCTGTCTGTTCTCACCTGTCTGCTCTCACCTGTCTGCTCTCACCTGTCTGTTCTCACCTGTCTGCTCTCACCTGTCTGCTCTCACCTGTCTGTTCTCACCTGTCTGCTCTCACCAGTCTGTTCTCACCTGTCTGCTCTCACCTGTCTGCTCTCACCTGTCTGCTCTCACCTGTCTGTTCTCACCTGTCTGCTCTCACCTGTCTGCTCTCACCTGTCTGTTCTCACCTGTCTGCTCTCACCTGTCTGCTCTCACCTGTCTGCTCTCACCTGTCTGTTCTCACCTGTCTGCTCTCACCAGTCTGTTCTCACCTGTCTGCTCTCACCTGTCTGTTCTCACCTGTCTGCTCTCACCTGTCTGTTCTCACCTGTCTGCTCTCACCTGTCTGTTCTCACCTGTCTGCTCTCACCTGTCTGTTCTCACCTGTCTGCTCTCACCTGTCTGTTCTCACCTGTCTGCTCTCACCAGTCTGTTCTCACCTGTCTGCTCTCACCTGTCTGTTCTCACCTGTCTGCTCTCACCTGTCTGTTCTCACCTGTCTGCTCTCACCTGTCTGCTCTCACCTGTCTTCTCTCACCTGTCTGTTCTCACCTGTCTGCTCTCAAGTGATAGCTCATGTTTGATTATAAGGCTTAAAACTACACTCGTGAGTGCGTTTTCTGAGAAAAAAAAAAAGTTCATACGCACCTTTAACCCTTTATCGCTGTTGCAAGAAAGAGACAGAGATGCGTGCAGCAGTTCGTGCGTTAAAAGTTAGCAAAACAACTATATTTACCTGTGCTGCTGTTTCCTCCTGAGCAGTGCTGATTGAGAAATGCTAAACTAATTTAGTTTAGCTGTTTGGTGCAGTGACAATGATTTTTTATCTGAGACTTGATTAATTGCGGAGATAAGATTATAAATAGTTTACTAAAATAAAAAGTGCAGTATTAACACGGTATTTACTGTATTATCAAAAACTTGAGTTTAGACATTTAGTATATTTTTTCTGCAGTCAAGTCTAGAGTCAGTCTACCACTCCCTATTCCATAAACAGCTCATGATACTAAATGTTTTGTCTTGATTCTTGTAGTGGAATAAAAGCATAAATTGTACCCACAATTTACTAAAACCTGGAGCCAGCTGAAAGTATTATGTCCTATAAAATGCACCAGAATGCAGGATATTACATACGTTCTGTTCAAAGCTATAGTCTTACACACTTACAATAGAGATCAATAGAGATCCACATGAACACCTGCTTCAAGACATACAAATATAATTTTTGCATACACATTAAAAATGTGTTGACCTCTACCCATCTTATCAAAAAGGTTCAGGCCCAGAGATTTTATTTTATTTTTTATTTTTTTTGCTTTAACCCCTGGCCCAGTGTAATGACCCTAAAGGCTCATGGACTGTGTACTACCTGTGTGTACAGGACGGGTGCAGAGCAGACTCAGGGGGATTGGGGGCAGCCACCACTAACAGGATTTGGGCAAAAATAATAAGTAGCCTGTGTAAATTTGTGATTGGTCAGACATTTACACGAAATGCAAAATGTGATGTTTGGTACAGTAGTTAAATATTTGTATTTATGCTGCAGTCTCTTTAGAGCAGCTTAAGCTAGCTGTGTAATCTGTGTAATCTGTGTGTCAGACTGCTCTAAAGGCTATACAATAAGCCTGGTTACATTATTATTATTATTAATAGTAGTAGTAGTAGTAGTAGTATTGTCATTTTACAGTAGTTATAGTCTGTATTGTAGCCCACATGCTGGTGAAATTGCGATAAAGTCCAGCTCTGGCAGCACCCTGGCTGTAGTCAGTGGCTCAGACAGGACAGAGGTGTCTCATGCGCCTTCCAGGTCCCCAGTATTTGTAGTTTTAATCCTGAGTTGTCAGACCGTCTAACTGCTTACTTGGCTGCATATCTCATGCAGCACGTAGCCATGTTTGTTTTGCCCTTCATGGAACACAAAAGTCACGTGACTGAAAACTATGAAGCAGGGTTCGTACAGTCATGAAAAATCTGGAAAAGTCATGGAATTTCAAAATGCATTTTCCAGGCCCTGGAAAAGTTTAGGATTTTTATATACTGGTGTAAAGTTTTAGAACTTTAAACAGTCTGAGTGACATTGGGCCACCACTAGTTAACCCTCACCAGCCTAGATGATTACTTTATATATTTACTATTTAAAAATGCATTCTTACCAAGCATAATTATCTTTTAATCACTGGTGTGTAGTCAGTAAAATAAGTGGAATAATATATTTCTGAGGAAAGAGATGCAAATTTAAGACTTTATTTATAAATGCCACTTGGGAAAAAAAATTAATGCTAAGATTACCGGCAAAAGAACAATAATCTGTACAAATTTTACCCAAACAAAATATCAGTATTAGTTGCTGAAATACAGGTGCAATAACTCCAGATCTGCATTAAAAATCTCAAAATGGAATCATGAATTGGGATGTAGGGATAATTTTGCAACAAATACTCCTGTAACAAAAAACAAACAAACCAAAAAAGATTTCTCTGTTGTGACCTACAAAATATTGATCTAAAATATGTTTTTGACAAGTACAAAACTCAATTTAAGAACAAAATGTAATACCTGCCCATACAATTTAATACTTTCAAGGCCTTGATTTTGGCTACATCAAACTGAATACTTTTTTAATACTTTTAAGTCCTTGGGGCTACCCTGTTTATAAATTAAAGGCACACATTCATTCAACATGTCTGAGAAAAGTCTGTTTTTATCTTATGGATTGGTCATTTGGCGATGTATGAAATCATATGAGTTGAATTTTCATTTCCAGTAAACAGCTTCATTTATCCCAAAAGGTGGCTCTGAGGTAAAACAGACAGAGCCGATCTGCCTCTAACTCCACAAAGATAATAAAAATATACTTTAGCATCAATTTATGCAATTCTATAGTTTTTCACACAATTGTTTGAGGTTTCTAAGTTTGACAGGGGCACGCTTATCAAAATTAAATATATATTAAATACAGCACTTGGATTTTTAGGTGAAACTCCAGAAGTTGAACTGGGAGTGCACGTTTACAAAAAATAAAACACATTTTAATCAGTATTTCTGTGTTAAATCTCTCATAGGACACATCAAACTCTAAAGAAAGAAGTGTCCTATTCATTTTTTTTATTTTTTTATTTTTTTTTGATAACTTTACAGTGGTTCTGACCTTTTCGATGAAATTTGGCTCAGGTTTGATTATTATCAGCTTGATATTCTAAACACAAATATTCATTTTTACACTCGTCTCTGTCGGCTCAGTGAAATCTCTTCAGGGGTCACTGCACCAAACTGGACCCAACTGAAACTCATCAAATATCACACTTTTTTTTTCTTACTGTAGTTGAGAAATTTCTACAAAGTCTCCGACAGAATACAGCAGGAAGCCAACTGACAGCGGCTCAGTGAAGGTGGTTCTGACCGAATGAAGCAGCACCATGTCCCCAGTCACACTGTAGAACTGCAGGAGACCCTCAGCGTGGTCCAGGAACACTCCCACTCGGGAGGAGCAGGGCCCTGGGACATCCCGGCTGACCCCTCCGTGACTGAACTCATAACCACTTTTCTCACAGTGCAGACTCCATGACTTCACATTCTGTCCGAATCGACTCTCCCTGGACGGTCCTGATCGTTGAATACTTCTGTAGGACAGGGCTAAGTGAAAGCCCCATCCAGACCAGTCCACCTCAACATAGCAGGGGCCCCTAAGGCTCTCAGCACTCAGGACTTGGACACAGTCGGTGAACCTGTCGGGATGTTGAGTGTAAACCTGTCTGTCTCTCATTAAAGTGGCCCGTTTGTTGCTTTTGGACAGCCTCACTCTGGAGTTAGTGGTGTTAGGGTCTAGGCTCACTGTGCACGAGTATTTTATGAAATTATCTCTGGTGTTTAGCTGTGGTTCAGGTGCTGACAGGAAAATGTCTGTCTGTTCAAACGATATCCACTCTTGGAGTTTGTCCTGAAATTCAGGAATAGCAGCTGTTACATTGGTGATATTGTTACTGAGGCCCAACAGTTTGTGTCTCAGCTCCAGAACGTCTCTGTGCAGTCTCTCCTGGTGTTTCCGGGCTGGCTTTTCTTGGTGTTGCTGCTGAGTTGTGGTCCAGAGCCGCAGCTCAGAGAACCGTGCTTCCATCAGATGGAGGAGCTGCTTCAGAAGCTGCTTGGTCTCCTGCAGAGCTGTGAGGGCTGCGCCGCTCACGCACTGCAGCTCCTCACCCTGCAGCTCCTCTCCCTGCAGCTCCTCACCCTGCAGCTCCTCTCCCTGCAGCTCCTCTCCCTGCAGCTCCTCACCCTGCAGCTCCTCACCCTGCAGCTCCTCTCCCTGCAGCTCCTCACCCTGCAGCTCCTCACCCTGCAGCTCCTCTCCCTGCAGCTCCTCACCCTGCAGCTCCTCACCCTGCAGCTCCTCTCCCTGCAGCTCCTCACCCTGCAGCTCCTCACCCTGCAGCTCCTCTCCCTGCAGCTCCTCACCCTGCAGCTCCTCACCCTGCAGCTCCTCACCCTGCAGCTCCTCACCCTGCAGCTCCTCACAAACTCCTTTCACATCCTCGTGCTTCCTCTGCATGTTTCGCTGCAGCATACGTTGATTTCCGTCCAGCTTCCTCAGCCTCTCCGATCTAAAACAAAAGACACAATAGAAGACTTAATACACTGCTAAAAATACAATATCAGCTTTAGTTAGAGGTGCTATGAGCAGTATATATTTTATATATTTCATAAAAATTACCTACATGTCCCAAAATTTGCTGTAAACATGCTTAAATCAAATATTAGTTTTACTGATAACAGCTGCATCGCCAATCGTCCAATGAAAAAAAAAACATTGTTTTGATTTAGACTGCAGTACTGTTTTCAAACCAGTATGAGAGCATGCTGCTAGAACCTTTAAAATAACTTGAATTCAGATTATTAATCTTGATTTGAGTATTTTTTTTAATTATTATTAGAATTGAATTTATTTACTAATAGGCTAGATTATTTGATTTGTTTCAAGTTATTTCTGTCTGCCATTTTGACTTATTTCAAACTAAATGATCTGCCAATGGGGTAAGAAAATTTGACCCCATTGGCAGATCATTTTGCCGATATTGATTTTTTTATTGATTTTTTGCACTGGTCAGACCTTTTGACTCATGGATTTTATTATTTATTTATTTCAGGGACAATGCATACTAATGAACATTTCTGAAAATATTAGCCAAAGTTCATCAAAAGGCTGTTTTTAATCCACAGTCCTCAGACAGATGTTAAAGTTATCTTAAAAACAAGAAGTGTAAAATGACACAACTACAAGAGATTACTTTACATTCAGTAAAAAGTACTTTATGCTAAAATGTTACAACAGAAACACAACAGACCAACAAGCAGACAGAACATGAGACAAGGGGCAAAGACAAAAGCACAAACACACAGCCAAGGTTCCAGCAGGGGGCAGCGAGAGCAGGTCTTAGTGTTGACAGCTCTGATTGTCATTAAGCCATTTTTTAAACTGGATCTTCAGTGTAGTAAATGGGTTCAGGACGTGGCGTCCCTCTGTCTGATAAGGATGATGGATGACCAAGTACGTCACAGAAATCTTATTATAAAATTATTTAAATGATAAACTAGACATCTTTTGGAAAATATGGACACCTATACATACCTATCTACAAATTAAAACATATAAAACTGGACATTCTGTAATTTTTTTAATTTGTTTTATATACTATAACTGTTGTTTACTTATTTTACTTATTTACTTGTTAAGGTTTCTTAACTTGATTACAAAAATATAAAATTCAATACAATTTTTATGGCAATTTTATTAAACTGCACAAAGTGTTTAAAGCTGATTGTATGGGTACAGAGGAGGGATAGAGAATATATGGGTAAAGGATAAGGCTGAGGTTAGAGCTGCCAGACATGAAACTTAGAGCAGTGACCGTTTTGTCTTATGTTGGGCTGTTTGTTACTGTGAGTGCCCTGTGTCAGTACAAGGACCACTTGGAAAGGGGAAGGCCCCATACATGAATGTGTTTCCACTCTTACTGCTCCAGGCGGCTTTGGGAGTGACTTGCGGTGTCTGCGGAACACTTTGGGAAGGGGAAACATTCCCAAACCATCCCGTCCTGACCTGTTCCGACCGAGTGCAAAAGCACCTTAAGGGCCCCATCAATGAGACCAAACATAGCTCCCTTACTTTCTACCATACTTTTTGCATTCAAAACAAAAACTCCCTGAATTAACCAGTCAAGCAGCCCTTCCTAAATTAAAACACCACCCTTGTGCCTGAAATCCTGTATAGCTGTAAAAAGTACAGTACCTTTTGTGTTCAGAGCCAGTCTCCTGGTCTGGTTTCTCCACTGTGCAGAGATCCTGGAGTGTCCTCAGGGGCTGCACCAGTCTGTGTTTCCTAAAAGCAGCGGAGGTGAAGTGTGGCTGGAGGTGACTCTCACAAAATGACACCAAACACTGCAGACAGAAGCGGGCCGCTTTGACTGTCCCTCCACAGCACACGTCACAGGACACATCATCAGGTCCAGGACAGCTCCCATACATGCCCCTCACACTGTCTGATAACACTGCCAACACAGTGTTCTTCACCAGCAATGGCCTGGGGACAAACCTCTGTCTGCACTGGGGACACTGGGGCTCCTCCTGGTCTCTGTCTGTGTCCCAGTATGAGCGGATACACTGCAGGCAGTAGCTGTGCCCACACGGGACAGTGGCCGGGCTCTTGAGCAGGTCCAGACAGATGGGACACTTCAGAGCAAGGGTGCTGAGGTCCATGATCCAGAGCTGCTGGAGGAGCTGAGGGAAGAGCCACTGAAGTCAAGTCGGCCCAGAGTGGGGCTGTTATCTTAGGTCACACCATCCCAGTGTGCTCCAGGGCAGGCGGGGGTGTGCTCCAGGGCAGGCGGGGGTGTGCTCCAGGGCAGGCGGGGGTGTGCTCCAGGGCAGGCGGGGGTGTGCTCCAGGGCAGGCGGGGGTGTGCTCCAGGGCAGGCGGGGGTGTGCTCCAGGGAGAAGGGGGGCAGAGGTGGTGATGATCCTTTCCAGATTAGGAATGTATTTTTGGAGACGTGATAGAAGATGTTAGATCTGGAGATATGAGAGGAGTGTCTTTTCAGTGTCTACAGACCATCCCAGTCCAGATGAAGAATGTGGTTTTGGAGAGGTTTACAAACATGACGTTGACGTGTTACTGTGCGGTGAACAAAGGTCTGGAGGCGGAGAAACCGGTCTGAAGACATTATTCAGTCAGAACAAAGGAATCACACCAGGCCGCGCCTTAGGCTCAAAGCTCTGGGACACTAGAAACACAAGAAACACCAGCTCATTTAAAAAACAAAGAAGCTGCGAGTTCACTGTCAAACACAACATTCTCCACTGAGAGAGAGAGGAGAGGGAGGAGAGAAAGAAGGGGGGTGGGGTGGGGTGAACAAATCTGTAAAACACTGATATTCTGCTCTTCTATCATTCTGTATTTTCAGACTCATATTGTAACCAAATATTCTAATTCCAGTCTACCATAGATGACATATTTTTACTAATTATTCCTTGAATAAATGAATGCTACTGAGCAGAATGAATAAGAGTGGTGGTAAAACAGACTTCATGCTCGTTGCTGAGGTGCAGCTTTCTCCTCCGTACACTACAATATTGCCCTCACCTGGACTGTGAAATCCTCCACTGGAAGAGCCATGCAGAGTACTCATCTGAACTCTGTGGACAGAATACTGAGCAACAATATAAAGTATGTGGGAGAATGACATGCTGTGACGCCTGAAGTGTCCAGCAGGGGGCGAATTGTGACTGCTAATGTGGTGCTGAGGGGCATTGATTTGTGCTGGTACCTGCTGGAGAGGCAGGACAACTAACAGACCAGTTCTACAATCCAAATTCTGCAAATGTTGGGACGTTTTTAAAATGTAAATAAAATTAAAACTAAAAGACTTTAAAATCACATGAGCCAATATTTTATTCACATAAGAACATAGATAACATAACAAATGTTTACACTGAGAAATTTTACACTTTTTATTAACAAAATGAGCTCATCTCAAATTTGATGCCTGCTGCAGGTCTCACAATAGTTGGGCCAGAGGCAACAAATGAAAATGCTTGAAATTTAAAAAAAGATTCAGCTGGGAGAATATCGAGCTAATTAGGTCATGGATCTCAGGTCTGTAACATGATTGGCTATAAAAGGAAGATCTTAGTGAGCCAGAGTCTCTCAGAAGTAAAGATGGGCAGAGGCTCTCCAATCTGTGAAAGAGTGAAGAGGAAAAAGTTGTGGAATACTTTAAAAACAATGTTTCTCAAAGACAAGCTGCAAAGACTTTGCAAATCTCCTCATCATCATCTGTATCATGCAAAAAGGAAGCCCTATGTGAACATGGTCCAGAAGCGCATGCTTCCCTTCAGACCACTGTTTCCCAACGAGGGGTTTAAGGTATGTGAGGACTTTTCAGGGCGTACAAAAAATTATTTCACAATTAATTTTCAATTTACAATATATGTAATGTTTTTGTATTGAGCTATTTAAGTGATGTGCACTAATTAAAATTAGATAAAACTGTTAAAGAATATTATGAATAGTCTCTTTCTACATTTTAGGTTTAAATGCATGCTTCAAAAGCAAAGTTATTAAAATTATTTAAAAATGTCTTTATTGTAAATTCATTATTTATTATAAGAGTTTATTATTAAATTAAAAATTCGGTTTAAAAGAAGAAAAAGACATTACAATAAAGAATAAAATGTCTATAGTAGATAATATACTACAGCTTTTAATGACCACTTTCTGAAAAATCATCACTTATGGTATGACCAAAAAGCCCAAGGGGTACACAAGACTCCAGACAACGTTTATTTCAGGGAAGGCCGTGTGTATTTCAGCAGGACAATGCAAAACCATAAACTGCAGCTGTTACAGCAGCATGGCTTCATCGTAGAAGAGTCCATTGCTGAATTGGCCTGCAGTCCAGATCTGTTACCTATACAGAATGTTTGGTGCAACATTAAATGAAAAATACATCACAGACAACCACAAACTCTTCAGCAGCTGGAAACCTATATCAGGCAAGAATGGGACCAAATTCCACACTAAAACTCCAGAAACTCATAACCTCGATGCCCAGATGTCTTTACACTGTTCTGGAAAGACCTGCCCCTGTGCCAACTACTGTGAGACCTGTAGCAGGGACCACATTTGAAATGAGCTCATTCTGTGCATACAAGTGTAACATTTCTTAGTATCTCCTTAAGCAGGTCATTCCAGAGGCAGTAGCTCCGGCAGTGGTTTGTCTCACTTTCTTGTGGCAGTCAGTGCTCCTCACGCCCTGGTCCTGACTGCTGTTGTTGTCTGTGGGATAAAGTTTTGGGTTTATATCAAGCACATACCACTATGAATCACAAGTTTCAGGCAAAGTATTTAATAAGAATATTTTATTAATTGAGATCTAGGATGTGTTAATTTAGTGTTCCCTTAATTTTCTTCAGCAATATACACAGAGTCGGCTTTAGGCATAGGCCATCTAGGCGGTTGCCTAGGGCGCCATCTGCTGGAGGGGGCGCCCAGCTGCACCCCTCCAAAAAAAAAGTATATTTTTAAATAAATAACAAATAATTAAAAATCAAGTGAATTGTGTTATTTCTTCTTTGTACTCTAATACAAAAAAAAAAAAACAAAAAAAAAACAAATCTTAATGACTTCTGATTGACCTGGCCTGAACCTGACTGACACGGTTTACGGTGGAAGCGGGGGGTGGGTGTATTGTGGACGCGCATCACAGCAGCGGTCCCTAAATTGATGGATGTTACATCAACAAGTAGTTTGACAATTTTTTATCATGAAAAGTCCGTCCAAGCCATCAGGTGCTGCTTTCAGAAAGCGAAGAAAAGAGGAGGAGGTAAAAAAGGCCCAAAGTAGAGGTATGTAGTTGTTTATTCTAACTTTAAAAACTGCTGTTTAACTTTTCATTTGCACAAGCTACGAGGCGAGCAAAGTTGAAATAAACTACACCGTAGCTGGCCACTGCGTGTTACTGTGTTACTTTGTAATTAAAGACAGTGAGTGTGCTGCCACGTTTATTTAACCTAGACTATGTATCATAACTATTAGACCAGGGGTGGGCAATTATTTTTTCCTGAGGGCCACATTTGAGTCAACACTAACCGCACTTGTTCTCAATAATAACTGTGTATCTTTAAAAGTGCAGCCTGCATCCATAGCGCTGCCCTGATATAAACATTCACTGAGGGCCAATCTGTGAAAATGTCCTCAAGTTAAGTCCAGAACACAACAAGGTCTCTTTATTCCTTCAAATAGCATTTCTTTAAATTATATTTCAATTATATTTCAAATAATAAAATAAAAAGGTACATTTTCTATTCTTATATCCAATATATAATTTTAAATTAAATTTGATTGCTCTGAATACCTATTTTAAGAAAAATAATAATCAGCTCTTACCTTTAAACTTGGCGATTAATTCTGTGTTGTGCTGTGATTGCTGCTGTGAGGCTGTAACTGAGCAGTGTTGGGCTTGGTTTCAAAGTGAAGCTTAATTTTGATGTTTTTAATGAAGGCCAATAACAATGAGACACTGGTTCTGAGCATGGTCTCTGGGAGGAGGAAGCTGTTTTTAGTCCATTCTTGCTTCACCCTGTTCCTGTCCACACCTGTCCCTGTCTCTCCTCTCTCCGTGGATTAGCGTCACGTGAAGATTCACTATGACTTTTACACTGCAGTAACCCCCCCCCCAAAAAAAAAGAAGAAAAAAAATTGGCTAGAGCCAGCTCTGGTGGTAGAGCTTTATAAAAATACAATAAACCAGACGTTGGACACAGATACCAGAGGAGTTAAAAAAAAAAAAAAAAAAAAAAAAAAAAAAAAAACCTTCACAAAAATAAATAAAAACATTTCATAACAAAAACATTTCATAACCATTTAAACAAAAGCCATCGGATGCCTGGCAGAGGTCTGTGTTCAGGTTTAGTCGTGGTTTAGATCTGGCTCCCTCTAGTGGGCAATAAAGAGCTTTACACCTGTTGCAGGGGAGTAACAATTGTTAAAAACAAATACATAATAAATAAAGGAATAGATAAATAAAATAATAAATAAGCTTAAGAATGTGACTGACGATATGTGATGTTGGTTATAATAATGGTAATCATTATTATGATATTAAACATCAGGAGTACTGAAAACAATGATAATAACAATAACAATCACAGTAATAATATTCAAGATAATAATAATATATTCTTCCACTACGTCAATTGGAGCTTTGGATACTGCAGACGTTTTTATCAGTTACTTTGGGGATAAATAAAGTTTTTCTGATTCTGAAAACTAGATTCCCATTTGGCTAAATAATGAATGTAGGCCCTATACACTAAAAAAAACAAAAAACAAAAAAAACAACAAAACAACACAACCCCCAAAAAATGTTATTATATGTTATTTTATTTGTAGTGAACTGATTTTCTTTTTCTTCTTTCAGTTTATGAAACCCAGATTTGGTGGAGCTCAGAGCGATGCCGCTAAGCCCAACCTCAGCTTGACAAGAAAAAAGCCAAAACTAATGGAGCTGAATATATCTGACATCGAAAAACTGTTGGGAAGTGTACTTATAAAAGGTACAAAGATGACAGTATGACTGTATTTTACAGGTTACTGTTACGACTACAGCTCTCAGTGAGTAAAACAATAGTGGGTTGTATAAAATGTAACGTCACAGACAGCGATGAATCTATTCTTTATTTTTTCCAATATCTTACAGGTGGCACAGCCTCAGGTAGACGTCCCAGCTTCTTTGCCTCCTGGACCTGTTTCAACTGTCTCAGTAGGTATTTTAGATATTAAGCATTAGTGCATTAGAAATTCTTGTATTTACCCCTGTACTGTTAGATTTTTTTACAGACTGGTGGCACTGAGTCGGCTCCAGTCAATTTGGTGCCCTAGGCGAGACCCCCCCCCCCAATTGTTCATTTTCTGGTGTGAGCAACAAAGAGATTTGTATAACCAAAAAAAAAACACAAACAAAAACAAAAAGAACAAAAACAAAAAAACAAAAGAGACTCAAAAAAGCAATTGACAAAGACATGAGACAGAACAAAACAACTCTTCAGTTTCGCGTGCATTCAATGTTTAATCGTGTCTGTTCTTTTAAACACCTGGGAGTGTGGGCTGCCCAAAGGCTGGAATTCCTTTGCAGATTGAGGCTCTTTGGCATCAGCACCAAAATATTGTGGTCCTTTGACACTACGGTCCTTGAAAGCATCATCAGATATGGCATATCTGTCATATGTTTTGCAGCGGCATTTTTAGCCCAAGACAAAAATCCCTCAGGGACAATAAAGTTGATTCTGTTTCTGATTCAGTCTAATTAGTCTATATCCTAAAGTTAAAGTAATTGGCCTATTAGGTATACAGTACATAGCTGAAATACTATATAAAGAAAAAAAAATTTATTATTCTAATTTAAAAAAAAATGTCGATCTGAAGTGTTTTACTTGGAAAATTTGGATGTTCAGTTTTCCATCTGAAAAAATCTAAAGAAAATAGACCAACAGGTGAGGGCTTGGTGCTGTTGCAATAAAAAATATCCATTCCAATCAAATCAAATATACAGTCAGTTGGTTTTGCATTAAAAATAACAACAAAAGAGTAATGTTAATAAGTTTTTAATTTTAACATCTTTGCTACAGTGACTGTGACACAAAGGCAGGGTTTGTGTTTGCATAATTAATAAGATATGGCTCTAAAATATATTCCTTAAAATGTGTCATTTAAATTGATTCACTATAATACACACTGGTGGCAAATAGATAGCAGATAAGACTCCAGAAATATTGCAATTTTATTGAAATGTAATAATACATGTGATATTAAATAAGAAGCAATAGACCCTTTGCACCAGAGCTGTAAATCTCAGATAACTTTACTTTCAGATTTTGGAGACAAAACATATATGTGGCTCATATGGGTCTTTGCATGATGAAGCTAACTTGAATGTTTGCAAATCACAGAATTTTTATTTTATTTACCTTTTACACAGTGTTCCAAGCTTTTTGGAATTGGGGTTGAAGTTACCTCGATGGCTTGGGCATCCTTTGGCCCGGTAAGAGTTTAAAAATATCTCAAATATAAATTTAGTCTTCTGTTCTAGTTCCAGGCAATTCAGTAGCAACAAATGAAATGACAAGGACTCATACATAAACATTAAAATGAAATGTTAGCAAAATTCTCAAAAAGAGTGGTGTCACTCTGCCAAGTTTAGAATTTGCAGTTATCAGCAGCTAAAAAATAAATGAAGACAAACAACTTACTGTAACGCTTTACACGTATGTAATACAGTATAAAAATCAGTCCACATTAATTGAAATGAAGGGCATAATAGCATGTATAAAAGTATTGTTTTTTTTATCTTAATAGTGGCTGTTCTAGGCTTATTTTTTCAATGTTTTGTGCATTTCTCCTTATTCCTGTTTCTTGGCATGACCCTTGAAGTGGTCCATCACGTTGAAGGCACCGAGGTACATTCCCATCAGCAGACCATGCTTTGTGGGAAGGATACTGTGGAAAGACAAGTACAGAAATCAGCAGGGTTTCTGGATGAAGAGAAGTTGAATTTAAGAGTTTTGTTAACCTTTTTAAGACCAATGTTGAAGAAAAATAAGACCTATTTCATAAACCCGCAGTGCCCAAAAAGCTGAGTCATTAACATGGCCACGTTGTTTAATTGTGAATATTGACAACAGTGAGTGTAGCAAAGCATTTTGGTTCTTACTAAGAAAAAATCTGAAGTCTCGTATCAGTGGCAGTTAAAACCTTTAAGAATTTAAGTGGCCATTTTAGAATAAGCTGTAAATGAAGGTATTTACAATAAATGTATGTGACATACATATATAAGACCTGATTAAACATATTTAAGTACTCTAGTACCCTAGTACTCTGCGTCTCTTTTTAAGGCCTTAAATTCAGATTTTTAAATTTAAGACTTTTTTTTAGACTTTTTAAGACCCAGCAAAATCATCAATTTTAAGATCAAATATAAGCTTTTTATAGTGTTTCAGTAGAATTCTATTGCTATATTACTAGAAACGTCCTTTATTGGTTTGTCAGTCACTTTACATCACAAGCCAACAACTGTGAAGATACCAAATATGTTTTAATGTGAAGCAAATATGATAAAAAAAAAACAGAAAACTTGAGTGTGCAGAAGTAATTATAATAATAATACATCAATTTTATATAGCGCTTTTCACACAACTCAAAGTCGCTTTACAATTTTTGATCTATTATTCATTCACTCCTCAGTCACACTCGGTGGTGGTGAGCTACTTCTGTTGCCACAGCTGCCCTGGGGCAGACTGACGGAAGCGTGGCTGCCAATCTGTGCCAACGGCCCCTCCGACCACCACCAAACATGATTGGATTCGGACCGGCTACCCTCCGGTTGCTGGGCGAATGCTTAACCCACTGCGCCACCATCGCCCCGAAGAAGTATTCACCCCCATTTTTAAAGAGGCCTGTAACATCCGTTAATGTCCCCACAAAAGTCATGAACCACAAATGTAATAAAAAAATTGTATGATTTAAATGTAATAAACAACAAACCCACAAATGGACAAGTCCACTGCTTTGGCCACTGCACTACAGCCCTCTCCTTTCCCTCCCCCCACGAGTCTCATGTAAAACTTTTTACTAATAAATGTTATGTGTGCTTTTTATATCACTTCCTTTCACTGCTTCTGTCCGTACACGTTCCTGGGAGCTGTGCTTTCTGTGCGTCCTGGACCCGTGGTGAGAGCAGGGAGTGGTCCATGGCCATCCCTGAACTTATGGAGCCACAAGCCACAAACTCCTACAAATGATTCATTTACAGTGTTTTTTTGGGGTTTTTTTTGCATAAAGTGTCAGTTCCCGACTCACTGCGGACCATGCCCCGCCCCTGTCCGCAGCGCTGAGAGGAGCAGGGGAGAGGCTCAGGGGTCACAGTTCAGCAGACAGTGTTATCTCAGAAGAGTTGGCCAGTTACTACACAGACTTATTAAAGGCTCTCTCACAGTATTCAGAAGTTATTTCTGAGATGTATTTTTTTTTAGCCAAGTAAAAACACACTCCTCAACCTCTCTGGACTTTTTTTTATTTAAACGCTGCATATTGTCATGGAAAATCTACCAAGTTATACGTTGTGATTAACTGTCATTAATGTAGGAGTATTGGACCGCTGCTGATATTCTAACTCCAAGGTATTTCTACTTGGAGCCGAGAACTCTGAGTCTTATCACACCAAGGACACAAACAAAGGTATATATCTATCCTATATGAACTGCATGACAGGTTTTTACTGACCAGCCCCAATAAATATGCTAGAACAGGCATTTCTTCATGTGAGAGAAAACAGAAACCTGGTACGAGAGAGGCACCACAGTTTCCAGGGACCAGATAATTAACTTCCATGGTGTAAATCAAAACTCCGTACGTTTGACGATCGAAACGTACAGTAGCAGCTATCGAGTGGCCAGGATGGACTGTGGTCACTACATCCCCGCCTATTGTTCATTCCAATAAAAGTTATGCGCATTAAAGTCTTTATGCTACAACCATCTGTTCAAGAGACTGACTTCATGCATAAACATGTTGCTTCACAGGACACACATAACAGTCTTTTTGTGCAAACTGTTGAAATTATCATGTTTAATAATGGTTGGATATGAGCTTGTGCTTATTCCATGTCATGTCATTAGTGTATCTGTGTTGTGCCATCATGATTGTTCCACTCAGTTTAAATGTAACATGCCTTAAAATCTAGTTAAATTGAAATGGAGTAAAACATTTCTTTTTATAACATTTACTTTGCGTCTAGCAAAGGTAATGTGATATCCCCACAATCTCTGCAGAGGACAGAGGGCCGCCCTGTTTTTGACACAATTTGACTTAAAATTTAATGCCCTCTCTTCAGCTCTCTTCTTCTTCTACGTCCAGCGTCTTCTGCATCTTCTACGTCTCTGTCTTTTTCTTCTTCTCATCTCCTGTTTGTTGCGTTAAGTTTACTTTGCCGGTGAGAATATCTTTTCACGATAAGTCGTCTAAACTTTTATTTGATTGTTTCAAGTATCATTTTTGGAGTTTATTTTGAAAAGCCTTGCGTCGCGCAACATCCACCAGCTTTAACAATCGCGGCCTTGACCAAACTGGCTATTTTAAAAAGTTATACTCCTAAAGTTTTGAGTCGCCGTGAAAGTGTTTTTATTGAACTTTTACATTTTGGCATTAAAAGGACATTTGCCATACTCTGAGCCTTTGGCGCTGCCTTATGCTGAACAACAGCTAAACTCTCCCATGAGCGGCATCATGACCAGTGTTTAAACCTAACGGGACATCTGGAGACTGGCTTGTTGAGCTTTGGAGGACCAAACCCTACGAACCGGGGCTTGGACCGGGAAGACCAGCCTGTGACACCCCGTGGATCCAAAAGGACAAGGACCTACATCCGAGCCCCCAACTGAACTCGAAAGCTGGCTGTCATCATCCTATCTCCCTCCTGCTCCGAGCACAGTAAGGCCAGTGTGTGTGTGACATTCACGAGTTGGCGTCAATAGTCTTAAGAGTCTCATTCCCTCTTCATTCCCTAAATCTCCAATAATTTAATAAGTCGGCTTCCTCCCACCATCCAAAGACATGCATGTGTTAGGTGAATTGGTGACTCTAAATTGACCCTAGTGAATGAATGTGAGAGTGAATGGTTGTCTGTCTGTGTTTGTCTCTGTGTCAGCCCTGCGACAAGCTGGCCCCTGTCCAGGGTGTACCCTGCCTACAGCCCAAAGTTACTGGGATAGGCTCCAGTCACCCGCGAACCCTAACGGGAATAAGCGGTAGAAAATGGATGGATATATAATATCTGTATGCTACATTAATCACAGCCCCAAGAGTGCAATTAATCTGATTCATTTTTTAAATCGATTGACAGCACTAGTTTAAATACACTGCTCAAAAAAATAAAGGGAACACTAAAATAACACATCCTAGATCTGAATGAATGAAATGTTCTTATTACCGTATTTTCCGCACTATAAGGCGCACCTAAAAGCCTTTAATTTTCTCAAAAACCGACAGTGCGCCTTATAATCTGATGCGCCTTATATGGATCAATGTTGGTTAATTATGGCTACCGTATTCAGTGACAGTGGTAAAAAGGGTAAAGGGGAATTCCAGTCCCAGCTGTTCATGTGTGCCATAGGCGTGTTTATGGATCCTGCCACAAAAGAACAAGGAGGCGCGGCCTTTGCTCCATCTCAGTAGAAGAGTTGTGACATTGAGGGGACAGAAAACTGAGCGCTCGAACGCCGTTCATGTAGCTTTGAACTGTGACAAATGGAGTTGGAAATGCATTGTTTTCAATGAGGGCGGCGCAAATAAGAGCTACCGGTACGTACGGTACCGTATTGTGAATGCACTAACTTGTTTTGGGAGTGAACGGAGTTGTAAGAACGCTGGTTTGTATTCTATTAATAAAGTTTGACTGACTATCTGACTGTTTTATTGACATTCCCTTTAGCGCAGCTCCATCTAGTGGATGCATAATGCAACCCCAGACACAGTAGCCACAGCTACAGTAGCTTCTATTCTATGCGTCTTATAATGCGGTGCGCCCTATATATAAAAACAGTTTTAAAATAGGCCATTCATTGAAGGTGCCCCTTATAATCCGATGCGCCTTATAGTGCGAAAAATACAGTAAATACTTTGTTCTTTACATAGTTGAATGTGCTGACAACAAAATCACACAAAAATTATGAATGGAAATCAAATGTATTAACCCATGGAGGTCTGGATTTGGAGTCACACTCAAAATTAAAGTGGAAAAACACACTACAGGCTGATCCAACTTTGATGTAATGTCCTTAAAACAAGTCAAAATGAGGCTCAGTAGTGTGTGTGGCCTCCTCGTGCCTGTATGACCTCCCTACAACACCTGGGCATGCTCCTGATGAGGTGGCAGATGGTCTCCTGAGGGATCTCCTCCCAGACCTGGACTAAAGCATCCGCCAACTCCTGGACAGTCTGTGGTTAGGGCTGTCGTGGTGAGAGAATTTCCCCTGCGGTTATTATATGCGACTCAACACCGCAGTGTGCGTTATAGGCGGTATAGTATAAGCTAATAATAACACCTGAAAAAATGACATGTCCAAACAAATTTTGATTATAAAAATAAATTGAAATATAGTTAAGCCTCTGCTTTAACAAAAACCCGAGTCAGGCACGAGTGATAATGTCCTTGCGGCGCGTTTACCGTGGTAGCTTTAGAAAAACCCACATGTTCACCTTATGTAGTTTGAGAGATGAGCTAAGGAGGCTAGCAGTGCTCCCTGTGCCACCGACTCTACAGAGCGACTGTGTCACAAGTACCTGCGTCAGGTGAGAGGGCAGAGAAAAACCTCATGTAGTTATCGCGTCACCAGGTGAGTGGCTCGTCATTCGAGTCTACGACTCCTCCTCTGAGTAACGCGTAAAGGCTGATTTATTCGTCAAATCGACGGCGTAGCCCTGCGGACCCCTTTGCATCGCCGCGAGCCCTCTCAAAAGCTACGCTGTAGCCCTGACGTGCACCTGGCCAAAAATCAATGAAGCAGCGCAGCGCGTGCAGAAGCCTTTTCCTGTCTCACCATTAACCTTCTGTTCTCCACTCCCAGTGACTCTGAGTGTGTATTACATGCGTAAACATTAAATGCTTCATGGGTTACAGTAAAATTAAACTGTGCATCCCATTAGTGCATTATTAAAATGATAAACTGCAGTTACCGCGGTCGCTTGCGCCCCAATGTGGTTGGATTAATAACAGCGCGGTATGACGATAATGCGGTCACCGCGACAGTCCTATTTGTGGTGCAACGTGGCGTTGGTGGATGGAGCGAGACATGATGTCCCAGATGTGCTCAATTGGATTCAGGTCTGGGGAACGGGCGGGGCCAGTCCATAGCATCAATGCCTTGGTCTTGCAGGAACTGCTGACACACTCCAGCCACATGAGGTCTAGCACTGTCTTGCATTAGGAGGAACCCAGGGCCAACCGCACCAGCATATGGTCTCACAAGGGTCTGAGGAGCTCATCTCGGTGCCTAATGGCAGTCAGGCTACCTCTGGCAAGCACATGGAGGGCTGGGTGGCCCCCAAAGAAATGCCACCCCACTCTGTCACGTCTGTCACATGTGCTCAGTGGGAACGTGCTTACATCTGTGAAGAGCACAGGGTGCCAGTGGCGAATTTGCCAATCTTGGCAAATTTCTCTGGCAAATGCCAAATATCCTGCACGGTGTTGGGCTGTAAGCACAACCCCCACCTGTGGACGTTGGGCCCTCATACCACCCTCATGGAGTCTGTTTCTGACCGTTTGAGCAGACACATGCACATTTGTGGCCTGCTGGAGGTCATTTTGCAGGGCTCTGGCAGTGCTCCTCCTGTTCCTCCTTGCACAAAGGAGGAGGTAGCGGTCCTGCTGCTGGGTTGTTGCCCTCCTACAGTCTCCTCCACGTCTCCTGATGTACTGGCCTGTCTCCTGGTAGCGCCTCCATGCTCTGGACACTACACTGACAGACACATCAAACCTTCTTGCCACAGCTCGCATTGATGTGCCATCCTGGATGAGCTGCACTACCTGAGCCACTTGTGTGGGTTGTAGACTCCGTCTCATGCTACCACTAGAGTGAAAGCACCGCCAGCATTCAAAAGTGACCAAAACATCAGCCAGAAAGCATAGGAACTGAGAAGTGGTCTGTGGTCACCTCCTGCAGAACCACTCCTTTATTGGGGGTGTCTTGCTAATTACCTATAATTTCCACCTGTTGTCTGTTCCATTTGCACAACAGGAGTGAAACTGATGTCAATCAGTGTTCCATTGTCAATTTATATAGTAAATGTTAGAGTTTTTTTTAAGAAAAGTGCAGATAGTAGAGCAGATAACTTTAAGGGGCTGAGATTCTCCGCTGGTCAGTATGCCTTATATCACCACATTCTAAGCAAGGGCAAAGTGATAACACCAAATGCTGCCCAAAGTAAAGAGACCAAGCGCTCCATGAAGTGGCAACAGAGACTTGTTAATTATCTGTTGATGATTCTCCTGCTCGCGGGTCAACCCTGGGCCTATATTTGTGGAATTGGACATATAGTCGACATCCCCCAGCTATTCCTGTTGTGAACGCAGACTGCCAGCCAGTATCGGGGAGAGTTACTACAAACCACAAAGGAAACAACTATGCTAATGTGCCTGAACAACGGGGTGAGTTCACTTTCACTGTCAACATGGCTGATTCGACACAGCTCAAAACAACATCTACAGCATAAACTTGCCGTGTGCTGACATTCAGCAATTGGTTCGTGATAAAATGAATACCGAAACTGGACACAAGTTAAAACAAAAAAAAAAAAATCTAATAAATCCTGCGATCGCGATGCAGCGCAGTTTTCAACTTTTTAGAACTGTGAATCAGGCATGCATTTTATGGGACACACGGAATAAAATGCGAGGATTACTGTGCAGACATTTAAACATTAGAAGCGCTATGCCAAAGACTGATCAACTGAGACATCATCTTTATGAATCTAACTTGGATCTCTTATGTCTTACAGAATCAAAGTTACATAAAAATTCACCAGTTTATATGCTACGTGTTGAGGGGTATAATCTGTTTAGGAGAGAGATATGTGGGAAGGGGGGGTGTGTTGTTTAATGTTAAAGATAACATCAAATGTAAGGAAATCAGCTTGGCATGTAATGAATTGGAATATACTTGCAGCTCAAATGTCATTTTCTGTTATAGGAATTTACAGGCCACCTCATGCAAAGACTGTATTTTATGATCAATTAAATAATCTCATCAAACATTGTAAGGATAATGAAATTATTTTAATTGGAGATCTTAATATTAACTGGTTTGATAAAACAAAAAGGAAGGAGCTCAAATCAATTGCATGTAAATATGATCTCAGACAAATTATTGAAGAACCAACCAGAATAACCAAATGTACAGAGAGACTTAATGATCTGGCTTTCACAAATCGATCCGACCGTATATTTAAAACATATAACCTCGTCACAGGGTTATCAGACCATAATATGATCTTGTTCATAAGAAAATTAAACAAAAAAAGATTCACTTATTCACCCACTAATAATAGTAATTGTTTCAAAATTCCAAAAAGTGAGCTAACTAGCTTTGAACGTGCAATCAAAGATGCAGACTGGAATCAGTATTTAACAGGGGATAACATGGATGAAAACTGTGCTGTTTTCATGACTATTAACAGTTTTATGAGGAAACTAAAAGTCAGGTCCAAAAAAAGAACAATCTCCCATGATTAAATGAAAGGATATGTTCATTAATGAAACGGAGAGACAATGCCCTGAAGATGGCACTTAAGACCAAATCTGAAAATGATACGCGTGTATTTACTACTCTAAGAAATAAAGTTATAAAAGAACTCAGAAATGCAAAAGCTATTTTCTTCATTAATGCCATCACTGAAGCCAAGAGTAATGCTAAACAAATCTGTCAAAATTTTAAAAAGCTATCTGGAAAAACAAACATGAATAAGACTATTGAACTTAATATCAAAGGAAATGCGACTGATGATCCAAGTGTAATGGGAAATGAATTCAACACACTCTGTAGACAAAATGATTCAGGTGGATTGTATGGATGCAAATATCACGCATATATCAGGGAATACTCAAGACCCCATTCTATCTTTTTCCGAAGTGACCCAATCTAAAATATAATCTATTTCTTCTCTGACAACATCACATGCCAAAAACATATATGGAATTGACATTGAATTTTTAAAAACTTATAAAGATGCTTTTATCCCTGTTATTTGTAAAATCATTAACTGGTCAATTAGCACAGGAGTATTTCCTAGTGCTTGGAAAACTGTGGTAATACCCATTTTTAAAGCAGGTGACCGTATGAATGTGGCCAACTACTGTCCAATTAGTATAATTTCAGCTGTGTCAAAAGTCCTTGAAAAATCAATTTCAGAACAAATCACATCACACCTCGATTCCATTAAATATAAATTGCATCCTTTGCAGTTTGGCTTTAGGAAAAATCATTCCAGCAAAACTGCAAACAACTTGCTATTAGAAAATATAAGGACTAAACTGGTTTATCTTGATCTCAAGAAAACCTTTGACACAGTTAAACATGACATCTTGATTAATAATTTATCCAAATATAACTTCTCACCAACAGCCACTTTGTGGATAAAATCATATCTGGAGAACAGAAAGCAGTGTGTCCGAATTAGTGATACTACTTCTAGTACAATTAATAATTGCATGGGTGTGCCTCAGGGATCAACCCTGGGTCCCCTTTTATTTACTCTATATATTAATGATCTGCCAGAAGCCTGTCCATCTGCAACAAGTCAAATGTATGCAGATAACACGGTTATCTATTTGCACTCAAAAACCAAGAGCCAAGGAATTATCATCAATAATGGTGTTTGTACAAAACTAGTTAATCAATTCATGTCTGTTTCTCAATCTTGACAAAACTATGTATTTTTCTCAAGACTCAAAACAAAGAGCCAAATCCGCCTGTTATGGTCGCAGGGAAACCATTAACTGTGGTACAGGAGTACAAATATTTGGGCATAATTATTGATTCTAAGCTTACATTTAAATCACAAGTGAAGAAAGTAATGAATAAAATAAAATTTAATCTTGCAACATTTAGACAAATTTGAAATAACCTAACAACTGAAACCGCAAAGATCTACCTTAGTGCCATGTTTTTTTCTTCACATTCAACTGACAAGTTGGACACAAACCAGTAAAACAACACTATAACCAATTGAAAGACTCTATAAACAAACTCTTAAAACGTTCGATAATAAAACAATCTCTTATCACCATTGTCATATTCTCTCAAAATATATTTTTTTTCAGTTGGGAGAATATGATTAAATTCTATGACATTGTGTTGGTGTATAAAATACTTCATGGTGTGGCTCCATCTCCACTGCTAGACTACATCCATCTGAGAAAAAGTGTTGGCACAGTCCTCAGAGCAGAGGAGACTGTGATGTCCCTTTCAGGAAGAGTAGTTTTGGGCAGTTGGGCTTCTCTGTCAGAGCGGCACATTCCTGGAACACTGTTCCTACCGAACTTAGAAACATCACATCATTAAAAATGTTCTCTAAATCATTAAAACTCTGGCTCCTGGACAATCAAACTTGCACTCACATTTTAAATACTTAGGGCTAGATTTATCAAAGGTTTGCGTGCACGCTAACTGAAAAAGACGTGCTAAAAATAGAGCAAACCCAGGCGCAGCTGAGATTTGTGTCTCTCACAGGAGCAAATTCAGCGCGGCGCAGATTTTGCTCCTGTGATTCAATGAATATGTAAAACAAGGCGTTCTTGCCAAAACGCGCAAAATTCAAGGCGGGGAAAATGCAAATGAAGTCGCTTTCCAGTCGCTGTTTGATTTATCACGAGTACGGGAGCTAAATCTGCGTAAAAATTTAGTACGTTGGAGAAGCAGGTGCAAAGGTTTTGCGGAGTTAAGAGTGCAGCTTTTAGTGCACAGATGAGGCATTGAAAATAAGTTCTAATGCTTTAACAGGGCTCATTTACAAAGATACAACAGTAATGTGTTGATTTGAAGATGAAGAAAAACAAAGAAACAGACTTTACCTGCGGCACTTTTTCCTTGATTCTTGCTCGTATTCCCCTGAACTTCAGCCTTTTACAGCTGCTGTCTCTGGGCTTTCAGTCTGTTTAACATTCTTTGAAATCCTTACAGTGACAGAACAGTCTTTAAACGCTGCGCAAAGTCTACTCACTGTGTTTATCTCATTGCCTCCCAATGCTCGCTGCGGCGCTTGACTGACAGCTGCCCCTACAGTGGCTCAAGGCTGTGTGGATTTGATCGAGCGGAGGACATCGAAAATGTTTTTTGTTATTTTTAATCGATCACCATCAGCACACCATATAGGCTACTGATACATTTTATATAATTGTTTGAAAGGTTACTGGCACTGACAGACAGTGAAAAGGACTTTCCTCTCGCTTCACTCTTTCACAGAGGGGAAATAAGTCACGTGACTCTGGTCAGCGCCAAAATCACATGAGACATTTAACAAGGATGGACTACACAAGTTAATAAAAGAAAGTAAAATTCAATAAAATAATTCTCCCTCAGATACAGTGAACACAGCTCTACTACAGTCAGTCCTGTTATTTGTTGGACTCTCAGATTGTGTTTTGTGTTGCATCTCTGTAGGAAAGATGCAGTCAGAGCTGGCAAACAGCGTTGCTCTCGCTGTCAGTGTGTTTATGCTCACACAAAATTCTCATTTACATATCAGATTTGCGGCAGCAGTTACTTGCGCAGTTTCTCTTCGTTTATCACACGCAACACGCCCACAAATACCAGACGCTATTTTTTAAGCTGCACTCGCAATTTTGCACTTGTCTTAGTAAATATGGCCCTTAGTGTTTTACTAATATATTTAACAAATGTTGTCTTCTGAATATTACACATTTTCATTATTTTCCACTGTCTCTGTGCCAAGTTTATGTGCAAGTCTCTGTGTCATTGTTTTTTGTGTAACGTGTTCTGCTCTAGTGTCAATTGTTCTTATTGCATGCTGCTTTTACTAATCCATGTTGCTAATGTATGTGGCTATTTTAACATGTCTCATATACTGTTGTGTGTCCTGTCTATGTCTTGTAACATCAACCTGCCATGGGACAGCAGATGTAAATTAGCCTGTATGGCTAAAACTGGCATATTTACATGATTAATTTTAATGTGGTGATGTTACTTAATATGCATTGTCCTATTTCAAAAATAAATAAAATAAAACCAGATCTAAACCCAGGAGGAGACCAGGGCTATATCAGCCCTAAAACCAGGATTAGACCAGGACTATATCAGCCCTAAAACCAGGACTAAACCAGCCCTAAAACCAGAACTAAACCAGGACAATATCAGACTACTGATGAACTCAAAATACAGATTGAGAAACTATGTTTGCGAAACTCTCAATCTGACCTCAACTGCTGACCTAAAACATATGGACAAGGTTAAAGTGATTTGCACAAGTGCTCTGGAACCAACCCCTTCTAGTCCTCAGAGAAGTAGGTCTCAATTGGGTAGCCCCAACTCCAGTCTCAGCTCTAGGTACTCTGTTGACACAGATATCCTCTCATCCCGCGAAACTGTGTCGTCTTCACCAGCATCATCATCCTCCTCGCTACTCAGCTCTGAGGCTTGGCCCCATCATGTTCCCTATACCTACCTTTAACTTTGAGGTAGATATGCAGTTAAAAAAGGCTGATCAAGAATTTCTGAGCAATGCTACCCAGTTAATCCAAACACCAAAGCTCAAATTGGACATTTTGGAAAGCCTTGCCTCAAGCTTCGCCTGAAGTTCAAAACATACCCCTCAGACACTGAATATGAAGATGTTTGCAGAGCTTTAATTAGAAAACACCCATGCTTAAAAGAACTGGGCTCTGACACAGGATTTTCAGCCTGGAAAATGTGTTTAAAATTCAAAATGGGGAACTATCGTACCAAGCTCAGGCAAATGGGATGCAATGAATTGAGCATTAATTCCCTAAAACATAGAAGTGAGAGCAATGTCCACCCAAACCAAGTTAAGAAGCCAAGAAGAGGGGAGGTGAACTTCTGCCCTGATTATCCGCCTGGAGAAAACAAAGAAACTCAGGAGGAAGAGAGGTTGGCACTTCTCTCCAAAATCCAGAAGAGGAATAATGAAGAGATGATAAAAATGAAAATGGACAAAAGTTTTCCAAACAGGAGGCAAGATTCTACTAGACATGCCCTTTATTGCAGATTTCAAAAGTCAATGGCCTGCTCTCTTTTCTCATCGGGAGGTACAGTAAGTGATGCCACTGTTAGCTAGTTTATGTGCAATTATGTAATTTTAAACAAAACTAAAACGCAATGTTCCCCACACTTTAATACATCTGAACATTACTAAAAATAAAGATCAAGCTTCATACTTGCTAAATGTTTTTTGTTTTTGTTGTCATTTTTCTCATTCCTAGATAAATGCAGAATATGACGGATCACCACAGTTCCACTAATATCCAAGTTTATGTCCCAACTTGACAACTATGCGTCCAAGCTGGTGAACATCTTCAGGAAGAAGAGAGGAACAGTGGGACGCATGGTTGCTGAAAACATGGTTGCCATTGATGAGGTTTGTAATTGTTTTCAAACCTAAATTTTAAATGTATGTTTGGTGATTGTAAGAAAGTACAGGGCAAACACATGTTTGAGGGCTCACTAGCTCTGATGAACATTGAATTAAAATTTTGACTTTTATCAAACGTTAGGAAATGTGCACTAATATTCACTTCTGTATGGCATTACTGTAGAGAAACAGGTGTTGCTCTTCTTGGGTTCATCTCAGAGGGGATACTGTCTGTGAAGTAATCCTGTGGTAAAAATATAGAGGGCACACGTGTTGAGCTGGTGTTTACTTTATGAGAATTCATTCTTCAACATAGTCACATAACATCAACATAATCAATAATGACATTGACATTAATATGACTTTTCTGATTACATCCCAAATAAAATACAGTCGTACTTATTCACCAATCTCATTACCAATCTCATTTTGTACCAGAGGTAAGTGTACTTTACTCTTAACTTATTGCATTTTACTGTATTCTCAATCTGTATTCTCATGAACTGTATTAACTCAATTAGTCCTTTTAAGCATTTTAACACTGTACCTTTAACATGAAATGTATTACTGTGTTTTATAATTCTGTTTTGTCTATTTTAAATGTATAGTTTGAAACGTGTACAAATATTTACATTTTTAACAATAAACCATGAAATATTAATTACGTTACCTAAACCTATACATGAATTACAAATAAAGTCCTTTAGATGGCGCTGTTCTTCCATAACCTTAGTGTATCTTGCAGCCTCACATTAGCATTTCTGGTATTTGATAATAAACCACAAATATACACATTCAGTGACAAATAAACCCAGTAAAAGGCATACTGCATGAAAATGTGTCGCAAATGTATTCAAATGTAGTCTGCAGGAGGTTCCTTACACCAGTACCTTCCATTCCCCAGTCTACTTGTCCATTAGCATTAGCAGGTTAGCTTCCAACACAGTTCACTCATACTCAAATATCTCTTACCACACATGTTCATTTCTCACCACTGTCATCTGTGACATCTTAAAACTCTTAAAGTTTGCATTGTACACTTGACTTTTTTTTATTTTTAATTATATTTAACCAGGAGAGCCCCACTGAGATTCAGAATCTTTTTTGCAGGGGAGTCCTGGCCCCATGGAGGACCTATGGTACATGTTTATAGTGGTAGGGGAAACTGGAGCACCCGGAGGAAACCTACGCAGACACGGGGAGAACATGCAAACTCCACACAAAGTCCCCACACGGTCTGGGAATCAAACCCAGGACCTTCTTGCTGTGAGGCTGGAGTGCCATTTTTTAGTATTTACTAATCTATAGTACAGAAGAGAGAGAGCATACGTGTTGACCTGTGTAGCACTTTACCATTTTCTCAAACTTGAATTAATTCCACACCTCTACAGAGGCTACCAGCAGCAGGGCAGCCCAACTGTCATGCACACAGATGATCCACAGCAGACACTGACCGAAACTAAGCGTACAGTGTGTTTGGGGCAGAAGAAATTTAAACATTACCCTAATCATTGCTTGTGAGTATAAAGTGAATCAAAACTCTATATTACATTTACAACTTCTAATACTTAAGGACAAAAACTATACTCCTAACAATAACTTGTATACATTTTAACAATTAGAGCATCATAAAGTAGCATATTTATACAGAAATCCACAAATTGCATGCTTATTCTTCCAAGCTGGTGTTCCATGGGCCAACTCTTAAATCGTTCTAGAGTTCTATTTGGTCATATTTGCTTGTATTGTTTGCAGAAAGACACCATTGACACAAGAAGATCTTGCACCCGGAAAGCACTCGCTGTGTATCTCAAGACCCAAACATCATCATAAAATAATACATTGTAAGTGTCTGCAGTTTTGGTAATAAGACCCCTGTCAAGAAGTTGAAGCACTGGGGAAGGGGGCAGATTTTACACAGTACTGTGAGTAATTGAAGCTGTTCTTTATAGTAACATCATTTTTTGGGCCTTTTTGCTGCCTTGTATTGAAAATATCTGCTTCAACATCTGAAATGTTATGGAAAAAATTTTTTTATTAGGGCATACCATAATAGACTTGGTGCAGGTCCCCATTTACTCGAGGTTGTTAAGTCCTCCTCTTTGCCTTTTTGTTATCCGATATGTTTCATTGTGATTTAAAATGTGTTCATTATATTTGCTAACATTGGATTTGATGGTACAACTGTTGTACCTTGTGTTTCATGTCAAACCATGACATTCTGAACACAGTAATACAGTATAAACTGTAGGGTTGGAAGCCCCTGCTGTATTGCACCTGAAATCTAATTTTATGAAATTCTTTTTTTTTTTGGCTTTGTTTTAGGATATGAACTTTCGTGATGCCCTGAGCCAAATGGAAAAGACTGTCATTGGGATTTATGTCGTCGTACATGAAGGTGATGGTGATTGGGAGGCACCAGAAGATGTTGGGATCATAATTGAAGGCGTCACTGTGCTAACCTTGGAGATGTTGCCACAGCCTTCTCTTTGCTGTTTGGGCTCATCTATGTGTTGAACCTCAACTAACCATCTGATCTCAAGTACACTTTTGACTTTTCTCAGAAGGTTCTGATGGAACTTGACACTAAAAAGCTCTCAAACAAAGTCCAAGTGCTAAAGAAAAAACTATTTGAGCAAACAAGGCTAATGAGCTGGCTCTTAGCCATGTGTGCATTTTGATTTCCAGATAAATGTGTTCAAATTACACTCACGTAAACCATTCTTTACAAATTGAGAAGTTTTGCGGATGACATTTATGCACTGTTTAATATATAAAGTGGCTGTTCTTTGCCATTTTCACTGTGCAAGAAATTTGGCAGGTGTTTTATAATTCTGTTCCTTTTTTCAGGACTTGTTTGAGAGATGGTTTAGATTGTACTGTGTGGCACTTTAAAGGAAATGTGCTGTTTTTTGTTATTCATGTAACAACTTTAGTTTTTCTTAAATGCATGATATTATATGCAAAACATTTTGAGCTAGTTTAGCTAATTGATGTTTAGCTGTTTTGTTTGTTTTTTTTGGGAGGGGGCTTGTTGTGAAACAAATCTGTTCATGTACACCAAAACTGCAGGATTTTTGCACTTTGTTTGCTTTGAACAAGTAAATAAATAAATTGTATTGTTTCCTTTGGAAAAACTGAGCGTGTTTACTTTAAAGAAAGTCTAAAATGTTATGTCAAGTGGTTCCACGTAACTACTTTAATTATTAAGATACTTTATCATTTAATATGGACTTAAGTGAGTTGATTAATTTGTATGTATGTATTTTTTATTTAGTTAAGCTGTGTTTCAACCAAGTAATGCACTCAAGTAACATTTATTAAATACACCTATATTGTACATCTAATTAGAGTTGACTTAGTCCATACTAAAAGAACAAGTATCTTAACAATTAATGAAGGCTGTTACATGGAACCACTTGACATAATTTTTTAAAGTAAATCTGAAGTGTTATCTTTTTGAGTGTGGGCTCTGAGCGAGATTTTTAATAAAGTGCATTTAATATTGCGTGGATAGGTCGTGTCCTGACACCGTGGCTCTAGGACAGGCTGCATAAATCTGAGGGGAGCGAGCATGAGGAAGGTAAAGACGCACCAGGTTAGTTTCACTTTCTCCGTAGGAGTCTGTGGTGCTGTCCTGGGGCAGAAATAGTGCTCACAGCGGAAAAGTGGACTTCATCACCACATTTTATCTTTCTTTGTTTCCAAAACAGACAGTGACACTCCTTACATTATTTTCTATCAGCCATAGATGAAGGCACGTTCATCTCGAAACTGAAATGGCACTTGTCAATGGATGTCAGTTCAATCAGCTGGGGCATCATTAGTCAAGGCGGGGGCAGAGTTTTACCAAGGCGGCCGTCTTAGCTATAAAGTGCTGGGGGAGACCCTGCATTAGTGTAGAGAAAGCCCAAGTGTACTAGAGAATAAGTACACTATAAACTTGCCATGTGTTTAAGCCATTTGTGGCATGCAGCCATTCTTAAAATACATAGCATTTCTTTGAAGTAGTTCTGAAAGTTTCCTCTCTCTGATCTGAGTCTATTTAGACCTACATTTGCCCTATCATGTGACTCCAGAGCCTGAGGTTGTTTCAAGGGTGTGTCATTAGGTCAGTGGGCAAAAGTGTCACAATTAAAAAATCTATGCCCATTGACTTAGCTTTAGTCAATACTAAAATATTGTTTAGTTCTATATAACTGAATATCATAAGTTATATCAGTACAATGCATGTAAAATTGGGCAGTCATTTTTAGCTGGTTAGATGGTGTGAGCCAATTGTATAGTTTTAACCATTTTGCTTTGGCACACTTTTTGATAAACAAAAGTAGCCATTTTCCAATTTTTTTTTTTTTAACCACAACTAGGGGTGCGACAATAAAATGTTTTTTTTTATCATTGTGATAATTGTTCAATATAATCGCCATTATCATCAAATGAGAGTGTGCCTTCTGCTACTTACTACATTTACAGGTAAAACATAATTCAAAGCTAGTCTTAAGTCCAATTTCTCCAGAACTGGTTAAAATACTTGATCTACAAGCAGAACAAATAGATGAACTGGAGGCGTACAATGGACTGTGAGGTGTTCAAGCCGTCTGAGCATTTAGCAGCAGTGATAAAAATGTTTGTAGCGCTACATGCTAATAAACGCAGCTAATTATAAGGTAATCATTAGTTAACCAATAAATATCAAGGGTAACACTTTACAAAATGAAACTCAACGAAGTAAGAAAATGCGTTCCTCTCTTGATAAAAGCGTCTCACACAGCTCCATAAAAGTATCTAAACTACAGCTAACATGCTTTCACTTTTTAACTTTTCTAACATCATGATCTAAAATGTGTTAAAATTAGGGCTGTGCTTAAAAAATCAATATGGGGAGATATCGTAGATACTAGGGTTGGGCGATATACATTTTTTCATACTGTCTTACTGTCCCCAAATCATACCGGGGTATACGGTTAAATCATTTATCAACTTAAGGCTAAACTTGCCTTTAAAATTGAGTTAATTAATTGAGACTTTGAAAATGTAGGGACATCTATTGTTTTTTGGGCAAAAAAGGGGTGTAGTAAATACAAAAAATGTGTTTCTAAAGTGATTATTTGTAAAAACACAACCAACATATAAGAAGTTATTTTGAGACTGGTTGGTTGTGGTAAAGAAGGAGCTGAGTCGAAAGGCGAAGCTCTCGATTTACCGGTCGATTTACGTTCCTACTCTCACCTATGGTCATGAGCTTTGGGTCATGACCGAAAGGACAAGATCCCGGATACAAGCGGCCGAAATGAGTTTCCTCCGCAGGGTGGCTGGGCGCTCCCTTAGAGATAGGGTGAGGAGCTCTGTCACCCGGGAGGAACTCGGAGTAGAGCCGCTGCTCCTCCACATCAAGAGGAGCCAGCTGAGGTGGCTCGGGCATCTGTTCCGAATGCTTCCTGGACTCCTCCCTGGGGAGGTGTTCCGGGCATGTCCCGAGACTACGTCTCTCGGCTGGCCTGGGAACGCCTTGGGGTTCCTCCTGAGGAGCTGGAGGAAGTGTCCGGGGAGAGGGATGTCTGGGTGTCCCTGCTTAGACTGCTGCCTCCGCGACCCGGCCCCGGATAAAGCGGAAGAAGATGGATGGATGGTTAAAACCCAGCGTGTCAGTTCATCCTCCAACACATCCGCGTCTCCTGCGCCCCTCGCTCCAGGTCTCGCTCTTTCTTCTCCCCTTTATTTTCCATTTTAAACAACTTTTGCACATGGTGCGTCAGACCGCCATGATGTTGACTGAGAGAGCTAATTAATTAGCTAATTAAGTATAATATTATAATGTTGCTGTTAGTTTGAAAACATATGCTTATATTACACATAAAGATTTACACTTATCCCCATTATAATGGCATGAACCTTGATACACATTTTAGGTATTTAAAAAAAAAAAAAAAAAAAAAAACTATTGTACAATTCCCCAAGGATTTAAGCCACGGTATTGAAAGTGATACCGTCGGAATTTTTACATACCCCAGTATACGGTAATATCGTTATATTGCTCAACACTAATCGATACACATGCTACTGCATCCACTTTAATATGTTATAAACAGCTGGAACAAGAGTTTTGAAGCTGTTTCATAAGGTGCAGTACACATTTGTCATAGATGGCAGCACCGCAGCACACAGCGGCAGAATGTATCGGGTTATGCATGGTATTGTGAGATTGCTAGCAATACCCAGCCCTAGTTAAAATTGCTCTAAACTATGGACTAACGTTCTGTCTGTAGTACTGGGTGCTCTTTGAATGCCACTCTTACTTTCACTGAAGTACTCTGTACATGCGACAGCAGTCCAACAAGTCTTTTTTTTTGTCACTGCATTATCCAGGTCTTTACAATTGTTGTTTATATGTGTGTTCTAAATTTAGAACACAAGGGGGAGCTGTTTGTTTGCAATCATTTATCCTTAAAGTTACACTGTGTAACTTTTCTCCTAAATATGTGGGGCATACTGACTTGTTTTTGTGATTTTTTGAGCGATTATAAGGCCTGAGGCGCGATCTGTTGCTCCGAGCGGGGCTTCTGTACTGAGAAACCGCCCTCGCAACTTGGCCGGGAGCGCTCCGCTGTTGAGGAAAAGTCATGTGACAGGAAACGACTTGCTTTACGGCATTCCCTTCTGCTCTTATACCTGAGGTGCAGTATAACCATGAAGCTACTTTTAGCGTTATTTTCGCCAGTTCGTCAGGGCCGAAGGACACAAGAAGATCAAGACAATGTCGGACGAGGCAAGAAAAAAAAAACGGGAAAGGGACCGCACCAGATCGCAAACAAGAGTCAACATCGGACAGACTTTTGCTCGCTGGCGTCAGATGAGAGACAGAGAAGGCTGCAAATTGGATCACGTTTTTGCTTCTTTACTGTTGGACAGGTAAATTAGCCTCTTTATTTTTTCTTTAGAACGTGCTTTTTCATACAGTTATTAGTTGTTTTAATGCGACCATTGCGCGATAAGCTAACGCTAGCTCTAACTATAGAAGATCCAATCTGCGGCCACACAAGTGGTTACAGAAGTTTATACAGTAAATGTGAATGCACGCTCTAGTCCCATTGTTGGTTTGACATAACGCACACTCGCAGTTTCAGAAGGAGGAGGGGCCCTAGTGTTTACGTTTTGCGACAGTGCAGTGGCACCTGTGGCCTCTAGAGGCGCAAGACCGGGAATCTTACACAGTGTAACTTTAAATCCTAAACTTGAGTCTATTGTGTCACTGTAAAGTAATCCCAGTATGTTTTAGCAGCATTTTCAAACTAAGCATCATTTCATAATTATCGGCATAATATTGTTTATCTCTTTTATTGTGGCCAAGATAGTCATTGCAAGAAATTCTAATATCGTCCCATCCCTAACCACAACCTTTATGGCTTATGTATTTTTCAAGGTATACGCTGGTATTACAATGTCACTATATCAATACCGCTAGAATTTGTATAAGTTGCTTTTATTACGTAGCAATACAAAGCAATACAAATCTATTTAATAAGCATTTCCAAAATACAATGGATGCCATGATATTTTTGGTCAAGGTTATCAAATCTTCAGATTCCTGTCGCATCCATAGTTTCAAACAAAATGAACACTGAAACTAAACTAACCCCACTTTTGATCAAAATTAGACTAGACATGTGGCCAAACCTTAAAGAATTTAGTAATCCCACCATCCCATAGGTTCTGTTATAAGGAAAAAAATATCTCAACTACTACTATATGACATCAAACCTAAGTTTAGTGCTTACTCTACCATAAATAGGTCAAGATATTTTTGGCAGCAGCCTCTGTGCTCACCGAGTAGCATGCATAACACATAAGGGAAAATTTCAAGAACATTTTGTATTTAATCTCTTACTTCTTGAGTCCCGCTATGGTGTACATGCTGCGGGGCATAAGTAGATATGTCTGGTCAGTCAGAACTGCATCCAGGATCTTTTTGACTGCGTACGCTGGCTCCAGGATGGGCAACAGTCTGGGCCACCTACACGACAAAATACAACCATTCTAGTAAGTGTTACTAACTTGAATGTAATTATACAGTTGATAAAAAAACAAGCATACGTTTTCAGTGGGTGATGAGCTGTATTTATTTTTTGATAGGAGCAATCAGAGGTAATCAGCGCTGTATAAGTTAAAGGCTCCTAGAATGCCTGATTTTTATTTGTGTGCGTGCGTAATGTAAACTGTCTGCACCTCATACAATTTGTGCATGCATCAAACTATTTGTGCGTGCGTAATAAGATGTGTGTCTATGTAAAATAATCTATCCTTAAATGCAAAAGCGCTAAAAGTTCTAAGTCTTACTGACAAAGCTCTAACACAAATCTTTTTGCTACAGTCTTGCCATGTCAGATCTGTGTGTGTGTTTTGAACTCAGTGTCTCTGGGTTTAGACTTACAGTCTCCACAGCCTGTAAGTTTAAAAGATGGCAATAGTAGCTGGTTTGCTTTGGTTCTGTAGGTATGCAGGAAGATTATGTACTGTATTTCTGAGAGCAAAGTTCATTAAAATATAATAAGAACACATACAGTACATTCACCAAAGCGAGTAAAAAGAACATGTATTAGTTGCTTAGTTTACTAGTCTTATAACATCTTATACTGCGCCCATTAGTTTGCAGTCTCTACTTTGAAGACAAATAGTATCTTCAGTAAGCTATGTTGCCAAGTCATACATTTTTTGGAGACAAAGACCATGTTTTATAAGGTTGTATATTACAGCTAAGCCTACAAAATATAAATGTCTAGTAAATACTGCACTGTTGACTTCTTATATTTTTATTTAATAAACTTTGCTCTCAGAAATACAGGTGTGTGGAGCAACCGACAGCCTGTAAGTCTAAACTCAGGGTAAAAGAGGAGAGAGAAATCTTCCTGCGCGTTATCAAAGTTCAGTTTAAAAGCAGCATCTCTGATGGTATGGGCAGCTGTGTGTTTTGGAATAACTATGAACACTAAAAGGTATTCAGGCAAAGTCCACCAAATGTTTGACCCATGTACAGAAACACCATCTGCAGCAGGAGGATCTTGTAGGTCTTTGGAGGTGATCTGTGGGTTGTCTTTAACCATTCTCACCATTCCTTGCCTCTGTCTTTCTGGTAGTTTTCTTGGCCTAATACATCTGGCCTTTTCAACTTTGCCTGTGTCCTTCCATTTCCTGATTACCACCTTAAATACCTTTTCTCATTATTGAATGCACCTTTATATGAAGTTCAAGTCTTAACTAAATAATCTAACAAGTTTTGTGTTGCAAGTAATTCATTTTGAGAAGTTACATGCATTCAAATTAGCAAACTTCTAAGGGTGCCCAAACTTTTGCACAGGCAGTTTTTTCATATTTCATTTAATTTCATACACCTAAATAATGCTTCACTAAAAACTGTTGTTTGGAAAAAAAAGACATAGAACTTTTTAATGACTGAGTTGCAAACTTTCTCGCGCCACACCCAGTGTGAAGCTATTGTTCTTTTATTTTGTTGGGCATTAACAGACAACACAGGAATTTAAAACCCAATATTACTGTTAAGCTTATTTCAAGTGCTGAAATGCACTGCCTAGCCGAAAATGATCAAGTTTCAATTTTATCATCCATTCCTAGTTACCGTATTTTCCGCACTATAGGGTGCTCCGGATTATAAGGCGCACTGTCATTGAATGGTGTATTTTCGAAATTTTTTCACAAAGTGCTCCGGACTAAAAGGCAAAACAAAACAGATAAAGCTGGGGACACACTACATGATTTTCTCAGTCGTTACAGATTCTGAAAAGACTAGGAGCACACACTAACGACTGGTTTCAGCAGATTTAGTTCTGATGACTGAAAGACTGGGGCTCACACATTTAATGACTGCGCCTCACAAACTACAAGATCTGTAACTGCAACTGGCGCCAACCAAACGCTTGCGGGGAACTCGCGAGAACTAAATGGTAAACAAACATGGACGCAACCTGTGTCGCTGTTGTATTTGTGTGCGAGGCTATCTGTTTGGAAAAAGGGAAAGAGAAAAAAGGGCTATGTATCCAGTTTCGCTATAGCACTCAACTTTCTTTGGTGTTTGCCATGGTTGTTTATGTTTTCTTCTTCAAATTTTCCGCTTATATTTTCCTGCCGCTAACTGTTGCTTCGTCTGCGTCCTGACGCTATTTCCTGTGTCCTATCAGCTGTTTTTCATTGGCCGCTGGACTCCATGAATTCCCAGTTGGATCTGTAAACAGCCCACACTACAGGAGTGTGCGTCCAAAGTCGGCTTTAAAATTCAAACATGTTTGATTGCTTGCGACTGATGTCAGGCCAGGTTTTTGCGCCGACTCGAGTCTTTGAACATCACACACTAACGGATTTCAGAGCTGACTGGTGATTACGATTCCCTTCAACTAGTGTTGACTGGTAAAGACTCGGCGCAACTGTGAATCGTTATAAAATCGGGCAAAAAAATCGTGTAGTGTGTCCCCAGCTTAAGTCAGTCAAACTTTATTCAACGCGTTCACCATAACTCCCAAACTTGTTCAGTTGTAACGCGTGAATAAAAAACACAATCTGAGAACGCTAAATCAAACAATAGCATATTCACAATAACTCATAACTGTTCAGTTAATGTTATAACAAAATACAACAGTGTCCGAGTTAAACAGTTGGGCGATTACGGCAATATTATGGTGAAGCACAGTATGTATTACTCCACAATGCTCCTGACTATGGTAGCCGTAAATAAATTCATATATAAGGCGCTCTGGATTATAAGGTGCACTGTCGTTTTATGAGAAGACTGAAGGCTTTTAAGTGTGCCCTATAGTGCGGAAAATATGGTATATGTGCAAAAGAGATTATTGAAATTTTTATATTGTGTACAATGATTTCCAAGCTAATGATGCATATTTTACGTCTTGCCTCAGTTTCTTTATAACAAAATGCTGTTTGCCCAAGCTATTTAGCAAAACACTGAGTCAGAAAACAAAGAGACGTGTGAAAAGTTTGCAAGTACTTTGGCAATGTTTATGCACATTTTGTCACCTTGAAATGGTCCATACTCACCGCCATAAACTGCAATCCATAATATTATAACATCAGAATAATGCTTTTGTTATTCAGTTTTAAAGCACAATTCTCCTAAATTAACTATCAAACAAGACATTTTATTAGTTTTTGCCTAAACCATTTTCAGATCACTTTTGTTGGAATTGAGTATATTAGTTGCAGCAAGTAGCTCTTGAACGGTAAACATGGGTGCTGAGGAGTGGGAGTGTCGTAGCTGAATCGAAACTACTAGTGCTACTGTAAAGGTTTTTCTCCAGAAAAAATTTGAAACTTGAAGCTCTATTCAACAACTCCATCATTTGACAAGTGGTGTATATGAGCACAGAGAAAGAGTAGACGTGCTGAAGGATAAGCAAAACACAAGCTTAAGTTAGTAATGTTAATTTCATCGCAAAAATTCACAACTTTTATGAGATAAAGCTCTAAATTGAGGACTAAATCAAGTTTACACCTGAAGCACAGCAAGAACTAAACCAGGCAAAAAATAAACTCTCCAACCCCTTGGAAACTATCCCTTAACTTTAAACATAAACTTATAACTTTAAAATAAAATTTAAGATGTGAAAAAAACACTTACTTGGTTTGACAGCCATCAAACATGCCAGTGTTTATAAAATATGGACAAACAATGGTGGTTTTGATGCCATTTTTTCCAATGGCCAGCATTTCCAGGCCAATAGACTCTGCAAAGCCTACCGCAGCAAACTTACTGGCACAGTAGTCTAAAAAGAGAAGAAAAAAACAAAACAATTAATGTTATAAAGACTTGAATGATGGCAAAAAATAAAGGACTACGTTTAAAGATGCTATATTTGGTGCCAATAAATTAGCATATCATATGAAAGAGCATTTTTCTCCAAGACATTGAGTTCAAAAAGTCAAACCCATATATATTTTTTAATTTCAGCAGATACAGAGTAAAGCAAGCATTGTTTTCTTAGAATTTATAATATAATTATGTCTAACAGTTACAGAAAACCCAAAAATCAATTATTCACAAAATTTGAATATTTTATGAGACCAATGAATACAATGATAAAAACAGTAATGCTGGTTTTCTGAAGATGTATGCAGTAGTACTTGGTACTCATTTGGTACTCCGTTTTGATACATTTTTGCCTCAGCATGATGTGTCCTGGAGGGGATCAGCCTGTGGCACTGCTCAGGTGTGTCCTGGAGGAGATCAGCCTGTGGCACTGCTCAGGTGTGTCCTGGAGGGGGTCAGCCTGTGGCACTGCTCAGGTGTGTCCTGGAGGAGATCAGCCTGTGGCACTGCTCAGGTGTGTCCTGGAGGAGATCAGCCTGTGGCACTGCTCAGGTGTGTCCTGGAGGGGATCAGCCTGTGGCACTGCTCAGGTGTGTCCTGGAGGGGATCAGCCTGTGGCACTGCTCAGGTGTGTCCTGGAGGAGATCAGCCTGTGGCACTGCTCAGGTATGTCCTGGAGGGGATCAGCCTATGGCACTGCTGAGGAAGCAAGGTTGCTCTGATAGAGGCTTTCAGATCACCTGTGCTATTCTCATCTTCCTCTGGACAATACTCCAGCAAACTCTCCGGACCTGAACCTCAGAGAGAATCTATGGTCAGTCGGTCCCAGTAGTACCATGGTCATATGCACAGAGTGTGGCACTTTAGGCAGTAAACCTGAACCCCAAGTCCTGCTGGATGATCAAATCAGTATCGCCATAAAGCTTGTGGGCAGAAGAAAGCATGCAGGCCAATAAAACTTCACAGTAAAAGGGTGTGTTGCCTTTATACTTCAGGAAACACAGTGGACGAGCCTGTCCGTTGCTGCCTGAAGCCTCAGTTCATCCATTTTATTGGCAAGGGATCTTACGTTGGCAAGAACGATGCTAGGGAGCGGTGGCTTGTTCGGGTTCCTGCGCAGCCTCACCAGCACGCCTGCCCGACAGCCCCGTTTCTGCCTCCTGTCCCTACGCCGACTTCGCCTCCTCCCCGCGGGGATCGTAATCCACAGAGAGCCCGAGGTCCTGGCTATGTCCACCGGGATGTCGTGGGAGCGGAAAAAGTCTGCTGTAACCGCTTGTCCGCTCCGTAATCCTATCTTTAGGAGCTCGTGCCGGCTGTAGCTGTTGACTGCCCAGCAGAATTTGCTCCAGACGAGTAATGTCACATACAAAAACAGCCATACAGAACACCGAAGGGGAGAGCACTGAGCCACTGCATGTATACGTGCCGCCATCTTCTAATATATCTACATAGATTAATCAAATTTTAGGTTTACCTCAATGTGAAGAATCATTGTACTGAATATCACTGAGCTGCTTAAAAGTAAAAGGTGTTCCCTTTCAGTGTAGAGATTAACTGCATTAAACTATAATGATGTTACTAACGGCATTGTTTTTTCAGTAATGGCGTAATCTAACTAACTACTTTACCCAGTTACTGACAATAAAATGTTGAGCGTTACTTTAAGGAGGAGACAGGCAAGATGACGAGCTGTGAGCTCTTAACTTCAGTGTTTGCATTCAGAGCAGAGAATAGGCCGTTTATTGTGCCTTGAGTAAGGCTCCGGACTTTATATTTTGCAAGTTTGCCCACGACTGGAGCAGGCACAATGCCGCGGTGGTTTGCGGGACTGAGACTGCATGTCACTGGCTGCTGCACTTTCACTTTCTTTCTAGGATGCCGCGGTGCTTCAGGTAGTTGTATGACTCTGTGTTGCACATTAAAACCGTGTAACGCATGGCCCCCTTGTCGTTTATTTCTGACATGAAGTACCTCTTATCGTAACACACCGCCACGCGCATGGCTAGCAGTCCAAAAGCCTGGTTTGTGTGAGCTCCACACACTGTCAGCACCATAGAGATCACAGAAGTCCGTATTTACTGTAGTCTATAGATTTAAACTAGAACTAAATATGAACTAAACTAAGTCTAAACTGCAACTAAACTAGGTCTAAACCGGGACTCCAACAGGTCTAAATCCAGACTAAACCAAGCCTAAATCAGGTCTAAATGAGGACTAAACCAGGTCTAGACCAGGACTTCAACAGGTCTAAACCAGGTCTAAACCAGGTCTAAACCATGTCTAAACCATGTCTAAACCATGTCTAAACCATGTCTAAAGCAGGACTAAAGCAGGACTAAAGCAGGACTAAAGCAGGACTAAAGCAGGTCTAACGCAAGCCTAAACCTTGTCTAAACCAAGAGTAAACCTTGTCTAAACCAAGAGTAAACCTTGTCTAAACCAAGAGTAAACCTTGTCTAAACCAGGTCCAAACCAAGCCTAAACCATGTCTAAACCAGGACTAAACCAGAACTAATCCATGACTAAATCTAGGTCTAAATGAGGACTATGTAAAGAATAAACTAGGTCTACACCAGGACTAGAAATAACCCAAGACTAAACTTGGCCTCAACCTAAGTGAATGGACCTCCTTAAAGGTTCTAAAACATCTATGGTGTTTTATTGTTCTAACATAGTAAGTGACGCCATAGTTACTTTGCCCAGTAACTAGTTACTTTTATAATGCAGTAACTGAAGCTCGGCATTACAAACTCAGTTACTTTTTGGGAGAAGGATCTTGTAACTAAAACTAATTACTTTTTTGAAGTAAGATGCCCAACACTGTTCCCCCTAAACATTGTGGGCCTATAGTTTTACACTGAGTAGAATGCTCATTGGAATATAATGAGGACTTCTAGGCATTATATTTGCAACACTGTAAGGAATACAGCTTTGGGTGTCCAGGGCTTTTTTGATTGGAATGATCTAAGGTATTTATGTGTCAAGTTTCATAAATGTCCAACAAATAGATTTCTTTTTAGCCGCATAGAGACCATAAAGAATTTAAACAAAAATTGGATAGTTTTAGGTGCTCCATGTCTCTAGATGAAGCTGACCAAATTTGAGCTCATTGAGCTATAATACAGTTTTAGGTTTGCCTCAATGTGAACCATCATTGTTCCAAATTTCATTGCTCTCTGCCAAAGTAAGGTTGTCTCCAATCCCATAGGGGTCGAATTCCTGGGGGCGCTGATGAGCCATTCTGTTTCGGGCATGTCCGATTTGGCTATTGTCATAAATTTTTCGCCGGACCTGATCACTGTGCCAAGTTCCATGACTTTTTAGCCATGTTCAAGGGGTCAAATTTGCCATCTCGTGCAAAGAAAAATAAGAAAAAAAAAAACACAAAAACAATAGGCCCTGTGCCTGCTTTGCTTGACTCGGGCCTAAAAATAATATTCCTTTCAGTAACAATATATCTGCTTTACCAGGTACCGCAATCTATATATTTTCAGAAAGGGCGAATGCATTGCTACCTGTTCATGGGGTTCCTGGGTCACTGTCAGGTACTTTCATGTGTCACTGACCTGTGCATTTCGGATCACTGCTGTTCAATCGCTATAGGCCCTCACCATTACTGGCACTCATTATTATTATTATTATTATTAGGCCTAATAATAATAATAATAATAATAATAATAATAATAATGCATTGAATTTATATAGCGCCTTTCTATATATTCAAAGTGCTTTACATTGCATTATTCATTCACTCCTCAGTCACACTCAGTGGTGGTAAGCTACTGCTGTAGCCACAGCTGCCCTGGGGCAAACTGACAGAAGTGTGTCTGCCATTGTGCGCCAACGGCCCCTCTGAGCACCACCAAAAACAATCACACTGACACATTCATACAGGCAATGTGGGTAATATATATATCTATCATATCTTGCCCAAGTACACAACAACAGTTGTTTATGCATTGTCAGTAGCGGGGCTTGAACTGCCAACCTTCAGGTTAGTGAGTGAACCTCTCTACCAACTGAGCTACTGCCACCCATGCTATATTCCAGTAATAAGCTAAGTGACTTTTGTGCATTCAAATTTTTTGCGGCTCTTTAGTCCTGATGTTCATTTTGTATTTTGGGCAAAAACTGGCTCTTTGGATCCCAAAGGTTGCAGATCCCTGTCTTAGCATATTTTTGTTTTATTATTATTTCTGCACAGACATCTAAAGAAAAATTATTTCGCAAAGCTTTAATTTTTGATCAGTGCTGGATGTCTAATTTTATAAGTTTACAATAAACTACAATCTTACTCCTCCCATTAATTTCATTGACACATTGTGGGCATTGCCATGGCAACACTGTTGCAGATTGGCGTAAGATGTTATTGGGTTTTTGTTCAGGATGTCAATCAGGATGTTTATGAAATTCCATTTGACTACGGCATACAAAATTGTTTGGTCTTATTCAAAATATGCAGATATATCGGAACATGTTAATTTCAAATCTGTGTCTCTCTCGTTGTGGGCTCATCGTGCCCGTATCCAATATTTTATTGAAAAATGGAATGGATAACATTTGATGATACGTATATTGAATATTTAGACTGTGTTTGGAGCTTGTCGAATGAAAAACCTGTAAGATGATAAAAGGACAAGGAGTGGAATTTTGGAGGTTTTGCAGTACATCCAATATGGCTGCCTTCCTGTAGGTTTTAGCCTGGCAAGCCAGACTCTCCCACTTGCTTTACGCAAGTCGAATAGTCTGGTTCCCCTCTCGGAGCAGAGCATTTCTTCTGTTCGATTTAGAACTGGCCAATCACAGCTGTTTATCTGCAGAGCGTCTTACAAAAGCGGAATAGCTAACCAAGGTAACGCAAGCTACAAACCTAATTTAATAACTTCTCTGACCTGATTAACGACATTTATAGCTTTTCTTCATCAGGTGTTCTGCTGAAGTCTGCGTTGCTTTTCAGTCCTCTGTGTATTTTTTTTCTTCGTCTTGTTGCCTTTTTAACAATGGTTAAGTCCAGCTGGCATGCGATGTAGCTAACGAACGCATTAAAATTTTTTTTTTTTTTCCACAAGTCTTTGTACAACTGGCATCTGCTGCTGTCCCTGTTCAGAAATAAGTACAGAGCTGCTTATAAAATGCCGTATTCTGGTGTTTTATGAAAAAAAAGGCAAGAATCTCTGTTTGTTTGGGTTAGTGGTGCGCTGCTTATGTTCTGCTGCATTATATATTTTTAGTGCGGTTGACTCAAATAGGTATAATGCATTTCCTACTTTCCAGAGGTTACCACTGATCTTACCATATTTATTAATTCAAACATCTGATAAAACTTTGGTTTGCAGAGCATGAATTTTCAGTAATAACAGGTCACGTTATAGTTAAAAAACATTACATGAGCCCCATAAATGTAGCTATCTGTTTTCCTTATTGTATTGAATTATCTGAATACAAAAAAAAACTCAGAGCCAGAATTATTTAGGGACTTAAAAGAAGAAATATGACAGAGAATTATAAAAGAAAAGCAAAAGAAGAAGCTGGAGCTGAACAAGTGAATTGGTGAGAGAATTAAGAGGAAGCTAATGTTAAAATCGCTGCTTTAAGATGAACTCACTGCCTGCGCAAAGCAGTAGCTACTGATCTCCAGTGTCCAGACACAGAGCGGCATAAACAGACAGCGATCTGCGGTGAGGAGGAGACGCATGAGCGGAGAGGACAGAGGGAGACAGGTGAGAGGAGAGGACAGAGGGAGACAGGTGAGAGGAGAGGACAGAGGGAGACAGGTGAGAGGAGAGGACAGAGGGAGACAGGTGAGAGGAGAGGACAGAGGGAGACAGGTGAGAGGAGAGGGAGACAAGTGAAAGCCTCGGCCTGGTGACATGGCCTATGTCGCTCAAGCAGTATGAGATCTGCTCTTGAGGTAGACAATAATTATTAGCCTATTTATTTCGGCTTTACAGTGGGAAAACAATCATATAAAGTCCTCAAATTAAGTAAAAATAAAGCCAATGAAACAAAAAAATATAGGCTAGTCTAGAGGAACATAATCTCTTGGCAGTAGCCTATAAAAAAGAGAAAATAAGGCACTAATCAAAGGACAACAACAATAATACAAAATAATATATTAATAAGCATAAAAAGCATTTACAGTGAGGCAAATAAGCCGTGCCTTCCATCCAAGCAAGCGCCATTTTACGCAAAATGGATGCGTTTGTCTCTGTCTCTCATCCACGGAGCGTGTGATCAATTACTGTGTCTTAATGAAAGTGAACTGTCGCCTCTGAGTGCGCAGGTTATAACAGTGCAGTGGAACTTTGCTCAGTAGAATAGAATAACCCTAATAACCCTGAATAACCCTGCTTCAGATACAAACCACTGCTTTAGTGAGAGCAATTCCCTGCCCCAAACCACGCCCTGCTGTTAGACCAGGCCGCCTCTTGTTCAGACCACCACGCCTCCCGGTCTTGGCGGAGACGTAGACAAAGATGGGCTGCACAACATAGCGAATTTCAGCCGTCTCTGTTACCGCCACGCCAACGCCATGCGGAATATAGGGCCCCATGTGTTACCGTGCATTCGCTCCAGGTACTCCAGCTTCCTCCAAAGACATTCATGTGTTAGGTGAGTTGGTGACAAAATCGCCCAGTTCTGTCAGGAGGAATGAGCCAAAATTCTACCAAACTATTGTGCAAAGCTTCTGGAATGTTTTTCCAAAACGTTTCACTCAAGTCATACATTTTAAAGGCAATGCAACTAAATGCAAGGGAGATGTGAGTAAACTTTTGACTTTGACAAAAGTTTTGAAGATAAAAATAGTTTTAGTAATTCTTACTGACCTAGTAGTAACATGTTTAGTTTAATTTAATGTCAAATAGTGATTAAAAAAAAAAAGCTTTGCGTCTTTTTATAGAGTGTATGTAATCTTGTGATTTCAACTGCACATTTTTTGGATGGAAAAATGTCTAAATGTTTCACAATAAAGCAATTAATGTTCTTAATTTGTTTATTTTTCCTTCCTCAAAAAGCATCAAGAGCACTGTTAAAATACTGGACCAATAAGCAGTATCAATAAGAGTAGTAGCAGCATAACACATTAAAGATAAACATAATTTATTTACTGTTAAAAAGTAGTAAACAAAGGTTATCACAGACCTGCCAACCCATTGACTCCAATGAGACCAGCAGAGCTAGCAATGCTAACCAGGTGGCCATGGTTGTTTGCCATCATTGCCGGAAGGAAAGCCTTGTATGTCTATAAAATATGCAAAAAACAAAACAAAAAACAATCAATGCAATTTATAAATTTGTTAAGAAAGCGCTAAAGCGACAGCATAAATGACTCAAAATTTTCTCTTTTCTCCCATTTGACATAACACTACAACACTACTACAGAAAAACATAAGTAAGAAGTAAGAATACCTTTATTAGTCCCACAGTGGGGAAATTGCATCTGTAATATTCCAGGATTTCAAGGTGTGAAAACACTGTGGCACTTACCCAGAAGTGAGCCATAGTGTTCACTTCCATTGTCTTTTCAATCAGAGAATCGGGAGCATCCATGAACTTCTTCCCTGTGACAATTCCAGCGTTGTTCACCAGAATACTGACATCTCCCACCTCCCGCTTCACCTACACAAGAGATATATACACTGCTCAAAAAAATAACACTAAAATAACACATCCAAGATCTGAACTAATGAAATATTCTTATTAAATACTTTGTTCTTTACATAGTTGAATGTGCTGACAACAAAATCACACAAAAATTATCAATGGAAATAAAATTTATTAACCCATGGAGGTCTGGATTTGGAATCACACTCAAAATTAAAGTGGAAAAACTCCAGGCTGCAGGCTGATCCATCTTTGATGTAATGTCCTTAAAACAAGTCAAAATGAGGCTCAGTAGTGTGTGTGGCCTCCTCGTGCCTGTATGACCTCCCTACAACACCTGGGCATGCTCCTGATGAGGAGGCGGATGGTCTCCTGAGGGATCTCCTCCCAGACCTGGACTAAAGCATCCACCAACTCCTGGACAGTCTGTGGTGCAACGTGGCGTTGGTGGATGGAGCGAGACATGATGTCCCAGATGTGCTCAGTTGGATTCAGGTCTGGGGAACGGGCGGGGCCAGTCCATAGCATCAATGCCTGCTTTGAACCTGCTTTCATCTGTGAAGAGCACAGGGCACCAGTGGTGAATTTGCCAATCTTGGTGTTCTCTGGCAAATGCCAAACATCCTGCACGGTGTTGGGCTGTAAGCACAACCCCCACCTGTGGACGTCGGGCCCTCATACCACCCTCATGGAGTCTGTTTCTGACCGTTTGAGCAGACACATGCACATTTGTGGCCTGCTGGAGGTCATTTTGCAGGGCTCTGGTAGTGCTCCTCCTGTTCCTCCTTGCACAAAGGAGGAGGTAGTGGTCCTGCTGCTGGGTTGTTGCTCTCCTACAGCCTCCTCCACGTCTCCTGATGTACTGGCCTGTCTCCTGGTAGCGCCTCCATGCTCTGGACACTACGCTGACAGACGCAGCAAACCTTCTTGCCAGAGCTTGCATTGATGTACCATCCTGGATGAGCTGCACTACCTGAGCCACTTGTGTGGGTTGTAGACTCCGTCTCATGCTACCACTAGAGTGATAGCACCGCCAGCATTCAAAAGTGACCAAAACATCAGCCAGAAAGCATAGGAACTGAGAAGTGGTCTGTGGTCACCTCCTGCAGAACCACTCCTTTATTGGGGGAGTCTTGCTAATTGCCTATAATTTCCACCTGTTGTCTGTTCCATTTGCACAACAGCAGTGAAACTGATGTCAATCAGTGTTGCTTCCTAAGTGGACACAGTTTGATTTCACAGAAGTGTGACTGACTTGGAGTTACATTGTGTCAAGTGTTCCCTTTATTTTTTGGAGCAGTGTATGTTATGTATGATATGGTGTCTACAGGCAATAAAAATGACCAAAAATGTGTTTTACCCTTACCCTTCATATATAACATCAGACTGTTGTTTTAAAATAAAAGCTGCAAGACGTGTTTGGGATGAATGTTTAATGAGGTTAAGATAATTGCTGGTTCACACCAAAGTAAGCACTGAATGTCATGTTGAATTTGAGCTGGTCTAGTTTTACATTTGATAAACACCCAGCAGCAACAATGACTTCATTCCCACTACAGCTCTACAGCAGGTTTGTGGGAAAATCAAAATTCTACTTGAAATGATCATAGAAATTTTAAAAATTTACATAATTAGTCTCTCACACCAGAACATCTTTCGTTTAATATTTGCAAAGCCTTCATATTTTTAATTGGCTAATTTATAGTCTATGGTGTGATAAAACAATGTGATAGAAATTTACATTTGTAATAAAAAAAATAAACATTACTAGTGCGTTTTGTTCTCTTAACAAAATAAAAGAATAAATTATGATCTACATAATTTAAACAAGTATACTGTAAAAATGTAATATAAATGATCATCTGTTAAGGCCACATGTTTTGTCTATAACTTACTTTGTTCTTGTTTTATTTTATTTAAGACAGTTTCAAAACACAGTTTGCAGCATTTTTAATTAAAAACAAGCAATCATTATGCTGCATTAACACAGAACGCGAATGAGGCGTCTGGTTTACATGTTAAGTCAATGTAAACACTCGTCTAGTTGTCCTGCAGCATGAATCAACCATCCACCACGTCACAAACCGGGCGTACACGTGCGAATGTCACGATGCAAATTGAGCGTTGATGTGTCTGATGCACGAATCCAGTGTCTTCGTCCGAAAAGCTCAAGGTGAAAAATCGGAACTTTGGAGAATATTCGTGGCGCGTTATCCAATCAGGATCTTGCTCCTGAAGAGACGTGGTAGGACGTCAGAAGCGGAGAGCCTTAGCCCTGAAACAGCGGCCATGATCCTGGCTAGACTCCTCCCATGACACAAACTCACTTTGTTTGGACACACGAATAGAGCAAATTTGACGTGCGACTGAAGCATCTCATCTCAAAATGTTCAAGTGTCCAACTAGACACAAATTTGGTGCATGATTCGTATTTGGTGTGAATGCATCATTAGGGCATTGATATATCTGTTTTTGATGTGCCTATGTAGCAGTTTAGTTTTGTTTTTTTTATTTTACTTTTTAAGCTGGGAAAAAAGCCAGCATACACTGGCCAAAGCAAACCCGGATCTAAAACTTAATTATTAGTCACGCACCTGGTCAGCAACCCTGTAGACTTCATTCCTATTGCTACAGTCACACACGTAGGAGTGCACTCGGACTGCACCACTTTCTTTGGCCAGCACAGCTGTTTCCTTCAAGCCCTCCCGGTTAATGTCCCACAGCACTACCACTGTACTGTGTGAGGCAAACTCCTGGGCCATAAGTCGTCCGATCCCACTGCCTGCCCCTGTGATCAAGACCACCTCCCCTGTGATGTTTTTCTTCCTCCGTGGGATGAACAAATGGATGAATGACTCGATGTTAAACCAGAGGGACAACAAAATCATCTGCAGGGTCTCCAGAAAAAAATTCATGTTGATGATGGACCTAAATACAAAGAGGGAGAATTAAACATCAATCAGAAGCACTACAAAGGATCTTTTTGAGATACATAAATTTCATGACAAATTTAGATGTAGGATAAATACACTAAAAAGGAATATGTGTTAGTATGCCACATTTGTGCAAATTAGTCCTGCCTTTTTTAATGACAAAATGCACTGTTTTATGCACAATGGACAACTATGAAAGAAAACTTGTTTCATCAGATTTTGAATTTTAAATTTATATTTCTGCCACAGAATTTTTTAACACTGAAAAAGAGTCTGAATTTATTTGTCTCTGAAATTCAGTCACTGAAATCTCAGTATCTAATTTTCATTGTATTTTTTCAGTGATCAAAATGTCTGAATAAAAAATTCCCCTTTTAAAAATTGTATGCATATATTTTCGAGTCCTAAAATTCGATGGCTAGGGTTAGGGTTTGCATGAAATGTCCAAGTTACTTTTCCCATTTGTACCAGAAGCACTTAGTTGCCTTACATGTGTGCAGGTGCACACGGAAATGTTTTCTGCAGGTATTTTTGTTAATTGTTCTTTTTACTTTTTAAAAAAAGCTTTACTTGATTTTAACAAGCGAGACGATAAAAATACACATTTTTAAAATCATACTTAATTTTTTGTAATTTAACATTCAACATATTCACTGTAGTCATACCTTCGGCACACTCTGTTTAGATTAGCCCCCACAGGAGTGTCAGATGAAGAGAAAACACTACTTTTGTTTAATTTGTTTAGTTTTTAAATTTTTGCATAACTTTATTAGTCTATTGTGGAAGCACAGCTTCAACAGCACTGCAGTTCAGGACCAGCTGCGTGTGCCTCACAGATCCACAAATAAGTGACATGAACCCGGACCCTCTTACTCTAGTTAATATCAGAGCTTGAAAAATGCTGTAAAAGTGGGCAGAAATATGCAACATTGCCAAATAAAGTTATTTGTTTGTTATCCAAATCTTGAAAAGGTCACTGATGCTCTTGTCTCTTCACGAATTGACTATTGTAACTCAGTATATACAGGACTGAGTCAGAAATCATTGAACCATCTTCATTATTCAAAACACTGCTGCAAGACACACAACGCCAATTTCAGCCTCGCCTCACTGGTTACCAGTTAGTTATTGCTTTTATGGTTTGTCCGTTTGTTTGTTTTTTTATACTCTGTAAAGTACTTTCTAACTCTGTTTTTTGAGAAGTGCTACAGAAAAAAAGTGATTATTATTATTAAAGCCGAGCAAGGGATCATACGGGGGTCATTTGGACTTGTGACTGATGATAGTTCTTTACTCCAAAATGTAGAGGGATATCCAATTTTATTTTATTTTTTTTCCAATTTTAATTTTTTTTTAAAACTAGAAAAATCCCAATGAGACTCTCTTACAGGGGGAGTCCTGGCCCCATTGTACATGCTTTTTGTTGGTGGGGGAAACCTAAGCAGACACAGAGAGAACATGAAAACGCCACACAGAAAGGCTCCACTCGGTCCGAGAATCAAACCCAGGACCTTGCAAGTACGGATGCACCGATACCACTTTTTTTCAAACCGATACGAGTACGAGTAGTTCCATTTGAGTACTCGCCGATACCGAGTACCGATACGGGCACATTGCTGTATCTCATTCGTCCCATACCGTGTCGTCTTTTTCCCGTCTATCCCAGCTCTGCAATGCTAAGTTATTTTTACATCAGAGTGGTTTGAACAAAACTAACCACGGCTAAACTTTGCTCAATATGAACATGTTATACCTCATTTTAAAGCTTAGATTCTCCTCTATTCAGTCGCTAAAATTATTTTAAAGACAGGCTGAGCATCTGCGCATAACCAGCAGAGATTCGCCAAGACATACAGCAGCTAAAACAATTAGCAACGGTACTTCTTAAGCTTTATCAGACAACAACTGCTTCGCGCTTATATAATTTTCGGGACAACTACAATGACAAAAGGACAACTGCTTAAGTTTTAGGACTCACGTATGATTTGGGATAAGTCTGGTTGAGAAGAATGTAAACTCAGCTTTGCTTTTATCTCCATACAGTTCACTTTGAAATCCTTCCACAGGTTTCTCACTCCTCAGCTGAGAGAGGAATGTCACGTGACAGCGCTGTACAGTGGTATCAGTTGTTGGTATTGGCCCACTTTTATGAATACAAGTACGAGTACTTGGACATGGTATCGCTGCATCCCTACTTGCAAGTATAAATGACGGGAAAAAAAAAAGAAAAAAGAAACTAGTTTTGGTTTTTGGCATATTTTTAAAAGTCTTGAGATATGTAAAAGTATTTGCATAATAGATTAATATTAATAATAATTATTAAACATTATTTGTAAACACTTAACGCTGCAAAAAAAACAAAAAACATTTTGGATTTTGTCATGTGACATGTAATGACATCACTCAGAGGACCCGTGAAAACCACTAAATTTGGAGATAAGTTAAAAAAAAAAAATGACTTCCCCTTTTCCAAATGTGTCTCAGAGTTGGATGTCTTTCAGTCAACCATTAAAAAAGTCTAATATTGTACATTTTAAAGAGATAAAATTTAAGGATAAAAAAAATCTGTCAGTGTTGCTAATGATGGCCTATTTATATGCCTCAGAATGACAAACTATCAAAATGTCATTCTGCAATAGGCAATTTGTCATACAGTAAAACTGTTAGTCCGAGACAGACAGTTATTCTGGATCTTTCACTTATTTGTTTATTTTTTGGTCTGGTCTTTAGAAGCAAGCAGAGAGACCAACACACCATCACACAATCTCTCTGGGTGGAGTCTGCATGTCCTCCCCGTGTTACTGGGGGTTCTCTCCGGGCACTCCAGCTCCTTGAATTGGTGACTCTAAATTGCCCCTAGTGAATGAATGTGAGAGTGAGTGGCTGTCTGTCTGTGTTTTTCTCTGTGTCAGCCCTGCGACAAGTTGGCCCCTGTCCAGGGTGTACCCCGCCTAAGGCCCAAAGTTACTGGGATAGGCTCCAGTCACCAGCGACCCCTAACGGGAATAAGCGGAAGAAAATTAATGAATCAATGAATTACTCTAAATCAAGATAATCCAGATCTGAGTGTCAGAACCAAGTGAACTTATAAAAGTAGGATTCGTGGTGATTGATGAATTAAATCTGAACATTCAATGTTAAACTCTGGTCCGCCACATCTCTGTTACTATTTGTCCCACGTAATATTGAAATTAGGAAATGTAAATTACGTAGCCTTTAGCTTGTATGCCAATTATAGACACTAATTGCAATCTTATATTAGACGGCCAAACATTGACACACTTGCTAATGTTATTAAACTAGGCTCTGATATTACTCACATGAGGTCGAGCGGTTGTCCCTTGCCAAACCTGTCTTGACTATTCCTAATTTGCGATGTTTTGTGGCTAGCGCTAATTGCTCCATTAGAAATGTATTATCATCTTTTCTAACTTCCAGTACCAGGTCTTTGAAACGCAGATGTTCTGTTTACAAACACAAGAAGGGTCTATATATAGTAAAAAAAAAACAAAAAAAAAAAAACTATGCAATAATCTCATTTAAAAACATTAACCCTATATTTAAATAGCTTTTTATGTCAACAAGAAAAAAATGATTAAAACTGTAAATCAGCTGAGAAATGAAATAAATTAGATTTTATTTTTTAGCCATATCATCCAGCCCTACAACCAATATAGATGAAATCCTAAAAATTAACCGTGACTTCTCTGCTTAGTGATATTTTTTACTAACCCCACTATGCAACAAGCGTTATAAAGAGATAACTTCTTTCCAAGGCAAGAGGCCATCTTAAATACACACACCTCATGCAGCCCAGCCGAAGTCACAGTGCAGGTGCTACCTGTACCAGGACTGGTCCAGAGACACACCCACACAAATACTGCTCCTCCCATAAAAACACATATATTTTATAAATGAGAAGCCTAATGCATACACTTGAAATATTGAATGTGCTTCATAACTTTGAAACCCATTCTGAAAACCTGCCCTGGGACTCCACATGACCAAGTTATGCCACTGTAGACAAGCCTATTACTGACAGACGCAGCAGCAGCATGCCTCCTCTCTAGGGATGGGTACCGAGACCTGGTATTATAACAACACCAGTGCCACGTCATGGCGGTCCAGGTGGACCAATAAGCTTCTACCTTAACGGTGTTCTTAACAGCACTGAGTAGTCGCGGTAAATACCAATGTCGTCAAAGACAAGACGTCGCGGTTCCCTCAGCTGCTGTCTGAGCGGAGCAGAGCGGGCAGGGCTGCTGCACAACAGTGTGCTGTGACTGCGCACGCTGCACACAGACAGAGAAAGAAAAAGTGTGGCGCCAAAGTAGTTGCCAACACTGCGCGCGGACACAGAGGGGACAAGCACTGCATGACCATGCAACAACACAGAGAACACAGACCAGGAAAGTCCCACTGAGATTCAGAATCTCTTTTGCAGGGGAGTCCTGTACAGGTTTATAGTGGTAGGGGAAACTGGAGCACCCGGAGGAAACCTACGCAGACACGGGGAGAACATGCAAACTCCACACAGAAAGGTCCCACCCGATCCGGGAATCAAACCCAGGATCTTCTTGCTGTGAGGCAGGAGTGCTAACCACTATGCCACCGTGCCGTCCATCATCTCCAGCTCAGTCGTTGCCTCATCCATGACAAGTCGGACTTTTAAGCAGTCCATGTCTGTGATCCTTGTTCTTTTATTGGGTAAGTCCTCAAACCGGGCCATAAAACTCACATGAAGTTGCGCTAGCAATGTTGCTTTATCCATTTTATAATTAAGTCTGATCTGAGCAAAAGAACCGCATTTCTATTGCAATTAAAATAATATTTCAAGTATTAGAAAGTTAAGAACATTGTAAAAATCCCTGACAGTATCTTTAAGTGTGTATAATAGAAAAATAGAAAAAAATCTCATATCCTAGTAGCGTTGTCACAATAACATTTCCAATGCTATTTCGATACTGAGAAAAAAAAAAGTCCACTTTTTATTGAATGCTGAGGTAGTACATATATAACCATCCCCTTTACCGTCTCATATTAATCATATAATATTTTGTATAGAACAATATTATTAGGCTATTTATATTATGTATGTGGCCTAACTGTACATTTTTCTAAATTTAATTTTTTTAAACAAGCAGTGGTTATACCTTTATCTGTCAACAGCTCTGATGCTTATGTTGTCCACAGTCAAAGGTACATGATTTACCTTTTATTCAACTCAATGCTAAATAATACAGTAGGTAGTAATAAATACCATGTGATCCAAAACCAAAAAAATCTCAAACTTACTGTATGCCACCTCAAAGGTTTAATTTTTATTAATTTTGCATCAAAGGTCTTGTTCATTTCAATTTTTCCTGTTTGCATTTTCTATAACTGGTAGTAGGTTATTAAGCCGCAATAGCCATAGTTCATATTTGTACTGTTGTGAGAATCAGAAGTAGGAGGTGGAACAAATGCATTAGAATTGGATAGTGAGAACAGTTAAAGCAATAAGGCAATCTCAAACTTGTTGTGCAAGTAGAGCTTGGGGAGAGCTACAACATGTATTTAGATTTTTCGTTCTACCAAAAAATCTTTTTATTGCCGTTTTGAGCTTTTCAGGCTGAGATAAAGCCTGAAAAGCTTAAAATTTTGGCTGTTGCACTGCAATGTAAGATGCCCAAACAGCTAAAAGATGGTTGGGGAGGCTAGGGTCTTTCAGTCACATGGTTTCTCGTTCTAAACTTCAATTAGGGGTAATGTATTTTTGCCACTGGTTAGGCTAACTTTTTAAAACTTTAATGAGGTCTACAATGACTGTAGAAAGCTAAGTGCATTAATAAAGAGCAGTAAAAGGAGTCATATTACCTTTGTAATCTCTCTCTCTTAATGTTTTTAAATCTCATTTAAAAGCACATTCTTTCACCTTGGCTTTCAACCAAGAATGAGTTGTTGACTTTTATTGTTATTTTATTCATAATTTTACTGTTTTGTTTTATTGTCTTGTCTACTTGTGTTTTTATTTAGATTATTGTTAATATTACTACTGTGTACAGCACTTTGGCCAACCGTGTTGTTATTTTAAAGTGCTTTACAAATAAAATGGATTGGATTGTAATGATTTAGTTTAGCGTTGAGGCAGGAACAGGAAGCACATTGCATCTCTGTGGTCCACAACACAAAATGCACTTTGCATTTGAACCAACAACTACTGTATATTTACATTAGACCTGGTCTATGGAAAAAGAGGGGGCGAAAACTAAACTGAATGACTATCTTTTAAAATTATTGTTAAAAACATACATTTTTAGACATATAGGCCTTCCTTATAAATTCATCTTCACTTTGAAATTATAAATAACTACCTAACTGTATTTTATTGGTCTTTTATTAGCAGCGTCAATGTTTTGGTAGAAATGTAACGATTCATCGTAAATTGGCTCAAAAATCGATGCAAAAAAGAGAAATTTTGAATTGGTGCGGAAAAAAATTAATCGCGATATTCCTTTAAAACAACGTGCAGGCCACCAAAGTTTAATGGTGCAGAATCTGGCTCACAAGGCATCATTACCTGGCCATTTTACTAAAACAAAACATTAATTTATATCAAGTTTTGGTTCACAGGACTCATAAAATAATTAGCCCAACATGCTGGGAACGTGAATAGCCTGTACAAGAGCTTAATTACTCTGAGCCACTCAGAAGAGTGCTCCCTCACCTCTATCATTCACACACAGAGGAGCGCACTCATGGCACCCTCATTCACAAGGGAACACCAACAAGAAAGACACCTTGTTTGCTCCATTTGCCATTGTTCAGAAAGTAGCTTGTTGTTAGCAGTGAGCTAAAGCTAAGCTAAGTGGCTAACAACAACCTAAAGTTTATCCAAAGTTTGAGCGGCCCCTCCCCCGGAGCACTTCCATGGAGATCAGAGTCTTTACTGAGTGTCTTTCCTCACTGATATTTTTATAAGACTTGAGCTGTATTAGGCCCATTACATATTAGTGAGGCGTGGATCCCTGATAAGCTGCTACTCTATGCACTGCCTGCTACTAAAGTGTATCTGTTTTTGTAGGAAGGTAGAAAAATGTTAATATAAAAGTCACTAACAAATTATTTTATATATTTTTGTTATTTTGACCCTATGTCATTGTTTTAATAGCTACTTTTTTATTCAATTTCTGTTAATAAAAAATGTACAACAATTTAAGTTTGATAAGGAGACACAAATAGGTTATGTAGTTAAAAAATCATTTTGGTCATAATTATACTGCAGCTAACTCTGCAAATAAAATTGTAAAAATTCGTAATCGTGAACATAAAATTGTGAATCGAATCGAATTGTGACTTCAGTGCATTGTTACATCCCAATGTTTTGGTGTTGATTTTTGTGAACAACTGCTTTGGGGTGGCTTGTGAAAGCATCTTTGCTTATTATCTTCAAGGAACAGTTATATATAACAGTTATATAATATAAGGAACAGTTAAGTGAGACGAGCCAAAATGAGCAGTTCAGATAATGATAGAAGCTTATGATTAAATCTGATGTTAGAGCTTGTATTTGGGAAATTAACTGATATTATTCTCATTTGCCCATTTTATTAATTATACATTGTATAATATGCCATCTATGATGACTGCATTATTTGAGGTGGACAAAGTGGATGTTCCCTTTAGTAGGTACAAGGTGAACATGATTGCTTTTTACTCTTTGTTAGCCAGAAGAGGTTGCGTAAGTGGAAGTGATACTGGCATTGGATTACTTTGAGAAGATAATCTATGTTTATTGTATCTGTCCCTATCAAATAAACTATAAATAAAAAAATAAAGGATCCACACCCTCCAACATATGGACACTGGATTAGAGAGGTTATGGTTATACATTTGGAAAGGATTAGATTAGATAGAACTATAAGAGGGTCCAGAGGGTGCAGAGAATGAATTTCCCCCACGGGGATCAATAAAGTATAATTAATAAATAAATAAAATAAATAAATAAATAAATAAATACACTTTAAAAGTGTGTCAGCAGACAATTTTGTATATCTGTTATTAGCTGTTTACATTGTGTATGCACAAACCTGTGTTAAGAATACTATGTCATGTGGATGCCTGACAAATGAGGGATAACAGGGATAACATTTGTTATCCCATATAGTGTGGGTGGGGAGGGGAGGAGACCTGTTTTGTGTTTTGTGTCTAAATATGAAACTATAAAATAATAAAAAGACCTTGTTCCAAAAAACATTGGAAACATGAGTTAGCAAACAGTCACTGATGTATCCTACCTCTTCAAATGTCTTTTCGTGTTTAAACAATTTCAGAACGAAGAAACCTGCTATACATTATGTTGCATTTAAACTGCATTTAGACTTTTCACTTAGGCTACGACTAACAATAACTTATTAAGGGTTTAACTGCATGGTAAGCTTTCCACGATGTGAAGTACGTGGTTTGCAGCGTGTAGCCCTGGGTCTATCAGAGACCTTTGCTCTCCACGAAGGCAACTGAGTTAAAACAACCAAACGCGGCTCCAGTGTTGTCATCATAAACAACGTCAAAAAGTTTGAAATTTGAGCATAAGTTAGCGTACCTCTCAGTGTTTAGGCGGAACCCGGACACTGTGGCGGACAGTGAAGCTGGATGTGCGGAACTGAAGCTGGGTTCGTTCTATGTTGCCCGCGGCAGCCAAAACCACAAAGCGGAGTGTGTTTGACGAAGTACTCCGCGCTGTCGAAGGAAACGCCAGCAGCTAACAATATGTGATCAGAATTCAGCCAATCAACGCCCGGCACGGCTCTTCTCCTGCTCGCAAAGCATTTTGGGATTAGTAGTGTATTTTGTACTCGCCTGACATCAGCGTGAGAAGTCAAATGAAATCCAGGAAAAGAAAATAACCATCCGAATTACCAACATGCACAAAAGCGTGTTGAACTTACTGAGACTCAATGGACTGCAGCATCCTCTGCCTTTCAGGGTATAGGCATTTAGCTACGTGTGTACTTTACTTTAGTGTACTTGAACTAGTGTTCTTTGTGTATCTTCATGATACAGGAAGCACACAGTGAATAACAGATGCCCAACAAAAGCTCAGATTACTAATTGGGGTCATCAGGGACCCCACTCGCACCAGAAAAAAAAATCTAATTTGCACTACTAGAGCAGTACTTACCTTATTTGCACTGTCTTTGCAATATAATTGTCTTACTACTGCATCACAATACTGTTCTTATTGTAAAACCTACACAAACAGAAACTAGTTTTTATGTATCTGCTACATTCTTTGTCTCTAGTGATCGATCTACTGATTATGGTACATCACATTTCTCTTCTACATCTCACATTTCTTTTATGGAAATATATCTTGATATTTACTTGTGGATAATAATAATTATTGTAATAATAATAATAATAATAAAAATAAAAATTATTTTTGAGTTTTTTTCTGAATTTGGTCACATATATGTCAACCCTAATACTCCGTATCTTGGCAAATTTGTGACTTTTTAAGGCCTTAAATACTGATTTATAATTTTAGATTTTTAACCCCCCATGGAAAGCCTAGTTTCTTTTAGTATTTCTATTGCTTTTTCACTAATCTGCGTCTCTCATCTTTCCATACTTTCCATTCTTTCACTTTCCATACTTGAAGGTTTATCACCCATCCTGCCACAAAATATTTATATGCCTCTAAGGACTTGTAAGCTTTTAATTGTGCCCATATAAAGTGAGATTGTTGATTGACTGACTAGATAATTGTAAACATTGTGGTTTGTGGGTTTTGCGTTGAAGGCTGGTAAACCGTAATTTTGGCATATCATATGGGTCATAAGCATCCAAGAGAACATTTCTCTAAATATCACTGTGTGACTTGACCACTTAACGTTAAGTACTGAACCGGTGTAGAAAGTGGTAAATATGAACTCAATTTTTATGAATGATAGCTAATTGCAGCCAGCTATAACGGCCTAAATGGGCTGATCTATTACAAAAACTTAAATCACGATCTAATTAATTAATTAATGTATTTTATTATTATTATTATTATTATTATTATTATTATTATTATTATTATTGTTGTTGTTGTTGTTGTTGTTGTTGTTGTTAATAATAATTTAAATTCAAAAAGAGTTTATTCATTCCCAAGTCTAGTACAGTCATATCATAACAGTACAGTACAGTATGTATATATATATATATATACATACTGTACTGTACCTGGACAGCACCAGGGCCTGACATGATCCACACCTACTGGCTGAAAAAGCTAACTTCACTCCATGAGCGCCTGGCAGCACAAATGAACCAGCTGCTAAAGGATGGGACCCACCCTGAATGGCTAACTGAAGGCCGGACAATCCTGATCCAGAAGGATCCCCTGAAGGGAACGGCCCCATCCAACTATCGACCAATAACCTGTCTCCCCACCACATGGAAGCTCATGTCAGGCATCATAGCGACTAAGATAAGTGGGCACATGGATCAATACATGAGCACAGCACAAAAGGGCATTGGTAAAAACACCAGAGGAGCTAAACACCAGCTGCTCGTAGATAGAACAGTCACTCAGGATTGCAAAGCCAGACACACTAATCTGTGCACCGCCTGGATTGATTACAAGAAAGCCTATGACTCAATGCCACACACATGGATCATGGAATGCCTGGAGATGTATAACATCAACAGGACTCTAAGAGCCTTCATTGCAAACTCGATGAGGCAGTGGAAGACCACCCTTGAGGCCAACTGCAAGCCAATTGCACAAGTGTCCATCAAATGTGGGATATACCAAGGAGATGCTCTGTCCCCGCTGCTGTTCTGCATAGGTCTGAACCCCCTCAGCCAGATAATCACCAAGACTGGCTATGGGTACCGACTCAGGAACGGGGCCACCATCAGTCACCTCCTCTACATGGATGATATCAAGCTGTACGCCAAGAGCGAGAGAGACATTGACTCACTGATCCACACAACCAGGATCTACAGCAATGACATCGGAATGTCATTCGGACTTGAGAAGTGTGGGCGGATGGTGACAAAGAGAGGGAAGGTAGTCCATACAGTAGGGGTCCCACTCCCAGACGGCAGAATAGCAGACATTGAGGACAGCTACAAGTACCTTGGAATCCAACAAGCAAATGGCAACCTGGACCAGGCCACAAGAAAAGCAGCCACAGCCAAATACCTCCAATGAGTAAGGCATGTCCTAAGGAGTCAGCTCAATGGCAAGAACAAAGTCCGGGCAATCAACAGCTATGCCCTGCCGGTCATCAGATACCCTGCGGGAATAATAAGCTGGCCAAAGGAAGAGATTCAGACCACAGATGTGAAAACACGAAAGCTCCTAACCATGCATGGAGGGTTCCACCCCAAATCCAGCACCCTGAGACTGTACACTAAGCGCAAGGAAGGAGGCAGAGGACTAGTGAGTGTCAGAACCACTGTCCAGGATGAAACATCCAAGATCCTTGACTACATCAGGAAGATGGCCTCAACAGATGAAGTTCTCAGTGAATGTCTCAGGCAGTGGAAAACAGAGGACGAGGTGCTGGAGGAACCATCATGGGAGGAAAAGCCCCTACATGGGATGTACCATCGACAGATAACTGAAGTGGCTGATATCCAGAAATCCTACCAATGGCTAGAAAGGGCTGGACTGAAGGACAGCACAGAGGCACTGATCATGGCTGCACAGGAGCAGGCCTTGAGCACCAGAGCAATAGAGGCCAAGATCTACCATACAAGACAAGACCCCAGGTGCAGACTGTGCAAAGAGGCCCCTGAGACAATCCAACACATAACTGCAGGCTGTAAGATGCTGGCAGGGAAAGCATACATGGAGCGTCATAACCAAGTGGCTGGTATAGTGTACAGGAACATCTGTGCAGAGTACAGTCTGGAAGTCCCGAGGTCATGGTGGGAAACACCTCCAAAGGTGATAGAGAATGACCGAGCTAAGATCCTGTGGGACTTCCAGATCCAGACAGACAAAATGGTAGTGGCAAACCAACCGGACATTGTGGTGATGGACAAACAGCAGAGGAAAGCCGTTGTGGTTGACATCGCAATACCAAGCGATTGTAACATCAGGAAAAAGGAAAAAGGAACACGAGAAACTGGAGAAGTACCAAGGCCTCAAAGAAGAACTTGAGAAGGCCTGGAAAGTGAAGGCAACAGTGGTGCCCGTGGTCATCGGAGCACTCGGGGCAGTAACCCCCAAACTGGAAGAGTGGCTACAGCAGATCCCAGGAAAAACATCAGACATCTCAGTCCAGAAGAGTGCAGTCCTAGGAACAGCAAAGATACTGCGCAGAACCCTCAAGCTCCCAGGCCTCTGGTAGAGGACCCGAGCTTGGATGGATGAAACCGCCCGCGGAGGGCGAGAGGACAATTTTTATATATATATATATATATATATATATATATATATATATATATATATATATATATATATATATATATAATAAAGTTTAAAAAAAAAGTATAAAAATACAATGAACTTAGCCGAGATCCAGAAAAAGACAGAACAATTTCTCTTGCTGCAGACTGAGAAGTCATTTACAACAGTGGTCAGAACAACGCTTGCAGGGTGGTCCCCCTGTGAGCACACACTCCCAGAACTCATGTACTATTCTATTCTCAGTGTTAGAGTACCACTGTGCAACTGCTGTAACTGTGAAATGTTTGTTGTATAAATGTATTATTCACAGTATAAGTAAATGTTCATAAAGAAACTCACTTTCCTGTGCAGAAACATACATTACCAGTCATCTATCAATATGCTTTAGTGGTGGAAAAGTAGCAGTAATATCTCATTCCAGTTTACTTAGCTCTAACTTTAACAGACTGATTGAAACAAACAAACAAACAAACAAACAAACAAACAAACAAAAAATAGTTGTTTGTATTCATGATTTCTTATCTAGTATAATGTTAGACTCTGATAAGATTGTAATAGTAGTGGAATTTAACATACATGTTGCTTGCAGTAGTGATAGTCTACGCACCTCAGACCATGCTTTAACCTATGGAATAGAGGTTAGTCAGCTCAAAGTTCTTCCTCATGACCCCTACTATCAGATCACTGTCTGTTTTCTCTTTTAGTTTGTGCTAAAGGCCCAGTGCTGAACAAAGTACTCAAATGTATTATTTCAGTGAAAGTATAGATCCTCTTACTCAAATGTTTCTCCAGTACTACAAGTAAAAGTCGCACAGTCACATTATTACTTGAGTTAAAGTACTGGAGTATGTGCTTTCAGCTATACTTAAGTATTCAAAGTGGAGTGCAGTAGTGGATATACCACTACTACACTGAGGCCTGTGCTGGTTGCTGTGGCCTTACTACTACACTACCTTATCCTGATTAGTGCTGAGAGTTAAGGATAATGGCACTTCTTCTGACTGTATCATGTTTGCTGGCTGTATGGGATCTAGGGGCAACTGGTCGCACCTGGATGTGTGCTTCTAACAAAGTGAGTAGTATACTGGATATTGTAAATGGTTGCACTTGTGCCGGTGCTGCTGTACAACCTGTACAACCACCTCGACATCTGGCAGAGGACATAAACTTAACTGTTCTGAGCAGAGACATGCCTAAACTTCAGAGTTTTCTAGCTTTACATAAATATCTCACTTTTCAAATGAGATCTTAATCTGGCTCTGCATATCTAAAGTTATATTTTAACTGTAATGTTACGAAGCAGCGATTGCTGATTGTCTTACTGTTACTTTTGTCTGGTAATGTGCAACCAAACCCTGGTCCTGAGCTGCAGTATATCCAGACACCCTCTGATTTTAAATCCCTGTCTGGTCTTAAATGTATTCATCTCAATGTGCGCAGTTTGTTACCTAAAATGGACATGGTTAGAATTTGGATTAAATGGACAGATGCAGATATTGTTGTAATTTCTGAGTCTTGGTTGACTAAATCTATTGAAAATGATCACATTCAAATATCTGGCTACAATGTTTATCGTACTGATAGGCCTAAAAAAGGAGGCGGTATTGCAATTTATGTTCAATCGAAATTTGATGCCTCAGTAGTTCTGTCTGAATCCATCTGTAGACAACTGGAATTTTTGGCATTGAATGTTGAAATATCAAAGGGGTCTGTGTATAACTGCATTACAATCTTTAAAGCATCTTTTGTCCAAACTAAATTACAGTGAACTTCTTTTAGCTGGTGATTTAAATTTGGATTGGCTTAATTCAGTTTCAGATGATTTTAAATCTTTTTGTGATTCTTTTAATTTTACCCAGTTGGTGAATTTACCCACTCGACCAAACCTTAAAAGCCCTGATAAGTCAACCTTGATTGACTTGATAATTACAAATGTTCCTCATAAATTCTCATCCCTGAGTGTCTTCTGTAATGACTTAAGTGACCGCTGTGTTGTTGCTGCCATTAGAAACACCAAGGTGCCCAAATCTAAACCTCGTAGAGTTTATAAGAGGAACCTTAAACATTTTAATGAACAAGCATATCATCATGACTTGGCTAGAGTTGATTGGAAGATGATTGGGCTGATACCAGATGTAGAGACAGCTTGGACATTTTTTAGGGACATTTTTATGGAAATTTTAAATAAACATGCCCCTTTAAGGAAACACAGGGTACAGGAGCGAGAAAACCCATGGTTCTCCCCAGAGCTGCGGATGTTATTCATGAACGTAATCAAGCCTGGACCAAGGCGAGAAAAACTGACTCCCACAGCTTGGACAGTTTTCAGACAGTTAAGGAACAAATGCTCTTCTTTCATTAAAAGAGCCAAATCAGAATATTATTTGTCCATCACAACTGAAAATCTAAATAGTCCACAGAAATTCTGGAAAGTTATCAAGTCACTTTCAGTGAGTAAAAGCACTCTGGCTCTACCTACCTATATTTTAAAAAACTCAACACCTGTATATAATAAAACTGAGATTTTAAATTGTTTTAATAAGCATTTTATAGAATCTGGCTCTTTGTTTGACTCTTTTAGAACTGTCCCTGGGAAACCCTGCACAAATACTCAAACTTACACTGGAACTCCTTTTAATCTTGTGCCTTCCTCTATGCAGGAAGTTCATAAAGCTCTCAAAAATTTAGATCACAGAAAACCTTCTGGTCCCGATCTGATAGATCCTTACTTTTTAAAATTGGCAGTGGACTTTGTAGCAGAGCCTCTTACAATCCTTTTAATCTCACAGTGGAAAAAAATGATATACCTTCTGCATGGAAATCGGCTTTTGTCCTCTCCTTATTAAAAGGGGGTGACCCTGCAATCTTGACAAATTATAGACCAATATCCAACCTCTCAATCTTGGCTAAACTTCTTGAAGCTCTTGTTAGTGAACAAGTAAAAGAGTTTTTGTACTCAAATGACATTCTATCATCATATCAATCTGGCTTCAGAAAAAAACATAGTACCATTACAGCAGCAATGAAAGTGATAAATGACATTATTGTTGCGCTTGACAAAAAACAACATTGTGCATCTCTTTTTATTGATTTGTCGAAAGCGTTCGACACCGTCGACCATAATATTTTAAAAATTAGACTGCTTCATTCGGGTTTTTCAGAGCACACAGTAGCTTGGTTTTTAAATTATCTCAGCAATAGATCTCAATGTATTAAATATGATGGTCTGTGTTCTGAGTTTCTTTCTGTCTATAAGGGGGTGCCACAGGGGTCTGTATTGGGCCCCCTCTTATTTATCATTTATATCAATGATTTAGGTTTAAATGTATCAGTTGCAAAATTGCATTTCTATGCTGATGATACAGTTATTTACTGCTGTGGAGCAACTCTTGTTCAGACTGTTGAATCTTTGCAGAAAGCTTTTATAACTGTCCAACACTCATTAATTAACTTGAAACTTGTTCTCAGTGCTGATAAGACAAAGCTTATGTTGTTTTCTAATTGTAAAAAGTTGCCTTAAATGATTCCCACAGTGTCCACTCTTGAGGGCAGTGAAATAGAGGTGGTTCATATGTACAAATACCTAGGTGTCTTAATTGATGACAAACTCACTTTCAAGCCACATATATATTCTTATAATGTAAAAAAGCGTCTTGTCAATGCAACTTTTTTATCTGTGTTGGATTATGGAGATCTTTTGTACATGAATGCTGCTGCTCAATGTCTTTGAATGATTGATACTGTATATCATGCTTCTTTGAGGTTCATTACAAACTGTAAGATGTCCACTCACCACTGTGAATTATACTCTCGAGTGGGATGGCCTGCTCTGGCCACTCGGTGGACTAGTCACTGGTACACTTTCATTTATAAGGCAATATTGGGACTACTACCTTCGTACATTTGCACCCTAATTGCTCTGAGAAATGCTGAATCGTATTCTCTTCGTTCACAAGACTATTTGTTGCTTTCTGTTCCTTATGCTCGTACAGAATTGGGTAAAAAGGCATTTGTTTACTCTGCACCTTTTACATGGAATATGCTACAGAAAGACTGGAAACTAACTCATTTAATTTCTTTGAGCACTTTTAAATCCAAACTGAGAGCTTTTGAGACCAATTCCACAATCTGCACTTGTTTTTCATAATGTTTTTAAACTTGTATGTCTTATCTGTGTAAATATGTAACTGTGTTTTGTGTTTGCTGCTGCCTTTTGGCCAGGACTCCCTTGAAAAAGAGGTTCTTAATCTCAATTTCCTGGTTAAATAAAGGTCAAATAAAAAAAAAAAAGTACTTAAATTTTTTTCACAATGCATTTTAATAAATATTTCACAAACAGGTGTAAGCTAGACTACTGCAGGTCTAACCCAAGTCTAAACTGAGAGCAAACCAGGACTAAAACAGGTCTAACACAAATCTAAACTGAGAGTAAACCAGGACTAAAGCAGGTCTAACACAAATCTAAACTGAGAATAAATTAGGACTAAAGCAGGTCTAATCCAAGTTTAAACTGAGCGTAAACCAGGATTAAAGCAAGTCTAATAAAAGTCTAAAGTGAGAGGAAACCAGGACTAAAACAGGTCTAACCAAAGTCTAAACTGAGATAAATCCTTGTTAAATCAGGAGTATCCAAACAAAAACTCAAGGTTGCAGTATTAAACCAGAACTGAACCAGGTTATGCCAAGTCTTAGGGTGTGTTTCTCCTTTGCCATGTTTGGTTCACTTCAATCAAACTCTGGTGCGCTTCCTGGCAAAGTCTGTTTTGTTTGAGCAGATGTGAAGTGCAACCAGACTCAGGTGCACACTGAACAAGTGAACTCTGGTCCGCCTGAAATCCGAGGCCTCGGTGCGGTGCACTTTGAGCCCTGGTGTGCTCTTGGTCTAGTCCTGGTGAAGTATGAACGCAACGTGGACCAAACTACGGATTAACGCCAGGGAGAGGACTACACCACTGTTTACCAAGGACATAAAAACATACACGCATCTAACGTGACTAAAAGAAAAAAAAAAACAAATATACTGTAAATAAATGTATTACATTAGCAAACATATGTGAAAACACTGCTAAAACAACACAGATTTCATATTAATCACAGAGAGAATCCACAGCTGTATTCAGCCGAGATTGCTGCTCTAAATGTAATACTTCATTAAATATTAATTAAAGTGCGCTGTAAGTTCACTGCTCAATGTGAACTTGAACCAGACCAATGACATCATCAGCACAGTTGCGGACTCTCGCCCTGCAGACCAGCAAGTGTGAACACACCCTTAAAGATACTGAGTAATTTATTATCTTTAGGGTGTTACTGCCAGACACATGCAAACCAGAAACTAAATAAACACTGTGAGTTTTATTTTGGTTTGAAGACATTATTTTGTAGAAGTTTCTTCTGCCTTTATAGAAATGTTGTGCAGTAAAAAGTGTTATATTTATCTTTTAAATGTAGTGTAGTAAAAGTAATATTTATATCTCCCCCAAAAATACTACTCAGTAAAGTAAAGATTCAATTCAATAAACGTACTTTGTTACTGTCCTCTTCTGTTCAGAACGATACTGTTTGCGTGAATAAAACTCAGTTTAGAAGACCATTTTCTGATAAAGCCATCTTTGTTCCTGTCACAACTGATGGACCCCATCCTGGATCCCTCTTTCATGGTTCCACCTGAGGTTTCTCTTATTCCCATAGCTGTTTTTTTCCAAGATGGAGGGTCATAGAACAGGGGATGTCCTGGGGCAATCTTTTTGCCTGTTTGTCCCTTTGTTTATGTCTGTTTCTGTAAAGCCCTGTCAGAACTGTTGTTGTGATACTGGGGATATACAGTGGGGCAAAAAAGTATTTAGTCAGCCACCAATTGTGCACGTTCTCCCACTTAAAAAGATGAGAGAGGCCTGTAATTTTCATCATAGGTTTACCTCAACTATGAGAGACAAAATGAGAAAAAAAATCCAGAAAATCACATTGTCTGATTTTTTAAAAATTTATTTGCAAATTATGGTGGAAAATAAGTATTTGGTCAAAAACAAAAGTTCATCTCAGTACTTTGTTATATACCCTTTGTTGGCAATGACAGAGGTCAAACTTTTTCTGTAAGTCTTTACAAGGTTTTCACAAACTGTTGCTGGTATTTTGGCCCATTCCTCCATGCAGATCTCCTCTAGAGCAGTGATGTTTTGGGGCTGTTGCTGGGCAATACGGACTTTCAACTCCCCCCAAAGATTTTTGATGGGGTTGAGATCTGGAGACTGGCGAGGCCACTCCAGGACCTTGAAATGCTTCTTACGAAGCCACTCCTTCGTTACCCGGGCAGTGTGTTTGGGATCATTGTCATGCTGAAAGACCCAGCCACGTTTCATCTTCAGTGCCCTTGCTGATGGAAGGAGGTTTTCACTCAAAATCTGACGATACATGGCCCCATTCATTCTTTCCTTTACACGGATCAGTCGTCCTGGTCCCTTTGTGAAAAACAGCCCCAAAGCATGATGTTCCCACCCCCATGCTTTACAGTAGGTATGGTGTTCTTTGGATGCAACTTAGCATTTTTTCTACTCCAAACGCGACAAGTAGAGTTTTTACCAAAAAGTTCTATTTTGGTTTCATCTGACCATATGACATTCTCCCAATCCTCTTCTGGATCATCCAAATGCTCTCTAGCAAACTTCAGACGGGCCTGCACATGTACTGGCTTTAGCAGGGGGACACGTCTGGCACTGCAGGATTTGAGTCCCTGGCGGCGTAGTGTGTTACTGATGGTAGCCTTTGTTACTTTGGTCCCAGCTCTCTGCAGGTCATTCACTAGGTCCCCCGTGTGGTTCTGGGATTTTTGCTCACCGTTCTTGTGATCATTTTGACCCCACGGGGTGAGATCTTGCAGGGAGCCCCAGATCGAGGGAGATTATCAGTGGTCTTGTATGTCTTCCATTTCCTAATAATTGCTCCCACAGTTGATTTCTTCACACCAAGCTGCTTACCTATTGCAGATTCAGTCTTCCCAGCCTGGTGCAGGTCTACAATTTTGTTTCTGGTGTCCTTTGACAGCTCTTTGGTCTTGGCCATAGTGGAGTTTGGAGTGTGACTGTTTGAGGTTGTAGACAGGTGTCTTTTATATAGATAACCAGTTCAAACAGGTGCCATTAATACAGGTAACGAGTGGAGGACAGAGGAGCCTCTTACAGAAGAAGTTACAGCTCTGTGAGAGACACAAATCTTGCTGTTTGTAGGTGACCAAATACTTATTTTCCACCATAATTTGCAAATAAATTCTTTAAAAATCAGACAATGTGATTTTCTGGATTTTTTTTCTCAGTTTGTCTCTCATAGTTGAGGTATACCTATGATGAAATTACAGGCCTCTCTCATCTTTTTAAGTGGGAGAACTTGCACAATTGGTGGCTGATTAAATACTTTTTTGCCCCGCTGTATACAAAGAGTTGAATTAAATAAAATCAAGGATACCTCATACCTAAAGTATCAGTAAAAAGTGTTATATTTATCTTTCAAATGTAGTGTAGTAAAAGTAATATTTATACTTAAATGGTAACAAAATACAGTAGTTGTAGAATCTAATATATTAATGTAGAATATATTTATTAAGCACATTTTTATTTTCTAAAATACTGGCTACTATAATAACTGGCTTTTTTGGGAATGCTAGTAGATTATTCTTCAGAAAAGCCACAAAGCATACTCTTTCTGCCATAATATGAATTAATGAACGTACATGAAAGATTAATTCCTGTTAATATTTCATATTTTTATGTCAGAAGTGATAGATTCATACTGGACGAATTGAATTCAGTGAGATTGTCATGATCTAGGACACTAGGGGTGGGTCAGCCTACATGGTGGTCAGTTGATTCTTCAGGACGGCAAGCTGTATGGTTTTAACGGCACCAGAAAAGTCTATCAAAAACATCCTCACAGAGCCACTCTATGGACATGGTACAGGAGGTAAAAAAACAGCATCCCTTTCTCCCACATTCTTCCTGTTGGGAAACTGGAGGGGATTCTGGGCTGGCTGCACCTCAGGTGTTAAAATGTGCAGGACCATGGGGGGTAAGTGCCACAGGTCTGTAGTCATGGAGAACACAGGACCATCTCTTCTTACACTGAAAAAAAAACCCTTTTGCAATTGTTTTGCACTACTATAGTTGTTATAGTTTTATTCTTTTGGATTTGTACATTTCAAAAATGATTTATGCAGTTCAGTAAGCTAATATTTTACCACTAGAATAGCTTTAATTTTTGTTGTAACATCTATTTCATTTTTCAAATTTTGACTTCATAATCTTTTGTTACATCCTTTTGATTTTTCTTTTTATGACTTTATGATCATTCCTTACATCTATTATATTTTTTTAATTACTGGAAACAATAATTTACAAATATTCAAGGGGACCCTTCTCCAGATCTTGAGCCAGGATCCTGGTCAGGACCTAATAAGAATAAGAATAAGAAAACCTTTGTTAGTCCCTCAGTGGGGAAACTGCATTGTTGCAAAAGCATAAGTAGCAGTAGCACACAGTGGTATCACACAGACCTAGCTGGAGGATTAGCTTGTTGTGCATGTTTTGAGGTTGATGGGGGAAACCCTCCCAGACACGGGGAGAACATATAAACTCCACACAGAAAGGCCCCGCACAGTCAGGGAATCAAACCCGGGACCTTCTTGCTTTAATATATGTTCACTGACAGTGTTCATTTAACACTAGACAATTTACTGTGTACACATCCAGCCTCAAAGTAAGCCTTATTAGTTCATATTTTATATAGTTGTTTCTCTCAAATTTTCTCTATTTTCTCTCAAAGCTGTTGGCACAAAATAAAGACATAATAAACACACTTGTTTTTGTTTTGCTAAAACAATAAATGACTTGTAAAATATACATACTTAATAGCTGCTGCTTTTTATTGGTCTGTATTCACATAGTGTATTTTCTAAAACCGAGGTTCAAATTCAAAATGTTAGCCCCACCCACTTTGACACAACTGAACAGCAAATAAAATGAACAAGGGTTTTGTGAATAGTGGAAATGTATTGTAGGAGATTAGTTGAAGTAGCGGATCTTTATTTTGTAGAGGAAATAATTTGAAATATATTGTTATTTCAAGTTATAACAAGTGATACAAAATTTTGTATTTCATTTTTGTCATTATGTTTGTATTTCGAGAAATTTCTATTGTTAACTTTATTGCTAAATTATTTGCTACATCTACAACAGCTGAAACTCACTTTTTTCAATGTAGGCACCTGGATGATGCAACATGTCTTCCAGAGAGTTGGGACCTTCCCCAGACACAGGCCTTCAGCAGTTTTGCAGTTTTGAACACAACTTGTCCAGATCCGCTGTTTTCTCCGGTGATGGAGGGGATGGAAGAGTCAAGGGTGGGTAAAAGTGATAAGATGACAAAGTCTATTTTGTGACTGAATGAAAACCAGTCTGTCTATGTCTAAGTATTTATTGTAAAGCATGTAGAAGGTATATTTATGTTTGTATTAGTTGTGCACTTGTTAATCTTAGCTTAGGAATTAGCTGACAAGTTAGCTGAAGTTCTTTGCATTTGTCAAAGTAAATGTTTTACTCATAGCACTTCTTTTAAGTCTTGAACAGCCTTTTGGACAAAGTAAAAGTAATTTTTATCATTTAAATACTAAACAAGGAAGATTAGTTCAGTAGTATTGATTTAGTGCACAATTTACTTAGTTAAATTTGCAATAAAACTAGCATTATTAAAGCACCAAAATCATAGTAGTGCGTCCACTAGCACTTGAATAAACTTGGGGAACTGGTGTAACAGGACATAAGGGGTGTGTGCCAGAAGGAGAGAGCAGTGACTGACTGAGATTTAGGGAAAAACTCAAACTCTGCGCCCTGCTTAAAATGCCAATTTTACATCATCGTGTGGTGTAAGGGGCAGGTGATAGATAAATTTGGGGATAGAAACCAACAACACACCATCCAGGGAGTAAGACCCTGGCACCAACACAAAAAGATGTGATTAAATTGACTAGAATTAATTACTTTTATTGTCTCACAATATATTAAAACACCACAATAAAAGGTTTATCAAAAGTCTAATTACAGCACATTTGCCACAATAATAACACCGAAGGAAAAACATGACAAGGAAAGAACTGGCAAATTATGCAAAATAAAATCAATAAACAAAATGCCAAAGCAACACTATATTTATGTAAAGTGCAATTCATAGTTTTTCCACCTGATGGCAGTATACTAAAACACACAAGACATTCTTCCTCTTTATGCTGTTCTTTTTTTCTATGCTAACAAGGGCTGCAAAAAGTGGAAAAACAAAAGCTAGGCTGAGCTGAGCGCTATGCTACAGCAGTAATAAAAGCTGATTAAAGTTAAATTCATTCACATTTTTTTATTTGTTTATTGTTTTTCCTAAGACTTCGGAAATATTTTTATTTATTTATTTATTTATTTATATGGGACAGCGTGTATTAATGAACGGCTAGTGCTGTAAATACACCGGATTATAGCTCAGAGCTAATTTCCATCCGTAGTCCCCACTCACTCACATTCGCACCGGCTTCCTGGTGTTCCCCAGCGGTCTCCAAGTTGAGAGCTGAGTGGTGTGTGTAAAAAGCAAGGAGGCAGTAGAGGTTCAAGAAGTGTGTGTGTATGTGTGTTAAAGGAGGGGGCAGTGCCAGTTCGAGGGGTGCGTATGTAAAGGGAGGAGGCAGTAGAGGTTCAAGAAGTGTGTGTGTATGTGTGTTAAAGGAGGGGGCAGTGCCAGTTCGAGGGGTTGGTGTGTAGGTAAAAGGAGGGGCCAGTAAAGGTTCGGGGGTTGTGTGTGTTAAAGGAGGGGGCAGAGTAGGTTCTAGGGGTGTATGTGTGTAAAGGGAGGGGACAGTAGAGGTCTGAGTTGTGTGTGTGTGAAGGGAGGGGGCAGTTAAGGTCTGGGCCAAATGGTCTGTGTCTGGGCAGTAAGACCAGCGGTTGTTTGTAACAGCAGTGTCCATTGAGTCGTCTCCACAGGATGTTGGTATCAGAAGAAACCCACTACCAGAGCAAAAGTCAACACAGGACTTTCAAACTCCTCATCAAGAGATACATCAAGGTTACAGAATGAAATGTCCAATCTCTCCTCATTTGCAATATTCATTGAAATCTTAAGTCAAGGGATTATGCAAAATATTGATATGCGCGATCATACTTAACCAGAAAGAGCACAAAAGAGCCCTTTTTGCGGAGGGCATAATATTTTATATAAGTGAACCAAATAAGTTGCTTCCAGGGCTTTTAAAGATACTAATAACATTCTCAATCTTGTAATGCAATGTTTGAGATAAAATGTGAAGCAGACATTATAAAGAAAATCTAAGAATGAATATACTAAGACCCAAACATAATAATGGCAACAAATAATGACACCTAGATAAAAGTTATAAAGCCATTCCTGGGCCTGGCACAAAGAATAGAAGCAGTAAAAATTATTTCAACTCAGTTGAATTCAGGTTTATTTGTATAGCCCAGTATCACAACAAATGTCACCTCAAAGGGCTTCACAAACAGTTGATCAAACATAAACACACAATCAGACTTAACACACAATCAACACAAACAATAACTACACTAAACTAAACAGACCCAGGACACTCCTGTCCTTAGACCCTCCTTCTCGGTAAGGAAAAACTCCTAAAAAATACTCCCAGCTGTGGGAAAGAAGAAACCTTATGGAGCCCATATTGAAGGAGAAATCCTCTCCCAGGACAGACAGGCAACATGTGTCTAGGACTGTTACTTCATTAGCTCATCTATAGGATCATAGATCAGGTCTCTAAGGATGCAGCAGGTGGCCTCATCCAGACAGGTGAGTGGGGCGAGGTAGGTCCAGGAAGTCCATAGAGGTGAAGTTAAGGGTCCACAGGTTGGGACAGGAGCACAGATGGAGTTAGATAAGATCCAGTCATCACTGGGACATCTGCCAGCAGCCAAACATCTGAAACAGTCCCCACTCCCCCAGAGGGGAGCGGGAGAGAGGGACAACTTGTGAATAGCAATGAACTGATTAAAGATAGAGAATATTAGATAATATTAATGACAGTGATAGAAGAGGAGCAGCAGATGAAACCAGAGGACAGAGGCTCAGTGCACCATACTTCCCCCAGCTTCTAGCTCCTAGAGCAGCCTATCTTCAGCTGTGGAGTTAACCCTGTTCCTAGCTGCCCTGACCATAAGCTTTCTCAAAGAGGAACGTTTTAAGCCTAACCTTAAATGTAGAGACTGGGTTATATGAGCCTTAAATGAGTCTTGGTCAAATAAAACTCCTAAGTTTCTCACAGTAGAACTTGAGGCTACACTGACACCGTCCAGGGAGACTCTGGTCAGACAGAGCATCTCTCAGCTTTTTTGGGGCTTAGTATAATGACCTCTGTTTTTTCTGGGTTTAGGAGGAGATAATTAATTGTCATCCAGGTCTTTATGTCTCTCACACAGGCGCTAAGTTTCTCAACGCGGTCATTCTGATCAGGTTTAATTGATAAATACAACTGTGTATCATCTGCATAACAATGAAAATTAATGCCATGTTTTCTTATTATGTTTCCTAAAGGCAGTATGTAAAGCATGAACAGAATGGGTCCAAGTACTGAGCCTTGTGGCACTCCATAACTAACTTTACTGCACTATGAAGAATGTTCATTTACACTGACAAACTGGTACCTATCAGATAAGTAGGATTTAAACCAGCAGAGGGCGGCTCCTTTGACTCCTATGACACATTCTTCTATTAAAGTTGAATAGTAACTGATTTTGGCCTCATGCAGAGAATTTTTCTAATTCAATGCCTATTTCCAGGCTTTCAGAGACTGCTCTGAGCTGGAGTGACACCATAGCCTTTGTTTGACCCTAACCCTTGTTTAAGGGAACATGTTTCAGCATTAAACCATGGTGCTACTCGATTTGGCCTAACAACCTTTTATTTTAATGGAGCTACTTTATCAAGAGATGTCTTTAATGAGTGCATGGCACTGTCAACAAACCAACCATTTTTACTTGGACTCGAGCTATGGGAGGTATACAGCTATATACAAAACACTACCATTGGCTAGGGAGAGAGGAGGGCTTTCAATACCATGCAAATAACATGCAAAGCTCCTTTTGAGCAGTCCAAGTAAGCCCTCTGGTTGACGTGCAATCCAAAATACAGGGCAAGAAGGAAATTGAATGAATAGTAAAATTCCTCTACAAGCTGCTCTGATACTGCCCTCAACAATGCTCCAAAGGTGACAACCCTTGGACTGATGCGTCACTTAGTACCTGGTTCAAGACCAGTCATGATTGACAATAGCATAGATAACTTATGACCCAGGATTTATTCCTCCTGTCATAAATGACAAGTTTGAACAGTCGAATTAAGGGTTTACAATACAACATACCTGTACATCATAAGGGAAATCTAAAACATTTCCGGATTTAAATAAATAAATAAATAACTAAATAAATAAATAAATAAATAAATAAATAAATAATAAGTACATTTCAAATCCCCATTAGGAATAATTGAGATCTCCCTAAAAGTGAAGGCCTACAGAGCTGAACCAACATCAAAGGTCATGTTGTCTGCTCTAAACTTTAAACCAATAAGAGCAGCTCTCTCCCACCTCCACTCACAGCATGAGTGAGAATCAGCAATATTAGAATGAAACACTTTTATAAAAATTACCGGGCTGTTTATTAATAATTTAAACACTCCTTTTTAGTTTTCTTAAAAAGCTTCACTAATTTGTTGATCCATTGTTTTAGAGATAAAAACAGTTGCTTAATATCCTGTTAACATATTCATAAACACACTGCGATTTCTTACTGCCTATATTATTAAACAAAACCTATTTTTCAACACACGCCCATATTTGTACAGCATTCATTCATCCACAGTTTTTGTGCCACACTGGATTGTACACTTCGCCAATACCTGACACACACTATTGCAGAGGAAAAATGAAGTCAAATATTTTTATTAAATTTCAGAGCAATTTGGCAATTATCATTCAGCCCTAGTATTTCTGAGAGGCCCTTGCGACCCACTGTGATCCCTAGTGAAGGTCCCGACCCCCTGATTGGGAATCACGTAATATAGATATTTTAGAAGCTGGATTTACACACGTACACGAGCACAATTTTTGTGAACTTTGAGATTTGGATGAGAACAGCTCACTGCTGCACTGGATATTGTATACTTTTATGAAAAGGAGATTCAGAAAACAAAAAACAAAATAAAAAAAAGCTGCAGCTTCTGGTGAGTTTCAAGAAAACTTTAATGTCATCTCTGCTCAATGTGTTGGCTACGCTGCATCCTCTCTTCTTCTTCTTCTTCTTCTTCTTCTTATTATTATTAGTTAAAAATAAACCACTCATTGAGGGGGTTTTGCCAGCTCCACGCCACGCCCTTGATTTAGAGCATGGTACCTCACAACACACTTCGTTGGTGTTGGGGGCGTACTTGTCTGAGAGAGTGTCCACAAGAATAGCAAATTAGCAAATTATTTCTGTTGGTGGCACCATCAGGCATGCTCCATTCACACGTCCCTTATGTTTTATCTTGTATTATAATTTAGTTTCTAAACATCACAATTTCATTCATTTTGAAAGGATACTGTCTAAAGCAGCTCAAGTTTCATTGAGGGTTTACTCAGATGGGGGTGTGATGTGAGAAGAAACTGCCTGATATCCTGACTACACTTCTCTGTTTCTCTGGCATTACATTATTTCATTTAAATTAGATTAAAGATGTCAACCTGATCTCATCTGAGGGGTACAAAGATAAGACTCCTCTTTCACTGAATCCAACAACCCTGTTAATAAACTCTTTCGGCAAGAAATTCAAATGCAATTTTTTATTTCAGCTTCAATTTCAGCTGGATTGTTGAGCTGTGAGAGACTTATTCATGCGTTCATCTCCAGCAGGTTAGACTACTGTAACGGTCTGCTCACTGGACTCACTAAGCGAGCTGTAAGACAGCTGCAGGACGTCCAGAACACTGCTGCTCGGGTCCTGACCAAAACCAGGAAGTACGACCATATTAGTCCTGTCCTCAGGTCTCTGCACTGGCTTCCTGTTGCTCAGAGAATAGACTTTAAAACAGCTCTGCTGTGTACAAGTCTCTCCATGGCTTAGCACCAAAGTACATCTCTGACCTGTTGGTCCCATATAAACCATCTCAGACTCTGAGAACCTCAGGGACAGGTCTCTGCTGGTCCCAGAGTCAGGACTAAACTCGGTGAAGCAGTGTTTCAGTTTTCTGCAGCTAAACTCTCGTCTTCCTGACGATGTTAGCCAGGCCTCTACTCTGACAATGTTCAAGTCCAGACCTAAAACTGTTCTTTTAAGCTGTGCATATGTCAACTGAAAGTGTTTTATCTTCACTCTTCTCTTTTAATTTAATTTTAATGTGATTCTTAATTATACTCTTTAAATTTGATTTGATTTTTTTAATTGTGTTTTGTACTTTTAAATTTGCCTTTTTTTTCTGTAAAGCACTTTGAATTGCTCTGTGTATGAATTGTGCTATACAAATAAACCTGCCTTGCCTTGCCTCTGTAAATGTGTTAAGGATTGGTTGACTCATGGCCCGACCATAACAGGCTGCAGACTGATGCACGGCGTTAGCACGGCTCATTCAATGGTGCTAGCACTAGCCTTAGCATTAGCCTTAGCTCGGGGGGCTTGACATCTAAATAAACATGAAACTACTGTACTCACCATGTTAGCCCCCTCTCCTGTCATCATCTGCCAAACATGTCCACGAATGGTTGTTGTTGTGTAGTAGCTTTTGGCTTTGTCTCTCTTCTTATAAAGACCACAATAACATCTCTGACTGCTTCACCTTTGCTACTGTTGTTGTCTGCTTGAATTTCAATTTGGAGAATCATAAATGTGATTATTAACCATTATTAATCAGCTGTCACAAAAGACGCACAGCAGCCCCACACTGTCTGTAGCTGATGAAGTAGAAACACGGTGCTGATAAAGCAGGTTTCTCCTAAACTAACTTGTTACTCATTTGAAATCTAATGTGTTACGTTACTCGAAAAAAGTAATCTGAGTGCTCTAATGCGTCACTTTGCAACCCATCGCCGTTCATCAAAGAGGATATACAGTATAATGGAAAATTGACTTTTCTGTGCTTTTTACCCTTGTTATGATGTTCTTCCCTCATCACAAACATACCTTGTGCTTTGCTTCATGCATGCCTGTTTGAGTAATCTTGCATTCCCTGGCACTACCCTTAGCACTGATCTTCAAATGCACTACATTTTTAGTGAATGAGGCCATTTTTTTACTGCCAGCGCTGCGCAGTGTTTCTGGAGCCAGAGTGTGAAGCTCTTTGTTGGAGAGATGCCCCAGTTTTATTTTCCTGTGATGGCAATCCCAAATCACGTCAATCTACACAGAGCACTGAATTTTTCTATAATAATGGTTCTATCTGTGTTTGTTAAAATACATTATGTATGTATGTTTCTCATTAAAATGTTATATTCACAAGCATTATGACTCTGCAAAAATATAACTTTTTCAAAGTCAATGAATTCACCTGTTGTAGGGGAAAAATCTGTGTTAACAATAATAACAATAAAGCGATCTCAAGTTAAACTGTTGTTTTCTGTCCTTCTTGTGAATAAAGATTGTTTTGGTCTCGCTCCTGTCTTTATCATGGGTTTCAAACCCTAGCTCTGTTAGTGCTCTAGGTAAGATTTTTTCTCCCCCCTACCCTCACCACCATCAGTAAAAACAGAATTAAAGACTTTACTGACAACAACTTTTGGTTGTAAGACTTTACTAAGCATTAATATATTGTTCATGACACTCCCTGAATTGTGCCCTGATTTTTATTTATTTATTTATTTATTTTGTATTAGATTTTTATGTAGTACAATAGAAAGCAGGGGGGCCTGGGAGTCGTCCGCCAGTAAAATTTGAACAAAACAGTTGTAATTTCCTGTAATCTGATGCATTTTACTTGTTTTTTTTGTTTTTTTTGTAGTAACATACAGGGGAGACAGGGAAGTGGGGTTGGGGATAGAGGTCCAGGAAGTCCACAGGAGGTTAGGTTAAGGGCGCACAGGTCGGGACAGGAGCACAGATGGGGTCAGCTAAGGTCCAGTCATCACTGGGACATCTGCCAGCAGCCAGGCATCTGAAACAGTAACTTTTGAATAGCACTGAACTGAATAGAGATATAGAATATTAGATTCTATTAATTATAGTGATGGAAGAGGAGCAGCAGATGAAACCAGAGGACAGAGACTCAGTGCACCATACTTCCCCCAGCTTCTAGTTCATAGAACAGCTTAGCTTCAACTGTGGAGTTAACCCTGTTCCTAACTGGCCTGACCTTAAGCTTTCTCAAAGAGGAACATTTTGTACTGGTTTGTGCCCAAAGATGCAATAATTTCAGGGAAAGAACAGAATTATCGATCTTCTAAAAGAAGTCCTCTTAATCTCTTTGGTTATGGATTTTTGCTGACCAAGAAAAGCAGCCTGAGGCGGGACTCTGTGAATGGACTGTATTGATTAGTGAGCACTTCCATTTTATTTGCTTCATGTCCTCTGCATTGATGGCTCCCACCTTTGTAGCTCAGGGTATAGACTAAATGACCCTCATTTATCAAACTTGTGTATGCTAAAAAATGCGCCCAAAGCCACGCAAGTTTTGTTATTTTTCAATATGAATATGGGCATATGATACGCTCAAATCCTACGCCAGCTCAGGAGAAGGTGTGCATATACGCCAGTTTTAAGTCAGCATCATACTGCACAGTAAAACAATTCATAAGAGAATATAATTCATTGCCACATTAAATCTAAATGGTCACCGTGGTCAGGTGGAAATGGCAGACACCTGTGAAATTAGTTGTTTTGGCCTCTCACAAAATCAATGTAAAAGAAAAGAACATTACTCAAACATGCATGAATGAAACAAAAGATTACTCCAGGTATGTTTTTGATGATTGAATATTATAACATAAGCTCAGAAAAGTCAATTTTGCATCATATATGCCATTTAAGGCCATATATCAAGCAGCACAAACTGTCAGTAAAGTTCATGTGTGTTTTCCCAGCTTTAGCTTTGGGGCTGCTTTTGATAAAAGCATAAAACTCCCATTAATATCACAGATCTAAACAGGAAATTGTGGTTGCTCAAAAAACCTGCTGAATGTATCTACTAGACAAAACTTGGAATTTAACCTGGTGCGCGGTGTAGCCACCTGCTCAGCCCTGCGGTCACCATGCACTATCACCCCAGAGCAGCCACACTGACACCAGGGAGCAGCAGCAGCCAGCAACGGTGAGCTCAGAGATGGTCCTGAAGAGGTCCTGGTGATACAGGTGGAACAAGATTTGTCACAAATAAAGGACCGCTGTCTACTTTTATATCAGCTAATATTTCAGCAAACTTTGGGTAGGGACAGTTAAATCCTGCACTTCCTCCACTTTCTGCACTCTGCAGAGCGAAATGAGCACGTACTGCTGCTGGCCGTGTGTTTAGGTGGGAACTCTCCTGTCCTGGGCCGAGCTCACCAGGTTCTGGTCCTCCGTGCCCACACCTGGTCCCAGGGGAAAGTGACATACCTTTTGCCTACAAACTCTGTTCAATAGTATTATTGTTATTCATATACTAAAAGGACAAATCTTTACACATGCATTATATTAATGACTATTGATTAATGATTATAATAAATATCACTACTACTATTCATATTTTATTATTTAATTATTTATTAGAGCAAATGGTGCAGTGAAGGAAAAAAAAAGTTTTGAGTCATTTAATGCTTACATGTGCAAATTAGGCATTATAGGTGTAAAAATTCACTAATTTGCGCTTAAAAAATAAATCTGAATATTGGATAAAGCTAGGTTTAAAATTCTTGATTCATTTTGTGGACATATTACATAAAAAGGCTTTTACAGAGGGGATTATAGATATCTTATTTTGCCTTTCAGTAAAATAGAAAATACTGACAATAAATTTTATCTTATTTTAGGAGTAAAATTCACAATAAAGTAGGCTTGGATTTACACATCAGCAAATCCTTCTGTGAAAGCTTTCAAAACAAGAGTTAAGTATGTACAAGACTGGACAATTTGGTGCTTGTTGTGGAGGATGAAGAGGAGATTTCTGACTGAGTGACAAAAAATTGCCTTTAAAATTATTTCCAATAGAAAAATATGGACACAAGTTGGACACAAGTTGACTAAATGTAATGAACTAAACACCCTAAAGTGTAATTTTGACATTTTTTTTATTTATTTCAGTGTGCACTGACTCTATGTTGGGTTCCCCCACTTCCCAATTCTACGTTAACCCGTGTTTATGAGAACCTGCACATGGTGTTTTATTTTGAAATATAAGATCCTCTTCATTGGTCCTGTGTCTGACTTCCTGCCTGGCTCTGGTCTGTTTAACACGATGCGTAGTAGCTGCTGCATCCTTTACAAAAAGACTCAACGCTTATTTCTGACAGAGATCTGGATCAGAAATGCAAAGGACACGCAGTGCAGCCAGTGGGGATGCACGCAATGACTAGAATGGGTGAAAAGCTAGTGAAAAAGCTGGTTCTGGGGTGCCACCTCACAGGAAACAGCAGCAATGCAAAGTGTTAGTTGGAGAAAGAAAATGTTGAGGGAACACTCACCAAGTGCAGTCAGCAGTTCCATGTTGAATAATTAAGAAGAATCCCTATGGGCAATAACATTGTTGTAATAATTCTGCTTCACCATTTTATTTTTTTAAGACGTCCATGTCTTACCTACAATGTGACAACTCTAGAGAGGTGCAGAGTGTGCATCACAGGGACTTTTCTTTTATGTAGCCAGAAAAGAAAAAGAGGGAAAATAGTCATAACCAAACAACAACAATGAAGATACTATGAATGCTGACAGCTTGGTTTTTTGCAGATTAAAGGAAGTAGTTTCTTGATTAGCATCAGTTCAAAAACCTGTTATATTGGTAAACAAAGAAAACCATATCAGTTATTTCCAAACTAAAACAACTATTTGTCTGAAGTGCAACAAAAGTTAAAAAAGCAGTCATCTGGATTGGATTTTTCAAGTTGAAGACATTTCACCTCTTATCCAAGAGGCTTTCTCAATTCTCAATTTCTCAATTCTGTATTTGTATTGTGCTGTATTGTATTTGTCTGAAGACAAATACACACAGCACAATAATAATAGTGGCATTGACCAGACCCTTTCCTCACAGATTTTTCATGAATTTTGTGTTTTGCTCCTGGCTTAGTCACTCCAGACAGATACTCACACAGCCATAGATGGACCACCACTGTAACATCTGAAGAACCTGTGCCACTTGACCTGGCTGCAGATGAAGATCCTTCTGTCGAACGACACTGGAATAGTGCAAGACAAAAACATAAGATACAGTCTGAATAACAAGAGAGGCAATCATTTATGTTTTAAAGGTTTTCATTACTACATTACTACAGCTGATTCACAAAGACTTCTCCATTCTAAACAGACAGAGTAGTTACTAGATCTTACTAAAAGAACTAAGTTATTCTGACTCAATTCTGTTGAATAGTTACGATAACTTATTTCAAATGTGTTATGTAAACCCAAAAGTAAATATGTGATCTAATAACTTAGTTGCATTAGGTACACATGTGTTTTTCATAATATTTTGAGTACTCGCAACAAAAAGTTAAAAAAGCAGTCATCTGGATTAGATTTTTAAAGTTGAAGACATTTCACCTCTTATCCAAGAGGCTTTCTCAATTCTGAAATTGAACTGGTAAGAGCTGGTTTATATTCTTCTAGGAAGGAGGAGTTTAGACCTGAAACTAAATTCTATTGGTCAATGTGACCATGAATAGCTTGAGTGGTTTTGGGTCATTAGGAGTCCTTTGTCCTCAGCTGGAGTGAGAGTAGTTAACCCTCCCCAGCCTGGTCAGCTCCTTCAGATGTAAATGACCTGAGTGAAACTGGTTTGTTTTGTTTGGGTTTCAGGAGACTGTTGTAGACAGAAGGAAGGTTGTATCTGAGACCACCATTTCTGTTTAAAGAAGGTTTATCTTTTTTGACAAAGATTGCTTCTTTCACTCCTCGCTCAACCCATCCTTTCTCTCTGGCTAAGATTTGGACCTCACTGTCCTCAAAGGAGTGGTTTGTGGCCTTCAGGTGGAGGTGTACTGCAGATTCAGGTCCACTGGAGTTGGCCCTGCGGTGTTGGTATAACCGCTTGTGCAGAGGTTGTTTGGTTTCTCCAATGTACTGTTCATTACAGTTCTCACTGCAGTGGATGGAGTACACAACATTGCTCTGTTTGAAACTGGGAATTTTGTCCTTGGGATGACCCAGTTTTTGTCTGAGAGTGTTAACAGGTTTGAAATAAACCGGGATGTTGTGTTGGCTAAAAATCCTTTTAAGTTTCTCAGACAGGCCGGAGATGTAAGGAATGACTACATTGCTTCTTTTTGGCTCTTGTTCTTGTTCTTTCCTGTCCTATTTTCTTGTCCTTTGGGATTTGGAGAAGGCCCAGTTGGGATATCCACAGGCTCTGAGGGCTTGGCGACATGTAGCTTCCCGTACAGGAAGCCCACTCACACAGACCAGTACCTGTTATTTGATTCAAACCACCCACTACAGCACAAACTCGGTGTGATCAGGACACTGCAGCACAGAGCCCAAGAGGTTCCCACAAGCTCTGAGGGAAGGAGGAAAGAAGAGCTAACTTTTTGTTGCGATGCAATTACCCTGGACGATGGAGAGTCTTCACAGACTATTTTGAGTTATGTTGTTCTGAACTGTTTGAGTTGTGCTCACTGATTAATTTTTTCCAGTTTATTTTTTTCTCCACACCTTATCATTTTTTTATTTAGCCTATTTATTTGTCATAAAATAAATGTATTCATAATAAAATACAAATAAATAAAAAAATAAATAAATGTGTTGATCTTATAAATAACAAAAAATGAATTCACTTTTCTATAAGGGATAGCAGCAGCTCTGTCTCCTGCAGTTCTCTGTTTCCTGATGTCACTGGCGTCTAAAACAGTGCATTATATGTTTGTACTGTTTATATTAGTGTTATATGAATAACTTTAATGTCTTTATTATTAGTAAGGTACCTTCACCACTCGGATGGTGTTCTTTTAAACTCCGCGTTCACGAGGCGCGCCCCCGTTGTCCTGACAACGGCTTTGCACGGCACCAGCGCGGTTCGTCCCTGGACCGGACGGCAGCTGTACACAGAGGAGACTTTACCGACCGCGCTGGAAACCATGGGCGTCTCACCCGTGGGGGATGTAACACCTACACTTCTGGGAAATGGGGAATGCAGCACTCAGACTTTATTTTCTAAAATAGTGTGAGAGACAGACACTTAAACTAGTTTGTCCAAACTGATACGTTGTTGATTGTCCTGCCTCTGCGCGCTCTCACTCTCAGAGCAGCGCCACAGCCAGGCTCTGTCAGCCAATAGCGCTGCAGAACTCATTGACATGAAACCTCGTCTCTGATTGGTTACTCTGCAATAAGGCCCGCCTTTCATTCTCTGATTGGTTCAGAGTCGTGTGGGGAAATGCGAACGGAGAAGAAGCGCTAATGACTGTAGGATTGACATATATGGTTATTTCTATGGACAGAAAACATAGTTTTATCAGTTTAATATAAATAAATGCATTAAGCAGGTGTTAGACAAAGATATGTGACTGCAGAGACGCTGCAGCCTGGAGCAGAGCAAGGAGAAAAGCCAACTAGAGCCACATTTACAAAATGTTAAATGCTCAACAAATATTGCAAGTTCCATTATTCTGATAAGTGCTTAATTTACGTTTGATACAGCTTTTTGTGGTCATTATAAATGTCAAAATGTACAGTAATATTCAGACTTTATTTTTTATCCAGTTCAAGTTAATAAAAAATGAATTGAAATAAGAAAATTGAGTATTTGGGTTAATAGTACTTATATAGCAATTGAAATGAGTAACTTTAATGAGAACAATTAAAGTTAAATTAACCTAATTGGAATAAGAACTAGTGACACTTTTAAATGAGTTTGAGTAAATGCGGCACTTTAGTACAAAATATTTAATGGTTTAAGTGATAATACACCGAAAAAAAAATGATTGGAAGAGGTTGTTCCACAATAAATTCCTGTAGGAATAACATGACTGAGTCATGTTTCTGTGGTACATACTGACAGTTTGTTGGATCAATGTCCATGATAAAATCATGGACATTGATTGCAAACACTGTAATTATGTTTAATCTAAACAATTCAAAAATGTAGGTTTGTGTTAAACAAGCATTATTTTTGTTAAATTATGTTGATAATTTGTGATTAAATTTTGTTAAGTTGACATAATTCAATCACTTTAGGTCTACATGATTATTTCAAGTCCTTTGTATAAAGCCTTGGACATTTTGTTATTTAAAGGATCAGATCCATGAGAGACAGGGACATAAAGAAGACTGTGACCTGGTCGTTTGTTTTATTATTATCATTTATGTCCCAGCTTTCTGTCCCATCAGAGAAGACAGCGTCTCCTGAGCTGATGTTCAGAGATTCAGCTGAGTCAGTCTGATGGACTTGAGAGGTTTCATTTTCTTTTTAAGCAAATGAAATGAAACCTGGAAAGAGAAATTAAGTTTGACAATATTTTCTTTTAAACATGAAAAGGGTGGCTTCACATTGTATAGCTATGGTCCTGTCCAGTTGATGCAGGGGTCATGTGACACTGTTCCTCTGAGTCATGGTCCAACCATGACTGATATGGACACGGACAACAAAGAGACTGAGTTTGAAAAGGATCAGCCAAGTTTAAGGCACCACACAGTTTAGTTAAACGTCTCTGTTTTGACCCTGTTCCCTTGAGCCATGGTCAAACCATGACTGATGTCCACATGGCTCAAATACTGATTTAATTTAAACAAGTTTAATTTTCTGCTTAACTTTTTTTCTCATACAAGCTTTGCAGCATACAAGTCTGTTCAACAAAATGAATAAGCATTTAATGCACACTATAAAGCCACGTTTCAGTTCTTTTTTATTGACTGCACCGACCGTATGTGATGGGAATGAGACAAACGCGATTTTCTTGTGTAAAGAATCGAAGTCATGTGTGACACTGTTCATCTGAGTCATGGTGCTGTGGGCCAAAACAAAATGATCATGTTACTTTCACATAAACCAACTGTATTCAAGCACATATTTGAATTGTTTATATCTAACATAATTGAAATGTGTGCAATAAATGTCCATGATTTACTCATGTAGACATGTAGAACATTTGTTGGAGTTGCCCAGACTCTTTTAAAGTAAGTTTGTATGAATTTAATTAGTTTGAGTTCATAAACTTAAATCAATTGGTGCAATCAGTTTCCCCAATTCATTTGAGTTAACTTAACTTGTCAGGTTTTACAGTGTGGTAAAGCTGCTGGACCTGATGGACTCAGTCCTGTGTGTGCCACACAGTTGTGTGATGTTTTCCAGCATATTTTCGCATTGTTGTGTGCCTTGTTGTATGACTGTGCCAGTTGTGTGGAAAACTACCTGCCCTCATTCCAGTGCCTAAAAAGAGCAAACCATCTGCACACAGTGACTACAGACCAGTGGCTATTACTTCACATGTGATGAAGTCACTGGAACGTAGCATGGTTGCACCATTACTAGACCCCCTGCAGGGGGGAGAGTGACTCGGACCATCTTGTACAATGTGTAATAACTGTGCTGGGCCTTTCTATTTTATTGACTTATTTATTCATTATTTAACCTGCACCAGCTCCACTTTACATTTACATTTGGACGCACTTTGGATTGTACTTCTGTAAAATGGAATTTTTTAAAGATTTTATACTATTTTACTACTGCTCTACTAATAGAATTAATGTAATTTCATGTTTATGATTTTGTGTATGTTCATGTCTCTGCTCCACTGGCAGAAACATTACCTTCGGGATTAATAAAGTTTTATCTTATCTTATCTTATATGTTATAAAAATAAGTAAACACTTTAGGTCATGTCAAGTATGTTTAGAAATGACACAGACTGCCAGCGATAGTCACTCAATCAACTGATTATTTTAATAAATAATATAATGGAAAACAATAACAGACCAAAACATTTGCCAAAATATGATTTATGAACATCTGATGATTATACAGTTCTTTTCTGGTTACAAACCACTTAGACCAATACGAGGCAAAAGCACAATTTACAAAGCATAGGTGCGACTTGATTAGCTGAAAGTCTCTTTAGGACAGACCAGTCCAGGGACCACTTTCACTATTGACATTTACACCAGTTCCAACATGAGACAAATGAGAAAAATTAATAGAATCATGCCATTTATGACTGTAACTACTGGAAAACCTACTACTAAACCATACATTTGGCATTGTTTGTGAGCATTAAACATACAAAAAAGTAATTTAATGAAGAGCATTCTTTTTTTCATATTGAATCTCACAAAGCTGTTTCTAAGTTCCAATAGTAGCGTAATTTATAAATAAGTAGTTTATTTTCACTAAATGTAGATGTTTTTTTTTTCTACAGCAAAATATCTCGTTAAAATTGTATAGAAATACTAGTATTATTTATATTGTTATAATGACTTGCATTACAATAGATGAGAATGTAAAGAGTGGTTCAGTACTATCCCATTGGCAGTTGGCCTACTCCCGACACATTCTAGAAAAACAAAAATAGAGAAAAAGTAAAGTAAAGTGAAAAGCATCAAAATTATGGCAATGCATTCATAGTGACTGCTGCTGTATCTGGTTGGGTGGGAATGGCACTGTGACACGAGACGAGAAGCTCTTTTATTAAGACTGGTCTAAAGCCTTTAGTGAAAGTGGTCCCAGACTGTGATGTGAGATTGGTTGAAGAGAAAGGAAAAGGAATTTGTATTTTTCTAGTCCATGAAACCTCCGTAGCGCTTCTGTAGCTCACTGCCACTCTCCCAGGCGCGTTTGAAGATCCCATTGCTCTTGCCGTTCTCTACAAGCCACTCAGGCCGGCCCACGCGTCTCATGAACCCACCATAGCGCTTCTTTAGGCCCCGCCCCAAAACAGCCTCTATGACGTCGCTCTGGGCTTCAGATCCAGCTCTGCGCATGAAGCCACCATACCTCTTCACCGACTCACCGCCATTCTCTCCGTGTTCAGTTGCTGCATTCAGGATTTTAAGGATTTCATTTCTGATGTTTTCTTGACCGTCAGTGCTCGCTGTCTCCTCTAGTCCCCCTTCTGGTGAGGATGAGGAACGACGCGCCATAAACCCGCCGTAGCGTTTCATGAAGCCACCATACTTCTTGGCTAACAGATGCTCCGGTGTGGTGTCCTCTTCATCTTTGGTGGCCATGTCGCCTGCCGTCCCCTCCAGATCTTGTTGATTGTCTTCAAGGGGAAGCTGGTTGTCTTCCTCTAGAAGCATTTCCCGACAGAGGCGCAGCTTCTGTGTGTCCAGTGCACCGTCACACTCCAGGGAACACGCCTGCAGAGAAAAAAAAAGAATTGTTGTCATAATGAAAAATATAGAAAGTAGGTCATAATAAATTAAGGGAAATATGAGTGGTTTATTTTATGTTTTTAATTATTCTGAACATTTATACAATGTTACAATGGTCTGTTGTGAAAAAGGAGCTGAGCCAAAATACAAACTTTAATTTATGAGTTGATAGAAATAGAGGGCGAGAAGCTCGGTCTCTATGGGACCACACTGAGCAGTTTTTTTTTTTTCACTGCAAGGAAGCAAGACATTGATTGGATAAATGTGCCAGAATCGTCATTTCCCAGGTTGCTGAGCATCTCTGAGTCACTGGCTGATGGACGATCATTAGACAAACAAGCTGAAGCTTTTGACTGACAGTGAAACATACTCTGGTAGTTGTGTGCAGTCCAGAATGTAAAGCAAAGCAATATACCTACATTTCACAGTTTGCACATATTACACTCACGACATAAAACAACATAATTAAAAATAAAAGCAACCACTATTGATAAATAAAATAAAATAAACTATTGTTTACACAAGGCCAGTAATCTTACTCCATAAAAACAGAAATGAAATGATTGAATTCAGCTAGAGTTGTTTGAAGCCGTGAACATAGTCAGTGATGTGGCACCCCCATCCTAAACATGGCTGCTGACTGTGCAAAGCGACAGAAGCAAAATATCCTGATGTTATGATTTATAGGCCCATGTTTTGATGATAGTTAGTATATAATGTACATATACTAGACATGCAAATAATAATGATAATAATGACTCTGCAGCCTTGCCTCCCACAGGTTTACCGCTGGCCTACCTACTGCAATTTTATTCATATCTGAATGTATTTGTGTGAAACCAGTTCATTCTGCTACTTTTCACCATTATTACTGACATTAAGATTTTGAGTTGCTAACACAGATAAACACAGCAGTCTTTCTAACATGCCAACCACTTATCCCGCTGTATAAACTCCACTGGCAGTCTACAATCCAATTAAATGCATCTATGTGGCCCCTGGGGCTCCTACTGCCTCCAATTCCATGTAAGTCATTGGAATACTTATTGGAGCTGTCAGAAATCTGTCTTTGATTGCACATGTGGAGATTCTTGCTGAGCTTTCAGAGCTGCTGGCTTGTGAACAGAGATTTATTGAAGAGGAAAATTGAAATGAAGACCTATTCGCTTTGGAGGGAGGGGGTGGGTTTTGTCAGAGGAAACAACGCCCTCTCATGGCACTAATGAGGATTACAGAATAAAGTGTAAAACAAAGGCAGGAGTAATAACCACTCTGCCAACTTGCACACCTCTATATTAATAATCATTAGAGAAATATGATAAGATTTATTCTGACTGCTTCACTTCTGATTTGGTTCTAATTTTGACTGGTATTATGTTTTGCTGATGCGATAATACTAATACTAATACTAATACTAATACTAATACTAATACTAATACTAATACTAATACAGAGTTAGAAATAGAATACTCTGAGAAAGTGTTTAACTAATAGGCAAGGTCACCAAAACAAATATTTAGTAAAGAAATACTCTGAGAAATTCTGGAGGAACCAAAGACTTGTTGTTTCCAGTAAACAGTAAAATGTGCATATTTGATTTAATGATTTAATTATATGCAAAAGACTACACCATTTGTTTAAAACCAGTGGAGTGAGGGTTTCATTTGAAAGATCTAAGACATACTCTGGCCAGCGAACCTCCTGTATATGAAGAACAAGTCTAGAGATGGAGCTCAGTTCAATACCAATCACAAACAGAGGAAAGTGCTTGAAATGCAAAATACTAACACAAAAACTAAATAGAATCTGAAACAGCACAAACTGTTTTGTACTCAGTAACTTTGCTAATTTAGGTTTTGATTAATTTTCCTCTCTTTTGTTTTCCCCTCCATGTATCCGTACAAAGTTTTTTCTGCCATTTGGTAGTGGGTAAAGTGCCTGGAAGCAAACCTTTAAAATGTATCCTATACAGAATACATGCCTCAGAATGTGTTTTGTAACATGCCGTTACATTTCTCAATCTGAGTAGTATTCTGAATCCTTGGAATACTTTCACTTTCAAGTAAATGAATGCAGCATTGGCATAAAAGCCTGTTCCACTGCCTATGAAGCCCTTGTCCCCCAGTAGTTACCTGTGTAAATAAGAGGAGCTCTCTGCCAAACTCACTCCATGAGAGCAGTCACTTGATGTTCCCCTTAGCACTTAAAAAAGCTTTATTGTGAACTAGGTGGAGTTTTTAATAGGTGTTTTATCTGTTTATAACCCAACAAAATGAGATAAGTAGCTCCGGGCTGTGTGGAGACTGGACCGGTCTGTTACAATCAGACAGGAGCTTTCCTGTGCATTGATCATTGAGAGTGGAGCTGGAGTTGGGACATTGTCTCCATCCCCACTTCAGTGTGTGTCTCATATTTATCACATATCAGAGAGTAAAGACACAACTGTGGTTAGTCTTTCTACGCTCAGACAGAGGAGCTTATGGAATGGGCAAACTACTGCTAATGAGCTTCCCTTTAGCTCATTGCAAACAACTTTGTGAATGACAGAAAATCATAGCGAACAAGTATCAATGAACTGCGCTAAAACATTCTAATTGTCTAGAGTCCACCTGTCACCTTCATCCCCTCCATTCTCTCTGCCCTGCCTCTGTTCCCTTTTAAGCATGCAGCCCGTGCTCTGTGTGTATCAGCTCCCTGCTTCTGCTGCCTCCGAGCGGCTACAGAGCAATTAAGCTTTTTACCGAGTTTTTTTTTATACTAATGCTTTCAAATTTCTAGCCAAAACAAACGTACCCTCATATATGCCATTGACTTCAACTATATTTTAATTGCTTGCTATTTTATTTAAAAGTGTAACAAAATACAGTTATTCCTAAATGTTTTTTTTGTTTGTTTTTTGTTTTTACCTCTGTGTATATATAAAAGAGATGAAAATGTGTTTATTTCACAAACTAGTTACTTAATCTTTGACAATAATCAAACCACTCTGTTCAGGAAATTGGCTGCATAGTGCCCAATAGCTTTTAGTGCTGCTTCAGGGAAATGTGCACCTTGACATGAAAAAAGTCAGCACGCCCTCTACTGGATAAATAATTGCATCATTTGCAAGTAAAAACAGGTCTTATTCCCAGCACTTTATTTGTGAAAATAGAAATGGTAACATTGCTGCATATCAGCCAAATTTTCTCAATAACGATTATTCTTTAATAAGCCATATCAGACAATAAAACTGCCCGGGCCCTCGTTAAAAGCTCCTCCGTGAGTCCCATATAATAATTTGTGCAGCTTTTATTTTTTCCCAAACATTTTTCCCCTGTTCACCTGTATACAAATTTGAGAAAAAAAAAATGTATTCGGTTCTACCCAGTATATCAGCCAGCCTTAATGTAAAGCTGCATGTGCATCACTTGATTCACACAGGTCTCTCTTAGACTCATTAGTCTATAATCTATTTCATGCTGTTCTTTTTAATCAGAGTTTGTTATTTTTTATATTTAATATAGCTTTCTACAAAGGTTAATGGTTAATAAAACCAAAACTGGCCTTCAGTTTTGTCAGCCTTGATAGCTGCATGGCAATATATTGAACTGTTTTTTAACTACAGCTGTGCAAAAATGAGATGTAATTCAGCTACACCTTATCTATTTTAACCAAATGAAAAGACACTTCAACTGATACATGAAGCCCGAACTGAGTTTTTGACAGTAGAGTAATAGAGAGTTTGTTTTTTTTAATTTTTTTTAAAGAAACTGTCCCATACCATGCCATACCGCCTTGTGGATGCCTGATCCCGTCAGACCTCGGAAGCTAAGCAGGGTAAGGCCTGGATGGGAGACCGCTGGGGAACACCAGGAAGCCGGTGAGAATGTGAGTGAGTGGGGACTACGGATGGAAATTAGCTCTGATTTAAAATCCGGTGTAATTACGGCACTAGCTGCTGTTCATTAATACACGCTGTCCCACTCAAATAAAAAATGAATAAAACATATATTTAAAACATTCAAAAAGACAAAATGATCCAGCAGCACTAAACCAGAGCAGAATGTTGTGAGTCTTTACGGTCTTTCATGTCTGTAACTGCAGGTGTATGCTGTGATGAGCTGCACGTTGGTGGAAGCATGGAGAGACTCACCAGAGGAGGGAGGGACGACTGCTGACCCAGGAGGCGGTACACACACAGGACACACTCTTTTCCACAGTCTGCAGAAGAAACGAGAGACATGCAGGCTAACCACACCACCATCCACACACCACCGCTCTGCACTGGAACTGCCATGGACTGCACACACACAAGAAAAGGATTATCACTCACTGGAACTGCAAACAACATATATATTAGGACTATGTTAATCATATATCATATATATCACTGTACACAATAAAAAAATGATCATGATTGTTTTTCTTCTGTTAATGTGCTCTAAGAAATTCAAGGGGATTTGTGCACTTCAGCGACAAGCAGATCCACTCCCATTAATTTGTTTTGATTTAACAGAATTATATTAGTTAAAAAATGAAAAAAAAGTAAATGAAAAAAAAATTAACATCACATTCTTGATGCTGATATGCGACTCCATCTGTAGTCCAAAAAAATAATAGTCCTTTGCTTGATCTGGTTATGTGATAAATGTGCAAAAAGATCAAATAAATATTAAATATAATAAAGACAATCGGTGCAAAATAATAGAATATGCATATTTGAAAGGTGGAGTTAAATAAAAATGTTCATGCTGTTAGGCAACATTCCACCATTTTTTTAACTAAATTTTTTTTATTGTAAAACTATTTTATTTAGGCTTCAATGGCAGATATTAGAAGTACAAAATTGAAATTGTCAAACAAATTAATTTTATTCTTGCAATACAAGTTTCTGTTAAGGATATTGCATTTCCATTGTACAAGAACTAACTGACAAGAGACTTTTTTTTCCTCTTTTTGTCTTTGTATTAATAAACTTCATATTTTTTTGGTGCTTCCATTTGAACACCAAACATTACCTCTTACATTGTTTAGTGTCTGTTTTCTACAGTTTGGAACGCCATGATTTGAGAGTAGCCTGTAATTTTCACATCTACATGTAAATGTCTGTCAGACTGCAAAAGCAAACAGTCAGTCTAAAATGTAGTGCAACAATTATTTTTTTCAGACTTCTTTGTGAACCGCAACAATAGCAATTTTTTCCCACAGAATAATCACGCAAACTGATTCTGGTAAAATGGGTCAACCAATAAGAGACAAAAACTGTACTAAATGGATATGTTAGTACGTAGTAGCAAATAAACACAGAAGACATTTATTTTCTGTATTTATGGATTACACTAAAGGTTTATGGTTAGAAAAAAAGGCTTTAAATAAATTCGGTGAAGAAATCATAATATCTTAAGCGTATAAAAGTATAAAGACTTGTTAAAACATTGGTTTGGTTATTGTCTCTATATCTGTGCTTTTTATTCAAAAAATTCTCCTAATTCTATTTTTATAGGTACCATTGTCTTAATGTGTCAAAAATATATTCACTTTCTGAGCGATTTTGTCTTCCTACTTTTAACTTGTTGTTGTTGTTGTTGTCTTTTTGTTTGTTTGTTAGTTTTGTTTTCTATAAAGCACTTTGAATTACTCTGTGTATGAATTGTGCTATATAAATAAAACTGACTTGCCTAGCCTTGCCTTATAACGTCCATCCACGCCCAAATATATTACTGAACACTATCCATATACTGGCTATGCACTTTCTATGCAAAGTTCTCATTTTTCTGAAATCTCTCCCATCTACGTCCCAAAACGTAGGCCCATTACTCTACTCACTGTAAAACTAGGTTTAATGCAGTAAATGTGATTTTTGTCCTAAGTTCAAAAACAGACCTTACCTCGGAGAGTTTTATCCGCTGGGGTTCGGGTCTGGTTGAGTCAGTATTTTCCGTCTGAGGAAAAGTGCGTGCAGCTCGGAATACGCACGGTTGATATACGTGGAGGGGCTCACCGGTTCAGCCAATCAGAGCGCAGTTCGGACCTCGTCTCCCTCCGTCTCGATGCTTTCAACAGGCTTATTCTTTTAACTCAAACATAAGCCCGTTCTCAGTCTCGAGTGGCGCTGGGACCAATTTTAAGTAGTTTTGTGGAGGCGACGTCATGGCGTTTAAAAAAAAAAAAAAAAAAAAAAAAGGAGGGGGCGCGAGCGTGACGTGACGGCCGCCCCCGCGACCCTCTTCATCACTCACTAGACCGGCTTTAGGGCGCGTGTGGTCGACTGCACCAGGAGCTGATGGGACACGACGAGTTACATCAGAGAGTGTACAAAGGAGGATGACCAAGCAATTATTCAATATATGATACAATTTACTAATTCTCCAAATTATTTTATTTATATTAGACTGCACAGGTTTCATAGGATTTCAGAAAATTTGGGAAACATGCCATCTATGTCAGCAGTGCTTTGCTGTTGTAAAAAGAAATGTAACATAGTGAGCTTTCACTGTGAGTGATTAAACTGCTTATTACTTCTTTAGTCACAGCATAAAGTGGTTTTAAGAGCTGCCTTTCATATTAAGTGTCATTTGTGAACTACATGTGTGATATAAATATTGGAATTGTTTATAATGTAATGAGCAATATTTTTAAGTGTTGACATAGTGTCTGGTCTTCTGTAAATGTACAGGGTCAAATCAAAACTTTTTTATACCTTCATGTTTGTATGTAATGTAGCAGCGTGGGATTTGTATTGTGAAGCTTCTGTGGGAATTTTTGATTAGTGACTTCACAGTGTGAATGGTTTCCTTCAGAACAGACTGTCCCATCAGCCACAGTGCTGTGGTGGGACAGGTAGGCCTGAGGAGCATCATCAAAAGTGTTAAAGTCCTTGCATTCATTCATCTTCTTCTGCTTATTCCCATTAGGGGTCGTGGGTGCTTTAGCCTATCCCAGTAACTATGGGCCTTAGGCGGGGTACACCCTGGACAGGAGCCAGTTAGTTGCAGGACTGACACAGAGACACTCTCACATTCATTCACTAGGGGCAATCTAGAGTCACCAGTTCTCCTAACACATGCGTGTCTTTGGACGGTGGGAGGAAGTGAGAGTATCCAGAGAAAACCTATGATAACGCAGAGAGGACATGCAGACTCCACCCAGAAGCAGAGGGAGATTTTTTTTTGTAAATATCTTGCCAAAAAAGCAATCAATTTCTCCAATTTAAGAAAGATTCTGTGAAAAATTTATGAAATGTCTTAATTAAAAAATGGTATCATCAAAATATTTTTTGTCCACAAAAAAAGCAGATTTTATATATAATATAATAATCATTCAATTGTTGCCTCAACAAATACACCCATCTCTGATAAAAGATTTCATAAAAATTCAAACCATGTCTCAATTTAAATGTGGCCAGGAGTACAATGATGGACCCGACACAAACAGCTCCAAAAATAATGTGGGTCTTTATTTCCTTCCCTAATAGGAGAACAGCAGTAATTTTGGTTTAATTTGGCATTTTCAAAATATATGTAAACAGGTGCTTTTGAAACATTCAAAAAAAAAAAAAAAAAAAAAAAAAAAAAAAGTACAGCTTCAGTCCCCCCCCTTGTCAGGATCAAAAGAATGGCTTTAGTGTCCATAAACTGTAACCACAACTAGATCAGGACAAGTCTTTGGCTTATTCAAGGCTTCTTTCAAAACAACAATCTTGGTTTACAATAAAGCTTAAAAGGTAACAGACAAAACAAAGGTAGTGGGCTTATCCTGCAATAAAACACAGAATAAAAAACAAAAACTAATATGCATTAAAATTACACCAGTACAATAATGTTTATCTTGGTATAAAACATTACTTTGAACTTAAACTCACATTAAAATGGCGGACAGCGTGTCCAGACTGGACACACACGAGGAACCATGGACAATGCTGTCTCCCCACTGAACAAATCAAATGCACAACAGTAGATAAACAAAACAAAACATTTAAATCTAGATGGAATAACATTTTCATTAAGCGTTTGTGCTGTCATGTAGCAGGTATTTCCCTACAGTGGCAGTGGATGGGTAACTTGGTAATATCATGTTACTGATGTACACTGGTCATCTTTGTTTCTACTAAATTAATTGATTATGAATCTTACATTGTTAGGCTAATTAAAACATTGTCTACTAACATCAAAAAATATTTTTGAGTACTAAATCAATTTTAGAAGTATGCACCTTTATTAATGGGCTGTCGCACATTGGTGAAGTCACGCATGTGACTTAATGTGGCATAACAAAGGAATTCAGGTTACCAATTTTTACCCACTAGCAAATTGGACTAACCTCCACTTAATTTTAAGCAACACCGCCCCAGGTATAATCCCAGGGAAAAGAACCTGACTTTAGCCCACGCTAACACCAAGGCAAACACTGGTTCGTTTAAGTGAGGGACAGAGACATATCTTACTTACAATACATTTATTAATCAATATTAATTTAGCTTCAGTGTATACAAAAATAGAAGTTTATTTACAGCACCTTTCAGTTAAAATGGAACAAATCACCCTCACACACAAACCATTAAAACTCCATCAATCTGTTATAAAATACCCTGGAGTGGTACGCACAGCAGCTGAGATTTAAATACTTGGTTTATGTTAAGGTACAATCACTAAACGCCAAAGGCTTTACCTTAGTGCCTCATCAGGACACAATACAGTCACAATACAGTCACAATACAGTCACAATACAGTCACAATACAGACACAATACAGTCACAATACAGTCACAATACAGTCACAATACAGACACAATACAGTCACAATACAGTCACAATACAGTCACAATACAGTCAATGAAATCCCCAGAGCAGTCCATGGGAGTTAGTGAGAGAAGCAGTAGCGTGTGGTGACTTTTTCAAGCGGGCAAGCAGACACCTTGACTTCATTAAGTTTTATATGACAACATTTTGATTTAATTTAAATTTAATTAAAAATCACTTAAATGCAATCCCATCAGTGTTTGATTAGTTGGCTGTTTCAAACTATCTCACACTATTAGTAACACTGTTTGTATACAAAAGAACGTCATTACAACATTTTTTTTTTTCCACAAAGCTGGCCTTCTCTGTCGCCTTATCAAAGAATGTACCTTAAGTTTTTGTTTTAACTTTAATTCATTAGCACTAAAATGTGGATGGATGGATGAGTGAGGTTCCAGCCTTACAGATGAGGGAGGCCTGTTCATCAGGACACACTGAGATCCACACTAGACTAGCGCACTGCTAACTGTACTTAGCTGATGCAACAATGCAATTTCTCCACTGAGGGACTAATAAAGGTTTTCTTATTCTTATTCTTAATGCTGCTTCACTATAATAAAACCTCAAAAGAAGCCTGACACATCACATCACAAACCTCCATTTAAAAACACTGCCTCACTGACACTCACCTCTCTACTCAAGCTGCAAATCCACTCCATGTTACTTTTTTGAAGAAACGTCCTGTATTTCCTACAGCTGAGTTTGTCCAGAATAATCAGGGCCCAGTTCATTCACAGTTCTGTAATATTCACATCCAGTCCCCAGCACGGGCCGCTGGCTCCTCTCCACTCCTCCAGCTCCACTTCTTACGAACATTTCTGACACTTAATATGACACGCATGAACAGGGTTTAAGCTACAAACTATGACTTCTCTGTAGAAACGCAGTTGACACTTTGGCTGCGGATTCTTATGTAAAGTGTTGTTGTCTAACGTGGTGCATGTGCACTGTAATGTATGGGGCCGTAAGCTGCACAGTGCGCTGCTTATCGCCCGCTGCTATCAGCCAGAGATCTCTGTCACTGAGCCTGAGACTGACCACAGCACGCATGCACGAGCCTCCAAAACAAGCTGCTGGGCCTCTGCTTGACAAGCTCCAGGCAGAAACAGTGCACCATGACTCCGCCTCCACGGAGGAGAAAATCACAGAAATGAATGGCAGAGAGGCAACTTAGCTTGCCTTGACAGTACCTGGAGTGGCCAGCAGGGTGCAGAAAAAAACAGAGTGACTAAAAGCAGGTAATAGACTGATTCACTGTGGAAGTGAACGGCAAAGTGAAATGTTTGGAGAGATAGCGATTTAATTTCTTTATAGTTTTAATCTGTGTGTTTTTTAGATTTGATTGGTCAAGCACTGCTTGCCTTGCTTGCCCTCACGGCACGCCCATGGAGAGAAGCATCCTGAGACTAATGGGAACGCCCTCTAATGACTTGGACACAACAACTCCGAAATGTGGAAAGAGCAGAGGGAAAAAGAGTGCAGAGTGGGAGCTCAGGCAAAGAAGCAGAAGAAGGGGACGCTTGCCGTCAGCAAAATCCTAAAAAGGAACAATACACTCAGTATGCAGTTTGTGGACACAGTAGAACAAGGCACAGAAGTAATGACATACTGGGATTAGCACTGTTCATGGTACACCACTTATTAAGTTGCCAGACTCCAAAATGCACAACAGAGAGGTCCAAAGGAGTCGCCCCACCTCTGCTGACAGTGGTCGGGCGTTGGGTTGGTGTGTCCCAGGCTTAACATGATTGCCAGCAGACACGCAAGCATACTACCACATTAATACTGGTGCATTATAAACAAAACACAAAATACAGTGCCACATGCTGGTCACGTATTACAACAACACCCTCATGCAAAAGGATATTTATAGCTAGCTCATTTAGAAAGTGTAGTTTTATTACTTGGCCCAGCTACATAAAAAAAGCATGTAAAGATATTGGGGTGCTGTTTCCCCAGAATGTCTCCTGCTTATAACTTACAGGTTATATTGACTTTTATGATCTTTAAACCATGTTATAATTGGTTCTTCCTGAATAACATACGTATATGTATATATATGAATAAAGTTCTCCCTGGAGAAGTATTTTGTTTCACTCACGCTTGTTTGGATAATCCTGTGTGTTCAGCCTGTCCATTATTTAAGTTCCAGTCATGTTTTTTGTCATTTATCATTCAGCCCCACAGCACTGAGCACATATGATGAAAATGACACCAGGTGTGGGGGTGCAAGCAAAGCATAATGGGAGGCTCCATACTTGGCCAAGAGCTTGTGGTTAAGGTTAACATGAAGGTAGACTTTATTGTCCCTGTAGGTGAAATTTCCTCTCTACATTTGCACCCATCCTTCAGTGCTGTGGGGCAACCTGTCAGGAGCAGTGGGTGACCAATGACCCCTCTCCAGAGCTCAAGCTATGATCCTGGTCAGGAGGACCAAGCTGGAGGATTAGCCTCTTCTGCATGTTTCAGGTTGATGGTCATTGGAGAGTAAACATGCCAATCTGACAGCCAGGATTATCATTAACAGGAAGTACACAACACAACCACACAGAAAATAAAAAGTGCTTTCATCTGATTTTCAAAGCCCTGGCTGTCCCAGAAACACCTGCAGATCCACCCTCTCTCAACAGAGGGACCACATTACTGCCTCCGGTGAAAGACTGAAGGTGGAGTGTGTCTGTGTCAGCAACTTTAATACTACAGACAAAATACTGCTGCTTATAAAATGTTGTCAGTCTACTTTTTTAAAGAGTTCTGTGTTTTATGCCCTTCCCCAAAAGCAAGAAAGAAGATGATGAGTAGGTGACCTAATACATTAAAAATTGTGTTCAGAACCTGCTGGCTAACAATTCAGAAAAACCAGAAGCACTAGACAAATACACTAGCCAAAACAATTGAGTATAAAGCATTGTTTTGGCTTGAAGCTGCTTGAGGGGACTTGTGTGAACAGTTAGGGCCAGATTTACTAAGACGGGTGCTAAATTGTGAGCGCAGATTGAAAAATAGTGTTTGCTATTTGTGGGCATGTAGCGTGTGATAAAGTGCGCAAGTAATTGCTGTGGAAAATCTGATATATAAATGAGAATTTTGCGTGAGCACAAGATGCACCAATAACAGAGCAGATTTGCTCTGGCAGCTCCGACTGCGTCTTTCCTACAGTGATGCAACGCAAAAGTCAACATGAGAGTCCAGCCTCATAACAGGACAATAGACAGTTGTCTTTGAAGAATAATAATTACATTGCAAAGCATTTAACTTTTTTCTATTAACTTTGCGTAGTCTGTTCTTGTTAAATCCTTGTCTCATACGATTCTGGCACTGACCACAGTCACATGACTCGAGTTTTTCACAGTGGAGAGACAGAGAGGAAAGGTAAAGTCCTATTCACTGTCTGTCCGAGCCAATAACCCTTCAAACACATAGCCTATAAAATGTAGCAAGCAGGCCTTATGTAGTGCTGATGGTGATCACGTAAATATATCTGCTTGTAAATTATACAGCAGCACAGCCTCGATCCACTGTGAGCAGCTGTCAATCAAGTGTCGCAGCGAGCATTGCGAGGCATTGGGATAAACACAATGGGACAGACACTCATCGTGTAGGCTTTACGCAGCATTTAAAGACTCCCTAGTCTTCATTGTGAGAGTTTAAAAGGACGTGGAACAGACTGAAAGCCCAGAGATAGGAGCTGATAAAGGCTGAAGCTCAGGGGAGTGCGAGAGAATCAAGGAAAAAGTGTTGCAGGTAAAGTCTTTTTCTTTTGTTTCCTCCGACTTCAAGTCAGCACATTAGTGTTGTATCTTTGTAAATGAGCCTTTTTAAAGCATTAAAACTTATTTTCAGCGCCCCATCTGTGCACCAAAAGTTGCACTGTTTCCTACGCAAAACTTTTGTACATGCTAAATTTACACCCACTTTTACCTCCCGTACTTGAGATAAAAGTAATGCAAAGTGACTTCACTTGCATTTTCCAGGCCTTGAATTTTGCATCTTCTGGCAAGAATGCCTCGTTTTACATATTCATTAAGTCACAGGAGCAAAATCTGCACCTCGCTGAATTTGCTCCTGTGAGAGATGCAAACATCAGCTGTGCCTGAGTTTGCTCCAATTTTTGCACAACTTGTTCAGTTGGCTTGCACACAAACCTTTCATAAATCTGGCCCTTAATGTTCTGAGTGGGCTGGTTCCTTGATGATGGAGGTTCCTCTGCTCCAAAAAAGGCTGATATACTTTAAATGTAACCCAGGGAAGATGAGCTGCTGTCTTTATTTTCAACACATATTTAATGTCAGTGTCAGCAATAGAGTACTCTCCAGCACACACCCACAAAAGGCTGTTTAGAAAATTCCTGCCTGCTCCAACCTCCTCGGAACTTGCAGGCATTGGTGCAGGTCGTGAAATGTCTTCTCGGCCGGGGTCATAGCCATTTGCCAATTGGTCGCTGGGACTCTGGTAGGCATTGCTATAAAAATGCAAATAGGAAATATTAATATTTGTGTGTAAGAAGCACAAAGTGGACATTGTGGAAATTCATAACATGAAAAGCATTATGTAAAACCCACTACTTGGCTCGCGCATGTGTCTCACATCAGTCTCCTGCTCGGAGACGCTGCTGCTGTCCACACCACTGGTTGTAAGAGCACTGGCCTGCTTGTTGTACTGGCTACCAGCTTGACTGGCCTGCTTAATGGGGTAGCTCTGGTGCCTGGACATCTTCCAAGCTGCTCACCACAACAAGTGGTTTTGTTGAATGGTTTGCACATCTGAGTACACCCATGTCTTTCGGTCATGCCCACTAAGGGTGTTGTGGTCCAACACATTGTGGTAGATCTTTTTAAGCGACTTCAGCTTGGTGATGATCTGGGCTTTGGTCCGCTTGATCCCACGTTCGTGGAGCTGGCAAGTAATCTGGTCATAGACCACGGCATCACGTGCGGTACCCTTCATCTGGCTGATGATCTCCCCATCTGCACGTGCTTCCAACAGCTCTTGAGTCTCCTCGTCTTTCCACGTAAACATCGTTGCCAGGATGGAAAACAATGTTACCTTGTTTTCAGCCGAGGCAGCCTACTTTGACGCTTTCCACACACGTCACCAGCTTCCCCCCGCTTATTTGGAGCGGCCCCACAGTAGATCTTCCCGATGATCTCCTGACACATACAAACATCTGATCGCTCCGGACATAGCGCTAGGGGCCCCCAAGGATAGCCTCCGGGTGTAAGAAGTGGTAGGGGGTTGTGTACAAACAAAGAGCCCCTCCTGAAGATTTCAGGAGAGGGTCCGGGTGACGGTGTGTGTTTGTAAAGGAGAAGAGACTGTGCTGAAGCAGCAGGGGCAGAGCAGCAGTATCTGGGACTGGGGCTCCACTGGGCATTGGGGAACTATTAGAATAGAAACTTGGTCAGAATCAGAAAAACAAAAGTTAATGACCAAATAGTTTTGAGTTATGCTCTGGCCTGTGTAGTGCAGCAGCTCATGTTTAAAATGTAAGTTGTTATAGAAATGTAAATAAAACTATAAATTATATTTTTATTTACTAATAATTTTGTAGGAGCTGAAAATATTATTTACAATCTAAAATGCTCTAGAATACAAGAAATTACTTCTGTTTTCTCCAAAATTCCATTGGGGAGGACCCCCAGACCCCTCTGCTTTACAGTGGGGCAAAAAAAAGTATTTAGCCAGCCACCAATTGTGCAAGTTCTCCCACTTAAAAAAATGAGAGAGGCCTGTAATTTTCATCATAGTTATACCTCAACTATGAGAGACAAAATGAGAAAAAAAAATCCAGAAAATCACATTGTCTGATTTTTAAAGAATTTATTTGCAAATTATGGTGGAAAATAAGTATTTGGTCAATAACAAAAGTTCATCTCAATACTTTGTTATATACCCTTTGTTGGCAATGACAGAGGTCAAACGTTTTCTGTAAGTCTTCACAAGGTTTTCACAAACTGTTGGTGGTATTTTGGCCCATTCCTCCATGCAGATCTCCTCTAGAGCAGTGATGTTTTGGGGCTGTCGCTGGGCAACACGGACTTTCAACTCCCTCCAAAGATTTTCTATGGGGTTGAGATCTGGAGACTGGCTAGGCCACTCCAGGGCCTTGAAATGCTTCTTACGAAGCCACTCCTTCGTTACCTGGGCAGTGTGTTTGGGATCATTGTCATGCTGAAAGACCCAGCCACGTTTCCTCTTCAATGCCCTTGCTGATGGAAGGAGGTTTTCACTCAAAATCTGATGATACATGGCTCCATTCATTCTTTCCTTTACACGGATCAGTCGTCCTGGTCCCTTTGCTGAAAAACAGCCCCAAAGCATGATGTTCCCACCCCATGCTTTACAGTAGGTATGGTGTTCTTTGGATGCAACTCAGTATTCTTTCTCCTCCGAGTAGAGTTTTTACCAAAAAGTTCTATTTTGGTTTCATCTGACCATATGACATTCTCCCAATCCTCTTCTGGATCATCCAAATGCTCTCTAGCAAACTTCAGACGGGCCTGCACATGTACTGGCTTTAGCAGGGGGACACGTCTGGCACTGCAGGATTTGAGTCCCTGGCAGCGTAGTGTGTTACTGATGGTAGCCTTTGTTACTTTGGTCCCAGCTCTCTGCAGGTCATTCACTAGGTCCCCCCGTGTGGTTCTGGGATTTTTGCTCACCGTTCTTGTGATCATTTTGACCCCACGGGGTGAGATCTTGCGGGGAGCCCCAGATCGAGGGAGATTATCAGTGGTCTTGTATGTCTTCCATTTCCTAATAATTGCTCCCACAGTTGATTTCTTCACACCAAGCTGCTTACCTATTGCAGATGCAGTCTTCCCAGCCTGGTGCAGGTCTACAATTTTGTTTCTGGTGTCCTTTGACAGCTCTTTGGTCTTGGCCATAGTGGAGTTTGGAGTGGGACTGTTTGAGGTTGTGGACAGGTGTCTTTTATATAGATAACCAGTTCAAACAGGTGCCATTAATACAGGTAACGAGTGGAGGACAGAGGAGCCTCTTACAGAAGAAGTTACAGCTCTGTGAGAGACAGAAATCTTGCTGTTTGTAGGTGACCAAATACTTATTTTCCACCATAATTTGCAAATAAATTCTTTAAAAATCAGACAATGTGATTTTCTGGATTTTTTTTCTCATTTTGTCTCTCATAGTTGAAGTATACCTATGATGAAAATTACAGGCCTCTCTCATCTTTTTAAGTGGAAAAACTTGCACAATTGGTGGCTGATTAAATACTTTTTTGCCCCACTGTATATTGTCCCTGCTAAAAAAAAAAAGACTCCTTTTGATACATCAGGGACACAGATTTGGCAGCAAAACAAACATGTTTCTGTTTTTAATGGTGTTTTTTTGCTGTTATAGATCTCGTTCAAATAAAGTTAATGCCTTTGTCCTTGTCTTTTATATATGTGTCAGTGTGTGTTATTTGGGTCTGAAAACTGGACTCTTGTTCACTAAATTCATTCCTGTTTGATCAATCATAACCTTTCATCTAAAATGTATGTAACCTTCATTCATGTCTCTCTAAAATTATAGTACAGTTTGGATTGACAGGAACCAGTATCAGCCTTTGTATAGCAGCAACAGATTTAGAATGTCTGGAAAGGAATCTGACCTGACCTGCAGTAACCTGAGTTGTGATTGTCCATTATAAAGAGTGACAGCACTACGAGTCTGCAGTGATTCTTCCTGTGTCACCAACACATTGTCCCATGGTGAAGATGATGGAGATGCAAGTGCTTTAGAGTAAACTGTCATTAGCAGTAGTTCAGTGTGAGGCAGCAGTAAAAGCTATTGAGGCTCTGGCCACACAGACTCCACCACACATGGCACAGACAGGCTCAGGGGGCCATTAGAGGGTGGATCATGAAAAAACATCTAAAAGAGGTGGGTCAGCCAGGTTCCCATGACAACCCCTCATACCTGCATAAAGCCAGAGAAAAATGACATACCAGCAGTTAACAAAACAACAACTATATTAACTATTTTAATGAAAAGGACAAAGTTGGTAGCCTGGCCAGCAAGACAAGCTCTTTACCTATTCAATACAAAAAAGTTAGTCTGGTACCTCATTGTTTGAATTTAATTTCTATGCGCAGAACCAACACAGGCGGAGTGACCAATCAGAGAAATGAAGAGTATAAGCAGTGCACCACTGACCTGAACAAACATAGCGAATTGTTGCCGGTTTTGCCATAAACCACCAAAATATGCCACTTTATGAGCAGCTCTGTACTTTTGAACGGGGAACGTGGAATAAGTCTTTGTTCAGCAGAACCAACAAGTGATGAAGGAAAGCACTAAATGATGTTATTCAGGTGAGAGAAGTTAATTATTACTTAATTTCACTCTGGCACCATCTTGGTTCATTTTGATGAAAGATTATGTTCTGTATTTGTAAGTCACGCTGCAGATAAGTGGCTGTGATAGGTCGGGTCCAAAACTGTTCAGTAAAAACAGTATCATATTCTGAATACATTTTTTTCTTTTTTCTTAATTTAAATTACAAAATAAAATCTTTAGTAACCCACTTGTTTACACCCTGAAACAAATAGTTAAATGGTCTATATTATGTTTATTTTATGTATATTTTAACTAGTCCTGGTCGCCCATAGAACAGCAGCACGTTTTACAACCTTTAAAAACATCTGACTACAACAGCTTAGAATAGAAGAATTTTGGTGACACAACTTTGATTAAATGTTTAATCGTATCTGGGGGTGGGGGATATTCTTTGCCTACATTTTCAGCTGTTTTTTATACCTTAACAAGCATTGTCGTGAAAGAAAGTGTTACCTTAATCACCCCATGGAAATGACAGGGTGGATGGAAGTGAAATTGTGAGAACAGTGTTATGTCCAGCCGCTTTGACATAATGACTTCAGCAGTCAAAGTCCAGTAAATTATTCACTAACTTTCACCAGCCTCTTTGTTGGAGAGTATAGGCTATTGTCTACTGTATTATCATCATGAAATCTCCACTTTACTGGAAGAATTTCTTCTTCTTTAGGTGTACAAAAAGCCCAGAGTTGTAGGGGTGAGGTGTGATTGGGTAATGTCTTATGTTTTAACATAAATATTGATGCCATTTGTTTGTTTTGTCAGTTGGTGTTGGAATTAACACACTAAAGTCAAAGTATGATTTATGCTGTATCTATGTGGTCCTTTCACTTGCAGAGCATAGTCCAACTATTGCCTGAATAAGTTCTCACAGTAGATTTGTCACCTTATGATATGAAAATAACAAAAAAGTCTGAGAATATTGCCTCCTAAAAAAAACACAATTGCTTAATGGCTGCCGGCTGATGTCAAGTTTGAAAATCTGCTTCAGCTATACAAAAAACAGAAGTGGTGCAGTTATTTAGTTTAGTTTAAAAATCTGTTGGTGACTACAGACACTCGAGTAAGTTGGGTTAAAGGGGCTATGTAAAAATGACTTTTTTGAGCTTTCCTCTAGTGATGGGAAGTTTGAGTCTTTCACTAACTCGAGTTTATATGAGTGAATCACCAAAGGGAATCAGATTTTTGAGTTGAGAAACTATAACAAGGGTAAGTTAGCAGGCATACTGTAGTGAGCCACATACCAGAGTCGCTTGTCTTCAGAATAGACACTAATAGTAATAGTAGAACTGGCTAAACTGTACACTGTAAACCTGGATATTGAATGTACTAAAATTTTCAGGCCTGTTGTATATGTAAATGTGAAAGTTTTGGCCCATTACTATCATCGTTTTAGTGTATTCTGCTAGTTTGACCATATTGCTGTGTGTGTGAAATATTTTAAATTGAATGAATTTAAAACATCAAGTTTTATCCGCTATCATGCCAGGACTGAAGGTGGCAGTGTGCAGCTGGCTGAGACTCACTAATAATCAGAAAGAAGAAAGTGAAGCACATAATGTCTATATTCATTGACTGCAGAGCAGGGTAAAACATAATCTTTTAACATCGCCACAACAGTGACAAAATGAGCTAATATGTGAGTATACTGTGTTTGTTTAAACCAGTGGTCCCCAACCTTTTTCGGCTTGCAATCTACTTTTAAAGTCATCAAGGCCAGGAGATTTAATTAATTCATTTATTTATTTCTATTAGGCACAGTGTGGTAGGCATTTATAAGAGTTATTATTATTGCAGTGGTTAAACATGAAAATAAAAATTGAAATAACGTCTTTAATAAAGTCACATTTTATTAAACTAAAAATGATAAATGTTCATTATCAACTCGGGACAAGAATAACTGAATCTGATAAACGTAGCATATACAGTTTTGTCACTGATATTTACAACATTAAATCATTTCCTAAAACTGCTGATTATTATTGAGTATAATAGGCCTATTATATTTATATGGGGGCAGCAGGTGGACGGTTCAAGCCCCGCTGCCAGCATTGCTTGCATACTGTCGTTGTGTCCTTGGGCAAGACACTTCACCTTACCTGTATAAATGTGTCAGTGTGTGGTTTGTGGCGATGGGATGGGCTGTAGGTGCACGATGGCAGCCATGCTTCCACCACTGAGTGTGTACAATGAATCCATCCATCTTCTTCCGCTTTATCCGGGGCCGGGTCGCGGAGGCAGCAGTCTAAGCAGAGATACCCAGACTTCCCTCTTCACAGACATTTCCTCCAGCTCTACTGGGCGGACCCCAAGGTGTTCCCAGGCCAGCCGAGAGACGTAGTCCCTCCAGTGTGTCCTAGGTCTTCCCCGGGGCCTCCTCCCGGTGGGACATGCCCGGAACACCTCCCCAGGGAGACGTCCAGGAGGCATCCGGAACAGATGCCCGAGCCACCAATGAATAATGTACAATGAATAATGCACCAAATTGTAAAGTGACTTTGAGTGTCTGGAAAAGTGCATTATTATTATTATTATTATTATTATTATTGTTGTTGTTGTTGTTGTTGTTGTTGTTGTTGTTGTTGTTGTTGTTGTTGTTGTTGTTAGGCCAATTAAATAGTGAATTGCAGTTCATTACCAAAGCTCAGTATTATTTTAGTAACATTAGTGAGTGACAGGAGCTCCATGGTAACGCTCAGGGGAGGAGCTTGTGAGACTTTGATGAAGTCAGCTTTCCTCACAGCTCAGAACAACAAACTACTTTGTGAGAGACAAAAACAGAGCAAACAGGGAGAATACATCAGACACTGATGGCACCTGTCTCCTCCCTTTCTCCTTTCCTGACACTGCTTCTCCTCCTCTGTGTGCGTGCATCAGTTCTGCGGCGCTGTTCAGAGCGGCCGGTAAGCGCAATCTCAGACTGATCCATCTGCGTGTCAATCAAATGCCTTAGGCATATGACTTTATTTGGAAAGACAGGGCTCCGCGATCTACCCGCACTGACTTTACGATCGACTGGTAGATCATGATTGATGGGTTGGCGACCACTGGTTTACGTAAACTAACATTTTGGAGTGGATTTGGAAAGTATGTCTTTAAGCCTCTGTTTTTGAACACTTTGTAAACAGGCAACATTCATGCAATTCAGTGGAGTTAGATTGTTCTAATAGAATTTACTTATATCTTGATAAATGAAAAGTTGGTACATTTTAAAATATAATGTGTTTTGAGGAATATGTGTTATTACCTTTAAGTTGTTTCTTCTCTCCAAGATTTTCACAAGGTCTTGAAGATTAAAAGCACACGGTATGACTCAGCATTCATTTGACACAGCATTGTTAAAAATGGTAGATTTTAAAAAAGAGTTGTCAAACTGCATTTACTGTATAAACTTTGTTCTGTGTTACTATCTCCCAGATCACTGAGCCAACAGACAATAGAAGTCTGTGAGGACTAAAAGCCTTCTCAGGAGGTGACCAGAGGTGTACAGTGTAAGTAAATGAATTGTCATTTTTCTGCTGCATGTGTTTTCCAATGTAAATCTGAAGTAAAAATGATGGAGAATTTGGTGTGTGTTCAATTAAAAAAATGTTTAAGATTTAACTATAAAAAGCATTTTAACATTTCTGTATCTGTCTTGTAATTACAACAAATACAGTATTAACATGTTTTTTTGTCTTGTATTCTTCTGCTGTTATAATGCTAATGACCAGCAGCTGTGCTGTCACACTTCTGCTCTGACTGAACCTCATCAGATCCACCTCCAGATCCAACCCAACTTCTTCAAGTCTGCTGTTACCTTTGGACTGAAATGGCCTGCATCTGGATTATTCCAAGTACATGACTGTGTTCTGATGTGTGCAGCAAGTATACTGTAACTGCAACACCTTAATAAAGTGTTTTATTGTAATCTGGAGCATGTTTTTCTTTTGCCTCTTTCTGTAGCAAATATGCAAAACCATTGATATAACTTAAAATAACTAGTTGAACCTGCTATTAATGTAGTATATTGTGCTTTAAGTTTTTAAGTATGTTCTACTTGACATTTAGTATATTACACGTAACCCTTTTAAGTTTACTGTAATTAATTTTCAAGTTAAATAGACTTTTTCTTTTTCATTACTTAATTTTTTTAGGGCAACCACTTTCCACAATTTTTTAAAGTAAACTCAAATTATCTGGGTTTACAGTGAATGCATTTAGCCTACTGATTACATCTGTGAGACAAACAGGATTGTGTATAGTTAATTATATTCAAGTGTGAGCCTACTGCTGCTGCTTGACCTGGAGTGAAAGACTTTAGGGCCAGATTTATCAAAGGTTTGCGTGCACGCTAACTGAATAATATGCACTAAAATTGGAACAAACCCAGATGCAGTTGAGATTTGCGTGTCTTACAGGAGCAGAGCGAACGCAATGCAGATTTTGCTCCTATGACCTAATGAATCTGTAAACTGAGGCGTTCTTCCCAGAGTGCGCAAAATGGAAGGCGGAGAAAATGCAAATTCATTAATTTACTGCCCGCAATATTATTTATCAAGGCTCATCATGACTTTGCGTGTGAAAATAGCGTATAAATTTAGCACGTTGGAGAAGGACGTGCTAATCTTTTGCACAGATATGGCTGCTGTGATTCGTGTGAGACAAAGGAGAAGAAATTAATAAATACGTAGGGTTAGAGTGTTTGCCACGCGTGCAGATCTATTTGCCATGACGGATGAAAAAAATTATTCACCAGCACTTTCAGCTCTTCTTAGTTAAATTTTTGCTTCCGTTTGTGTTCCACTTCCGCACCTTCCATGACACAAAACAATACACGCAATGATGCCGTTTAAATAGCTCCGCCCCATCTGTTTGTCACCTGCCACGCAGTTTGTCTTAGTAATTCACGCGCAACACGAACATTAATAGTGGCCGCATATTTTCTCACTGCACTCGCAGTTTAGCACCCGTCTTAGTAAATATGGCCCTTAGTGATTTGTGCGAGTTGTAAGTTGAGCTGGTTCTGAGTGATTGTTTTTTTCCTAGCAATTACCTTGATAAACTGTTGTCAAATAAGCTACACATAATTTTAGAGTATACAAATATATTGTTCATTATGCATTATGCTCTTCTTTGCACCACAGTCTGAATTGTTCCTTTTATCGGTGCATAACAGACAGGTTTTCATGTGGGGCTATAAAAGGCAGGAGGGTTGTTTTTCCTGTATTCTGGCTAGGGATGCACCGATACCTATAGCAGTATCAGATATTGAAACCAATACCATGTCCAAGTACTTGTACTTGTATTCATAAAAGTGGGCCGATACCAGCAACCAATACCACTTTACAGCGTGGTCACATGACATTCCCCTCTCAGCTGAGCAGTGAGAGACGTATAGAAGAATTTCAAAATGAACTGTGCAGAGATAAAAGCAAAGCTGACTCTAGCTTCTCCCAAATCATAGGTGAGTCCTAAAACTTAAGCAGTTGTCCTTCTGCTCCCCTAATTGCCCCGAAAATGATACCAGCACGAAGTCTGAAGCAGTTGTTGTCTGATAAAACATAAGGAGTACAGTTGCTAATCATGTTAACTGCTGTATGTCTTGGCGAATCGCCACTGGTTATGCTTAGATGCTCAATCTGTCTTTAAAATGATTTTAGCGACTGAATAGAGGGGAATCTAAGCTTTCAAATAAGATATAACATGTCCATATTGAGCAAAGTTTAGCTGTGGTTAGCTGTGTTCAAACCACACTGTCATAAAAATAACTTGACGACATGTATGGAATGAATGATATATAGTAGGTTAACTGTATAAACTATAAAGTAACCCCTATATAAGTACTCGTATCGGTACTCAGTATCGGCGAGTACTCAAATGGAAGTACTCGTACTTGTATCAGTTTGAAAACAAACGTGGTATCAGTGCATCCCTAATTCTGGCCACAGATTATACTCTTCTCAAAAAAAATAAAGGGAACACTAAAATAACACATCCTAGATCTGAATGAATGAAATATTCTTATTAAATACTTTGTTCTTTACATAGTTGAATGTGCTGACAACAAAATCACACAAAAATGATCAATGGAAATCAAATGTATTAACCCATGGAGGTCTGGATTTGGAGTCACACTCAAAATGAAAGTGGAAAAACACACTACAGGCTGATCCAACTTTGATGTAATGTCCTTAAAACAAGTCAAAATGAGGCTCAGTAGTGTGTGTGGCCTCCTCGTGCCTGTATGACCTCCCTACAACACCTGGGCATGCTCCTGATGAGGTGGCGGATGGTCTCCTGAGGGTTCTCCTCCCAGACCTGAACTAAAGCATCCGCCAACTCCTGGACAGTCTGTGGTGCAACGTGGCGTTGGTGGATGGAGCGAGACATGATGTCCCAGATGTGCTCAGTTGGATTCAGGTCTGAGGAATGGGCGGGGCCAGTCCATAGCATCAATGCCTTCATCTTGCAGGAACTGCTGACACACTCCAGCCACATGAGGTCTAGCATTGTCTTGCATTAGGAGGAACCCAGGGCCAACCGCACCAGCATATGGTCTCACAAGGGTCTGAGGATCTCATCTCAGTACCTAATGGCAGTCAGGCTACCTCTGGTGAGCACATGGAGGGCTGTGCGGCCCCCAAAGAAATGCCACCCCACACCATTACTGACCCACTGCCAAACCAGTCATGCTGGAGGATGTTGCAGGCAGCAGAACGTTCTCCACGGCGTCTCCAGACTCTGTCACGTCTGTCACATGTGCTCAGTGTGAACCTGCTTTCATCTGTGAAGCGCACAGGGCGCCAGTGGCGAATTTGCCAATCTTGGTGTTCTCTGGCAAATGCCAATCGTCCTGCACGGTGTTGGGCTGTAAGCACAACCCCCACCTGTCGACGTCGGGCCCTCATACCACCCTCATGGAGTCTGTTTCTGACCGTTTGAGCAGACACATGCACATTTGTGACCTGCTGGAGGTCATTTTGCAGGGCTCTGGCAGTGTTCCTCCTGTTCCTCCTTGCACAAAGGAGGAGGTAGTGGTCCTGCTGCTGGGTTGTTGCCCTCCTACAGCCTCCTCCACGTCTCCTGATGTACTGGCCTGTCTCCTGGTAGTGCCTCCATGCTCTGGACACTACGCTGACAGACACAGCAAACCTTCTTGCCATAGCTCGCATTGAAGTGCCATCCTGGATGAGCTGCACTACCTGAGCCACTTGTGTGGGTTGTAGACTCCGTCTCATGCTACCACAGAGTGAAAGCACCGCCAGCATTCAAAAGTGACCAAAACATCAGCCAGAAAGCATAGGAACTGAGAAGTGGTCTGTGGTCACCTCCTGCAGAACCACTCCTTTATTGGGGGTGTCTTGCTAATTGCCTATAATTTCCACCTGTTGTCTGTTCCATTTGCACAACAGCAGTGAAACTGATGTCAATCAGTGTTGCTTCCTAAGTGGACAGTTTGATTTCACAGAAGTGTGACTGACTTGGAGTTACATTGTGTTGTTTAAGTGTTCCCTTTATTTTTTTGAGCAGTGTATAATGCATTTTAGATCATTTAAGCATATTTTCAGCTTCTACACTGTAGTAAAAATATGGACAGAATGTATGTATGGTATTACTTCTCTCCAAGATGCAAGACCAAACATCAGCACAGTCTATGAGCCTTCAATCTCACCACACTGAGGTGTGGACTGTGGCTCCAGTAAGCACTAAAGGCTACAAAAACTGTTGTCTGAACTGAAATGTTTTGTGTTGTTTTTTGCAAGAAATGCTTTGTGCACCACTGTGGCGAAGAACTTTGAATTCGTTGACAATACTAATTTAATGAGCTAGACTGTTTATGATCATATCTCCACAAATAATTGAAGCTTGGGAAGTGTAGCAGACCTTTATGTAAACTGTTCCACGTGCCCAGGATTTCTTGGTAGGCTATTTACAAAGATTTTCCCCGATCAGACTGCTCCATGTTTTACATACACTGCAGCAGGGCTGAAAGTAAGCCGGTACGGCCCGGTACTACGTACCGGCATAAGATTTAGAGGGGGTACGCAGTACCGGGTAGAAAGAGATCAGCTGTCCGACCGGTCTTTGCAGCTTTTACACACATTGGAAAGCAGCCGCGGACCGCGGACGCTTTTATGAGGAAAAAAAAATCTCTGACGCTAAAGCATGTGAACCAGGCAGTGCTTTATCTCATCATATCTGTGTCTGTGTGTTTTTTAGTGGCTTATGATCGCTCCGTTATGTGATTTAATGCACAGAATGTCCCTCTCCCCTCTCATCATTCACTGATTGTCTCGCTTCCTTAAACAAACGCATTGAGCGTGCGCATCTTAAGCCCAAAGCACACCTGGAGTGCCGCCTAAAATTACACCAAACACTTGAGAAGGTTTTAATCAGTGGTCCTCAACCCGTCGATTGTAAAAGCAGTGCGGGTAGATCGCGGAGCCATGTCTTTCCAAATAAAGTCATTTGCCTATGGCTTTTGAACGCCCCGCAGATGGATCAGTCTGAGATTCTTTCTAAAACACGAGACATCGTGGAAGCGCGAGGAAACCGCACGAGCTACGAACTTAACCGAATACAAGCAACTTAATAACAATCAGAGTTCTGGCCGCTTTCACTTCACTTCTGTTGTGGAGGCTGCGGGCGGCTCGCGCTCCGCGGCCTCTGAACACTGCCATGGGGCTGACGCGCACACACACACACACACACACACACACACACACACACACACACACACACACACACACACACACACACACACACGCTCACACGAGGAGAGGCAGCGGTATCAGGGAGGAGACAGGTGAGGAAGGAGTCAGAGCCTGATGTATGTCACCTGTTTGCTTTGTTTTTGTTACTGCAGAAGTACGGGGGCCATGTGTGCGCCTCATAGAAAACAATAGGGGCATATTTTTTGACGTGCGTCTGGTGTGTGTTGGCCTTTATAGGGTGCGTTTGATTTGTTTTCAAACCCTGTTAAACCCTGTATAAGCCATGTCTATATTTTTCATTTATAGTCAAGATTAATTCTTAACCTCGTATATCTGCTTTTTCTGCTATTAATATATATATATATATATATGTAGGCATAATTTGTTATAGTACCGGCATAAGCAAAAATCTACTTTCACCCCTGCACTGCAGCTTCAGGCAGCTGACTGGGGGAAGCACATCTTTAGGCTGCCATACAGGCTCATTCACCTCATTACACTCAGCGGTCACGGTCCCCTGCCAGTAGACCTAATTCTGTGTTGGTCTCCTTCCTTCATATTTAATCTTAGATGGAAAAGATTGACATCAAAATTTAACTAAGATTTGTCAGACTTGCTGTTCATTGTCTGTTTATACAAAGAGCATATTTATACTGCAAGTACAACAATCTGTGAAAAAAGACACTCGATGAGATGTCATCTAGATTTGATTATGAAGAACATTAAAGCAGAACTACTGAATGAACTACAAAGCTGTAAATATCAAGTCCAGTTGACTTGTGTATGATCCCTCGGCATTACTTTAATTTTCCCCTTCACATACACTCTGCCATAGTGAAAATCAAGAAATAAAGCCAGGTCAGTGACGCTCATACTTGCAAGTGTTCTTTACACCCCCCGAGGTGGCAGGTGGACATGTTGTACGCTTTATTCACCCCACAACAACTTATTTAACCATCACACAGCCTCTGAAACTGTTTAAGTTTATAAAAAAAAGTTGTTTAGTTTTTAGTTCAGTAGTGCTGTCAACATCAATACTTTAAGACATGCGATTAATAAAAAAAAAAAAAAAAAAATTAACGAGTTAAAATGTATGAACGCAAATTAATCACACGATTTGTTTTGCTGTACACCAGCACTTCTCAAAGTGTGTGGCAGGGGGCGTGACCATCTTAGTAATGTCCATACACTTTATATACCACCACTTTGACTTCAGGTGAATGACCCGCACTTCCACAGTGATATTTCTCCAGACTGATGAGACAGAGAGGAGAGAGCTCTGTTTGCCTGTAGTTCCAATTTAGGACAAGCCCACTGCTTTGGCTGCTGCACTACAGCCCTCTTTTTTCCCCTCGCCTCACGAGTCTCATCTGTAAAACTTCTGATTAATAAATGTTACATGTGCTTTTTATATCGCTTTCTTTCACTGCTTCTGTCTATGCGCCATGTGGCCACACCTGTATGGAGTTATGCAGCTTGAATAACCCCCGATACAAAAACTACAGCCTAAAATACCTTACATCAGATGAAAACCTGTGCTGCAGAAAGTTCTTACAGAAGTGAATGAAAAATATAGAAATCAAAGCCCGGATATATGGAAAGGCTTGTATCAGGAACGGCATTTGGTGTAAAAACTATGCCTTTAATATGTGAATCATGTGCACTTGTAGGTAAATGATATTCTGTATTCACAGAAGGAAAAGGCTGAAAGGAAAGAAGATTTCAAAGTCCTATGGTTGATGACATTTGTATGTGTTAACCCTTTGGATGCCAGATTTTTTTTAATACAGATTTTTGACATCCAAAATTCAAAAGGCTGTGGCTTGAAAATAATTAGAAATAGTCTTACTGTAAATGAGATAAATGTTTATGACTGTAGTAATTATAAGCCTCTAATTTCTTCATTATCAGGCAGATATGCTGAATTATGTTATTTTCAGTAAATACAAAATGATGAACCTCTATAGGCTCTAATGTCCCATAAGTAGTAAAATATGTGGAAATAGAAGTGCAGAATGTAGGCATATAGGGCACACTTTGCAAAGTCTGTCATGGCCTGGCAGCAGCTTCATCAAACTGCTGTATCCACCCCTGATAAACTTCCTCCTCTCTCCGCTGATCCCAGCCTCATCATTGCTTTTGCTAGTCCTGTTTATACTAGCCACGCCATGCCCGCCGTTGCCACTGCACCCGCTGTTACCAACGCACCCGCTGTTACCACCGTACCCGCTGTTACCAACGCACCCGCTGTTACCACCGTACCCGCTGTTACCAATGCACCCGCTGTTACCAACGCACCAGCTGTTACCACCGTAACCGCTGTTACCACCGTACCCGCTGTTACCAACGCACCCGCTGTTACCACCGTACCCGCTGTTACCACCGTACCCGCTGTTACCACCGTACCCGCTGTTACCAACGCACCCGCTGTTACCACCGCACCCGCTGTTACCAATGCACCCGCTGTTACCAACGCACCAGCTGTTACCACCGTACCCGCTGTTACCAACGCACCCGCTGTTACCACCGTACCCGCTGTTACCACCGTACCCGCTGTTACCAACGCACCCGCTGTTACCACCGTACCCGCTGTTACCAACGCACCCGCTGTTACCAACGCACCCGCTGTTACCACCGTACCCGCTGTTACCAACGCACCCGCTGTTACCACCGTACCCGCTGTTACCAACGCACCCGCTGTTACCACCGTACCCGCTGTTACCAACGCACCCGCTGTTACCACCGTACCCGCTGTTACCAACGCACCCGCTGTTACCACCGTACCCGCTGTTACCAACGCACCCGCTGTTACCAACGCACCCGCTGTTACCAATGCACCCGCTGTTACCACCGTACCCGCTGTTACCAATGCACCCGCTGTTACCAACGCACCCGCTGTTACCAACGCACCCGCTGTTACCACCGTACCCGCTGTTACCAACGCACCCGCTGTTACCAACGCACCCGCTGTTACCACCGTACCCGCTGTTACCAACGCACCCGCTGTTACCAACGCACCCGCTGTTACCACCGTACCCGCTGTTACCAACGCACCCGCTGTTACCAACGCACCCGCTGTTACCACCGTACCCGCTGTTACCAACGCACCCGCTGTTACCACCGTACCCGCTGTTACCAACGCACCCGCTGTTACCAACGCACCCGCTGTTACCACCGTACCCGCTGTTACCAACGCACCCGCTGTTACTACCGTACCCGCTGTTACCAACGCACCCGCTGTTACCACCGTACCCGCTGTTACCAACGCACCCGCTGTTACCACCGTACCCGCTGTTACCAACGCACCCGCTGTTACCACCGTACCCGCTGTTACCAACGCACCCGCTGTTACCAACGCACCCGCTGTTACCAATGCACCCGCTGTTACCACCGTACCCGCTGTTACCAATGCACCCGCTGTTACCAACGCACCCGCTGTTACCAACGCACCCGCTGTTACCACCGTACCCGCTGTTACCAACGCACCCGCTGTTACCAACGCACCCGCTGTTACCACCGTACCCGCTGTTACCAACGCACCCGCTGTTACCAACGCACCCGCTGTTACCACCGTACCCGCTGTTACCACGTATCCGCGGCTACCCCTGCCCTCTCCCCACGCCTTTCTCTTCTCCCACCTCTGCCTCCTCTCCCTCGTCTGCAGGTAAAAGTATGAGGATGAATGGAGTGTGCTGGGGGTAGACTTATTTCACTCAAAACTGCACTGTTCCCGAGTTCACTCTCAGCAACAAGGCTGCGGAGGCTACATGCCCTTGCCCTGCGGGACCAAGTTGTGAGAACAGCATCCTCATGCACACATCTCCCACTCAAAACTGCATTATCACTGACCTCATGTTCACTCCCGGGACCAGAGTAACTAAGTGCATGCATGCCTCTGTCACCTACAGTGGGCAAAGTGACTGTGAGCATAGCTCCAGCATCGCCACCAAGAGGTAGGGTCTGTCATCAGCGTTGCTTGTCATTGGCGACTTTGGCACTTAGAGGGTTAAAAATATGGTGTGTGTGTGTGCTCACACTATATATTTATGGGCTCACACTGAGTGTATGTGTGTACACACACACTCAGTGTGAGCCCAGGAAACTGGTCACAAAGATGTCACTAATGTGAATTGAAGGTATATTGTACGCACTATGTCTTCACCACATTTTTCTTATGTTGTAAGCAGAGTTATTGAGTCATTTACAGCTACACCATCCCCCCAGGACAACGCCAGGATAATGGGAAAATGTGGAGTCTTGATACACAGTTTTATGGCACATCAACTGTTGAAATGCACTCAAGACATCAAGGATGAGCTCAGATTCATCTACTGCTGATCTTCCAGATCTAGCATTCATTTAATGCAACATTTTCACTGGCATGTGACAGCTTAAAACAAAACACACCTTTGCCTTTTAATAGTGTTTAATGTTCACATCACTCAGATTTCCCACTTATACTTTAAGCCTGAATCCACCACTGCAGTCAGTGACGTTCATCAGCATTTCCTTATAACAGAGCAACAGGCACTTTTCTGTTCATACTGTGCCTTAGGAAATGTCAGTAGGGAATTTGTACATTTGTTACAAGTAAAAAAGTAGTAGCATGTTATAGCATGTATTGTTCCCATCATGCAAACCCTCAAAAACAAAAAAGTCACAGAATATTGTTCTAGAAAGGGTCATATACATGCTCTACTAAAAGCTATCTGCAGGCACTGCCTCATGCATATAAAAATGTGTTCCTTGATATGGTTTCAGTGGCATTTATTAACTCAGCCAAGAAGCTTCTGTTTTAACTGTTGGTTTGTTTGTCTACTTACGAAATAACACAAAAGTCATGTTTGGATTTTGAAACATTTTTCATAAAAGGTCAGATTTTTTTTTTCCTGCAAGATGTTTAAAGGGCTTTCTTTTTTGGGATTATGAAACACCAAAACAAACATTTTACTCCCTCCATCTACATTTAAAATATATGTGTTTAAAGACATTTAGCTTTAGCACAGGTGTGAACTGCAGGACATTTCTGCCTGACGCACTTCCGCCAGTGCTGGTGGGCCAACCACAGGGTCAACAGCTGAGAGCCACCCTTCATAGATGGTTTGATCCCTTGATCTCAAGGTCATCTCTAGGTGGTGGGGCCAGCATTAGGGACACCTCCCAAATGCGCATTCTGCACCCTGCCCTATTTTTCCTTGGAACCATCACAGCGAAGTTTTTCAACAGATGATTGGTAGATTTACCCACCAACCCTCTGCATCCCAATTCAGCAGGGTATATACACTGCTCCAAAAAATAAAGGGAACACTAAAATAACACATCCTAGATCTGAATGAATGAAATATTCTTATTAAATACTTTGTTCTTTACATAGTTGAATGTGCTGACAACAAAATCACACAAAAATTATCAATGGAAATCAAATTTATTAACCCATGGAGGTCTGGATTTGGAGTCACACTCAAAATGAAAGTGGAAAAACCCACTACAGGCTGATCCAACTTTGATGTAATGTCCTTAAAACAAGTCAAAATGAGGCTCAGTAGTGTGTGGCCTCCTCGTGCCTGTATGACCTCCCTACAACACCTGGGCATGCTCCTGATGAGGTGGTGGATGGTCTCCTGAGGGATCTCCTCCCAGACCTGGACTAAAGCATCCACCAACTCCTGGACAGTCTGTGGTGCAACGTGGCGTTGGTGGATGGAGCGAGACATGATGTCCCAGATGTGCTCAGTTGGATTCAGGTCTGGGGAACGGGCGGGGCCAGTCCATAGCATCAATGCCTTGGTCTTGCAGGAACTGCAGACACACTCCAGCCACATGAGGTCTAGCATTGTCTTGCATTAGGAGGAACCCAGGGCCAACTGCACCAGCATATGGTCTCACAAGGGTCTGAGGATCTCATCTCGGTACCTAATGGCAGTCAGGCTACCTCTGGCAAGCACATGGAGGGCTGTGTGGCCCCCAAAGAAATGCCACCCCACACCATTACTGACCCACTGCCAAACCGGTCATGCTGGAGGATGTTGCAGGCAGCAGAACGTTCTCCACGGCGTCTCCAGACTCTGTCACGTCTGTCACATGTGCTCAGTGTGAACCTGCTTTCATCTGTGAAGAGCACAGGGCGCCAGTGGTGAATTTGCCAATCTTGGTGTTCTCTGGCAAATGCCAAACGTCCTGCACAGTGTTGGGCTGTAAGCACAACCCCCACCTGTGGACGTTTGTTCTCTGCATTTGACCTATCCCTCAGTGCTGCTGGAGCAGGTGTAGTGAGTGACCACAGTGCAGCACCTGGAGACCCTTCTCCAGTTCTTCAGCCAGGATCATGGTCAGGAGTACCTGGCTGGAGGAGTAGACTAGTGCATGTGATTGTGGTTTGATCATTTTGGTGCAAAAATTAGGGATATTTTAAGAGTTTTGATTACGGAACAACATTTTGCAGTCAGAGACTAAGAGCCAAATAAATTTAGCAAAGAGCCACATCGAGCACCAAACACAACCAATACACACACACACACACACACACACACACACACACACACACACACACACACACACATACACAATGAAATCCTAAAAATTAACCATGACTTCTCTGTTTAGAGACATTTCACTCACCCCATACTGTGCAAGAAGAGTTTTAAAGAAATTGACTTCATTTCAAAGCAAGAGGCCATCATCAGTTCACACACCTCATGAGCCCAGCCAAAGTCACACTGCAGGTGCTACCTGTACCAAGACTGAAGGAGCAGATGCACATTCTACACTCAAGGAAAAAAGAAACGCACCACTTTCATTTTCTCAATTTGTCAAAAAATATTACAGCCAGTGAAAAATTACAGACTACAATGAGTTTAGTACTATTCTGAGTCAAAATGAAATGTTGATTGATTTTGATGAGCAATAACAACTGTATTTTTGTATTAATCACCTATGTCTGAGTCATGAGTAAAACTCAGAGATGAATTGGACCTGTCCTCAATTGTGCACAACCATTCCCTATAAAAAGACACCAAAATGGAAAAAAAAGCACATTTGTTCACAATGCCACGACTACTGCAACCAGAGAGAGATTGGCAGCCATTGGCCTGCTTCAAGCTGAAGGAGCACACGGCTGTAGCCAGGGAGTTTGGAGTCCATCACTCTACTGTTGTACGCCTCGCTGAGCGTTTCCACACCACTGGATCCTCCAATGACCGTCCCAGATCTGGTCGACCACATGTCACAACTGCTGCTTTATTATTGTTTGGTCATGTTATTGTTATTGAAACTGTCATAAGCATTGATTAATTGGGTCTGAATATCAGGGACAGGTATATGGTTGATGTGCACATGGAATATTTCCATAAAAAATAAGCAACCAAACAAAAATGTGGTAAAAAAGCAGTGGTGCGTTTCTTTTTTCCTTGAGTGTATATTTATGTAAAAACATTTTGTCTGTATTTTTCCTGTTTCCATATGAAATGATCAGGTTTTAGGCAGCACAAATATTCAGTACATGTATTTGTGTGAAGTATGAATCCTAAATGCTTGCTGCAGTTACTGAGAGCACGACTTAGAGTCTGACCTGCAGTGAATGAGTGAATGAATGAATGTATGCATGAAAATATGTGATTGCAGTTTGATGATTTTGATGCAAAAAATAGGGTTATTTTAAGAGTTTTAATTATGGAACAACATTTTGGAAAGAAAAGCCTTTGTTTTGAGAACCTGAAATCCTGTTAGGGTTGCTTCTGTGACCCATTTTGCAAATGACAATTCTGAATGGAGAAATGTGTCAAAGCCACTGAGAACAACTGTAAGCATTTGATTTGAAGGTAATCACTTCTATTTCAGTGTTTTCACACAGGAATTAAAGGTAAAAAGGTCTCAGCAGAAAGCCAGGGGCAGGACACAGTATTCTTATAGAAAACTATTTATTGTTTTTATAAAAAATAAATAAATCATAAGGACTGAGGACACCTATTTACAGTGAGGTTGGATCTGTTACACAAAAGGGTTTTTCCAGCAGCCAAAAGGAGATCTATGTACATACTATTTTTCTTTCAGTATAAATATATTGTAGGAGAGTAGGAGAGTGTTTTTTTTTTTTTACTTTTACATTTTGGCATTAAAAAGACATTTGCCATACTTTGAGACTCTGCCGCTGCCTTACGCTGAACAACAGCTAAACTCTCACGTAAGTGGCATCACGATAGCTGTTAAATCTAACGGGACAACTGGCATCTGGCTTGTTGAGCTTTCAGAGGAATAAGCCTACGAACCGCGGCTTGGACCATGAAGACCAGCCCTGTGACATCCCGCAGATCCAAAAGGACAAGGACCAACATCGCGAGCCCCCGACTGGACCTGGAGACTGGCTTGTTGTCATCATCCTATCTCCCTCCTGCTCCAAGTACAGTAAGCCACTGTGTGTGTTACAATTCATGAGTTGGCGTCAATAGTCTTAGAGTCTCATTTTCACCTTTATTCCCTAAAATTTCCAGTAATTTAATAAGTCATACTATAACTTTACCCCACTACAATTAGTATCAGTAATAATCAGTAATTCTGCATAATGATTCTGTTCAAAATTACATTATTTTCAATATTTACCTGTGCCTTTCAGTATACTATTTTGCCTAATTTTGTAAATAAACTTTATACTTAATCTAATTTAAGTTGAGTTTGCTGGTCTTTATCTATTATAATAAGTCCCTGCTGGTTAACCTTTCCCTCCTTAGACATTGGTTTTAAGTGTTTTAATTTACATTTTCAGTGCAAATTCTGTTGGTACCAGTGTAATTAAACATTTTAATCTTTGTCTTAAGTATATATATTTTATATATATGCTACAATATTTGCATTATTGTTAGCAGTGCACCTACTACCTACAGATGTCAACAGGAACAATAAAGCTAACACTCATTGCTTCAGTTTGCTGTTACTGTGATGGTCATTTCTGAGAGACTGTATACAGACTGTAAAGAACAACCCACTGCAGGTTTACAGCACATTACTGTAACCAAACTGTTGTGAAACATTGTACAATACAATACAGAAATCAGCAGAATACACATAATACATTTGTAATGTTCTAAAAAAAAAAAAAAAAAAGAAAGAAAGAAAGAAAGAGAAACTGTCAAGTTTAGTGAAAATATCCACAGTCTCCTGTTCATTCATCTGTATAAAGTGCAACTCCAGATGCTGACTGCACTAAATCAATGAGGGCTGCAGTTACTGAGAGCAGGACTCAGAGTTTTGAGCTGAGGTGTGAAAAGAATGAATGTGGGCATGAGTCACCTGATTGCAGTTTGATAATTTTGATGCAAAAACTTGCTTTTGGGGGGTAATTAAGAGTTTTTTATTGTGGAACAACATTTTGCAAAAAACAAACAAACAAACAAAACAACAAAAAACTAAACATTGCAAGTGTTTGCGTAAGCTGAAAATCGATGGCATCAAATCACATAAATTGCAAAAATTTTAAAAGGCAGAATTATTTAGCAGAAGCAGAATAAGCAGTATGAGCAAAAAGGGCAGAATTTCCAAAAGGAAAGGCAGAAAATATGAATTTGCAGAAAAAAAGGCAGAAAATATGAATTTGCAGAAATATGGCCTAAAATGGCAGAATTTGCAAAAACTGAAAAAGGCAGAACTTATTTGTACAAGCAGAATAAGCAGAATGAGCAAAAAGGGCAGAATTTGCAGAAGGAAAGGCAGAAAATATGAATTTGCAGAAGGATGGCCTAAAATGGCAGAATTTGCAAAAACTGTAAAAGGCAGAATTATTTAGTACAAGCAGAATAAGCAGAATGACCAAAAAGGGCAGAATTTGCAGAACGAAAGGCAGAAAATATGAATTTGCAAAAAGATGGCCTAAAATGACACAATTTGCAAAAACTGTAAAAGGCAGAATTATTGGTTAAAAGTAGCACAAGCAAAATAAGAACAAGCAGAATGATCAAAAATGGCAGAATTTGCAGAAAGACAGGGAAAAAATATGAATTTGCAAAAGTCCCATTAAAAATGAATGGGGCAGAAAATTGGCAGAAAATGGCACAATTTGCAAACACTATAAAAGGCAGAATTATTGGTTAGAAATAGCAGAAGCAGAATAAGCTTAAAAAAGCAAAAAGTTGGGAAGTGGGATTGGAAAAGGGGAGCATGGCAGTTCAGTGGCTTTAGTTTTGGTTTATCTTGACTCTCATTATGTTGGTGTCAGACAGTGACAGTGGCACAGAGACTCTCCTCTCTCACCAGTTCAGATCCCACTGTAAATTAGTCTACGAATAAAAGCAGTGACAGCTCACACATACTCCACATGTCCTCATTATATGACCTGTCCAGAGAGTGCTTTCTCCAAGACCTGTGGACACTTTTGCCTGTGGACCCCTTGAGTCCACAAATTTAATGAAAAGCGAATCGAAAAAGATGTTTATTGACTGCAGACTAAGAAATTGGACTAGCAGGCTATAAAAGAGAGATGGCTTGAATATTAGAGGATGGACTTGTGATGGTATTGTATCAGTGGCAACAGAGAACTACATAACATATGAGCTGGCCACTACAGTATGAGCTTCCTGTCTGATCCACAGGCCACAGCAGGAATAGCAATGCAATGCAAATGGATATTAGCAGTAAAAGCAAACAGAATTAGAACAGTTTTATTGCCATTGTAAGTGAAAAGGTTTCTCATCACTGGGAATTTGCTTTACTAATTTAGTGGACACATAAAAGAAGTAACGTATAATAATAATAATAATAATAATAATAATAATAATAATAATAATAATAATAATAAACAAGCAGGATAAAATAGATTAAAATAAAATAAAATAAGCTATAAATTGGCTAATCTAAATTCACAAAAAATATAGCTATGAACAAAACAATGATTTTAAGTTAAGTTGTGTGTATTCACAAAATAGTATAAACTTTTTTTCCTTTTACTTCCTCTTCCTGCTTCTGTACAGTGCAGACGTGTTTTCTTACTGCTCCCGCTCTGTCTAGTGCTTGCTCCTTATTTTTTGTCTTGTCAGACTTTTTCTTTTTGACCCCCTGCTTTGCTGTGCTCCTGAAAATACTCAAAATGAAATTGATTAACTGGTCACTCAGCGCTACTGACAACATTTTCTCCCTAAGAGAGGTGCACCAGGGGAACCTGCCTGCCCGGATGGGACCTTTGGTGCACGTGGTGCCTGGACCAGCTGGCAAGTCGTGTGCCTGGAAGCCCTGTCTGTGGAGGATGTGGATTTATTCGTATTTGGAATTTTTGATAGTGGGGTTCCTATTTTGGCCCTGGGACTGTCCTGACCTATCGGAAGATTTGTAAGACAGCTGCCAGCAAATTCACTCAGCTGCTGTCTGTGGAAATGAAAGGGTGCTTTGGGGATGTGAGTGACCGACTGAAAGTATTACATCAGAGAGTGGCACAGACTGAGGACTGTCCCGGGACATCTCAGCCCAGACTGTGGAGGAGACTGGACACCATCGGGGGTCAGACTGGTGAACTGTTACTGGACTGACCATGAAGCAAAGTCACTCCATCAACCGGATGTACGCCAGTGACGCTGAGGTCCAGAAACTGATTGACTGATTATGATCCGGACAAAATTAACCGAAGATCAGCTTAAGAGAATTAAAAATTGTTTACTCCCTTCACCTTCTACCTATATATCCTTGACAGCTGGGTCTTCTTATCCCTCCCTGTGCACTGCCATATCTCCCTTCAAGGACAAGCCACAGAACTGAACTTGTAAACATCTGAGTCGTGGCTCCAATTTCTAAAAACATAAACTCAGACTCTTACTGCATCATACACACCCCTCTCCATCCCAGCCCCCTCTCCATCCGTCTGCCTCCTCCTTTTTTTTTCTCTCTCCCTCACCCAAGTACAAACGAAAATTCCATCACGTGACCACGTGTACTGTGTCTTGTTATGTTATATTACTGTTGTGTTTGTGGATGTATGCCTTTGCAAACTGTATTTAACTTTCTGGAGAGCGTGTGGCGGCGCTGACAAATAGCTGCGGCCCCGGAGGCTTGCTCCAAACACAATTTCGCTGTACTTTTTTGTGCATGTGACAATAAACTCATCTATCTAAGTATAAACTCTAATAGTATGACATGTACAAATCACTGTGGTCAGGTACCAGATGTGATTATATACATAATAATGCCAGATGTAAACAGAGCAAAAAAGAACAGGTGTATAATGATATAACTTTTTATGTTAATATTCCCAGCCCCAGCACAGTCAAGCTCAGACAATATCCTTCCGCAACCTCAAGTCCCTCTGCCCCATCACCCTCTCCACCCACATATCAAACACTATCACTACTTCCACCCTCCCTGAAAAAAACAACCACTCATGACCTGGTAACACTCTACAATAACACACTCTCCACCTGCCTCGACCAGCTTGCTCCTATTACAACAACATCTATCTCATTCACCCGCTCTGCCCCCTGGCACACCCCTGAACTACACACACTCAAAAAACAACGTAGACAACTGGAACGCCTTTACAAGAAAACCAGACTCATAGTACACAAACAAGCCCTCAATGACCACACCGACCTCTACAGAACTGAACTCACCACAGCCCGCACTGCTTTCTACTCTGGCATCATTCACTCTGGCTCCTCCAACCCCCGCACTCTCTTCTCCACCATCAACAAACTGCTCAACCCACTGGACAATATCTCACAATCATTCACCACAGACAAATGCAATGACTTCATGAACTTTTTCAAATCCAAAATAGACAACATCCACCAGCAACTCTCCCTCACAATAATCTCCATCCCTGATCCACTACCTGCCCCCTCTGAAACCCCACAAAGCTCCCTTGCCTCCCTATTGCCCATCATAGCCTCTGACCTCAGCAAATATATATAAAAAAAAACAAAACTCTCCACCTGCCTCTTGGACCCTATCCCATATCCGCAGGTCAAGTCATGTCTCCCCTGCCTCACCCCACTTATTCTGGACATCATAAATTCATCACTCACCTCTGGTACTGTCCCCCTTGCCTTCAAACTCGCCACCATCACACCCATACTCAAAAAACCTGGACTGGACCATGATAAGCCTGACAACTTCCACCCCATTTCCAACCTCCCATTCATATCAAAACTACTTGAATGATCCATCGCCTGTCAACTTAAACAACACCTCCTTTCCAACCAGTTATAGGAGACATTTCAATCTGGATTCCGCACCCACTACAGCACCAAAACAGCCCTCATCAAAGTAACAAACGACCTCCTGCTTGCCTCAGACTCCGGTTCCCTATCTATTCTCATCCTCCTCAACCTCAGTGCTGCTTTCGACACAATAGACCACTCCATGCTCCTCCAAAGTCTTCAGACCCACATCGGCATCACTGGTTCAGCTCTATCCTGGTTCACTTCCTACCTCTCCAACAGATTTCAATACATTTCCATAAACAACTGTTCATCCCACACCACCCCAGTCACCCATGGAGTCCCTCAAGGCTCGGTGATTGGTCCCCTTCTGTTTATCCTGTACATGTTACCTTGGTCACATCATATGCCACCTCGGACTCCAATTTCACTGCTACGCTGACGACACTCAACTTTATCTTTCCACTAAAACCATCACCCCAGCCACTGTATCCACCCTCACAAACTGCCTGACTGCAATAAAATCATGGATGTCTATCAATTTCCTCAAACTCAACTGCAACAAATCTGAAATAATAATAAATGGTCCCAAATGTCTTCCAAATAACTTTCCATCGACGGCCACACAGTCACCCCCTCTCCTCAGATCAGAAACCTAGGATTCATCTTCGACCCCACTCTGTCCTTCCAACCTTACATCCGTCAAATCACCAAATCAGCCTTCTTCCATCTCCGCAACATTGCCCGTCTCTGTCCCACCCTGTCCACATCTGCTGCAGAAACCCTCATCCATGCCTTCATCTCCTCCAGACTCGACTACTGCAATAGCCTCCTCTATGGTCTTCCCTCAACCCACCTACAAAAACTTCAGTACATTCAGAACTCAGCCGCCCGCCTCCTCACCCACACCCGCTCCAGGGAACATATCACCCCCGTCCTACAGCAGCTCCACTGGCTCTCCATTCAACAACACATTCATTTCAAGATCCTTCTCATCACCTTCAAAGCCCTCAATAACCTGGCCCCCCTATACCTCACTGACCTTCTGCAGCACCACCGCCCCTCCCGCCGCCTCTGATCATCGGACTCCAATCTCCTCACTCCCATCACCAAATCCAAGCACCGCATCTTGGGGGACAGAGCCTTCGCCATCGCTGCCCCCACCCTCTGGAACTCTCTCCCCCCACACATCTGTGCCTCAGACTCTCTACAAACTTTCAAAAAACAGTTAAAAACCTACCTCTTTAATCAAGCTTTCAAACCTCAATAACGTCTCTCCTGTTCTTTTGTTCATTTGTTTGTCATATATGTTTGTTTTCTTGTAAAGCGTCTTTGAGTTGTGTGAAAAGCTCTATATAAAACTGTATGTAAAAAATGTATAATTATTATTATTATTATTATCTGAGTCAGTCTGCCTGAGGGCAACTGTGGCTACAGAAGTAGGTCATCACCACTCAAAGTGACTGCGAAGTGAATAATGCACCTAAAAGCGACTTTGAGTGTCTAGAGAAGTGCTATATATGACCAATTAATTATTATTATATTATAAAATGCCATCATAAACTTAATTATCTGCTCTCTACAACAAGACAAAAGCTGCCCATCATAAGGGATTACAATTTTTGGAAAGAAAACTGGAACATTAATTGACATATTTACTAAGACGTGTACTAAATTGCGAATGCAGATTGAGAGACTTCCATGAGCTGCTGCTCTGTCAGCTCTGACTGTATCTTGTCCTATAGTAATACATTTGCAGTCAACATGAGTACAACCTCATAACAGGACTACACTGACTGTAGCAGAGTGAATATGTTCACCATCTTTAATCATTTCATTGCAATTTTCACTTTCTTCTATTAACTTTGCGTTGTCCATCCTTGTTAGGATTCTGGCTCTGATCAGAGTCACATGACTTTAGTTCCCTTTGTGTGAGACAAGGGGAGAGAGGAAGAAAAGGTAAAGTCCCATTCACTGTCAGACCAGGAACCCTCCAAACACATACAAAAATGTATCGAGTAGTCTATTTGCATGCTGCTGGTGACTGAATAAATATAACTATATGACAAAAATTTTCATTGTCCTCCACTTGCAGATCCACAGCCAAATATATGTACAGAACAAAATCTGCGCTGTGCACCTGTGCTTCAGTTGTGGCAGGGTTTGCGTCACTTTTATCATATCTTTTTCATTCAGCGTGAGCGCAAACCTTTGATAAATCTTGCCCTATATGTTTCATTTATTGGACCTGTGTTGTTTTCGTATAATGTGTGACCCCCTTTATAAAACAGTGATGGATTGGAGGTGGTGTATGTAAGGAGGGTGTCATCCTGATTGCCCTGCTCCAACCAAACAAGAGGGAGAAGTGTTTATAGCTCACAAACAAAGATGGGAGAATAGTCCCTGTCTGGGATTCTGCCTCATAGAGGGCTAAGGTTATATGCTCCAGGAGGTAATGACCATACTTCAGAGTTACTCACAACCCAGATTTTTGACAGTGTAAAAAGTTTAAAAACAGCTCTTCTCCACTCCTCTTGTATAGTTAAGTTTTATTTTTTTTTATGTTGAATGATTTTAACTTCAGTTCTGTTTTTTGTGTTTTTTTTTTCTTTTTTCTGCTGTTTGGTGTGAGCAGTTAGAGCCAGCCCTGGAATTGGTCTCTGCCAGTTGGACTTGCCACTGCCATTACTCCAGCATAAAAAATCCAACTCAACCATCCAAAGTGTCTCTGATCCAAATGGAACCATCCCTTTTTTCTGAGCTCTGAAAATGCTTTATAATAAAACCCAAATGAGGCCTCGGAGTCTCATGTTTTCAGAGATGACTACTATTTCGCTGTTGTTGACTGAAGAATTTGTTTTCCGCAAACACGAGACAAATCAGGTTATGCATCTTTAAGTTGAATTTCCCAAGGATCAGCTAGTTGTCTCCATTCTGCATACTACCAATGAAGTTTCTTTCCTCAATGTCCTGTGCATTTCCTGCCTTATAACAAACTTTGTTTCTGTTTCTTGGTTTATATGGTGTTACCTTCTCTCCACAAATCCACAGAAGTAAATATAAGTTTGATCCGGGTTACGTAACATTGACACATGGCTGCTGTCTCTTTTATATAAGACACATCTGAAGTGCTTTAATATATATATTAATATAAACTTTGTGTCATGTCTCTTGTTGACGTAGACACACTTGGGGAATATACCATTTCATTTCTGTGGTTGTTATCTCTGCTGAACAGATAGCTGTTGCCGTTGGCAGAGGTAAAACAAAGACACGCTTTTTAATTAAGACAAGAAATTGTGCAAACATAACTGTTTGTTCCCAGCACTTGTTTGTCAGGAACAAGAGCGTAATAAAGATTAATGACTGATGTCCGTCAGAAAATGGCTGCAGGGTTGAGAAAGTGGTGGTATCGGTCATTGACTGTTTGTGTGTGTGTGAAATAAGAGAGTAATCTGCTGCTGTCACTGGGATTGAGTCAAGTGGAAGTGCATTATGTTATGTGCTATTAACTAGGAGATAAGAAAAGTGTCATTGTTCTGAACTAGTCATAGCTTTGTGAGGTGGCTCAGAAGCAAAAGCAGTCAAGCAGCCACTTAAGTCACCAGCAAAAGCAGCTAAACTAGCCTGATGACGTGAACCTGTGTCATTTAAATACTGTGATGTCTGTTTTTGGTAGCAGCTTTTTGGAGATTTAGAAACCATCTCTCAAATGTGTTTTTATACACACGTAATCTTTAAAGGGGCTATATTCTGCAAAATGGGCTTTTTTATCTTTTCTCCCATGATATAATGTTATTCCCTCATCAAAAACATACCTAGAGTTGGGTTTTGCTTCATTCACGCCTGTTTGAGTAATCCTATATTCTCTGGCTTGGCCATTCTGAGGTCTCACAACACTGTTCACTCTGTGCCCACTCCAGGAAACACTGACCAATCAACAAGCCCTCTACATCCAGTCTGCTCTCAATCAATTATCCAAAAAAACAGTGTACAGTTTTGTTTCCACTGATTCCTCATAGGGCATTTCTCATTTTGGAGTAAAATGGCATCTTACAAAAGGTTTCAATAAATAAAAAGGTATTTTTCCTTGTGTGTTTTTAAAACAGAAATGCACTCTGCTGCCCACTGCTGGTCTCTTTACTTGTTTCTTAATGGCACCAGTAGAGTACTTAATAATGTTCTCTTTTAGTCAAATTTAGGTTTAGGTAAGTTTAGGTTGTTGTTGTTTATAAAACATGGAATTCTGCTCCACAGGTGACCAAGACTGGTTAAAAATATGAATGAAAGCATATATATACAATTACATTAAGTATATTAAGTGTGTGTTAAGTATTACACATTATTTTACCAACAAGAACAATTTTTCACTCCCTCTCTATTAGAACTGTTCACTGCTGCTTTAGGACAAATTTAGCAAATTTGGATAAAAGCTCTGAGGCAGGTGAAACAGTGTCAGGGACTAATATGGCTGTGAGGTCTTAGGACTCCACATTGTTGTTGCAGCGTACAATTTCAGTGTATCTTGAGTTTAGTCCTGGGTCGGGGTTGCTTTTAGCCAGAGAAACTTCTGTTTTTATCATCCATTTTCTTCATGACTTTGCTCCTCTTGTGGGCTGCAGTGGCATTTGCCAGTGCAGCAGTTACTTTTTTTATATATATCATAGAGTAGACAGCATTTTAAACCTACCAAATGTTTCCAAGAATCAATAGGTACTTCCTATGTAAACCTGAGTTGTTACCTGAGGCTGGACACATCATGGGATCATCAGATTGGTGACCTCTCCTCTTGGTGTGAGCTAACAAAATGAGATTGCAGACCACAGCTGGATCCCCACCTCTCTACCTCATGATAACCAAGGGTCTGTCCTTGGATCACTGCCCTGACAACCCCCAGGGGCTATGTCGGTGAAGAGCACTTCGGGCCTGAAGCTCCTCTGTGCGCGCGGTTGTCACATCACAACACTTCAGTGGATTTCAGTCATGTTTGGACCCAGGCGCCTTCCTAAAGGGTCATTAGTTTTACAATGCACTTAATGGGCCTTACAGGGAGGTGGGCTTCCAGAATGGATTAACCTCCAATCCTACTGTTTTTGGGCAGGTATTAGGCATTGTTACTGGTACACAAGTATAACTCGTGATAATTCAGGCATTTTAAGATGTTATGATTTTATAAATGTGATCAGCAGCCCTACGTTTGGGGTCATAGACAATATACATGATAGTTTAAATATGCAAACTTGCCTGTCTATACAGAACTATACAGTTTATTTAGAGAAGTGTAGTGGGTCTAGAACCTGTCACATTAAAGCAGTTTACAGAAGAAATAATCCTGCCTGACCATCTAAAACCATTTATGGTAGATGTTATATACTGTAATGCTTTGCTTATATGGTTTATATGTATATTTCTCAATATGATTTTTTCCAGAAAGTGTACCAAACCATTCTAATTTTGACATCCCTCGACAAGGGAATTCCATCTCTGGATCACTTTGGTCTGCTTTGCAAAAGATGGAGCTCCGCTGTTACACTGCTGCAAGTTGATTTGACAAGAGAGAGTCCACACTCTGGCAAAAACAACAAGCCAAAGGACAGAAATAAAAGAGAAAATGTTGTGTGCCTAGTGAATGTTAGCAACGGCTGTTTCCAGGCTCTCCCTTTGAGACTCAGAACAGTTCATTTATAGTTTATACAGTACATCTATAAAACAAACACTGGTTAAACTCGTGGTTATATGGTCAGGTGTTACATGTGTAAAAGTAGAGCAGAGACATTAATTTAATACACAGAAAGCTGGAGGAAAACCGGAAGTCTTCTGTTTACTATAGCTTAACCCAGAGTAATGGAAACATCAGCAGATTTTAGGGGTTACCTGTCCCATACTGACACCCATACTGTACCGTGCCAGCCCAATTACAACCCTGGTCTGACTCAAAACAAAAAGAGTGTTTTTTTTCTGGACACTTTGAGCATATGTTGCGCTCGTGCATGTCCTGATGCTCACCATCAAATATGGGAACCAATACTACTTAGTCACTTCCAGATCAACATGGAGGAAAAAATAATACTACAGTGTCAAACTTCCCAGGGCTTTGTGACATTTAAAAAAAAAAAAATAAAATACAGGGTAAAAAGAACTTCTAATTTTACCTCGAAATGCAGCAAATGTCAGGGTAACCAGCTGGGATATTCAGCTACTATAGGCTAATACAAGAAAACATATGTCATAACCTAATACAGATATTTTCTTGTGATAATGAGGGCTTTTCAGTGATAATAATGTAATAAATAAAAGCATTAAGTAGTCACAAAAGAAACTGTTAACGTCACAAATATACAGAATTATGTGAGCCACAGGGTGCTAATAATTTGTCTTCAGGCTTTTTCCGAAGGCAACCCATCTTTGTTTACGTCAGTCTTCCTTTTTTCAAGTTGATTTTACCAAGTTGGACATTGAGAAATGAGAAATACCCCTTATGACAAGCATTTTCATTCTTCAACTTGAACAAGTGCAAATTAATTATACTTTGTACACGAATCCATCTTTTTCTCTTTTTTCTAGGGCAGACTTAGGAATACTAATGCTTTTGTACTTTTGAACAAAATCTTGCTGTGATAGCCTACTTTATACACTATATTTCCAAAAGTATTAGCTCATATATAATGTATATACACACAATATTGCACTTGTTGTTTTTGCCAGTTGTTGCCACTTGTCACCTCCCGTGAGTTGGGTCATCATGTGGTGGTGATGAGTTTCTCTGGTTGCTGTCATTTGTCACCTCCTGTTTGTCAAGCCCTTTACACGAGCACAATAAACCTCTGGAACAACCATACTGAGAAATATAAATTGTACTCCTTACATTGTTTGATACACCCAGTTCATTAACATAGATAAACAGCAATCCATATAAAACTTTCACAAGCCAGGATCCGAGTGCCTTGCTCCTTTATTCAGTCTTCTCAAAACAGATTACAATGTGATATTGCAGAGTTGTGTGAAACAGAAACAAAAACCCATAATCATGAAAACAAAACGTATACATTAGCCTCTGAGTGACAAAGTTAATACAGCATTAAAATAGCTAGAGCCAAAACAGAACACCAATCACTGCTTAGGTGCTGCCTTAATCATTTGACATGCTAATGAGATTGTCAATGCGTGAACAGTTCCAGTTTAATATGAGACTTACAGCCATTGCTTTCGGATGCTTAGACCTATTTACCACTAGACCTCTAATGCCTACAGTGCACTGTGACGTCTAAACTCCTTTAAACAAAGGAGAAGCAAAACCAATGCTAACAGTGCGCCAATTCTTCTTAGCCTAATAATTTTTACATATGCTACAAGTGAACCATGACTTAGTAACAACTAAACTACTATGAAATTCGTCTTGAACACATTTTAACTGAAGAGCAGAACATACTTTAAATCACAATATTCAAATTTTCCATTAGAAAAAAAGTTTTATTTTGCACTGTCCATGCCTTATAATTTTTATTTTAATAGATAGAGATCATAAAAAATGTCTCTGCAGGTCCTGATTGAATCTCTTTGTCACTGGTCTGAAGGCCTCTGTGTTGTTTTCTGTCGCTGATGGCTATCAAACAGAGAACACTGATAAAGTCATTTAATAAACAGTGGTGTTTCAACCCTGGAGCCCAACAGTACACACCCCTGGGCCCAATAAAAAAGACAAGTGAAGAGCAGTTCTGACAGGAGCCATAAAGCATTAGTTGAGTGGACAGTGTACCCTCAAAGATATGATGTGCATCAATATACTTTAAAAAGCATGTGTTCATTGTCAGGCTATAGTAGCAAATACAACCAAGGTAAAGCGCTGTTCAGAGCCAACTGGCACAGAGAAACGTGAGAAAATTAGAAAAAAACATGAAGTTGAGTTTAGAGACATACTTGGTAGCAGTGAAGACGCACAGTTTGGGTCCCGTTTGCTGTCAAACTTGGTCTGTAATTTTCGTGGTCATTAAAAAAGCAAAAAGCTCCTATGAAGGGGGGGTGGGGTGGGCAAGGTGGGGTTTAAGCAGGAAAGAGGCGTCGTTGGTAAGTGTTATTTTGGAGGTAGGCTTTGCAGGTGAGCTGCACAAGGCACATGAGTTCACTTCAGTTCAATTCAGTTTTATTTCTACAGCCCAGTATTACAACAAATGTCACTTCAAAGGGCTTCACAAACAGTTAAACATAAACACACAATCAGACTTAACACACAATCAACACAAACAATAACTACACTAAACTAAACAGACCCAGGACACTGTCCTTAGGCCCTCCTTCTCAGTAAGGAATAACTCCTAAAAAAAAACACCTGTGAGAAAAAAAGAAGAAATCTCATGGAGTCCATATTGAAGGCGAGATCCTCTCCCAGGATGGACAGGCAATATGTGAGGGAAACAGCTCTGGTAATTTGTAAGGAATCCAGAGCTGAGTAGGCCAAAATGGCAGCTCAATTCCACTACACAGGTCAAAATCACAGTACAGAGCCAGGTCAAAACCCAATCTCCACAGATAATGGTGCTGGGGGTATTAGAGGGCCTAACCAAATTCAAAATCCACAAAACAATCTAAGGTTAAAACAAAAGGCAGGCAGAGAGACTTACAGCTGAGAGGTCCAGCTGGGGGCAGATTCAGGCAGAGTTCAGCAGCATAAGCACTGGTTTCAAAGTTTTACAAAAACTGGAAGGTACATTAAAATGACAATTAATTTAATTAAACATGATTACATCCATCAAAAATACTTATAATTCATGGCAATATAAAATTCACTCTCACCATTAAAATTATATCACTATTTTGTTCACATTTTTGTACAACTTCAAAACTCTAAAATGACAAATCAACTTTTCTGAGCTTTTTACCATATTATAACTTTGTTTTTTTATTCACTTGGGAACTCTTAGGAGATGATCAAGAGGCAATAATGTCTGTAGAGGGCTTTAGTCAGAGGAATAAACTAAACTAAAACTGCACCACCACTTCTAAAAGCTATGTCAGGGCTATCCATCCATCCATCTTCTTCCACTTATCCGGGACCGGGTCGCGGAGGCAGCAGTCTAAGCAAAGATGCCCAGACTTCCCTCTCCACATACACTTCCTCCAGCTCTACCAGGGGGACCCCAAGGCGTTCCCAGGCCAGCCGAGAGACATAGTCCCTCCAGTGTGTCCTAGGTCTTCCCCGGGGCCTCCGCCCGGTGGGACATGCCCGGAACACCTCCCCAGGGAGGCGACCAGGAGGCATCCGGAACAGATGCCCGAGCCACCTCAACTGACTCCTCTCGATGTGGAGGAGCAGCGGCTCTACTCCGAGCTCCTCCCAGGTGACAGAGCTCCTCACCCTATCTCTAAGGGTGCGCCCAGCCACCCTGCGGAGGAAACTCATTTTGGCCGCTTGTATCCGGGATCTCGTCCTTTCGGTCATGACCCAAAGTTCATGACCATAGGTGAGAGTAGGAACGTAGATTGACCGATCTTCACCACAACAGACCGATACAACGACCGCATTACTGCAGACGCTGCACCGATCTGTCTGTCAATCTCACGCTCCATCCTTCCCTCACTCGTGAACAAGACCCCAAGATACTTAAACTCCTCCACTTGAGGCAGGAGCTCCCCTCCAACCTGGAGAGGGCAAGCCACCCTTTTCCGGTCGAGAACCTTGGCCTCGGACTTGGAGGTGCTGATTCTCATCCCACCCGCTTCACACTCGGCCGCAAACCGCCCCAGTGCACACTGAAGGTCCTGGTTTGATGAAGCCAACAGGACAACATCATCCGCAAAAAGCAGAGATGAAATCCTGTGGTTCCCAAACCAGACTCCCTCCGGCCCTTGGCTGCACCTAGCACCTTCTGTCCATGAAAATAATGAACAGAACTGGTGACAAAGGGCAGCCCTGCCGGAGTCCAACATGCACTGGGAACAGGTCTGACTTACAACCGGCAATGTGGACCAAGCTTCTGCTCCAGTTGTACAGGGACCGGACAGCCCTTAGCAAAGGGCCCGGACCCCATACTCCCAGAGCACCCCCCACAGGACACTATGAGGGACACGGTTGAACGCTTTCTCCAAATCCACAAAACACACGTGGACTGGTTGGGCGAACTCCCATGAATCCTCGAGCACCTGATAGAGGGTGTAAAGCTGGTCCACTGTTCCACGGCCAGGACGAAAACCGCATTGTTCCTCCTGAATCCGAGGTTCGACTATCGGCCGAATTCTCCTCTCCAGTACCCTGGAATAGACTTTCCCGGGGAGGCTGAGAAGTGTGATCCCCCTATAGTTGGAACACACCGTCCGGTCCCCCTTCTTAAAAAGAGGGACCACTACCCTGGGTCTGCCAGTCCAGAGGCACTGTCCCCGACCGCCACGCGATGTTGCAGAGACGTGTCCGCCACGACAGCCCCACAACATCCAGGGACTTGAGGTACTCAGGACGGATCTCATCCACCCCCGGAGCCTTGCCACCGAGGAGCTTTCCAATCACCTCAGTGACTTCAGCTTGGGTGATGGACGAGTCCACCTCTGAGTCCCCAGCCTCCGCTTCCTCAATGGAAGGCATGTCGGTGGGATTGAGGAGATCCTCAAAGTATTCCTTCCACTGCCCGACAACATCCCCAGTCGAGGTCAACAGCTCCCCACCTCCACTGTAAACAGTGTTGGTGAAGAACTGCTTCCCCCTCCTGAGGCGGCGGACGGTTTGCCAGAATTTCTTTGAGGCCAACCGATAGTCCTCCTCCATGGCCTCCCCGAACTTTTCCCAGACCCGAGTTTTTGCCTCCGCAACCGCCCGGGCTGCAGCACGCTTGGCCTGCCGGTACCCATCGGCTGCCTCAGGAGTCCCATGAGCCAACCAAGCTCGATAGGACTCCTTCTTCAGCCTGACGACATCCCTTACTTCCGGTGTCCACCATCGGGTTTGGGGGTTGCCGCCACGACAAGCACCAGAGACCTTACGGCCACAGCTCCGAACGGCCGCATCGACAATAGAGGTGGAGAACATGGTCCACTCGGACTCCATGTCTCCAGCCTCCCTCGGGATCTGGTCAAAGCTTTCCCGGAGGTGGGAGTTGAAGACCCCTATGACAGAGGGCTCAGCCAGACGTTCCCAACAGACCCTCACAACACGTTTAGGCCTGCCGAGTCTGTCCGGCCTCTTTCCCCGCCAGCGGATCCAACTCATCACCCGAGTGTCCAAAACACACGGCCAAAGGTCAGATGACACGACTACAAAGTCGATCATCGACCTCCGACCTAGGGTGTCCTGGTGCCACGTGCACTTATGGACACCCTTGTGCTCGAACATGGTGTTTGTTATGGACAAACTGTGACTAGCACAGAAGTCCAATAACAAACCACCACTTGGGTTCAGATCGGGGAGGCCGTTCTTCGCAATAACACCCCTCCAGGTGTCACTGTCGCTGCCCACGTGGGCGTTGAAGTCTCCCAGCAAAACAGTGGAGTCCCCAGTCGGTGCACCTTCCAGTACACCTCCCAGGGACTCCAAGAAGGCCGGGTACTCTGTACTGCTATTTGGCCCATAGGCACAAACAACAATAAGAGATCTGTCCCCAACCCGAAGGCGCAGGGACGCGACCCTCTCGTTTACTGGGGTAAAGTCCAACACATGGCGGCTGAGCTGGGGGGCTATGAGCAAGCCCACACCAGCCCGCCGCCTCTCACCGCGGGCAATGCCAGAGTGGTGGAGAGTCCAACCTCTCTCGAGGAGCTGGGTTTCAGAGCCCAAGCTGTGCGTGGAGGCGAGCCAGACTATATCTAGCCGGTATCTCTCAACCTCCCGCACAAGCTCAGGCTCCTTTCCCCCCAGTGAGGTGACATTCCATGTCCCTACAGCTAGAAGCTGTGTCCGGGGACCGGGTCGTTGAGGCACCCGCCTTCGACTGCTGCCCAATCAACACTGCACCGGTCCCCTACGGTTACCTCTGCGGGTGGTGAGCCCACAGGAGGTCGGGCCCACGTCGCTCTTTCGGGTTGTACCCGGCCGGGCCCCATGGGCAAAGGCCCGGCCACCAGGCGCCCACATTCGAGCCCCAACCCCAGGCCTGGCTCGAGGGTGGGGCCCCAGCTGCGCCATACCGGGCGACGTCACGGTCCTTGATATTAAACTATTCATAGGGGATTTATGAACTGCTCTTAGTCTGGCCCGTCACCTAGGACCTGTTTGCCATGGGAGACCCTACCAGGGGCATAATGCCCCAGGCAACATAGCTCCTAGGATCATTCGGGCACTCAAACTCCCCCACCATGATAAGGTGGCGGTTCAAGGGGGAGATGGCAGGGCTAATCAACTTCATTTTACATAGATATGTATATTTTATTTTTGTGTAAACCAAGGACTACAGATGGAAATTAGCTTGAAAGCTATAATCTGATACAAGCATATTTGCCCTGTGCATAATGTAATTTGTATATTGTCCTTATAAATAAATAAATGATAGATGGGAACCCACAAATAGATGGGAGCATGTGTTTTCACCATTAGGGATGGGAATTGATAAGGTTTTATCAATGTCAATGCCATTGTCGATTCTTCTTATCAACCCAATTTTTTATTGATTTTCTTATCGATTCCTGATATATCTGTGAATAAAAATGAACTAGATTTGTGGCCATACAGTTTATTATGAAGCAGAAATAGAAGCTTATTTTTATTTTCATGTATATGGGCCTATTTTAAACTGGGCTCACTAAACAGCAGTAACATGTATTGAATGTACAGCTGTTAAATTACTGGAAATGTAGGCTTTTTAAATAAACAGGATTGTGGCTTTAATGTTAATTTAGGGGCAGCAGAAGCAGCTTTGCACTGTCTGTCAAAAAAAAAAAAAAAAAAAAAACGCTCATTAAACATATTAAACTAAACAGTAGTCTCTGTGTTACTGTGACAGTGCAAAGCAGGGAGGGGCCACATCAGCGTCAGACAGATGGGACAGGATTCAGCGTTTTCTACAGAGATTTCTCTTTTTCTATCTCTCGCTCCCTTCCATACTGTATTTCTTATGCAGAGGAATGAGCTCCTGCTGTCACAGTGGCCGGACATTTAGCTCCTACCTCTGCGGCTCTGGCTTCACTCTGGCCTCAGTCTGGCCTCAGTCTGGCATGTCCATGCAGTGGGACGCGAGTGTGCCAGGCTCTGTGCGTCTTCACCTCCACGCTGCCGTGCCCTGTGAGTGCATGTACATTAATTAGAGAGAGCAGAATGACATGCACTGCACGATGAGCGCCGCGCTTTGTAGGCTGCTCATCAAGGACGAGAAGTGAAAGTAAAAAAGTTAGAGGTGCTGCTCGGAAACGGAGCAGGTCTCGGAGCAAAAAGCAGCTGCCAAAAGCAACATTGATAAGAGGGATTGGTAACCACGGAGGCATACAATTCCGATGGATTGGAAAAATTAGAACCGGTTCTCGGGTAGAACCAGGTCTCGATGCCCATCCCTATTTACCATGCTTAGCGCCTCAGAGGCGACTGGTCTATGAGAGAGAGAGCTTGGGTGTGCAGTGGTAGATTTGCTCATTTTTTCAATATAATATATTGAAAGAAAAAGTATTGGTACTGTTAATGTTTACATAAATGCTCAATAAAAACATGTTAAATTGTCATTATTTTGCAGCATTAGTTTAAGCAGATTGTGCTTGTCTATTGTTGCAACTTAAATGACAATTTTACCCCCAGGCCACTACGGTGTTGGGTCTTGGGCTGACAGACTGAAGTGGGCAGGGCCAGCTGGACCCTAAAGGGACAGGCACCAAATCAAAGTGTTTTCAGCAAAGTGAAAGTAACAGCTCCCCAAAAGAAGACATTTCAATTATTTTATAAGTTATAAAATCTGAAATGCTAATGCAAAACATCCAAAATCCAAATATATTGTGAAGAACTTGAAAAACCGCATATACTAAGAAATAACATAAAAAATAAAAGAGCAGTACATCTGCTCTCTAAAGGCCGGGACACACCGGGACGATCATCGATCGTTGGGCGTGGTCGGATGGTGGTCGGCGACATGAGTCTGTTTGGTGTGTTCCGCACCATCGGGCGCAGTGGGACACAGTGGGACACAGTTGGACATAGTTCTGCCTGATTGAACATCAAATCGGCATCAGGCCGTCGTGCTCAACGAGCGCTCTGATTGGCTGTGTGTCCCATTCACAATTTGTCAAAAAGCTCAAGTTTAACATCAAAATATAAGGAACTTTCTGTTCCACAACTACTTCATTATGTTTCCCACATCTGTGATGGTAATGTGTTGCAGTTAGCTTACCTTAGCTTGTAGCCTCGTGCAGACATTGGGTTGGTGTGTCCCAGGCTTAATACCTCATAGGGAAAGACATTACTATCTGCCCTAAGCCACAATTACAACATAACATTACATCCATTTTCAGTAAGACATCTTGGGCCTTGCACTGGTCTCATGGAATCTTGGGGTACTATACATTCTCTTCCTTCCCCACATTTTCCATGTATTTCAATATTTTCTGACAAGATGCTACGTGTTATCCTCCGTGTGTATGCTTTGTAATCATAACTGCAAGGTCTAATGAAAAATGCCTTTGAATTAAAATTAAATTACTTGCTAAAATGACACATCAGAAAACCCAGTTTTTCAAATGATCTTGGCAGATCGATGTGGATAATATGAAAATAAAAATTAATGGTAAAAAAAAACAAACATTAATTACTGTCACAAAAATTATGTTTCATTTCTGTCTGAGTTAAATGTGAGTGATTTTCCAGCTAAATGTGATGATGCTGTTTAATCAGATTTTCAAAATGAAAAATATGAGGACTTATTTTTAGTGTGGGAACATGCTGTCTGACTTGTTGTTCCATTGTATTGGGGCGACAGTGATTCTGGAGGTAAAGAGGCCATCCTAGGTAAGGTTGGCAGTTTGAATCTCGCTGCCAATGTGTCCGTGGGCAAAACAGTTAACCTACCAAATGTAGAGAACAAAATTCCCTATGGAGACAAAAAAAAAAAAAAAAAAGCCTTAACTGTGTGATGTGTAATGGTGTGTTTGGTGGTGGTCTGAGAGACCGTAGGCACAAAATGGCAGCCATAATGTTTTTAAAGGTTGTACATTGTGCAGCTGTAACGAAGACTGGTTTAAAAATATGAAAAAACAGACAAACAAACAAACAAACAGAATATAGCCCCTTTAAGGAGCACCTCATTATTTGAACACAATCGCCCCCACTTTCGAACCTTCAGAACTGATAGTAGGGCCACAGAGGACAATAGATATAACCTGTATCAGTGTAAGCAATTCCCTTTATTTCCTCAGTAGTGCGTCACCAATATTAAAGTTGAATTAGAGTTCATATGAAAACATAAAGTAGGTGGCTGTACTGAAGCGATGTCTCGATTCATCACATACATGTTGTGCATTAATGTACTCATACACAGGCTTATATGCAAATGATTGTCTTCATGTAAATCTATGAGGTGCTCTGATGCGAGACACGTGGGGCAAGGTTTATATATCCATATTTAATATACAGTCAAGTGTTAGTGCTAGGATTTTAATGTAAGTCGATGTGAATTCCCTCAGCGTAGATAAGTCTTAATGGTGTAAAATGGGAAGCTTGCTGCATAAAGACTTAAACAGATTGACTTTTATCCCTGAGCTGGAAGAGTCCGCCCACACAACCAGAGCGGTGTGACACGTGAACGCACACACCAGCATAGCGCCTGGCTGATGAATAAAGAAACAGAATGGTGAGAATACTCAAACAAGAGCTGTCTGTTTTAGAACAAACAAAAGATGAAAATGACTGGGGTTAAAAAATACAATAGTTCTCAAAATGTTTCAAGCACACATCCAGTAAATGTCAGAGTTATTGTGACATGTCGTTTAGTAAAAAAAAATAAAAAATCTTAAAATACCACTTTCTCAAAAATGCTTGAATGACAAAATGTCCTCACGTGTAATGCAAATGGGATCAAGCCCAAATTTAATCATTGTGGAAGCAATCTGTGGTGATTTCAGGACCTGCTTAAATTCACGCAGTAAAGAACATGATAAAAAACACAATGTCTTTTAATGTAGCTAAATAAATCTGAAAATCTGTATTGTTTTAGTGCTCAGTAAAGGCCTTGGATTACTGGCCAGTTCATCATAGCAATCTCACTATATGTGAGCTCTGTTCATAGTTATTAAACTGACTGTGCAGCAGAGTGCCTGGTAAATTGAATGAATATGCAGGCCATATACATAAACTCACTGGCCATATACAGGCTCACATGTCACAGCACCACAGTAAAACAGTTCATTGTCAAATGAATCATCAAATGGTACAGACTTCCCTGTGCCAAGAAAAACATCTACATCTTTATTCCTTACTCAGTCAAAGCCTAAACCCTAAACTGCTGCTTGGCACTCAGCATTTTATGTTGTGTAACTCATCTCTATTGTCTATTGTCTTGCTGCTATTGTGTCATTAACTAATTTAACTTATTACATTAATTTATAGATCTGTTTTTATATTTAATGTGTTTTTAATGAATGTATATTAGGTAAGCCAAAGACAAATTTCTTTCTTCTGTTGCAAATGGGAGACAATAAAGTACTATTCTATAGAGCAGGGGTCAGCAACTAAAATTGCTCGGGGTCCACAGAATTAACGTTCTACCCCGCTGGGGACCGAACATAACATATATAAAAAATAATAAGTAGGCTATATTACAGTGTTATTTATGTATTTAATCTGGGCCACTAAAACATGTACAATTTTTATTTCTGTCAGAGAAACATTTATTATTTCCACTTTAACAGCAGCGGATGTTTGAACTGTGTCAGACTCAGATCATACTGGAGACAGATGGATTTATAAAGACTGACACTGTCCTCCAGGCTGCAGTGTTTGGATAACACAGTTTTAAATATATTAATTATGAATGCGAACGATGCAGGGGAGTGCAGCAATAATACTGGATAAATGCGCATATTAGCGGCTAATTAATATGCACGAAAACTCGGTCCATTCATGCCTTGTTGGCACTTGGTTCACCTGTCCAAAGTGAGACCAGAAATCATGACATTAGAGACTTCTGCTATTTAAAGTCTATTTTAGTTCAGAGAGCAGTGTTTGTTGGCTGTAGCCTGCTGAAGCTGACATATTAGATGCTAAAAACAAAAGGTAAAGAAGTAGCACCAGGACAGATAAACATTTCCAAAACTCACCAGATTCTTTTACTCCTGACATAAAAGAAACAGTCTATAGTCCTGGCTTGTTCTTCAGCCCAGTTTGAGAGACTCTAAAGTTGGGACATTGACAGAGCTGTACAGCTAAAAGCAGGCTGCTTCTTTGTACTCTGGGGTGTAAATTTGCGCTGGAGTTTGCTTTTATTTTAGCAGTTTTCAGCTCTTTCTAGCTCATTTAAATCTGGCGCTGTGTCAGTCAGATCAGTGTACTCTGTAACTGTAGTAACCCACAAAGACCCCTTGCATCTTAGGACGCACTCACACTAGGGCCATTCAAACCGTGCTGTGCCCAGGTTCGATTGGGGAGGGGTCTGAGTCCCCCGCCGGCCCGCGCTCTCACCTGCACAAACGATCCGTGGCGTGGTCCGGTTACGTCATCGCTGAGGGCGACAGGCTGTTACGTCATCATAGTGCGCGGTTTGTTTACAAGCCGAGCGAGCCGCTAACACTTTTAAAACCAGTGTAGTGGAAAACGTGAGACCAGCGGCATGAAGTATCTGTCCTATTTTGTTGAGTCTCGTTCTTGAGACGCGGTCTTCTGTCACATGTTTTGGAATAAACCACATACGAGGAGCAGCGAAGGCACCGCAGACGATGAGAGAGGCTTCAAAACTACTGCCGCTGTCTGCTCTCTTCTTCACAAAGGTGAGCGCAAGACAGTGGTGTTGTTACGAGTGTTGATAATGGAGTTTATTCACTTTTTGCTGAGAGAAGAACAGTTATACATGACAGAGCTCATAGTGTGCGTGCGCGCATGCATGAGCAACTGCGTCGTGCCGTGGCCCACCTCCTCCAACCGTGCCAAAGTCCTGAAGCGTACCGCACCTGGGCGCGGTTCGGAGCACTCACATGAGGCAACCGTGCCGTGCTTTAGGGCGTTCCGGACTTGGGCACGGTTCGATTGGCCTGGTGTGAGTACACCCTTAGTCACACCTGTTCAAAAACAAAATGCAGTAATATTTAGCTCTTTTTAAAATATGTCAGCATAATGAAAATTGCTTTGGGGTCCAGATCAAAGCCTCTGGAGGTCCGGACCCAGATCGCGGTCCATGGGTTGCGGGGTCCTGCTCTAGAGGGTATGCATATGACGTCACTGCATGCAGAAGAAAGTGTTGTGTGTGGCATAGATGCATTAATAGCTATGTTGAGTTATGATACCAAAAAGAAAATACTCAAAAAGTCAAAAATGGGAAAGAGAGCTATGAAATTGACTGATACAAACATATTTGACAAAAAAATCTGAGATCTATTTTGATAGACAACTGAAATCTAACAAGAGCAAGAGGAGAAGCAAATGAACTGCAGCATTTCTAGTAAACAACCCTGCTGGACAAAAGTGAGTCTGTAGTTTTCCACAGACGTTTGGATGAATCACAGAGGAACTCCTTACCTTCAATAATCTGTTTGGGGGTCCATGTGGTAGTTAAATGAGTTGTGGGGCAAATAAAGTGTCCTGCATCTTCCCCTGCTGTCTCTGAGCTGAAAACGACACAATAGTGAGCGCTGCCAACCTGGAGTCACTAAAGTGTGGAGTCAGTGAGAAAGCAGCACATTGTGGTTAGCATAACAACAAGCTAGCAATGAATTTATTTCTCAGTTTTCATCATGACAGAGCGGCCAAACGGCAGAAAAAACGTTGTACTGATATGGGGAAAACAAAAGTAAAGCCGTGTGAGGGAACATACAGAAGTTACCTGGGCTTGTTATGAGTAATGTTAAAGTCAAAATGCAGGGGGAGAAATGTAGGTTCAGGTTGTCACAGGGCTAACACAAAGAGACAAACATTCACTCTCACATTCATTCACTAGAATGTCACCAATTCACCTAAGACATGCATGTCTTTGGACGGTGGGAGTAAGCCGGAGAACTCGGAGAGAACCCACGGTAACACAGGGAGGACATGCAGACTCCACCCAGAGAGTTTTTGTGATGTGATGGTGTGTTGGGGGATTGAACCCACCATCTCCTTGCTGGGAGGTGAGAACACTAACCACTCTGCCACCATGCACCCAAATTATGATTGATTAATTAATTATAGAAAAATTACCCCTTCAAATAGCCTATTTAATCACTCTGTCTATCACAACACAGAACTTCTGGCACACGGTAACCAGGGCTGAACATCCACACCAACCAAAACACCAAATATGAGTGCAGTTCAATTTTGGCCAGTTGGACATTTGCATAACAGGTAACTGTGGGGTATCCTCCAAGGCCGGCCCACCCCTGCACATCCAGCTCCCGGCCTTACTTCTTCTCTTTTACTTCACAACATTTAAACAGATTTCTTCAAAGTGCCGCTCTTTGTATCTGTGATCGTTCCCACAGCTGACTGACACTCACACACACACTGAGGAGACAGAAGCAGCATTGGGTTCAGGTGCAACGGGAAAGAGACAGATCCATGCAGGGATCAGTCCGTGTGCTACATGCACTCAGAGGCAGAGGTTCATGCACAAACGCTGAATAGTTCTCTGTCTGACCACATTGTGGTAAAATAAAGAACATACAAATAAGCTTCTATATTCTATTTCTGACATATCAAATTTGCTATTTGATAAAAATGTGATTAATTGTGATTACTTAATTAATTATAAAGCCTGTAATTAATAATAATAATAATAATTAAACTGTATTTTTTATTGCCTCCCAGCACTAAAGTAACAGCAACATAAAATAAAGTTACAGAAGGTACATACAGTTGCTTGCAAAAGTAGGCATACCCCTTAGCATTTTTCCTTTATTGTTGCCTTACAATCAGGAATTGAAATGGATCATTGAGAGTTTTATGTCACTTTACATCACATGACAACAACTATGAAAATGCTAAATATTTTTTATTGTGAAGCAAATAAGAAATATGACAGAAAAACAGAAAACATAAGTGTGCAAAAGTATTCATACCCTTTTTAAAGAGGCCCCCAAATGAGACCTGGTGTTACTCACCCTCAGAAGTCGCAGAAACAGTTAGATAAGGTCGGTCTGTCTGCAATTCTGTGAAAGCCTATTTCCGCAACTTGGAAAAAAAAAAAAAAAAAGATTTGACTGAGCGTTCAATTGAACTGTTTTTTTCCAGGTGGTAAAAGTATTCATGGGAATATTTGTGATTTTGACATAGATCTAAAAGATTACCAAGAAGTGTCTATGGATTCAGAGAACGCAGTCGCAGCACACAGCTGACACGAAGCTTCCAGTCTTGAGATTTTATTTAACAACTAAAATTGAAAAAAAAAAAAAGACCAGAAACAAGCAAAACAAACACTGGGAAACAGCCAAAACACACAAACAAACACAAGTGCACACTTCCTTGGAGTCCATCAGTGTTTCAGATGTGATTATTACTGAAGGCAACTCAGAAATGAACAACATGACTGTCTCTTTTTTTCTACTGTAGAGGACATTGGTGATCGTGTTGAAATCAGGTGCTTGACATGACATGGCTGACAGCTGCATTGTCATATTTCTAAGTGATGCCACCCCTTTTATGGATGAACAAAGTTTGGATGATACTCTGTCTACAGAAAATCTGAGCACAGAGGATGTGCAATTTGGTGGGACACAAAAAAGAAACATAGTTCATCGTGGCCAAGTTCTCCCAGAATTTATTAAAGAATTTTGTGATAAAAGTATTTTAAAAGCTGAAGTTCAAGTCCAGCTTGTGCTTCCAGATGGAAAAGAGGAAATGAGCCACGGTGATCTTCTCAGGGACTCTCTGTCTGAGTTCTGGAAGGAATTTTATGATCAGTGCACAATGGGCACTTCTTTAAAGGTGCCTTTCCTCCGACATGATTTTGGAAAACATTGTCTTCACCAACCATGAAGGACCAGTGGCTCACACATGTGGTTGTGTTCTGGAGCTGTTACTTCACTATGATAACTATCTTGATTTCAGGTGTGAAATAAAGAAGGTTTTGGAAAGTAATGTATGGTTAATGGACAGTGTAATAAGAGAAGACAGGCTAAACAACAATCCTGCAAACGCTAATATTTGTTTTAGATGTTTTAGCTGTGTGAACAGTTACTACCTGCAGATTTCTGACTTTTCAAAACATTCCCCACTTCAAATTAACAAAAGCATAAATATTGTTATGATAATCAATGGTTCACATTATAGACATCTTTGATTTAAAGTGTGCTAATTGCATGCCGTGAGGGTAAGCAAGGTAAGCAGTGCTTGACCAATCAAATCTAAAAAAACACACGGATTAAAACTATAACAAAATTAAACCGCTATCTCTCCAAACATTTCATTTTGCTGTTCACTTCCAGTCACTCTGTTTTTTCTGTTCTCCACCTTCCTGGCCACTCCAGGTACTGTCAAGGCAACCTAGGTTGCCCCTCTGTCATTTTCACCTCCGTGGAGGCGGAGTCATGGTGCACTGTTTCTGCCTGGTGCTTGTCAAGCAGAGGGCCCAGCAGCTTGTTTTGGAGGCTCGTGCATGTGTGCTGTGGACAATCTCAGGCTCAGTGACAGAGATCACTGGCTGATAGCAGCGGGCGATAAGCAGCGCACTGTGCAGCTTACAGCCCCATACATTACAGTGCACATGCGCCGTCATATAAATGGATATGCCTCACATACAACGTTAAGTGTCAGAAATGTTCGTAAGAAGTGGAGCTGGAGCAGTGGAGAGGAGCCAGCGGCCTGTGCCGGGGACTGGATGTGAATATTACAGAACTGTGAATGAACTGGGCTCTGGTTATTCTGGACAAACTCAGCTGTAGGAAATACAGGACGTTTCTTCAAAAAAGTAACATGGAGTGGATTTGCAGCTTGAGTAGAGAGGTGAGTGTCAGTGAGGCAGTGTTTTTAAATGGAGGTTTGTGGTGTGATGTGGAAGGCTTCTTTTGAGGTTTTATTATAGTGAAGCAGCATTAACAGTGCACTGGTCTAGTGTTGATCTCAGTGTGTGTCCTGATGAACAGCCTCCCTCATCTGTAAGGCTGGAACCTCACTCATCATCCATCCTCATTTAGTGCTTATGAAATAAAGTTAAAACAAAAACTGAGGGTGCATTCTTTGATAAGGTGACAGAGAAGGCCAGCTTTGTGGAAAAACATATTGTAATGACCTTCTTTTGTATACAAACAGTGTTACTAATAGTAATTATATAGGAAAAGTGTGAGAGTTTGAAACAGCCTACTACTCAAACACTGATGGATTGCAGTTAAGTGATTTTTAATTATACATTTAAATTAAATCAAAATGTTGTCATATAAAACTTGAAGTCAAGGTGTCTGCTTGCCTGCTTGAAAAAGTCACCGCACACTACTGATTAATTGCATGTTTTTCAAAACCAAAATGCAAAGGCAAAATGCTGCTTGACTTGAGTGTATTTCTCATCAAGACGTGGCTACTCTTTTCTCTTTACCTTTTTAAAGTTAATATTCTAAAGGCAAATGTGTACATGTTCTTGGAGGTGGGGAGTAAAGACTTGTGTAATATTACTTTAAAGTAACAACACTCTACTAGTAAAGTTTTGACAAAAGCTTTAGCTGTTAAAAAGTAAGATTTAGATATGTATGTTTGTTTTTTTGTTTTGTTTTATGATTATGTAATCTAATTTTACCAATTTGTATTGTTCTGAAATGCCACATGTTGTATATGTTTTTCGTCTGATAAATAGATCCTATTTGGTTGCTAGGAGAGGCCGCTGGTCTCGCCGCCATGTTGGACATCAGATTGCTTAAATACTAAACCTAAAAAATTGGACAGTTACATCCAACAGTTACTCAGTACTCGAGTAGTTTTTTTCATCATTTTTATTTTAGTTTGCACTTGAGTATTGGATGACTATGTGTTAATTCTAGTAACAATACTCTCACTTGAGTACATTGCCTGTTCTTGTGAATTTCAAAAAATGTTTATGCTGTTTTCAGTAGTATTCATAATAAAGGTTATATGTTGTGCAGATTAGTGCAAGGACCCATTGTCACGATCACCCAGCTATGATTGTGACATCACATTCATTTCATTCTGTACCAGTGAGTTCAGTTAGGAGATAGATGCACTTCTCAACTGTTTTGTTATTTATCTATAGGTATCATTAGTGTGTGGAGGTAGAAAACCAATATACAAATGTGAGTTTTTACCATTTTTTAAGTGAACAAATTATAGTGCCTCTTTCAGTTTTACACATAAAAGTAATACAAATAGGCAAGGGTTGTGTAATACAGAAAATAACAATGTATTTGTATTATGTCACTGAAAAAAAAGGAACATTTTCTTTTTGCATTTCCAAGTATACAGTATAAAAAGTATCCAATCCCCTTAGCATTTTTCCTTTATTGTTGCCTTACAACCTGGAATTGAAAAGGATCATCATGATGTTTATCTCAGTCACTTTACGTCACATGACAACAGCTATGCAGATGCAAAATATTTATTAAGAATAATCATTATTTATTAATAACAAATATGACAGAAAAACAGAAAACTGGAGTGTGCTGAAGTATTCTTCCCCTTAAGTCAGAACTATAGCATTGATTTTTTAAAATACTTTTTGTATTTAAATGCAGTAGTACCTTTTAGCTGGTTATTCCTCTAAACCAGAGGTCTCCAACCCGTCGCTCGCGAGCTACCGGTAGCTCTCACCCCCTTTCCGAGTAGCTCGCCAAAGGCTTTCTGAATCCTATATCAACTTTGATTTGTCACTCAGTTAAACTTACCTGACTATCCAATCAAATTCATTGGTGTTCAGCCCCCTTCGTGTACAAAATTATTATTCACCAATTAGTTGTCAATCAAACTGTTGCGCTGCAGTCAAACTTGACACAGAGGCGAATGGCGAAGCGAGATCGGCAGCAACCATGACCGCAGCTAAGAGGCTAAAAACATACCATTTTCACAAAGAGTGGGAAACAGAGTTTTGTTTCAATGTAAACAATAAGTGCGTGTGTCTGATCTGCGGTGCCAGCGTGTCTGTCGGTAAACGATGCAATGTGGAGCACCATTTCACTAAGGTCCATGGCAACTTTTCGCGGGACTTTCCCATGGGCAGCGGTCTACGAAAAGAGAAGATTAAGGAGCTAAAAACAACACTTCATAGACAACAGTCGCTGTTCACCAAACCTACGAAGTTGGCCAATGCAGCAACAGAGGCATCGTTTAAGGTGGCGCACATTTTAACAAAGCACAAAAAGCCATTCACCGATGGTGGGATTGTAAAGGAAGGTATGACCGCAGTGGCTGAAACCTTATTTGGGGACCATAAAAGTAAGAAAAAAAATTTGTCTGCTATTGCCGACGTACAACTTGGTGTGAATACTGTGGCAAGGAGAGTGACTGCGCTGTCTGAGGATGCGGTAAAACAGCTGAACTCGGACATAAAGAGGTGCAAATGGTTTTCAATTCAATGCGATGAGTCTGTGGGCTCCAGTGACACAGCCCAGCTGGCTGTTTTCATTCGGATGGTGTTTGATGACTTTTTCACCAAAGAGGAGTTTTTGACCTTACTTCCTCTAAAAACTACAACCAGAGGAGTTGATATTTACAATGCAGTAAAGGGCTATTTTGTAGAAAAAAAGATCCCTGTTGAAAAGCTGGTGTCTATAACGACTGACGGAGCGCCTGCTATGACAGGTCGTCGCTCAGAATTTATTGCACACTGCAAAGCGGACCCGGACTTTTTTAAGTTTGTGAACTATCATTGCATTATTCATCAACAAGCTATAGGCACCAAAGCTATGGGATTTTACCATGACATGACGCCTGTTGTTAAGATTATTAACTCCATTCAAGCAAAGGCAAAGCAACACCGGAGCTTCAAGTTGTTCCTGGAGGAATGCTCTGCGGAGTATGGGGATCTCCTCCTTCACACTGAAGTCCGGTGGCTAAGTCAGGGTAAGATACTACAGCGCTTTTTTTCTTTGCTGGGTGAAATTAAGACTTTTATGGAAATAAGAGGGGAAGATACCACCCTATTAACTGATGCAGAGTGGCTTCTTGATCTTGCTTTTCTGACTGATGTAATTGAGAAAATTAACCACCTGAACATACAGTTACAAGGCAAAGATAAACATGTTTCTGATATGATCAGTGCTGTCAGGGCATTCAGTGCTAAACTGTCATTGTACATTCAGCAAGTGAAAAACAAAAGGTTTCAGCACTTCCCCTCACTTTTAAAGATGTTTGAAAGTCACTCAGGTGCAGCCAGTGTTTTAAATGTTTCCAAATATTGTGACCTTTTGTCAAGGCTTGGGCAGGAATTTGCAGACAGATTCACTGACTTTGAAAAACTTGAGCCTTGTGTAACATTTACAGCCAACCCATTCATGGATGTGGATGTAAGTGAGATTTCAGAAAAGATAGCTGAACTTTTTTGAGTTGATCCAGCAGAAATGGAAATGGAGATCATAAACATTCAAAATAATGTGCAACTTAAGTCTCAGCAGCATTCTCACCATTTCTGGAGCTTTGTAGAGCAGGATGAATTTAAGAATCGTCACCTAACAGCTCTGAAAATTACTGCTTTGTTTGGGTCTACTTACCTGTGTGAGTCAGCCTTTTCTGACATGAAGGTTATCAAATCAAAGTTCAGAACTAGACTGACAGATGAACACTTGAATGACTCCATAAGAGTGAACCTAAGTGGCTACGCTCCACAATACTCCTCTCTACTTGATTCCATGCAGTGCCAGCCATCCCACTGAATACATGTTAACACAAAACTGGACATGAATATTTTTGTAACAAAAGATATGTGGACAAATATAAAAAAATAACAAATGAAAAGTAGTAATAGCTGTGTTTTTGTGAATGCATTGTTTTGTGTTCATGTTTAAATTGTGTTAAAAGTGTGAGCTATCCTAGACAGAAGTTCATGCATACAAAATGCACATGTAGTTGAATTAAAAACATTTTGTTTTGTTTTTTAATGCAAAATGTGACTTATGGACACCAACATTTTGTAAATGTTCAGGTTTATGTTCAGGCAATACAAAATTTATTGTGTTTGGCCTTAAAAAAAAAAAGCTATGAGAATAAATGTTACAAAACACAAGTAGCTCCCAGCCATTTTGATTTTGTCAAAGTAGCTCTCGGAGGAAAAAAGGTTGGAGACCCCTGCTCTAAACTCTACTCCACTTCTCCCTTCCTCAGGCTGTAACAGGTGCACAGTAACCACAAACAGGCTAAGCGCGCCTTTCCCCTCTGTGGCTGCACTGTCTGTAGACTTGTCCAAATCGAATAAAAGAGATCAACCCTGTTATTTATTGCAATTCAACTTTAAATTAGATTTTTGGCACAGCCCTACGTTACTATGTCATTTAATTCACACTAAGCAACAGAACGCATTACATAATCAGTGGCAATGTGACAATCAGTTAAGACACAATGAGATGCCTGTAAAACAATTGTTGCTTTAGTGTTATGAAGTACTCAAGGTGAGACACTGTCTCGAAAATGTAACTTTCCCTGTAGTTTACTGGCATCAACATAATAACAAATCTATTGCAAGTTTTGTGTAAAATAATGTTTGATATGCAAAATAGGCATTATATGCAACAATGTTTTTACAGAGGGAATCATGGATATCGTCTCTGTTCCCCCATAAAGTGGGAACGAGATGCTGCGTAGCATATGCTATGGGAAATGTTGTTTGTTGGACCGGTCGTGAAGCTCGTGTGTCAAAAACACCAAACAGATTTGGCCTGCTTATATACCTCATGCTCAATCAACAGCACCTGCGAGATTGGGTGCACCTGGTTGATTGAGCTGGGGAGGTATAAAAGGCACGTGACAGAAACAGTCTCCAGAGCAAGGGCGTAGGTTTGGTGTTAGCTTTGGTAGGGACACCCCAACCAAACCTACTCATTTCAACGCACCGCTGTCAGTCAGGCCTACAACTATAGGTTTGGGGAAAGTAATATTTCTTTGCTGATCTGAGCTTTTCACCATAGCACACAGATATGCTCTTGGTAATTGTAGGCTCGCTGGAAAAAATACAAGTTACAATAAAGATTTTACAATGTATTTTTTACAATTGTTACATACAAATGTGAAACACGGGAGACTGGGGGTCTCCCCCAGAAAATCTTTAACTTAACAGATGTTTTCTGTATCTTGGAGTATTTAGAGCAGAGGTCGGCAACTAAAATTGCTGGTAGAATTAACGTTCTACCCTGCTGGGGTCCGAACATAACATATGTAGAAAAAAAACAACAAAAAAAAACTAGTAAATAGGCTAAATTACAGTGTTATTTATGTATTTAATCTGGGCTACTAAAACATGTACAATGCTTATTTCAGAGAAACATTTATCATTTCCACTTTAACAGCAGCTGATATTTGAATTGTGTCAGACTCAGAGCATATTGGAGACAGATGGATTTAAAAAGACCGCCACTCTCCTCCAGGCTGCAGTGTTTGGATAACACAGTTTTAAATATATTAATTATGAATGCGAACGATGCAGGGGAGTGCAGCAATAATACTGGATAAATGCGCATAGTAGCGGCTAATTAATAAGCACAAAAACTCATCCATTCACGCCTTGTTCGCGCTTTGTTCACCTGAGTAAAGTGAGGCCAGAAATCGTGCCTGCTATGTAAAGTGCATAATAATTCAGAGAACAGTGTTTGTGGGCTGTAGCCTGATGAAGCTGACACATTAGCTGCTAAAAGCCAAAGCTCAAGAAGTAGCGCCAGGACAGACAAACGTTTCCAAAACTCACCACAGACGTCTTCATGCAGATTCTTTTCATCTTGATATAAAAGGAACAGTCCCTATTTGATAACTGTTATAGTCCATAGTCCTGGCTTGTTCATAAATTCAGCCCAGAGTGAAGAGGCTCTAAAGTCGGGACAGTGACAGAGCTGTTCAGATGAAAGCAGCTGCCTCTCTGTACTCTCGCAGTGTAAATCTGCTCTGGAGTTCACTTTTTTTTTAGCAGTTTTCGGTTCTTTCTGGAACATTTAAATCTGCCGCTGTCTCTGTCAGATCAGTGTACTCTGTAACTGTAGTAACCCACAAGGACCCCTCATGCCTGTTCAAAAACAAAATGAGGTAATATTTAGCTATTGCAAATTGTGATTGGTAGGGACATGTCCCTATGGTTCATACACAAACCCATGCTCCAGATCAAGTTTGTCTGAAGATCGCCCAGACACGCCCCCAGGGGCGGCACTGCAAACACAACATCTTGTTCCCGCTTTATCGGAGAACAGGGTTACACTCAGTAACGTTAGACGTCAGACGTTCCCCTTCAAAAGCTAAACCAATGCCACCGCCCCTAAAGTGTCTGGACCCCAAGGTAGTGAAGAGCACTAAGACCGAGGAGACTCAAACATGACTCAGGACGATGACTCAAGGACACGAGAGCCCGGAGTCACATGAACATCTATAACTATAAAACTTGATAAAAGTGTGTGGAGGGGACCAGCCCGCCGCATCACAGATCAGGTGTAGAGGGGCCCCCTTTGCCAGAGCCAAAGAGGAGCCCACCCCTCTGGTCGAATGAGCTCTGACACCTATAGGTGGGGGCTGACCACATGCCTCATAGGTCAGAGCAATAGCATCCCTCACCCAACGGGACATAGTCTGTTTAGTGAGAGCATAACTCCTCCTAGTAGAGGGAGCCCTAGCACTCAAAATAGTATCAATAATAGGGGCCGGGAGTCCCGCTTCCCTTAATTGGTCCCTTAGGGGCCAGACACATAGATTCCAAAGCTCCGTCCAGGGATGAAACACAGTCCCCCGCGCCTAAGAGAGGAGATCCCTCCTGGACGGAATCGGCTATGGTGAGCCGTCGAGGAGAGCTATTATGTCTGAGAACCATTTTCTGGTCGGCCAACAGGGCGCCACTAGCAAGAGACAAGACCCGTGTTGACGGACCTTTGCCAGGATCCCCGGGAGGAGAGGAACTGGGGGAAAAGCGTAAAGACTCATGTCATGCCACACATGCTCCAGCGCATCCAGACCCACAGGAGCTGCAGGAATCAGAGTAATAGAGGGGACATTGTGCAGTCTCCAACATGGCAAAAAGGTTCACCTCGCTTTGTAAAACTTCTCCCATATCTGTGTCACTACGTGGTGGTGAAGTTTCCACTCTCCGTGCGTCACAGCCTGTCTGGACAGTAAATCCGCCCCCACATTCATGTGCCCAGGGATATAAATCGCTCTCAATGAGAGGAACTTGTCCTGAGCCCAGAGCAGAAGCTGCCACGCTAACTCATTCAGTTGGTGCGAACGCAGTCCGCCCTGATGATATATATAGGAGACCAGTGCCGTGCTGTCCACTCGCACCGGCACATGGTAACCCCTGAGCTGGTATCCCCTGGTTCGGAGCCACAGCTGAAAGTCTCATGTGCAAGAAGCCCAAAGGAACCACTGTGGATGCAGCTTCCATGAGACCCAGAACTCTCTGAAAAGAGTGCATAGCGACTTCCCGGTCTAGCCTGACTTCTCTCAGTGCTCTCAAAATGGATTCCACCCGAACAGGAGACAGACGTGCCTGCATGTCAGTAGAGTCCCAGACCACAGAGGGGGCCAGGGAGAGGGGGCCAGGGAGAAGGTGTCATCAGACCCATGCTCAGCAGAAGCATGGGCCTCATCTTTGTCTGGCAGAAGCGCAAGGGACAGAGAGCCCTCTGATCCCTGCCCCGCTTTCTGAAAAAAGCAGGGGAACTCTTTTTTCTTTCAGTAATCCAGAACAGTCATTCCCAAATCAAAAGCGTCATGGCCCCCTTAAAAATCAATCCTATGCAGACCCCCAAAATTAAAATTTGTTCATAACAGCAAGACTATCAGCCCCCCCCCCCCCCCAAGGATTTTTACCGAAAACACTGAAAAAACACAGACTGTTAGCTATGAATTGCAGTAGTATAAGTAAGTATATAGCTGTGTATAATTTATTTGAAACTCAATTTCTTTTTATATACTTAAGATAGACAACTTCTGTGGCCCTAAAAAATGTCAAATTTCTACATGTGAGTGTGTTTGTGTAAGTCCTTGGAATAAACTACATGAAAATGATTTTTTCTACAATACCGATTAAAATACACTTAAGTAGTTCTTACTTGTATAGCATTTTGGAAACAGAGCTGCGGTTCCTTGAACACAGGGAAACACCTTCTCTGTCCATTAGCTTTAGCGGGAGGTGAACTGTTTCTCTGTCAGTTATTATCCCAGCCATCCAACACTTTTGGTGCATCCACCTGTACCCATGCCGATGTCCTGATATTTGCAGCTGTTGTATAAATGAGGCTACCTCCAAGTCATCTGTTTTGTTTTTTCTCCTCCACAGATTATATTTTGTACCGTATTTTCCGGACTATAAGTTGCTCCGGACTATAAGTGGCACTCGCCAAAAAATGCATAATGCAGAAGAAAAAAACGTATATAAGTCGCACTGGACTATAAGTCGCATTTTTTGGGGGAAATTTATTTTACAAAATCTGACACCAAGAATAGACATTTCATTTTGAAAGGCAAGTTATAGTAATAATAGAATAGAGAACAACAGGCTGAACAGGTGCGCGGTATGCTAACGTAACACACTGATGGTTTTTTAGCTAGGTGAAGCATAAACAACGAACTGAATAGGTGTCTCGTATGTTAACGTAATATATTAACAGTTATTCACATAACAGTAGCATAAGGAACATAATATAACAAGTTCACCAAACTCACCATCTCACTCCTAATCACTAAATCCTTTAAATTCTTCATCCTCAGTATCGCTTCTGAACAACTCCGCCAACTCCGGAGGTAGACGAAGCGCCGCTTCCTCCTCTGCGTGGCTGTCGTCAGACTCAGCATCAGTTCCATTTCCAATTATTCTGGTCTTTCTCAGTTGTCTTTATAGCCTAAGTTGTTAGCGCTAATGTTTACATTTTAAATTGTCAGTGGTACAGGAGCAGCAGATGCTGGGACACAAGCCCAGAGCGCCCTCTAACAAACATGTGAAATATTTTAATATATAAGTCGCACCCCTAGCCAGACTATGAAAAAAAGTGCGACTTATAGTCCAGAAAATACAGTAAGAGTTCTTTCAAGAGACCGAAGACTCATTTTGATGTTGTGGGATTCCTGGAGCAGCAGGAGAATCTCACTGTTTGTAAAACCTTTATGGAAATATTCTTCAATGATAGATATAGCATCCATCATGAAATGCAGATGTGTATCAGTTGATTGCCTGTGTAAAAAAACAAACAAACAAAAACAAACAAAAAAGGATTTAGTATTGGTAGTGCAATTCTGACTAACAGTTAAAAAAGTTGGACAATTTTTATTATCGCCAGAAGAAGTTTCATAATTTGCTGTTATTAACCTATTTTTGAGTACAACACACTAATCACAAATAAAATGATTTGGACTATTAGCACTGATATGTATGGCTACTAAAGCTGTTTAGGTCGGCCCATACAGTTTGTTTGGGGACCTACCTCACCCCCACTCACCCGCTCCATAAGGTTTCTTCTTTTTTCCCACAGCTGTTTTTTTTTTTTTTAGAAGTTTAGACGTTTTTCCTTACCAAGAAGGAGGGTCTAAGGACAGGAGTGTCCTGGGTCTGTTTAGTGTAGTTATTGTTTGTGTTGATTGTGTGTTAAGTCTGATTGTGTGTTTATGTTTGATTAACTGTTTGTGAAGCCCTTTGAGGCGACTTTTGTTGCGATATTGAGATATAAAAATGAAACTGAATTGGGTGAGTTTGAACACAGTCACTCACTCTGTGAGCGATAGCAAGCTCAAATTGCACACCAAACATCACACCATCGCGAAACGGCCATGGGCAGTTAAGATTTTGGTGTGTTTAAACTCAACTCAACTCAAGTGCGTCAATTGCGTTGATCTATGATATCTATGATCTATGAAAACTGCACACCCTCCAATCTAAAAGGTTTTGTAGTCAACCGATTGGGAAAATATAAACAGGAGCTGTCAAAAAATGCTCTTAGGGTGACACCTAGTGGCAAAACATAGGTATAACATGAAAGGCTAAATATCACTGACCAACTCAAAAGCAGATGACGCACACTGGCTCACGTGTCTTGTAATGTTATGATTATTGCCACAACCCTTAAGAGGGAAGCTATAATATTTATCTGTGTACAAGCTGGGATTTGCTGTTTACTGTAGGTTTAGGCCGATGATTTCATAAATAAACATCTATCATCCACACACAAATAGTGACAATGCTTATGTTAGCAGCTTTGGGATAATGCTTGCCAACAACGCATCTGTGATGTGAACAAAAAGCAATTATAGGCTAATCACCATGTCAACCACCTCGCTGATCGGCCGCACTAATCTCAACAACACACTGGTGAAAATTTGAAAAGGTTTGGGTTGCCTAAATAGCAAGGTCTTAAGACGCTTTTAGGTAGGCTAACCAGGTTTGTAATTGTACTCATTAAAAGTCATAGTAAACATGTCACATTTAAAGGAAATAGTGTTAAACTGGGTGGCGGTATGTACAAAATAAACCAAATTATAAACTGAAGAAAGTGTTAGCCGCATACCTTATTAATGGTCCAACTCTCTGGGTTCAAACGTCCAACAGCTATCAGCCTGCTCACTTTGCGCCCAAATATCTCGAAATTACGAGAAAACATCTCAAAATTATGAGATATTTTCTCGTAATTATGAGATACTAAGTCATAATTATGAGAAAACAGTGTTCATGAAAAAAAATTATTATTATTATTATTTTTTTTTTTTTTTTTTGTGGCAGAAATAGGCTTCCATACAATTCAACTGTTATTATGCCACAAAACACGATTTAATTCATCATTACAACATGTAAAAGATAAGGAACCACACCAAACCTGCCTAAAGAGGACCATTTAAAACTCACAAACTGGGCAAGGAGTGCATTCATCAGAGAGGCAACAATAAGACCAAAGGTGACCCTGAAAGATCTGGAGAGCTCCACAGCAGAGACTGTTGTATCTGTCCCAGGACCACTCTGAACCATACACTCCACAGAGCTGGGCTGTGTGGAGGAGTGGCCATTGCTTGAAGAAAATAATAACAAAACATGTTTTGTGTTTGCCAAAAGGCACGTGGAAGACTCCCCAAACACGAGAAGGTTCTCTGTCCAGATACAATTAAAATGAGCCATCAATGAAAGATGCTATGTGTAGCACAAACCCAACACCTGACAGTGCCCCCTCTCTAAAGTGAAGCCTGGTGATGGCAGTGTCCTGCTGCAGGGATATTTGTCATTGGTAGGGACTGGAAACTGCTCAGAACTGAAGGAATGAAGGATGGGATTAAATACAGGAAAATTCTTTAGGAAAAAAAGTAAAACAGTGCTGCACAATACATCCAACCTAAATGAGCTGGAGCTGTTTTTAGATGAAGAATGAGCACAAATCCCTGTGATTTTACGAACCATGCTCATAAACTTATTCTAGAAAAGTTTGAGCTGGAAGCCCTTCAGAAGCAAATACTAACTTGAGGATATAAATACTTTGGCACACTCAAGTTTTCTGTTTTCTGTCATATTTCTTATTTGCTTCACAATAAAAAATATTTTGCATTTTCATAGTAGTTGGCATGTGATGTAAAGTGACTGACCTAAACCTCTCAGTGATCCATTTCAATTTCAGGTTGTAAGGCAACAATAAAGAAAAAATGCTAAGGGGTATGCCTACTTTTGCACGCAACTGTAAATGGTTGGTTTGCCAAGGATCTGGCTGCATTTAGATTATACCGGAGACAGCACAGATGAGGACGGAATTGTGTAACTGTATTTTGTGCAAACATGACTTTAACTGAATCACTGATTAAAGATTGTTTACCATCACACAACCCATTCACAATGGCTAAATGAGGCCTAAATACAATTCATGAGAGATACTAAATGAAGGCCCATTTTAGCCGAGCCACGCCAAAAGAGGTCAAAATCACTAGTAGGAAGACACGTTTACTTTTTACTTTAGTAAACCTATTTGGATAATAAATCTTACACAAACCATATACAGGAACTGTTCATAATTATATGTAAAAGTCTCTAAATGCAGGGTTTCTGTGGGTCAGTGCTGCATCAGTAAATCTAAAGTGAACAGAATTGAGAACATGTGGTGAAGTGGAAAAAGAAGAGGACAGGCTGGAATTACAGCTCTGGACACACTTTGTTTATTCCCGCTGTTTTTCTTCCTGTCTTCACGTTGCAGTTGTGTAACACATGACACATTAGCATTGTGTTAACTGCTTTTTGGTTCTTCAACAGATTAAATGCTTGGTTGTTATTTATTTATTTATTTATTTGTATTGTATTTTGTTATATATTAAAGGGTCTACATTCTGCTTTTATTCACATTTTAAAACCAGTTTTTGTCCTTTAAAAACATTTTGTGACTAAAAGAGAATGTTGTTAATAAGTACTCTACTGGTGCCATGAATAAACAGGTGGCGAGACCAGCGGAGAGCAGCAAAGTTTGGAGTGCTGCTGTCTTTTGAACATAATTTAAAGAATAAAAGGAATCAGTGGAAACAGAGGTGTACATCGTTTTTTGGATAAATGTAGAGAGCTTGTTGAGAGGTGGAGGTTTGTGAAACCAAGCATTTTGAGACCTCAGAACGGTCATTCCAGAAAATACAGGATTAATCAAACTGGCATGAATGAAACAAAACACAACTACAGGTATGTGTTCGATGAGGGAACAACATTATAGAAAGCTAATCTAAATAAGACAATTTTGCAGGTTATAGCCTCTTTAAAGAACAAGCACAGGCCAAGAGAAGAACAACATAAAAAGAAAAAAAGACCCCAGAAAAAGAAAAAAAATGTGCCACACTCTTATCAAGCAGCGCCACCTAGTCACTAGTCAGGAAAGGCCATCCAGGAAGAAATTAATCATTCACCAAAACCCTCAGGGTCAAAGCCTGGTACAGCAGGTTGACCCACTGAAAAAATACAGAACCCTAACCAGTTCAGAACATCAAAAAGATACCCCACTCCACCTGACCTAACACTTTCTTAGTGTCCAGTGAACTGCAAGATCCTTATTTTGTCTTTTATGACAATGGCACAATATTAAGTCTTTGTAATAATAATGGTAACTAGAAACACTTGGAGAGCGCAGACCTCTGCCAAGCCATAGGGTCACTCGCCTGAGAAAAACCCCTAAAGACCCAGATCTAGCTCAATAAGCATTAAAGATACATGAAATCTGTGAACATACTACTGAAAGAGAAAAACCTCACCATTCATTTGCATGTGTGAAGCTACATTTGTTGCTTTGCAATATCCAATTTCATACCCCCATATATATAGAACTTTCTGGACCACCAGAATGGTCAGATTATAACATCTACTGTAGCATGTGTGTGTATATATATATATATATATATATATATATATATATATATATATATATATATATATATATATATATATATATATATATATATATATATATGCAATGAAGGCTCTTAGAGTCCTCTTGATGTTATACATCTCCACATCTCCAAGCATTCCACGATCCACGTGTGTGGCATTGAGTCATAGGCTTTCTTGTAATCAATCCAGGCTTAGGATTAGTGTGTCTGGCTTTACAGTCCTGAGCGACTGTTCTATCTACCAGCAGCTGGTGTTTAGCTCCTCTGGTGTTTTTACCAATGCCCTTCTGTGCTGTGCTCATGTATTGATCCATGTGCCCACTTATCTTTGTCGCTATGATGCCTGACACAAGCTTACATGTGGTGGGGAGACAGGTTATTGGCCGATAGTTGGATGGGACTGTTCCCTTCAGGGGATCCTTCTGGATCAGGATTGTCCGGCCTTCAGTTAGCCATTGAGGGTGGGTCCCATCCTTTAGCAGCTGGTACATTTGTGTACCAGCTCATGGAGTGAAGTTAGCTTTTTCAGCCAGTAGGTGTGGATCATGTCAGGCCCTGGTGCTGTCCAGTTTTTCATAACTTGGATGTCTGCCACTGTGATGGTTACTGGTTCAGTCGAGGCCAATTTCAAGCTAATTGCACTAATGTCCATCAAATGTGGGATATACCAAGGAGATGCTCTGTCCCCGCTGCTGTTCTGCATAGGTCTGAACCCCCTCAGCCAGATAATCACCAAGACTGGCTATGGGTACTGGCTATGGGTACCGACTCAGGAACGGGGCCACCATCAGTCACCTCCTCTACATGGATGATATCAAGCTGTACGCCAAGAGCAAGAGAGACATTGACTCACTGAGCCACACAACCAGGATCTACAGCAATGACATCGGAATGTCATTCGGACTTGAGAAGTGTGGGCGGATGGTGACAAAGAGAGGGAAGGTAGTCCATACAGTAGGGGTCCCACTCCCAGACGGCAGAATAGCAGACATTGAGGACAACTACAATTACCTTGGAATCCAACAAGCAAATGGCAACCTGGAACAGGCCACAAGAAAAGCAGCCACAGCCAAATACCTCCAATGAGTAAGGCATGTCCTAAGGAGTCAGCTCAATGGCAAGAACAAAGTCCGGGCAATCAACAGCTATGCCCTGCCAGTCATCAGATACCCTGCGGGAATAATAAGTTGGCCAAAGGAAGAGATTCAGACCACAGATGTGAAAACACGGAAGCTCCTGACCATGCATGGAGGGTTCAACCCCAAATCCAGAACCCTGAGACTGTACACTAAGCGCAAGGAAGGAGGCAGAGGACTGGTGAGTTTCAGAATCACTGTCCAGGATGAAACATCCAAGATCCTTGAAAACATCAGGAAGATGGCCTCAACAGATGAAGTGCTCAGTGAATGTCTCAGGCAGTGGAAAACAGAGGACAAGGTGCTGGAGGAACCATCATGGGAGGAAAAGCCCCTACATGGGATGTACCGCCGACAGATAACTGAAGAGGCTGATATCCAGAAATCCTACCAATGGCTAGAAAGGGCTGGACTGAAGGACAGCACAGAGGCACTGATCATGGCTGCACAGGAGCAGGCCTTGAGCACCAGAGCAATAGAAGCCCAGATATACCATTACCATCTTCTTCTTCCTGCTTCTGTACAGTGCAGACGTGTTTTCTTACTGCTCCCGCTCTGTCTAGTGCTTGCTCCTTATTTTTTGTCTTGTCAGACTTTTTCTTTTTGACCCCCTGCTTTGCTGTGCTCCTGAAAATACTCAAATGGAATTGATTAACTGGTCACTCAGCGCTATTGACAGATTTTTTTTCCCTAAGAGAGGTGCACCAGGGGAACCTGCCTGCCCAGACGGGACCTTTCGTGCACGTGGCGCCTGGACCAGCTGGCAAGTCATGTGCCTGGAAGTCCGGTCTGTGGAGGATGTGGATTTATTCGTATTTGGAATTTTTGATAGTGGGGTTCCTATTTTGGCCCTGGGACTGTCCTGACCTATCGGAAGATTTGTAAGACAGCTGCCAGCAAATTCACTCAGCTGCTGTCTGTGGAAATGAAAGGGTGCTTTGGGGATGTGAGTGACCGACTGAAAGTATTACATCAGAGAGTGGCACAGACTGAGGACTGTACCGTGACATCTCAGCCCAGACTGTGGAGGAGACTGGACACCATCGGGGGTCAGACTGGTGAACTGTTACTGGACTGACCATGAAGCAAAGTCACTCCATCAACCGGATGTACGCCAGCGACGCTGAGGTCCAGAACTGATTGACTGATTATGATCCGGACAAAATTAACCGAAGATCAGCTTAAATGGATTAAAAATTGTTTACCCCCTTCACCTTCTACCTATATCTCCTCCCTCGGTTTGGGAGGTCAGCTCGACAGCTGGGTCTTCTTTATCTCTCCCTGTGCACTGCCATATCTCCCTTCAAGGACAAGCCACAGAACTGAACTTGTAAACATCTGAGTCGTGGCTCCAACTTTTCAGACACAAGCTCAGACTCTTACTGCATCATACCCTAATTGTAGTGGAGTAAAAAGTTATAGTATGACTTACTAAATTATTGGAGATTTTAGGGAATAAAGGTGGAATGAGCCTCTTAAGACTATTGACGCCAACCCGTGAATGTCACAGACACACTGCCTTACTGTGCTTGGAGCAGGAGGGAGATAGGACGATGACGACAAGCCAGCCTCCGCATCAGTTGGCGGCTCGCCATGTTGGTCCTTGTCCTTTTGGATCTGCGGGGTGTCACAGGCTGGTCTTCCCGGTCCAAGCGGCGGTTCGTAGGTTTGTCCTCCAAAAGCTCCACAAGCCAGTCGCCAGTTGTCCCGTTAGGTTTAACAGCGGTCATGATGCCGCTTATGGGAGAGTTCAGCTGTTGTTCAGCATAAGGCAGCGCCAAAGTGTCTATGTCTAGTGAGTATGGCAAATGTCCTTTTAATGCCAAAATGGTAAAGTTCAATAAAAACACCTTCACGGTGACTCAAAACTTTAGGAGTATAACTTCTTAAAATAGCCGGTTTGGTCAAGGCAGCGATTGTTAAAGCTGGCAGATGTTGCGTGACGCAAGGCTTTTCAAAATAAACTATAAAAATTATACTTGAAACTATCAAACAAATGTTTAGATGACTTATTGTGAAAAGATATTATCACCGGCAAAGTAAACTTAATGCGAACAAACATGAGACGACGAGAAGAAGAAAAAGACATAGACGTAGAAGATGAAGAAGAGCTGGAGAGAGAAGAGCAAAAGAGAAGAGAGAACTGAAGAGAGAGAACAAAGGATCTGGGTGTATTTTTTAGTCCATGTCAAAAATGGGGCAGCCCTCTGTTCTTTGCAGTGATAGTGAGGATATCAAATTACCTTTGCTAGACGCAAAGTAAATGTCATAAAAGAAATGTGTCTTACTCCACTTCAATTTAACTAGATTTTAAAGCATGTTACATTTAAACTGAGTGGAACGTTTTGTAGCAACCAACATAAACAATACTGGTGAACATGACACCGAATAAGCATATATCCAACCAATATTAAACATGATGATTTCAACAGTTTGCACAAAATACAGTTATGACATTTTCCTGTAAAGTAACATGTTAATGCATGAAATCCGTCTCTTGAACAGATGAGTGATAAAGTCTTTGATACGTATAACTTTATTATTATAGACCATAGTGACCACAGTCTGTCCTGGCCACTAGGTAGCAGTATTGCTCCATGTTTCAAGTCCTCCTGGAATTTGTAAGAGATCAGTTTGAGGTTAGCTGTAGTGACGAGTGCTCTTATTGCACATCTGTTAGAAATTAAGTTTATGGCGGATTTGTGACTTTTAAGTCAATAAAAGTTGTCATGAGGGGTACCAGGAAGCAGATAACAATTCTTATTCATTGTCCTTGGGTCCTCTTTGGAAAGTCCAGCCATAAAACACTTGTGGTACTTGGCCAAGTACTGAAGTACTTCAGAAGGATGTAGGGTAAACTTGGATTTGACGTCACTTCCCGGTGAGTGCACTCCGTTGGTGTTTTGTTGCATATACAACTGTTCTTCGTCATTTGACTAAATTGAATTATTCAAGGCATATCTTCTAGCAGTTTAACTTAGTTACTCTGTGAGAAATCTAGTATCGTATATAATTGCTTCGTGTCCAAGCCACTCTCAGCTCTTGACTCAGTAATAGCTTACTCGCTTCTGTTAGCCTTTAGCCTATCTTAGCCTAGCATTAGCATGGCGTCTTCATCCAGGACGGCTTTGTAACAGTAGGAAGGAAGCATAGCGCTAAACGCAAACACTTAGACCACCCAAAGCTTCCCATATGGAATAGGTTTTCTCCCCTCAGCGACATACCCGCTGAACCCCATCGACTCTGGTGATTGGGAGCTCGATAGTTAGAGATGTGAAGCTGCCAGCGGCTATGGTTAGGTGTTTTCCGGGGGCCAGAGTGGGTGACATTGAAGGAAACCTTAGAATTTTAGCCCAGAGTAGGACCAGGTTCCGTCAAATCGTGATTCACATTGGTGGTAACGACGCCCGGTGGAGACAATCAGAGGTGCTCAAATTGAATGTAGGGTCAGTGTGCAAACTTGCTAAGTCTATGTCGGACACCGTAATATTCTCTGGTCCCCTGCCGAATTTGAACAATGATGAAATGTACAGCCGCTTTTCATCATTCAACCGCTGGTTATCTAGATGGTGCCCAGAAAACGGCATAGGCTTTATTGATAATTGGGGAGCGTTTTGGGGAAAGCCCGGTCTCTTACGGAGAGACGTCATTCATCCCACGTTGGATGGTGCCGCGTTGCTGTCTAGAAATATGGCTGATAGTATTAGTCGTTCAACCTGACGAGCCACTTAGAGGTCACTTCTAAAAAATCTCTGTGTGAGGCCAAAACCAGATACTATTAAATAATTAAATAAAATTCTCCCTACGATCAGCTCAGAGCAAGCCAAAGCTGTAAAAATGGAGGCCTCTATAAAACCATCTGTAATGTTAGACTGCTTCATCGCTGTCATTATGTCCTCCAAAACCTCCACTTGTCTTTTAGACCCAATACCTACCAATCTTTTTAAAGAAACAGGTTATGTGCCACAGTCTTTTAAATATGCAGTTATTAAACCGCTTCTGAAAAAACCCAGTCTAGATCCTGACATTTTAGCCAATATCAAATCTCTCATTTATTTCAAAGATCCTAGAAAGAGTTGTAGTTAAACAGTTATGTCGCCACCTACAGGACAATAGCTTATTTGAAGATTTTCAGTCAGGGTAGACCCCACCATAGCACAGAAACTGCATTAGTTAGAGCCACAAATGACTTGTTATTAAGTTCAGACAATGGACTGGTCTCAGTCCTAGTTCTGTTAGATCTCAGTGCAGCCTTTGACACCATTGACCACAGCATCTTACTCCAGAGATTAGACTGTGACATAGGAGTCAGAGGAGCCTCCCTCTGCTGGTTTAAATCCTACTTATCTGATAGGTACCAGTTTGTCAGTGTAAATGAACATTCCTCACAGTGCAGTAAAGTTAGCTATGGAGTGCCACAAGGCTCAGTACTTGGACCCATTCTGTTCATGCTTTACATGCTGCCTTTAGGAAACATAATCAGAAAACATGGCATTAATTTTCACTGTTACGCAGACGATACACAGTTGTATTTATCAATTAAACCTGATCAGAATGACCGCGTTGAGAAACTTAGTGCCTGTGTGAGAGACATAAAGATCTGGATGACAATTAATTATCTCCTCCTAAACCCAGAAAAAACAGAGGTCATTATACTAGGCCCCAAAAAGCTGAGAGATGCTCTGTCTGACCAGAGTCTCCCTGGACGGTGTCAGTGTAGCCTCAAGTTCTACTGTGAGAAACTTTTCCAGTCTATTCCAGGGTACTGGAGAGGAGAATTCGGCCGATAGTCGAACCTCGGATTCAGGAGGAACAATGCGGTTTTCGTCCTGGCCGTGGAACAGTGGACCAGCTCTATACCCTCTATCGGGTGCTCGAGGGTTTGTGGGAGTTCGCCCATCCAGTCCACATGTGTTTTGTGGATTTGGAGAAAGCGTTCGACCGTGTCCCTCGTAGTGTCCTGTGGGGGGTGCTCTGGGAGTATGGGGTCCGGGGCCCTTTGCTAAGGGCTGTCCGGTCCCTGTATGACCGGAGCAGGAGCTTGGTCCGCATTGCCGGTTGTAAGTCGGACCTGTTCCCAGTGCATGTTGGACTCCGGCAGGGCTGCCCTTTGTCACCGGTTCTGTTCATAATTTTTATGGACAGAATTTCTAGGTGTAGCCAGGGGCCGGAGGGAGTCTGGTTTGGGAACCACAGGATTTCATCTCTGCTTTTTGCGGATGATGTTGTTCTGTTGGCTTCCTCAAGCCAGGACCTTCAGTGTGCACTGGGGCGGTTTGCAGCCGAGTGTGAAGCGGCTGGGATGAGAATCAGCACCTCCAAGTCCGAGGCCATGGTTCTCGACCGGAAAAGGGTGGCTTGCCCTCTCCAGGTTGGGGGGGAGTTTCTGCCTCAAGTGGAGGAGTTCAAGTATCTTGGGGTCTTGTTCACGAGTGAGGGAAGGATGGAGCGTGAGATTGAAAGGCAGATCGGTGCAGCGTCTGCAGTAATGCGGTCGTTGTATCGGTCTGTTGTGGTGAAGAAGGAGCTGAGCCGAAAGGCGAAGCTCTCGATTTACCGGTCGATCTACGTTCCTACTCTCACCTATGGTCATGAGCTTTGGGTCATGACCGAAAGGACAAGATCCCGGATACAAGCGGCCGAAATGAGTTTCCTCCGCAGGGTGGCTGGGCGCACCCTTAGAGATAGGGTGAGGAGCTCTGTCACCCGGGAGGAGCTCGGAGTAGAGCCGCTGCTCCTCCACATCGAGAGGAGTCAGTTGAGGTGGCTCGGGCATCTGTTCCGGATGCCTCCTGGACGCCTCCCTGGGGATGTGTTCCGGGCATGTCCCACCGGGAGGAGGCCCCGGGGAAGACCTAGGACACGCTGGAGGGACTATGTCTCTCGGCTGGCCTGGGAACGCCTTGGGGTCCCCCCGGTAGAGCTGGAGGAAGTGTCTGGGGAGGGGGAAGTCTGGGCATCTTTGCTTAGACTGCTGCCTCCGCGACCCGGCCCCGGATAAAGCGGAAGAAGATGGATGGATGGATGGATTTATCATTTAAGGTTCATATAAACCAAGCCTGTAAAACAGCATTCTTTCACGTACGTAACATAGCCAAAATCAGAAATATTTTATCTAAAAGTGACGCTGAAAAACTTGTCCATGCGTTTGTTACATCTAGGTTAGATTACTGTAACTCTCTGCTGGCAGCGTGCCCTAAAAACTCATTAAAATGTCTTCAGCTTGTAAAGATTATTAACAGGAACTAACAGGAGAGAACATATTATTCCTGTGCTAGCTTCACTTTACTGGCTTCCAGTTGAATTCAGAATTAGGTTTAAAATCCTTCTCCTGACTTACAAGGCTGTAAATGGTACGGCCCCATCCTACATTAATGATGTTATAGTGCCATACCAACCAAGCAGAGTACTGCGCTCACAAAATGCAGGGCTATTAGTGGTTCCCAGGGTTTCTAAAAATACAGTTGGAGGTAGAGCCTTTAGTTACCAAGCTCCTGTTTTATGGAAACAGCTTCCAGCTCATGTTAGAGAGGCAGACACAGTCTCTACATTTAAGGTTAGGCTTAAAACGTTCCTCTTCAAGAAAGCTTAGCTTGAGCCTCTGTCCTCTGGTTTCATCTGCTGCTCCTCTTCTATTACTGTAATTAATATTATCTAATATTCTATATCTCCAATCATTTCCTTGCTATTCACAAGTTGTCCCTCTCTCCTGCTCCCCTCTGGGGGAGTGGGGACTGTTTCAGATGCCTGGCTGCTGGGCAGATGTCCCAGTGACGATTGGATCTTAGCTGACCCCATCTGTGCTCCTGCCCCGATCTGTGGGCCCTCAACCTCACCTCTAAGGATTTCTTGGATCTACCTCAACCCACTCACCTGTCTGGATGAGGCCCTGCTGCATCCTGGATTTCCTGGACCTACGTATCTCGCCCACTCACCTGTCTGGATGAATCCTTACAGAACTGATCTATGATCCTATAGATGAGTTAATGAACTAACAGTCCAAGACACATTGCCTGTCCGTCCTGGGAGAGGATCTCTCCTTCAGTTGGGCTCCATAAGGTTTCTTCTTTTTTCCCACAGCTGAGTTTTTTCCTTACCGAGAAGGAGGGTCTAAGGACAGGAGTGTCCTGGGTCTGTTTAGTTTAGTGTAGTTATTGTTTGTGTTGATTGTGTGTTTATGTTTGATCAACTGTTGCGAAGCCCTTTGAGGCGACTTTTGTTGTGATACTGGGCTATACAAATTAAACTGAATTGAATAGTGTTGTTGCATTCGGTAATGTTTAGCTGGAGGTGTTTATGAGGTCTTTAGGTCAACCCTGAGCTGTCATGAGGTGCCTATGGGGCAGATAGGGACCTTTGTTTGTGTCCTTGGTATGATAAGACTCAAACTTATTTGCTCCAAGCAGAAATACCTTTGAGTTAGAATATCAGCAGCGGTCCAATACTCCTACACTACCATGATATCATCTTGTAATTATTTGCCAATCATTCTGTGCATTATTTGTTGAGTTCAAAGCTGTAATGGCAAAATTAGCCCCATCTCCCAGTAGTAAAGAATCCTTAAAAAAATATGTAACCGCTTGTTTCTTAATCTATTTGTGACATTTCCTGAAAATGTTATCCAAATTTGCCCATAACTTTTTGAGTTGAGTTCGTATTGTTTTCTAGGAGGTGTATATCGAGATACATGGAATATCGATCGATAATATCGGAAATATCAATATTAGAAATTGTCATGTTAAAATAGAACCAGATAGTGGTTTTTGAATGTAATTTTTGTCTTTTTAATGAAATAAAATGTTATATTCAACTTTTCCTCACTGTCTGTCTGCTGGACATAATTAACTTGGCCATGATGCAACATTTGAGAGTAAACTTTTATGAGTTTTGGCAAAAAGTTGCTGTATCAATTATCAAATATCATTCCAAGTTAGCCAATATCATTCTTGAATCATATCAAAACACTTCTAATTGATATGTATTGTATCGTTGCAAAAATGTATTGTTACACCCCTTGTAATAATAATGGTTCAGATGTATATTGAAGCTTCTCAAGCTTCTTGAAGCTCTTTACATGGGTCCATTCTTCCTTCACTCCTCACACTCAGTAGTGGTGAGCTACTTCTGTAGCCACAGCTGCCCTGGGGCAGACTGACAGAAACGTGGCCCCTCTGGTCACCACCAAACACAGTCACACTGACCCATTGATACACAGGCGAGGTGGGTGAAGTGTCTTGCCCAAGGACCCAGTGGCAGTATGCAAAGCTGGTAGGGGGGATTGGACCACCAACCTTCTGGTTAATGGGCAAACATCTCTACCAACTCAGCCCGACTGAGCTACTGCTGCCTCTTTGCACATTGGAGTAGGAATCTTTGTGCCTTCAACCTTCTAGCCAAAATTTTACATATAGTTTTTCAATCTACACAGAGCAAACCTATTCATCTGTAGGCTGTACACAGGTCAAGAGGTTTATGCTTCTTTAAAATCTGAGATATATGGGCAAGGTTTAAGGTTTTTGGGAGTGTACATGTAATCTTTTGAATCTTTTGAAACATGTAGAACACAGACACTGTCTGGGCCTTTAATAGGCCTAAATGGACCTGATGAGCTTTGCTCAGATAGCACTGGAAGGTTAATTCTTTCAAAAACAGAGGTTGTATATGCAGCCTGCTCTTCACGTCATCAAGAAATAATCTTGATGACGTGAAGAGCAGGCTGCCTAATATCTATCTTTTTTCTTTTCTGTGTCTCTCTCTCTGAAGTAGATCACCACCACCAAGCGTGACTGAGGAGTGATTGAATAATTACCGCACCTAATTGTAAAGTGACTTTTAGTGTCAAGAAAAGGCCTATTTAAGACTGACTCATTATAATTATTAAGCATTTCAATTTAACATCTGAAACCTAAAACCTATTATTTCACACCTGTTCACTTATTTTTTTTTGCCCAACAAATCAGTATAGCTGCAGAGCAGGCTGGGGCACAGTTAAATAAACCCAGCAGCATGATGTGTGTATGCACCTTTCTTAGAGCATTTAAATATAACCAATAGTTAATGAAATACAACTTAATGAACCTGCTTCATTACAGTACTCTTTAATTGTTCTGTTATTAAAGGTTACCACTTGCACTAACACAAGAATCTCCTGTCATCAGTAATGACAGAGTGGACGGTGCCTCCTGTGTTTTTACAGACAGGGGTCAGTTATTTGTGAGAGTTCTCTTTATGAAAACAGAGGCTCAGTGGTGGACGAGGTACAGTAAATTGCACTGAATTATACATAATAACTGCCATCACCGGTGTTTTCACAGGGAACTGCCTCTGTGTGGTTGGTACAGAATTCTAAACAAGCTAATGAGCAGGAAGCTAATTGAATTATAATTATCATCAGTCTGTGGACACCAGTATGCTGACGGTCTGAGGGACAATGCATTTTTGCTGGTAAAATGTGGTACATTTATAATAGTTTTTTATGTTTATGAGTTAAATGCAACTCTTCTCAGACTGAGCAAAAATGCTCTTAGTCTTGAGTAAACATGTCACATGGATGCCAGTAATGACAGTGTTTGAAGGAATAATCAAAAGTGCCAATGAATTGATCAAGACATGGAAAGAGATTGTTCTGTACCATAAATGCAATCAGCGCCAGGCTGGTTAAAGTGCATCACACATTTATTTTCTTGATGCACAGTGCGGGTGAAACCTGCTACAGACATGAGACTATAATGTTACTTTTTCATGGAAGGTTGGATAGATATACAGTAGACACTGTTCGAAGTGGATCTACACCTAGTGCAGACTACAGTACAGAGGCTGAAAAAAGTACGGCCAGGAGACCAAATGTGGCCTGCAAAATAATGAACAGAACAAGTGACAAAGGGCAGCCCAGCCGGAATCCATCACACACTGGGAACAGGACTGACTTACTGCCGGCAATATTTTGCATTGTATTTAATAAATATACTGTAAATCAGTTACTGTGTGTATTGTCTTGTCATCTGCTTGTATGGAAAAAAGAGCAGAGCAAAAATGTACAAATAAACAAAAAAAAAAACCACACACAAAAAAAAAACAACACACACACAAAAAAATCCTATATACAAAATATACGTATGATTCAGTATGGGAGCTGAAGATTCATTCATCATTCACTTGGGGAATAATGAACAGTTGAGCCTGTTTTTGGGACATCCAAAAGAAAGTTAGTCTGGAGCACTGCAGTTAAATAGACATGGTACACAAAATAATTGAATATTAATTTAATAATTACAATTAAAACAATATAATGAGTGACATTCTACTAACTTTACAGGAGAGGCAAAAAACAAAACAAAAGGTCCACTCTTTAATTTGACTTAATGGCAGCATGGTGGCAAGGTGATAAGCACATTTGCCTCACTGTAAGAACGTCTCAGAATAATTTTTTCCGGACTGCGCAAAGCCTTTCATCCAGATGCCCCAGTTTCCTACAGAGACAATAAAGCCTACCTTACTTTACCTTAAATATATAATAATAAAATAATAATAATAATAATAATAATAATAATAATAATAATAATAATAATAATAATAATGCATTAGTCTTATATAATGCTTTTCTAGAGACTGAAAATAGCTTTACAGTTTGGTGCTTTTTTCATTTATTCCTCAGTCACACTTGGTGGTGGCAGCCATTGTGCGCCAAGGCCCCTCCGACCACCACAAACACACAAGCACACTGACACATTACATATATAAACACAAGTACTTCACAACTATTTTCATCCAATGGTAAAACACACATTTGTTTTTATTTGCACCCTCTTCTTTATTGTTTATATAGATAGATGTTAATGTAGTTTATTTTCTTACAAAAAAATGCTAATCATTACATCCCAAATGGCTTTAACATGACCGTTCCCTTATGGCATCGAGGTAACTACCATTAAAACAGGTTTTTAAGAAAAGCCCTGAACCTGCTCTGGCCCGAAACCTGTCCCCTGAGACCCTTAAGCATTTATGAGATGTTACATAAAACATTAAGAGCATTTCATAATGATATTTATGTTTGGAGCATCAGGTCTTTTAACGTTTGAATACCTGATGGCACCCTTGCCATACTGGACCATGAGCCGTATAAATATGCATTCATGTGTGTGTGAATATGTTATATGAGCTACAACTGTATTTGCTTTAATGCTGCATGTGTGATTAGCATAAGCCACCAGGAACAATAACTGCATGATCTGTGGCTGATACTAGAATCTAAGCACATAGGACGAGAGAGAGAGAGTAAGAAGGGATCAGAAGCACCTTTACTTTCTTTTAAGAAAGTTCTCTGTAGAAACTGAACGCCAGGGCAACTATTCATATTAGCTGTCTGATCTGTTGATGTGACTTAATATTTAGCACAGAGCTTGTCTGCTTCAAAGGCGTAATGGAACTATGAACAAGAGCACTTTTTGGCTGCTTCCCAATGACCAGGATACTTCCTCCGTAGGCTGATTGAAGGTATCTCCTCTGGAGTCAGGCCCTCTGAACCAAAGGTGTGTGTCCTGGTTATACCACACGTTTTGTGTCATAGCATTAAAGCAACCACTTCATGAGTGGAAAGTGGTTGTGTGGGCAATTTGTAGCTAGGTGAGGAGGCCCTCATGAATTAGCCAACTGGAGGAGACAAGCTTCAGTTTAACCATTAGGAGTAGAACTTGGTGAGGCGCTGATGACCTAGATCCAAGCAATTGGGAAACACTCAATTAAAATAGCTTTTATATTTTCCACAGTTTTTATATATCTGTATTACATATTATTGGTAATGTTCTGCGTGCTTGTTTTCCCATAACTAAACTGTTTGTTCATCGTGCTCAGAATGGCTTTAGTATGCTGCATATCTATAATGACCTCATTAGTGTAAAAACTCAAATGTAACAATGCTGAAAAGACTAAATATTAGTAGACGTCAGTAAAATGACCATAACCCCATCCCATTTTCACTGGAGGAACAGCTATGAAGGTTAAGTCCACCTTCAATGTTGCATTGACTGCCATCAGAGCCAGATCAAACAGGCTCTGTTTTTTCTGTAACTACTGCAGTTTCAAATGGCTTTGATATTACATATATCAGATACAAAAGGATTAGAATGTATAAGTATCAGTTCTGGTAAAATGAGTGTGACTTGTGGTTCCATGAGAATAACTCACAATATGTTGAAGTATGTTGGGTCACGACTGCTGCAGCCTCTGGGCTCAGGGACAGATTGGAGCTCAGCAAGTCTCTCAAATCCTGACGTAAACAGCAGTTCTCATGTAACCTCTCTGTCCTGCATTGTTTTCTCAGTCTGTTTGCATTTTTCACTTTGATATTTCTTCTAAGGGTCGTTTCATCGCCTTGTCCTGTTGGATTACTCACCTTTATTGCCAAAAGCACACTTTTGTGCTGTCATAGCTGACTCTTCCACCCACTCCTCTGCTCTGTGGCAGTAGACTGGAAAGCACTCTCATATATAGCTGTACGGAATATGCAGAAGTGTGGGGTGACTCAATGAAGCTTGGATCACATTTATTCAACATACCTCAGTATAATCATCAATCCATCTTCTTCCGCTTATCCAGGGTCGGGTTGGGGGGGGGGCAGAAGTCACTTTACTCTTAGGTATTATAGATGTCCCAATGACAGCTTTAGAAAGGATAAACATTATTTAAAAAAATAAAAAAAAACATAAAGCTTAGAATCCTTTTTTTTTATTTTTATTTTTTATAAAGGGAGCTTTCACACCTGTGCGTTTGTCCGGACATTCAGACTTTCCCATTTGGTTCAGACCAAATGCTCAGGTGTTAAAGCTCCTGCGGACTGTGGTGTGGAAAACAGCTGCTCTTTGGTTAGGCAAAAAAAGACTGTCTCGGTCTGGACCATGGTCTGGTTTGTATGTAGCGTGAAAGCGTATTTTGTGTGGGAGTGGGCGATCAACCAAAAACATACCAGGTCCCAAGCATCCCAAGAATTTTTAGTCCATGATTAGCCTACTACTAGCCTCTCTTTACAGTAGCAGTCACATCTAAGTTAGACGGGAAAATACAGTAACATACCACTGCGAAGAGTAAACAGAGCAGAGCCCAGAGAGCCATAGAACTGGGAGCCACGCTGTTTCCTCCCCAGTATGAAACACAGTATCTGTACCCCAATAACAAACAGCAGCACATGGACCCAGAGCTTAAACAGCCCAGTAACAAGTTAGCCTAAAGCTGTCTGCTCTCCTCCTGAACAGCTTGTGTGTGACTGTGGCATGTAGTGATGGGAATTTTGGGCTCATTTCAATGAGCTGGATCATTTGGCTCAGCTCACCAAAAAGAGCCGGTTCTTTTGGCTACCAAATGGCTCTTCATTTTACCACCAACTTTTTATATTTCAGCCAAATTTAGAGCAGTTTTGATTAATGAGTTGTTGTACTCATAAATAACTTAAATAGGCCTATTATTAGTATTTATTTATTATAACTATTCAGAAGTTCTGATGCTTTGAAACTACCCAATGAATGGACTTGCTTACAGAACCACTCAATTACATAGCATTGAAAACACACCTATAATTACGCATAAAAATTAAACTAGAACAAATGTTGACTTTTTTTATTTAAGCCCACACACCATTAACAAAAGGGCTTTTTTAGCATTTAACTCAACTAATTAACTAAAAAAAGAAACCTTATCATAAATATATAACCTTATAACCTAAAAAAATAACAGAAAAACAGTATATTGCAATGTGCATTCTGTAAAACAGCAGCACCAAACAGCTTCAGGTGTTTCTCTGAACTAACCATAATCAACTATCTAACTGTAGCTTTTAACTTTTTTTTTCCAGGGCAGATTGTCATTGAAGAAGTGCCTCAGCTCAGAGGGGCTGATCTGGTTTCCTCTCTCTATTATCTGCTCTGTTTTTGAAAAGATCTATAAAATAAACAAATAAAAATAAATGCTTGCGGATGGGAGTTTGGCTCTTACTGTTCACTTTAAAGAGCCGGCTCTTAGCACCGGCTCGTGACTGACCCATCATTGGTGGCGTGTGTCAGTACAAGTGGATACATCAGTTTTTTTTTTTTATCATTAACCCCTGTCCTCATCATAGTAAAAGTAAATTAAAATTATTAAAATGCATTAGGTCTAATCTAGTCCTGGTTTGTGCATGGTAATCCTTGCACAAACCAGGACTAGACCTAATGCAACACCCAACCACAAGGCTTCTGACCATAACCAGATGTAGACAAAGACAACTTGCTTTTGAATTTGTATGCAAATTTTATACACAATAAATAAATAAATAAATAAAAAAGATTTAAAAGCTCTGCAAGAGGGGATTGAGTTTAAAATTGTCCACTGGGGCTGAGTGTGCGTTGGCCTGGAGGGAATGTTGTGAGGGGCAGGTTCCGAACTAGTTTGTTGGAGGGTTGGCAATACCCGTGAATCAGTCAGGTCCTGTAGAACGTGGCCATGTCCTTAGATTTTTGACTGTGCAACGGTCCGACCAGGTCACCCTGTATTTCTTGGGCAAAGCCCGACAGCTCTCCAATGCCACACACCTTAGCACATGTGAGGGGAAGACCAGAAGGACATACGTTTCACAATTTATTTACACAGGTAAGTTTCAAAAGCAGTAATATTAATGGTAATAAGTCAACTACAAGGAATATTAAGACACAAAACAAAGAAACATTCTATTTTGTAGTAACCTTCAGAATATAAAATAGTATGTACCTGAGCGCATGTGAGGAGAGGACTAGAGAAAGAACTTAGGCCAAATGTGCTGCTTAAATGCATGAGTTTGGTGCTCCTCGGCTGTCCTGCATTGCCCCATTACCAGTGTACACACACCCACTCACCACACCTACACTGCAAACCACAACCAGTGAAGCCAAATAAAAGTTGGCTGATACAGCTACTAGGTTACACTAATACTGATTTTGACACATTTTTACTTTTTGTGTCATTACAAAAAATGTCTGAAACTCAGGTACTGCCTCTTAAAGCCCTAAGAGGCAGGTCTACAGTCACTGTTATCTAATGAGAATTATAAAGGAATTATTTCCCACAATGTAATGAGAAAATAGTGGATCTGGAGGTGATTTTCTTTTGTTTGTGTATTTTTTATCCTCTGACTGACAGGGTTACAGAGGAATTAACATGATTTAACATTTCTGTATTGCAATGGCAGCAGAGTGAAAATAAGTAATTTTAATGTAAGTCAATCTAGACAGCAGATTTTTTTTTCAGTTGTGAAGTGAAATTCTAAAATTAATTTATTAATTAACATCTTTGACAAATATTTTCACCCTAGCATAAGAAAGGCAAACCCTAAAAGAGTGCCAGGGGAGCCCTGAGGGTTAAAATGGTGCAGAATCCATTTTACTCCCACATAGTAATAAGTTATAATAACAAATAAATATACAGTATGCAATAAACAGCAGAAGTCTTTTTTGGGGGGTGTAGAACATTTTATTACACTTTCATCTAAATACATATCTTTGTAACCCTTGGATTAGGTGGAAATTGCAGTCATTTTTAACATTCACCTTCTTCTTTCCAGAATCAGAGAAGTACTGTACTGTACTGTAGGATAAACCTCAGTGTGCCTGTGCTGGACAGGTTTTTCAACCAGGAGGACACACGGCCATCTTCTTTCATTTCCTTTCATGCGCTGGAGGTGCACCACACCTTTGCACCCCATGTAAGTAACTGCATTTATTTTAGAATAGTGAACACTAACTCAAAAGGGGCATATAATGCCATTTGTAAACCATTCTTCCATTTCAGGTCATAACAACATGTGCCATCCCCCATAACATCTGCCTAGGGGCAGGAGACATCGTAGCCCCGGAGGATGAGCCCGAGTAGGAGCCTGAGGAGGAAGACGGGGAGAATGACCTGCAGACCGCCTGCGAAGCACCCTGGCGTGACCAGCTGTCTGCGGAGGTGTCTGCCTGAAGGAGATCCCTGCTGACCATGATTATTTATAACAGGTAAATGATTTAATAATTATTACTGATTTAAACTCTTAGTGAAAATGTTATGCGTTTTTCCCCTGTGAAATTATTATGTGATAAGACTTAAAGTTGCACTACCTGATTTCTTTTCCCTTGTATTTTGGCAAAGATAATTATTTAGTTATTAGTACAGCATAAAAGAAGTCACCTGAGGAAAAAAAATGAGACTTTGCGGTCATCTGTGGGCTGTGGGTTTTTGTTTTAGAGCAAGGGAAGGAACAGTTTAACCAATCACACGCTTTCATAGGACAGGAGCACTCTGATTGGTGGATACATCCTTTATCTATCCAGAACTAGAATCTATCAGGAATAATGTGAAGGAGCTATTGTTTTATTTCAAAATTCATAGCTAATTCACAGTATTTTTATTTTTTATTTTAAAGAATTAAAATCAAACTCCAGACCTCTGCTGTGTTATTGTGATAGCTCCTGGCTTGTGCACATACTTCCAGGTTTGTGTGAGACTGTGCTAGAGGATCATGAAGGAGAGGAATTAGGAAAGGGGAGTGCATCATTCAAACTCAACATTTTTTTAGACACATCACTTTTACAGTCACAAAATCAGGTAGTGCAGCTTTAATGCAAATAAGACTGAGATACTATGCTGAACATTTTCCAATATTCTTGCCTCTTCTGTCTTAACAACATGGCAGCCATCGATTGCCCCAGTCCTGCAAAACCAGTCAAAGGATGATGCAGTGGACAGTGGTGAAAGATCCCAACACTCTGGAGACCAGCCCTTCATGAGGCCCCATTTTGCCAGCCAGAAGAGAAACGCCAGGACCTTCATTTTGGTAACGCATTTGTGCCTCTGCTCCTGGTCAGAAGGTCCAGCGACACTGCCCAAGTCTTCTTGCACCGGGAATCATGCCATTTCTCCTGCTAGTTTGCACAGCAAAAACACTGTAAAAAGTTTGTAAATATTAATAAATTATTTCTATTTTATAATAATCTTAGCTGTGTGTGTGTGTTGTTTTGTGAATATATGTTTGTTGTAAAAGCTAAACGCACAGACACATTTTTAACATATTTTAAAACATAACATTTTTTTTCAACAAGTTTCTCCAGTATGCTAAAAAGCTTGTTATAAGCTTCTTTACTCTCCTCTGCCTTCCTCAGCTCTGTCTCCCTGTACATTCTTAAATCTTCCTTCCATTGCTCCAGAAACTCATCCTCTCTGTCATTCTTCCTTTTCCTTCCTAATGCCACTTCCTGGCCTTCTTCTTCTTCCTCTCACGCTCATCCCTAGCTGCACTTGGCCCTGGTGTGTCCTCAGGGATTGAGGCGATTAGGATAAGGGGGGCTGATGGAGGGCCTCTGTCCCAACACCTCATCCATTGGGACAAACCAGGGCCAAGTTGCAGCAGTGGGCTGTCCAGCCACTCCCTGGACACTTGCAATCCTTAAACAGAGGAAATCTGAAGACAAAGGTCAACACAAAATTAAGCAGAAGTGTTTAGCAAGGCTATTATAGGAGTCCCAGGGTTAATACAGACATTTTTCAAATTCTTTCAATAAACATGCAACATGTTCTATCAGTATTAGTCCCAGTAATCTTTTAGCCAAGTGTCTTTGGAGAAACAAGCAACAAGAAAGTTTATGCTCTTTCCAGTTTAGTCTTTTTGTTGACAGGCATTTTATTGGCAACAGTTATGTGACTCCAGCAGTGTTGTGCGGGCTTAGGCCAAGACCCTGTGGATCAGACAGGTAAATTAATAAGGACAATTTCAATATAGATACTGTTTCTAACCATAATGTTTTAAAGCAAGACATTCCCTGAACAGATGCAACAATGGGGAATATATTCCACAGTAATGTCAGCACTGATCTGATTTTTTTACAGTCCGTCTTAGATAGTCTAACAGGAGTAATGTATGCTCTACACAGATCTTGTGTGAAGCTGACAAATTTATAAAATGGGCCAGCTGGACAGAGTGACATGTATGAATTAGTGGAAGCTGCTCACATAAAGCTATACATGTTTGAGAACAGAACAAGCCTTTAAACAGTTACCTTATTAGTCATCTAGATTATATTTTAACCTTAAAGATGATTAAATGGAAGTATAACAAATGTGCAGATGTTGCCTTACCTCCAAGCCACACTGGCTGGGTTTTTGGCCCCGGTAAAAAGGTGGTCGTGTTCCCTCACAAAGATTTATAAATTGAGCCGTGTGCTCCTTGCTCTCTAAAAGTAAATAAATAAATAAATTGAGGTTTGCAGTCTGTCAAATTCCGAAAATTTTAATGTGCTTTCCCAGCTGTGTAACCTGTACTAAACTAGCTAAACGCTTGCTCAAATTACTGATGTTAACCGTAAGTTAATACTTAACTATTTTAACATTTTGAGGGGCGTTACACCCCGTTGTTTTATTTATTGGTTTTGTTAGTTATTAGATTACATTTAAACCCCATACTCACTATAAGTGTACTTGTCCGCCGACAAGCAGCTCTCTCTGCCTGCCTCTGCCATCTTCGAACACAAGACCAGCATTGTGCAGTGAAGCATGGGATACGTGGGCCGCGAAGGATACAATTCAATTTCAATTCAGTTCAGATTTATTTGTATAGCCCAGTATCACAACAAAAGTCGCCTCAAAGGGCTTCACAAACAGTTGATCAAACATAAACACACAATCAGACAACACACAATCAACACAAACAATAACTACACTAAACTAAACAAACCCAGGACACTCCTGTCCTTAGACCCTCCTTCTCGGTAAGGAAAAACTCCTAAAAAAAAACAGCTGTGGGAAAAAATATGAAACCTTATGGAGCCCAACTGAAGGAGAGATCCTCTCCCAGGACGGACAGGCAATGTGTCTAGGACTGTTAGTTCATTAGCTCATCTATAGGATCATAGATCAGCTCTGTAAGGACTCATCCAGACGGTGTCCATTCAGCAGGAAAAAGGGCCACATTCATGGGCTTCATTTGAAGTACCCTTTGAACTGGGACAGCGCTGTTGCGCCGACTGTGAGTCGCAATCAGTCTTCAAATATAGCCTTTGATGAATTGGGATACAGTGGGTGTGTCTTTCTGACCTATACAGGGTGTGTAAACAGGTGGACAGCATCTGCTCCGTCAGCTTCATCATTACCTGAAATGAGAGACAGAGATCTGGACTGAGATCATCAGAACACCATCAGAATGACACATAATGGTGCTGCTGTGATAATGCCTGCACATTAAAGACAGTCTGTTTGTGAAGCTGTGCTGTGCCATTACAACCCACAGGAAAACTCAAATTATCGCTCCCTCCTTGCAAGATTAACAGGCATTTGTGAAATTAGGGACTAAAAGGTTTTCACAGATGAGAATACATGTGGCTTTAGTTTTAGTGACTTTAGGTTTAATCTTAATATACACTATAATCATGCTTTTCTGAAAATGTAGCTTTTATTAGGTAGGACAGTAGACTGAGAGGAAATGAGGGAGAGAGACAAGAGACAATCCAACAGAGCCAAGACTCGACCTCAGGTTACTCTGGTATCTGCTATGCATGTTACAAGGTGAGCTACTGTTTATTTAAAATAAAATTCATTGGTAACACTTTGCAGTAATGGCACAGGCATGAAATAAGCAATTCTCCATATAGGGACTCCCTCTGCACACACAGAAAATAACAGAAAATCATGTTTTTTATTAATGGCTTAATGCATTAACAACACATGAACTAAACATATAACTAATGTTACAAAGTTATAAATAAATATATTCTTTTTATTCATAACAATCATTATCCATTATCTATTATTTTTTAAATAAAAGAAGACCTGAGCTGAATCCAAATGGACAGGCCTTTGCCTAACTTACCATGAGCTAATCTCGACTTCCTCATTGCTTCATTGAAATTGTGGCCCTTCAATCAAAGTCATGTATTTCTCAAAGAGTAAACCATGCAGTCTCATAAATGTGAAAACAAAATAATTCGGGGGGCTAATGTCTGAAGTAACCCTTAATTCATGCATGATTTCATGCTAATCTATGTACCATTATTGCAAAGTGTTACCAAATAATTTTCATCAGTCACCATTTTCTTTGTACAGAATATGGGTCACAGGGGCACTTGCTTTGCCTACTGCCTAACTCAGACTACACCAGTTCACTTCTGGGAACTCCATTCTCTGCAACAAATCTACTCTTAGGGCATGTTCACCTTTGCTGTGTTTGGTTTGCTTCATTCAAATGCTGGTGTGTTTCCTGGGAAAGTCCATTTTGTTTGAGCAGGTGTGAACGCGCAATCAGACTCAGGTGCGCACCAAACAGGTGAACTCTGGTCCTCCTGAAATCAAAGGTCTCAGTGCGCTGCGGTTTGAAGCCCTGGTGCGCTCCTAGTGTGGTCCTGGTGAAGTGCGAATGCAACGCGGACCAAACTACTGACTAACAGCAGGGAGTAGACTACAGAACTGTTTACCAAGGACATAGAATCATACACACATCTAACGTGACTATAAGAAAAGAATACAAATAGGCTACTGTAAATACAATTTATTTAAAAGGTTGCTAACATTAGCAAACAAATGCAAAAATACTGCTGAAACAAAAGTTATCACAGCTCTAAACTTAATACTTAAAGTTACACTGTGTAAGATTCCCGGTCTTGCGCCTCTAGAGGCCACAGGTGCCACTGCACCGTCGCAAAACAGTAAACACTAGGGCCCCTCCTCCTTCTGAAACTGTGCGAGCGTGCGTCTATTTCCATCATTGTTTCAACTTTAGTTGACCTGCTGCTACCTTTGGAAGTTTGGACTGGATCTTCTATAGAGTTAGCACTAGCGTTAGCTTATCAACAAATATCGCGCAATGGTCGCAGTAAAAACAACTAATAACTGTATGAAAAAGCACGTTCTAAAGAAAAAATAGAGGCTAATTTACCTGCCCAACAATAAAGAAGCAAAAACGTGATCCGATTTGCAGCCTTCTCTGTCTCTCATCTGACGCCAGCGAGCAAAAGTCTGTCCGATGTTGACTCTTGTCTGCGATCTGGTGCGGTCCCTTTCACATTTTCTTTTTCTTGCCTCGTCCGACATTGTCTTCATCTTCTTGTGTCCTTCGGCCCTGACGAACTGGCGAAAATAACAACGCTAAAAGTAGCTTCATGGTTATACTGCACTCAGGTATAAGAGCAGAAGGGAATGCCGTAAAGCAAGTCGTTCCCTGTCACGTGACTCTTCCTGAACAGCGGAGCACTCCCGGCCAAGTTGCGAGGGATGGTTTCTCAGTACAGAAGCCCCGCTCGGAGCAACAGATCGCGCCTCAGGCCTTATAATCGCTCAAAAAATCACAAAAACAAGTCAGTATGCCCCACATATTTAGGAGAAAAGTTACACAGTGTAACTTTAAATATTAATCAAAGTGTGCTGTATGTAATTGGGATATATGGAGCTGAAGAGGCGGACTTATGACCAATAGATGAGCAGGATTTCTTCTTCGCCAGTCCCTCTCAGTAAATACTCATGTGCTGCCCCCGACAGGCAAGGGGTGTTACTGCTCCCTCACTCAGTTCAGTTCGTTTGACAGAGCTCAATGTGAACTCGAACCAGACCAAAAAGATCATCGACAGGTGCAGACTCGGTGGGGACTCAGTGGGGACTCGGTGCCCCAAAGCGGACCAATAAGTGTGAACACACTCTTAATTTTTAATACATTTAATCTCAAAAGAGCTCTCACTTTTAAGGCTCTACTGCTATTATTACATGATATAAAAAGTTATTATCTGTATATTTAGCACAACTGAGAAGTTTTGAAGAAGTCTGGTGAGTTTCACATGTCTGGGGTCAAAGGTCACATGTCCATCCATGTGCACAAGTTATACCTGGAGAGGAGTTCAGCCTCCGCCTAAGTCTCAATCAAAAGCTTATTAAAGTGTGTTAGCATGAAGCTAGGAGGATGATTTTAGGTACACACCATCTCTAAGGTCTCTAGTGTTCAGAAATGTAGTTGTAACTCCTCTACTCTGTTTGATTTGGGCACAGGATGAGTAGAAACATGTCTGCAACAATTATTGCTGCTAGTAACACACAGTGTCAGTAGGTCGGTCCCATATTAAAATATAGGGCCATGTGTTGTTTTATATGTAATGTTCAACTCTCTGCAGGAGTTTAACCCTGAGTCAGATTGTGAACATGTTTGGCGAGTAATTGTAATATAGCATATTTTATTTCAACCCACTGAAACTGTATGTTGACATTTTTTAATGCAAAAAGCTTTCCTCAGCACTAAACTCTTCACCTGCACATTTCCTACAGTCTACAGACTACAACTGTGTAGAATAAATAGTGTCACCACAGTTTATCATGGAAATAAAGGTCAGTGCTGGTTAGAGACAGGGACTATATGCAATAATCAATCAATAATATCACTAAAATTCAAAAGCCTCCCTAAATCCTCCCTACTTCTTCAATACAGGCAGGCACAGAATGAAGTCCAGGACTTATTTTGTGACATTACAAACTGAGAATGCAAATGATTTATAATCTGAACACATAAAACTAAAATGCTTTAATTCAGTCATTACATGATTTTATAAATAATGGTATAGATATTGCATATGGTCCAATGGCACTTAAAATAGTGTGCTATTGTTATAAAAATATACTTTTAACTTTCATTCCTTTTTATTTCTTAAAATTTCTAATATTTAGTCCAGGTTTAGGTCCAGTTTAGTCCTAGATTTAGTCCTGCTTTTGTTCCCATTTAGGCCCAGTTTCGTTTTGGTTTAGGCCCAGTTTAGTCCTAGTTTAGTCCTGCTATTCTTAGGCCTAGTTTAGGTTCAGTTTAGTCCTAGTTTAGTCTTAGTCTTAGTCTTAGTAGACCTGGGTTAGTCCAGGTTTAGGCCAGTTTAGTCCTGGATTTAGTCCTGGTTTAGTGCTTATGAGTCAATAAATTTAAATTTTGGGTTTAGACCTGGGTTAGTCCAGGTTTTAGGCCCAGTTTATTCAGTTAACCTGGTACTTGAAAACCCAAAGAACCACTAAACTCCATGTTGCTCATGAAGCTTTCTCAAGTGACAAGACGCGGCATTGACGCACTGCAGCTGTGTGCTTAGTGTTACCACGTGTCCCTGTTTTACCTGATTGTCCTTCTTTTTAATGGTCTGTCCTGGGGAATAAAATATTGTCCTGGGACACTGAATGTCCCGGTTTTTCTATATGATGCGTAAAATTTGTAGTTCTGTTTAATCTATCATGTTTGTAGCCTACATTTATCCACTACACATAATGATGCAAATTATTTGTTGCACAGACGACTCGTGCGCAAACTTACTGGCTCTAGATCAGGGGTCCTCAACCCATCGATCATGATTTACCAGTCGATCGTAAAGTCAGTGCGGGTAGATCGCGGAGCCCTGCCTTTCAAAATAAAGTCATATACATGGAGCTCCTGTCACTCACCAATGTTACTAAAATAATGCTGAGCTTTGGTAATGAACTGCATTGATACTGCAATTTACAATTTAATTCTGGTATAATAATAATAATAATAATAATAATAATAATAATAATAATAATGCACTAGTCTTATATAGCACTTTTCTAGACACTCAAAGTCACTTTACAATTTGGTGCATTAGTCAGTCACTCCTCAGTCACGCTCAGTGGCGGAAGTGTGACTGCCACAAACCACACAGGCACTCACTCATCATCCATCCATCCACATTGTTTAGTGCTCATGAATTAAAGTTAAAATAAAAACTTAAGGTACATTCTTTGATAAGGCGACAGAGAAGGCCAGCTTTGTGGAAAAAAACAATGTTGTAATGACATTGTTTTGTATACAAAAAGCATTACTAATAGTAATTATATAGAAAGAGATAAGGAAGAGATAGTTTGAAACAGCCTACTACTCAAACACTGATGGGATTGCATTTAAGTGATTTTTAATTAAATCTAAATTAAATCAAAATGTTGTCATATAAAACTTAATGAAGTCAAGGTGTCTGCTTGCCTGCTTGAAAAAGTGACCGCATGCTACTGATTTTTATAAAATTTTATTCTGACTGAAACAGCTCTGTATGACTATTGGTGGGAGTGGCTGCTGCAATTTTTGTCTTGGGTTAGATCTGTGAAGGACACCGCTGCGTATAAACAAAAGGGTCGATTGGGTTGCCAAAATGTCCAGGTTTTTTTGTAAGACATAGGTGGCAACCCTATGTGTGCACCTTTGACTATACAGCAAACCACACTCGCTCCTTGTTTTCAATGCCCTGGCGTTATTTACAGGTTTGCCCGTTTGTATTTTGAATTAATTAATTCATTAATTAATTGAATTAATCACAGCTAAAAATGACTATGAACTGCTGATTTTGTGCAGCACGGCAAATGCTAACATTAGCTCAGCTCCTCTAGCGCTGAAGCAGCAGACAGAGTTGTTGCTCATGTTACTTGTTTTTAATGCTTTTTGTATTTAAAGGCGTTTAGGAAGTTATTCCTCTAAACTCCACTCGTGTAATCTCTGGCTCAGGCTGTAACAGGTGGGCGGTAACAGTGAACATAAGTGCGCTCCTCAGACGCTCTGTTTTGTGCATCTGGACTGCTTAAAAATAGACGTGTCCATATTGAATAAAGGGGCTCTTGGCTTATCATCAAGATCGACCATATACATAATTATGATTCAACTTTAATTTCAATTTTTGGCACAGCCGTAGCTTAAAGTTATAATTTTACACCTTTTTAGGGCAACTGAAGACTGTGATATATTGTTATGTTGCATATTTACAAAATCTGACTAAATACCATAAAAGTCTCACAATTCAACATTGACCACATGTTTTCCCAGTGTTTGTCAAGCATAAAACTCAGGTTTTCACCCACTTTTCCTTTAAAATTGTTAAAAAAATAACAATCGATTGCCTCATTAGAGCACTGATAACATATGATTTTAGTATTGTTATGTCTGAGAAAAAATTGGGATTACATGGGTTAATTCTGCCCAGAACCTAACAAGCACAGGAGGGACTATAATATTTCTACTTTGTATTACTGAATTGCCATTGCATATTGCTGTCCATTCGATTCATACTTATTATTATGACTGTAGATCCGACCATTTTGAACTTTGTTGTGACTTGCAGCTATACCAGAGCCTGCTCTAGCTCTGTTGGCATCCTAGGCAAGATTTTAAATTTCACCTTCTCTCCACCACTAGAAACAGAATAGGGTTAGGGGTTAACCCTAACCCTGATAACAGCTACACTGTAATCAAAAAGAGTCAAATTATGGTTTTACTTCCCTCCAAGTTTCAAGACAAAACATTGTTGTTTTTTTTAATAACAACTCTTAGATTTTAAACATGAGATGCGTATCTCTACACACACACACATATATATTAATGCTTTACACATGCTCCATATTACTTGTGTTGAAATCCTTTGTTAGTGGTTCCCCAGTTGAGCCCCCAGCTCTGCTCCGCCCCTGCAGCACAGGGCCACAGAGTCTTCAGTCTCATCATCACTGAGCCTGGACAGAGGCTCCAGAGAACACTACAGACTACAGAAGCTTTTGTCAGGACGTCTGGACTAATGTTTTATGTTACTTTTATAATAATACAGCTAAAATATTGTGAGAAAGGCACGGCGCACCGCCGCGGTAATGTGCACTTTGGATCAGGTCTTTCATTACTGCACGTATTATTTCACGAGTCGTTTATGATCGTATCTCCATGAGTAAGAGGTTGATTGTCATCAAACAAAAAGTGACTTAAAGCTTGACAAATGCAGAACACATCTATGGACTCAACAATCTCCTATTTCTAGATATGTACTGTTATTGATCAGGCTCATTAAGCCTGCAGCTTATTGAGCATTAAAGCATTGGGCAGTGGCAGACACCTATATCTCCTATCCCATGGGCCGGCTTTGAGCAATACAAATCAATGGAATTGGATCCAGTTTAACTGAATTGCCTCTAGGGCTGCAAGATATGGAGCAAACATGCGATATTTGATAACTATGTTGAAAATTGCAATATAACAATAACAATATAATTGTTATCACAATTAATTGTCTCATTAGTTGAATGGCATTTATACTGTACATCAGTGCATTTTACCATCCTGGTCTCCACTTGGGTTTTAAAATTTTTGCTCATGATCCTCACTGTTCCTGCCTGAAAACAATATGTACACCCCCGAGATACTTATGTCAATCCAGTGTGCTCTCATCTAAATGTACGTCATTGTCATTCGTCATGAGTTTATGGTTATGATTCTTACCTTGTGGTTAATGTTCCATTGTTCCAAGCACCTGCCTCAGGCTCATACTTTTCTATTTAGAATTACACTGGAACATGTGGAAAACAACTTATTTTTCCAAACAGCCCAGAGGCTCAGCCCAATGCAATATGCTTGGTGCACGAAAATGTGTTTTTTTTATAGAAGTTACTCAAAAAATCATTGTAAAAGGAATGGTCTATGGGAAATGCTCCTTAATACCTTGTTCTTGGCTTAACTTATTGATAAAGAATGTTAGCCTTAGCTTTTGGTAGGCTGGCCAGCCAGCCCCACCTACTTTTATTGTGAAAAAAGAAGGGTCTGGATCCCCAGCCATAGAAAGTATTTCCATCACTTGTACTGGAACAGACCAATGACAGCCATTTATCCAAAGCATGTTATATAGAAGCAGAAGATATCTCCGATCCAAAATAACTAACATGGTGCCAGCTAATACACAGCTAATATTATTACTTCTCTCTCCTGATTAACGTCATTTTTTTCTTCATCTTGTTTCCATTTTAACCACTATAAAGTCCGACTGACGTCCTCACTGCAAACAACATTCAAACAAGCCAACTTTTGACTTTTAACAACTGTTTTTTGCTTTTTAGAAAGAAATTTGGCCACATGCTCTTATAAAAGTGGAATTGCTCTGATTTAAGTAAGAAATGTGTTCATTGGCTAGATAAATGATTGTCAGCAGTAACAATGTTTAAAGCTTTTGTTTTATCATTTCTAAAGGCTCCTTGTGTCACCAGGTAGATAGTCGCAAACTGTACAATGGAAATGCCCTTGATAATACTATGTTCTAAACAAGTGGACCAAAAGAAGTGTTGGTACTCTAATTTCCCTTGGTCAGCTAAATGATTTAAGTAAAAGAACCTCTTCATCTAATTAATGTAATCATAGGCTTTAAATAACACATTACACTGTGTTTAGACTCTCTGCAACCACCTTGGGCCCTGGCCCACTATTTGAGAACCACAGTGCTAAGCCAACTTACAGTTGCCCTTAACAGTGCCACATGTTATAAAATAATATTGCACAGAAGTAGAGTTATTGCAGTTCTTACACATAGTAACCTAAGGTCTACATACAACTCATGCAGCCTCGACAGAAATCAGAATCAGAAAAATCCCCAAGGGGCATTCATTTGTAGTTTCCCAGCCCTACATTCATCCATCCATAAATTACATTAAATAAATAATAATGCATTAGTCTTATACATGCTTTTCTAAGCACTCAAAGTCCCTTTACATTTTGATGCATTATTCATTTACTGATTAGGTGGTGGTCAGGTTTTGAGCCTCTGATCACCACCAAACAGTCACACTGATGCATTCATACAAGGTGGGTGAACTGTCTTGCCTAAGGACACAATGACAGTATATGTTGCAAGTTGCGGGGCTTGAACCACCAACCTTTGGGTTAGTGGGCAAGTGTGTCTACTGACCGAGGCAAATAAATATATATGTCAAGGATACAAAACCCTGGAGGAGTGTACTGAGATTTAAAACAAAATGATATCAAATATGCCATAAAAATTGAGATTCCTACAATAAAAATAAATAAAAGAAAATTAAATATAAATAAAAGTAATAAAGGTTTGCATTATGAACATCATTTAAAATGAGTCAGATCTGTGTTTAGCTGCTTAATAGCAGAGGAGATAAAAGACATTAAGTAGCAGTTTGTTTTGGTTCGGGGCACATTATAGCGCATTCCTGAGGGCATTAAAGAGAACTCTGTGGACTGAATGTGCTCAAGTTGGCTCATAATTCTCTTTGCCTTTTCTTTCACTTGCTTTCTCCTGATTGTACGCAGGTCCTTCTGCTGGACTCTAATGTCTTGGAATCTTGGAGCAGACTTTGACTTTGAATACTGTTAAGAGCATTCTTTTTTTTTAAGGCCACTCATTGAACCAGCAGATAAAAGAAAAAACTGTATTTGTGACATATACAGTTGTGTTAATCTCTTTTATTGAGCAAACAGCTGTTCACATCCCTCTGTCCTCTGCTGGAATACACTATGTGTACAGAGGCGTGTGTTGATAAGTTACATGTACTTACACTTACTGTTCACTTCAACTTTGCAGTAACAATACTCTTATGGCTCTTTTCCACCAGCCTTACTTGGTTATACTCAGTTTGGTGGTTTTCCATTACTTTGTAGTATCTGTTTATTGTGTGTGGGGACAGTGGCGCCTCACTGAGGTGACATCCTGTAAATGTGAAATAAACAACAAAAATGGAGGACGCAGAGGCAATGCTGTACTTTGTTCTGGTTTTGTGTTTTTTTTTTTTTATCACCCACAAAGCCAAATAAAAGAGCCAGAAAAGGTTACAAGCAGTGAGGCAAAACACTGTGGAGAAGTACAGGAGAGTTTGGGTAGCCATACAGCAACACCAATCCAAAGATGAGAAGTTACAAGCTGCTCAGAGACAACGTTTAAGGGTAAGTCTCTCATTTTGGGTCGCTTCGTCCAGCTCCCTTTGGACTTTGTCGTCACCCACCAGGCAGAAAAATGTATGGACCTCATCGAAGCTCCATGTGTCGACAAGCAGCCATTGGTCTCACAAAAAAGGTCCGCTGTGCTCAGCTGTTGTCGGGACTTTAAAAAATGACTGTTTTTGTGGCTAACGTCGGACTCACAACTGACAACATTCTCTGACCAAGGTTTGAGATGATTTAGACTGTTTTCTTTTCTGTGATTTAGAATTTATTTTTAGATAAACATTACTCAATACTTGCTCAGTACTAGAATTTTTGTTGTTTTATTCTTGTGCAAATCAAAGTTATAGTTGTATCATGAACAGAAGAAGCCATATGTGAAGATGATCCCAAAACGCTTATGTCTGACCTGGACCAAAGCTTATTTAGATTAGACTGTGAAAAACTAGCAAACTGTTCTGTGGCCAGATAAATCAGTAAAGTATTCCTGATCCATGCAGTAATTTCCAGTACAGAATATTACTGTATCTCTTTTAACGCACTTCTGCTCGAGGCCCCGAAGATTAGGACCATCCAACACATCCACTACTAATAACACAGACTCTACCTTTCTAAAATGCTCCTTCTATTCCCAGAGACTAAAATGTGCTTTTTGTCTATTCATGCCTACTCAACAATAGTATAACAATAATACATTTTAGTTTACAAAAGCCATTGCTCCAGGAATTGAAAGGCTGCATGACCACTTTTTTGTTTTTAGTTTTTATTGAAGATAACTGACTCATCCAGTTCAGTCCAATAGCTCATTTCAAAGCAGCTTTCAATCTCCTAAATGGATTCTGATGTAGGTTGTATTGTCCTGAATGTCTTGTGCAGCAGCAGCATGTAGCTGATGCTGCTCTTTTTGGATTTGTTGACTTCTTTATTTCATTTAAAATGTGTATATGCCCATGCTCATCTAATGGCTCATTGGATTAAACTGTTCAGTGGACAGATGTTAAATTGCCAGTTCAAATGAAAAGAAAATATCCATCAAAAGATAACTGGGGAGCTATGAGCAAAAGAGAACTTTTATTTCTAATAAGAGAGTGATTTATGGAGGTCATTATTTTTATTTTTTTATTTTATTTTTTTTTTATATGGGACAGCGTGTATAATGAATGGCTAGTGCCGTAAATACACCGGATTATAACTCAGAGCTAATTTCCATCCGTAGTCCCCACTCACTCACATTCACACATTCACATTATGTTTGTCTACTGTAAATGTAGCAGACTTCATGCACAAACTAGGAGGAAACTTTGACTGTTTTGTTACATTCCCATCTTCACAAGGATGACGTTGTAACCAGAATTGAATTTGTGTAAATGCATATACGCTATTTGGTTTGCAGTAATTAGGTCTGATTTGTTTGCCCGGATACTGCAGATTTTTATATGTGGAGGCGTGAAATCTCATTTGAACTGGGGTGTGTATCAGACAAGGAAAACTCTGCTCTGACCAAAAGGCTGTGAACACAAATGCAGATCATTTGATTACCAAGTTGCAAACCAAGGACTATTCCAAACAAGAGAGTCCACGCCATGGTCTGTACTAAAGACTGCAAGCCACAGTTCTATTGGGAAGAAAGTGGGGGACAGAGAACATTTTACAGCAGCATCTCAACTCCAGCTGCACTCAGTAATGCACAGGGAACCTCCAGCTGGCACCCTTTGCCAGTCCAGTCTCTCCACACACAGCTTGGAGCTAGTTCTCTCAATTTGTTGGTCATTACCACACAGCACACCTAAGGCCAACATTGCCAACTGTTTTCATTGTTTTGATCTAAACCCTGCTCAAAAAGTAGCTAAATGTTGCTAAATGATGTCATGTCATTTGCATATTAGTGATGTAATTGCGCCAAATTTGCATAATACCACAATAAGGTTTTTATTATATAATTTATTACTGTTTTCTCTCTCTCTGAGTTTGTCTCTGTCATTGGTCTCTCCTCTTTATGTCTTTGCATTATGGAGTCATTTTATTTATTCTGTTCCCCATCCCTCACTCTAAGCTGCCACAAGCCTTGCCTAAGCCAAAGACATTTTGTAGTAAACCTGTTTTTATGTGAATAAAAAACTATGATCATTTATTTAGCTTAATTGCGTTTGTCGTTGAAAACAACGCAGTGCATCCTGCTCTGCTGTGTGCCGCTGAGTGACAGCTGACCGCCCGGCGACTCAAGGGAAAGAGTTATTGGCACTGTCTGCTGCTGCTCCTCTGTCTCACTTCTGGCAACTTTTTAAAGTTGTCACTAGTTGCTTTTTCAGAAAATAGCTGCTAAGGGGGTCTGAAAAGTTGTTAAATCTAGTGACAAAATTTCTAAGTCGGCAACACTGGCTAAGACCTCTTAAATTGTTGATTGATATTTACTTTGTTAACTTTGCTTCACAACATAATTCTAAATTCTGCACCAACACCTTTCCACCAAGCCGCCAAGAGAGAGTTATGACATTTCTACGAACTGAAGGGGTCGGCTCTTTTCTACCTTTCCCTAAAGCTCTGTTTAATGACGTAATGACACTGGTGTGTGCCTCATGAACGCAGCTCTTAATGTGGTGCCAGTAAGGTATTATATCTTCTTTAGAAACAGGCTAATAATCATATCAAATGTCTATAATGCACAGTGTAGCCTAGGACATGTTTCTCTTCTGCACACATTAGCAACAGTCTTCTGCCCGAGTTAAGCATAAAACCTCAATCTGTGAGACTTCTGTGATTGTATACCATATTGAGGCATTTCCTTTTTGTGTGTGAACGCCCTGGATGTAGTTTAAAAGTAGCCTACTACCACATACAAGGCACCTTGAGGAAATTTATCATTCATCATCATCCTTGCCTAAGCCAAGAAAGTTATGTTTGTACTGGAGTTTGTTTGTTTCTCAAATGGCTAAAACAAACTAAAAAGTAAAAGGGTGATGAATTTTTCAAGATTCATGTGTTAGGTATAGTCAAATGAACAATGAAACTTTTGTTTATGTATCCAAGTGGCAGGCCCAAGGATTTGATTTAGAGTAAAACCTTCACCTTTGTGAAAATTTCCATTTATTTTTAAAAGCATTCAAAGATATGCATAAAGAAATGTTTTGAGAATGTCTCACATTTTTGTATCTCATGTGTTGACCTTTCTTTAGTTAGTCTGAAATAAATTTTTATTATATTTTGACCAAAAGTCTGTGATTTTAAATGTATAGTGTTACAAGTGAAGAGAAAGAATACTATTAGAAATGTATTGAAGTCTTAACAGTAATAGTAATGATTCAAAAGAAGCTTATGAAGTTAAGTACAGTTAGAGTACTCAACTACTCCTCAACCACACATCTCCCATTTTCCCATCAACCCTACTTAAACCCATGAAACCCCACCCACCTTTCTCCCTTTAGACCTCTCAATATGTTCACTTTCTCCTTTTCAGTCTCCTCTCCCCAACATCTACACCAGAGAGGGGGATGCCTAGTCTGCCTAGTTCCTACTGAGTCTCAAATTAACCAGCCATAATCTAGTTCACATTCTGCATCCCTCATTATCACTCTACCTAATCCAGTTCATCCTCCAATAAAAGTTTCAATCCTACGCTGTTGTTGTGGCATGGTCCTTGCAATGCTGAAAAGTGTTTCTTTGAACCAACTTAATTTATCCATCCATTTTCTTCTGCTTTATCTGGGGCCGGGTCGCGGGGTCAGCAGTCTAAGCAGGGACACCCAGACATCCCTCTCCCCGGACACCTCCTCCAGCTCCTCTGGAGGAACCCCAAAGAGTTCCCAGGTCATGCCGAGAGATGTAGTCCCTCCAACGTGTCCTAGGTCTTCCCCAGGGCCTCCTCCTGGTGGGACATGCTCGGAACACCTCCCCAGGGAGGCAGTCCCGGAGGCATCCGAAACAGATGCGATCTGTCGATCTCACGTTCCATCCTTCTCTCACTCCCGGATACAAGCGGCCTGAAATGAGTTTCCTCCACAGGGTGGCTGGGTGCTCCCTTAGAGATAGGGTGAGGAGCTCTATCACCCGGGAGGAGCTCGGAGTAGAGCCACAGCTCCTCCACATCGAGAGGAGTCAGTTGAGGTGGCTCGGGCATCTGTTCCAGGATGCCTCCTGGACGCCTCCCTGGGGAGGTGTTCCGGGCATGTCCCACCGGCGGAGGCCTCGGGGAAGACCTAGGACACACTGGAGGGACTATGTCTCTCGGCTGGCCTGGGAAAGCCTTGGGGTCCCCCCGGTAGACCTGGGGGAAGTGTCTGTGGAGAGGGAAGTCTGGGCATCTTTGCTTAGACTGCTGCCTCCGCGACCCGGTCCTGTGTAAACAGAAGAAGATGGATGGATACTCACTTTTGAATGGAACTGCTGAAATAAATACATTTTTCAATGCTGTTCTAATTTATGAATGTAGGACTGTCGCCTATTTTGCAGAGAAATGTGGTCCTAGTTTCTTTTGGTTCACGGCTTTATTTCCTCATTTGCCAGCCCCAGTGCCTTTGCCGATTACCTGGCGACCCCTCCTACAGCTGGGAGAGGAAACAACTCAGAGTTCTGTAAACTTTTTTGAATCTCCCGCAGAAACAGAGTGTGTTGCTTTATCCGCGCATGTCTTGCTTCTGTCTTAATCACAGCCTCAGTGAATTTAACAGAGCACTAGGGAAACGGTAAAATAAAACACGAGCTAACTTATGGTTTACAAAAGCACACAACCTGAGAATGTCACAGTTCTGATAAGGACCCAAAAACAGAGTACATCAGGTGAGTCAAGAAAGGTTTAATGAAGGAATGAATTCAGAGGTAGTTGTAATAATCTTGATGAAGAGGAGCTGGCAGATGAGCAGGCATGCAGGTAAGGTGGAGACAAACACACAGAAGGGAGGGGGAAACAAAAAGACAGGAAGAGGCCAAAAACCAGGAATGGATCTTGACAGTACCCCCTCCTCATTGGACGCCACCAAGCGGACCACCAGGCTTGTTGGGATGGGACCGATAGAAGTGAGCAACCAGCCTCCCAATTCACCAAATACTGGAAGCCACGGCCGCAATGACACATATCCAAAAGGCGCCGTACAGTAAAAGTAGGATAGTCATCAACAACCCAGGCGGGAGGAGGGAACTCGGCCAGAGGGCACAGAGGACTGGAGTGGACTGGTTTCAGCTGTGAAACATGAAAGCTTGGGTGTATTCTGAGAGAGGAAGGCAACTTTAGCCAGACCACAGTGGGATTAATGATATCTTCAATTTCAAAGGGTCCAATATAGTGGAAAGTTTTCTAGTCTCCGTCTTCAATGGTATATCCTTAGAGGAAAGCCAAACTTTGACCTGGTTGGTAGGCTTGAGCAGTAATCCAGTGTTGGTCAGCAAGTCTTCGGTTACGCTCCACAGAATGGAGTAATGGAGCTCAAGCAGTCTTCCAAATGTTGTAACAACACCAGAGAGGATCCAGCAATATCTCCTTCCTGCTGAGGAAACAAGGGAGCCAAATATCCCAACGAACACTCAAAAGGGGACATACCAGTGGCAGAGGAAGAGGGAATTATGGGCATACTCAACCCACGGAAAATGAGTGGCTCCAGCTTGTTGGGTCCTGGGCTGCAACACAGCGGAGTGTGGCTTCAAGGTCTTGATTCGCCCTTTCACACTGGCCGTTAGTCTGTGGATGAAATCCAGAAGACAAACTCACCCTGGCGCTGGGGGCCTCACAGACGTTTTTCCACACTCTGGAAATGAACTGTCCTCCGTGGTCCGAAACAATGTCATAAGGAATTCCATGAATCTGAAAGACATGTTGCACCAGTAAATTCACCGTTTCCATAGCTGAAGGAAGTTTTGGCAAGGCAACAAAATGCACAGATTTGGAGAATCTGTCAATTATTGTCAAAATTACAGAGTTACCTTGTGAAACAGGTAATCCAGAGACAAAGTCCAGAGCGATATGGGACCAGGGTCGACTAGGAAACAGGAAGAGGGCAAAGGCGACCTGCTGGTGGCTGGTTAGAAGATTTACCTCTAGCGCAAACAGGACAGGCCAAATGTATTCTGACATCTCTCTCCATGGTGGACCACCAAAAATGGCGTTGAAGGTTGATAGTACGACCAATCCCGGGCAAGCAAATCAGGTTCTGTCTTCTGTGCCTCTCTCACCACAGATTCAATCTGAGAATGGTAGTCCACCTGGTCCGGAGAATCTGCGGAATGTAAACTGACGGGAGAGAGCATCAGATTTAAGATTTTTAGAACCAGGTCGGTAAGTCAGAGTGAAATTAAACCAATCAAAAAACAAGGCCCAGCGAGCCTGGCAGGAGTTAAGGCGCTTAGGTGACTTGATGTACGAGAGGTTTTTGTGGTCCATCCAAACCACAAAAGGGTGCTCAGGTCCTTCCATGACGCCATTCCTCCATTGCCAACTTAACAGCTAAGAGTTGGTGTAGTTGTGCTCTGCTGGGGATAGGCGGCGGGAAAAGAAGGCGCAGGGGTGTAGTCTTTGGTCTGTGGAAGAGCCCTGGGAAAGAACAGCTCCCATACCAGAGTCGGAGGCATCAACCTCTACTATAAACTGAAGAGATGGATCTGGGTGTACGAGAACAGGTGCCGTAGTGAACAGTTCTTTAAAGGTTCTGGAAAGCCTGCTCCACATCTGTGGACCAAACAAAAGGAACTTTGAGAGAAGTTAGTGGGGCAGCAACTTCACTGTAGTTTTGAATGAATCTACAATAAAAGTTTGCAAACCCAAGAAACATTTGGAGCTGTTAAAGACTTGTGTTGAGGCCAATCTGCTACTGCCTGTATATTAACTGGATCTGGTTTTACCTGCCTGCTGTCAATGATATACCCCAGGAAACTCACAGACTGCATGTGGAATTCACATTTTTCTGCCTTGACAAAAAGTTTATTTTCAAGCAGTTGTTGGAGAACTTGCCGGACGTGTTCATCTAGGGAGCGAGAAAAAAAATCAAAATGTCATCAAGATAAACAAAAACACATTTGTTCAGGTAGTCCCTCAGAACATCATTCACAAGTGCTTGAAAAACTGCTGGAGCGTTTAAGCTGAAAGGCATAATAAGATACTCAAAATGGCCCAGAGGTGTTTTAAATGCCGTTTTCCACTCATCTCCCTCGTGGATACGGACAAGATGGTATACATTCCTTAGATCCAGTTTTGAGAATATTGTGGCATTATGCAGTGGTTGGAAAGCTGAATCAAAGGCAGAGGGTATTTATTTTTAATAGTGATATCAAGAAAAACAGAGAAGCAGGGAACACCGAGGCCATAGTGCAATGGTGGTCAGTAAGGATGCTTTAATGGAACAGACATAGCAGACAGAGATGACAAAGATCCCGCTACTACTGCTCACTCCTACATAGTTTGCAAGTCTGCCCCCTCGAGTGTCTGTGTGTCCCTCTCCTTCTCCCGAGTGTCTGTGTCCCAACAGCTAATATAGGATACAGGAGATTTAAATGTCCCTGGGTTTACATATAGACTGGTCAAGGATGGACTAAGATTAGCTGGTTAGGGTTCACCTTTCATGCCTAGGAGACAGTGGACACATGTCAGCTAACATCTTATGTCCCAATATGGAAAAGGTCAAAACAACGGGTCACAGCAGCTACATACAAGTCAAAAGAGCAGGAGACATTCAAAAATTCATGCTATCAAATAGTGATGTTGTTTAACCCTTTGTAGTCTAAGCAGGAACGTAGGGTTTTATCTTTTTTGGACACAAAGAAGAAACCCGCACCAACAGGAGGGGAAAATGGTCGTATAATGCCTGTTGCCAGAGAGTCCTTGATGTATTGCTCCATAGCCTCACATTCAGGGCGAGTCAGGTTGTATAAGGGACTAGATGGCAGAGTAGCACCAGGAAGCAGGTTTATGGAACAGTCGTATGGCCGGTGTGGAGGTAAGACCTCTTGTAATTCATAGTAGACATTGGGGGGGACATTGGACAAGTCAGGAGACTCAGGAAGGAAAGAGGCAGCTCCAGCAGGAGGAAGGGCTGACTGCAAACAAACAATGACAAAAAGGGCTCCAACTCATCAGCTTTCCCCCACCCTGTCAAAATGGGGATTATGTAGCTTTAACCAAGGGTATCCAAGAATTAATGGTGAATGGCGAGAGGAAATAAGGTGAAAACTTATGTTCTTTATGATTTCCCAAGAACAAGAGGGTGAGGTGTGGTGCGGTGAGTTACCTTGGCCAGCAGTCGTCCATCCAAGGCATTAGCAACCAAGGGTGAGTTAAGAGGTTCCACTTCCAATCCAACCAGATGAGCTAGTTCGAGGTCTAGGAAATTCTCATCTGCCCCAGAGTCAATTAAGGCTGTTAAAAGGTAAGGTTAGCCCACTTGAACAGATGTTAGCTGGAAGCTGCATTCTTTTTGGGGGGGCAGAGGAGATGGAGGAATGGCTCACCAGTGCCCCCATACCTACTGGTGAGCCCTGTCTTTTGGCCGAGTGGGACATGTGGCTAGATAGTGGCCTAACTGACCACAGTAAATACACTCAGCCTGTATTCAGCAGGAACGCTCGGCTGGGGTTAGTTTGGCTCGTCCCAGCTGCATCGACTTTTCACTAGCTTGCACTTGGGCTGGCTGGCCAGGAGTTGTGCTGGGAATTTTAGGAATAGCAGGCAGGCCCGGACTATGAGAAAAAGCAAAGGAAGTAAGAGTGAGAGACTGAGAAGCTGACGACCGCTTGGTCCTCTCTCGTCTGCGTTCCCAGAAGCGGTTCTCTAGCTTAATGGCTGTGGAGATAATAGAGTCGAGGTCTTTAGAACCATCTTTTAAGGCCAACTCATCCTTTAATTGTTCTGATAACCCATTAACAAAGATTGTCTAGAGTGCTACGTCATCCCAACGGGCCTCAGCTGCCAAGGTTCTAAATTCCACTGAATATTCAGCCACCTTTGTAATGTTCAGGGTCCGGCACATGTGCTTCCCGGTGTGAGTCATGTGACAATGGAGGAGGTGGTGAGGCCTGATCTAGTGGAGGTGGTGGTGTGGGTTGGGTTAGGTTTGTGGTTAACTCACGGAGCATGGAGCTTAGCTGAGCAATTTGGTTTGATGTGGTCTGTTGGCTTTCCATAAGATTTCGGAGGAGTTGGTCGCACTGTCCAAGGAGTGCCCCTGTTTGGAGATGGCTCTGACAACTGGATCTGTATCTGCTGGGTCCATCGTGGCCAGTTCGTACTGTCACAGTTCTGATAAGGACCCAAAAACTACAGAGTACATCAGGTGAGTCTCAAGAAAGGTTTAATGAAGGAATGAATTCAGAGGTAGTTGTAGTAATCTTGACGAAGAGGAGCTGGCAGATGAGCAGGCATGCAGGAACAAAGGCAGAGAGACGAAACCAGGAGCAGGCAGGCAGACGGCACCTGGACACAGGAAAAGGTAAGTTAAAAAAATTACAAAAATAGAAAGACAAAGTTGAGCCAACTGTTCACTAACTGGTGATTTAGCAACAATAAACTGGTGAGGAGTGAGTGAAGAGCCAGGCTTCTTATACTGCAGTGATGAAGGGTAGATTGGAAACAGGTGTGCCATCTGCCATGGTTGGTCATGCCCACATCACGCCCAGGTAAGGTGGAGACAAACACACAGAAGGGAGGGGGAAAACAAAAAGACAGGAAGAGGCCAAAACCCAGGAATGGATCTTGACAGAGAAACAACAGCAATGAACCGGAGGACAGCTGGCACTGTGTGAAGCTGCTGCTATGGATTATGGGACTTGCAGTCCGAGTAGTAAAATGCTATAGATGTAAGAAAATTTAAAAAGTAAATGATAAAAACTGTTTTGTAGACCGAAAAACCCAAGTTGTAGGTCAAATGTGACTCACGAGACTATATCTTTGACACCCCTGTGTAGCATACATTTAGTAATTATGCACTAAGGAGAAATATGTTTAGCTTAGAGAATTTTACCTGATTGATGACAAATAATCAGGGCTGGAATTAAAACACAACAGCTTATGTCCCAGAGGGTAAGGAGGTTAACCAGCAGTGACTTAATGTAATAGATAAAGACCATTCAAACTCAACTTAAATTGAATTAAGTATGGGTTTATTATTAGAATAAACAAACAGCGTATTGGAAGGCAGGATCAAGGATTAGATTATTTTATCAAACGTTATAAATGGGATTAATTAATTGCAGTGGAGTATTATGGGCTATAGGATTTATGTAAGATTTTATAGATATGGAAGGACAAATACGAGAGTTAGGGAACTTAAGAAGTTTGACGCCAAACTCAATAATTGTCATAAACATTTGGCTTACTGTAGAAGATCGAGCTGAGGGCAGGATGTTGGGGACCACGGGCTCAGCTGGCCGCCAGCTGTCGGGCTGGGGGTCGCTGTGCTGGGTTGTAGGTTCAAGGAGTGTCGCTGGCCGGTCCAGTTCACTACACTGCGTCCTGGTGTCGTGGATGCCACTTTGAGTTACTGCCGTGGCTCGGCAAAAAGGCAGCGTCAATCTTAAGTACGGACCACAGTCCAAAAGCAGTCCTTGAGTGGAACAATCATGATGACACAACACCGATACCCTGATGACATGACATGGAATAAACACATATCCAACCATTATTAAACATGATAATTTCAACAGTTTGCACAAAAAGACTGTTATGTGTGTCCTGTGAAGCAACATGTTTATGCATGAAGTCAGTCTCTTGAACAGATGGTTGTAGCATAAAGACTATAATACATAACTTTTATTGGAATGAACAATAGGCGGGGATGTAGTGACCACAGTCCATCCTGGCCACTCGATAGCTGCTACTGTACGTTTCAATTGTCAAATGTACGGAGTTTTGATTTACACCATGAAACTTGGTGGAAACTGTGGTGTCATCCTGTACCAGGTTTTTGTTTTCTCACACAGGAAGAAAGGCCTCCTCTAGCATATTTATTGGGGCTGGTCAGTAAAAACCTACCATGCAGTTCATATAGGATAAATATATACCTTTGTTTGCGTCCTTGGTGTGATAAGACTCAGAGTTCTCAGCTCAAAGTAGAAATAATTGATGGAGCTCCATTAATGGTTAACAAGGGTTCAGCGTGAAGTCTTCCTTCACCTGTTTTAATTTGTTTGCTAAAACATTCTGCTAATAATATTACAGACTTTTCAACATGATTAACTGGAAAAACTTAATTTTGAAGTTACCAAATCAAACGTAATATGGACATGCATATGATAATTAAATGACAATATCTAAGCTAATGTAATTGGTAGACTTATCATAAATTCAGCCTTTCCTCTGTGCAAAGAAAAATATCAGTTGCAGATTTGAACTCTAGAAGCAGGGTGACCTCACCTGATGATGTCACATATGTAAACCTAATTTTAGGACTTTGGCTCAAATTAGAAAATCACATTATGATGTAAATGGTTCGTTTCAAGCTGGTCTGAGCCAATAACTTACATTGTCATCATTAACCCAAAAACATACATTGGATTTAGGTAGAATGGTATATTTCTTGGACTACAGCCAGTCTTATTCTTTTTCTTTTTAGAGGTCCAAGCAACTATGGGGCTAAGGCAGGGGGCACACTGGACAATGGCCAATTATTCACAGGGGTGTTGTAACATTCAACAATAAACCCTTTACACATCCATGCACACCCATGGCAGCTTGAACAGCAGGATATGAGGAAAATACACAGTAGTCCCATAGGAAGACTCCAACTAAACAGAGACAGGAGGCTAATCCAGTATGGGACCCACAGCAGTGACTGCAATTGTTCCAGCTTACATAACCTGTTAATTAGGATAGTTAGGATTTAACAAGCCAGTAGGAGAGCTAACACGAAATGCCCAGCTTCAAACAAAAGGACCCTGGGACACCTCACTCAGTTTTATTATTTTATTTATCTTAGTCCATTGTTATTTTAAACTGAACTTTTTTTGGATTCATGGAAAATATTTTCACCATTAACAGTTTTGTATAATAGGAATCATCTATGAAAAAACACAACCTTCACACCTCATAAACTATAGGTTAGTTTTATGTTATATGACAACTGTTTTTATTATTCTGGCATCATTTAGTCACAGCACGCAGACCCCATATTTTCCCCCAGACCCATTAAACTAGAAACTAGGGAAACAAAAAAAAATTGCTTCATGAGGGAAATTGTCTTCATTTTTTAGCTTGTTAGCAGGTAAAAAAATGGGAACACAACCCAAAGCCAAACTATTCATCAAAATGATTTATACATGTATAAATATGAATAAAGAAGTGACTTGAAATGTTACACAGTGTTGGGTGGGGACATGTTTTAGTGTACTTGGATTACAAATTCAATATTTTTACTAGGGTAGTTATAAGCCCAGGTAAGCATAAACCACAATTCTGTGAGTACTTAAAGAGGACCTCTAACTCTACCTCGGCTTTTCTGACATTTTTACCTCGCTTTTATTTTTTTTCATTTACACATATTTGAGTACCCCTATTCCTGTATGCTGCCTTTTGAACTTTCTTTAACCAAGAAAGTTCCACTGCGATTCAGAATCTCTTTTACAGGGGAGTCCTGGCCCCTTGGGGGACCTATTGTACATGCCTTTCTGAAGAATTCAAACGTAGACAGAGCTGATATACCCTAAAGCGGGGTCATCAATTAAAATTCAATGAGGTCCAGTTTGTGAAAATTTTCTCGAGCTGAAGGTCCGGAACATCACAAAATTATATGTTGCTTTGAAAAAGCATTGAAGTTACATCAACATCTGTGTCTACAGCAGGGGTCTTCAACTACATTTGTCCGAGGACCAGAATTTATCTCGACAGACACTGTATGGGCCAGATGCTCTCATAAAGACTTTTCAGGCCGAGATAAAGTGTTTTTGAATGTTTCCTATGAACTGCAGAGTAAGAGGCCAGACTGATAAAAGATGACTGGGGACACATTGAACTGTCCTCTCAGGACTTCCAAAATCTTAATCTTATCTTATCTTAATCTCACAAATCTGTAGTAGGGCTGCTAAAATGGCCTTTAATAAATTCAAAACAATTCAAGATTTTTTTTTTAAATGAAATTTACACTGTATGTAGACATCATAATACACCACACCAAATCTTGGATCTAAAAGTTTTTGTATACACTCAAAAAAGGTGTTTTTTTTTTTTTTTTTTTTTTTGCTGTAAAAATGAAAAAATCATATGTCTGTAAAACATCCCAACTATGGAGCTGAAATTAAGCATTAAATAACACATGCTGTTTGCACTAAACATAGAAAACATAAAATAGCCAGAATAACCAGTCACAGCTGTTCTGGGGCAGCAGTAGCTGTTCACCCACTAACTGTAAGGATAGTAGATCAATCCCCATGACCAACATTGCATACTGTCTTTGTCTTTGGCACTGATGTATGAATGTGTTACTGTACTTGTGTTTCTAGTGGTGGTTACAAAGGCTGTAGGAACAAAATAACTGCCATGACAGTCTGTCCCAGGGCAGCTGTGGATACAGATGTAGCTTATCAATGGTGGTTTGAGCTACTAATGATGAAAACCACTCAGCACTCTGGTGGGTTGTACACTTCATGTGTTGTTGAAGATATTGTTTTGTGGGAGGATTTGTTTCTAGATTTTTTCTCTAATGGAGAAACATTGTGAAGCAAACATTACTGGGTGTTTACATTACTTTTTTTTTTTTTTTTTTTTTTTTTTTTTTGAGGAATAGAGCTTGTACATGAACTTTTCAACATTTTGTTTAACTGAGTCAGTGAGGATCCTGTGTCCTAGGTCATATAAAATTCTCATGTTGCCAGTTGTATCCTGGAGCCCTGTGACCTCCTGTGTGTTGGAGACTATAGTCATGCACTGGTCATGTCATCCATGTCATCCATGGATTTTTGGGACTTCAACACGCATGATTCTGCACCTGTCTGTTTTCCCAGCAGCTATAAACCTGCAGCTTGGCTGAGGGCTCATTAGAGAGCAAGAGAAGGAGAGAGACCAGGCCCACAGAGCAAGAGGAAAGAACAATTGAGGGTATGAAGGATCACCTCCCAGAAAAAAAGAAAGACTTGGGATTTCATGAAAGAATGGCAGCAGAACCTTCTCTTGGTGCAGATGTCAGTTCAAACCTCAGTGAAGCTGACGCCAAGATTATTTTGCATGGTGACATATTAGCAGGCAAAGAAGTTGGAGGAACTATTCTCAAAAGTAATACTGTGATTAGCCAGTCTTACTCATATGATCATCAACAGCAAATTTGGTTCTACACTGGTACAGCTGCAAAACAAACCTTTGTGGTTGTTCATGATATTCATATGGACACATGGTTTTGCATTTTGGTGATCTTACATGATACAGGCCTTAAGTGTGAGTCAGAGCTTTAGAGAGAGAGAGAGTTGCGCCAACTGAGGTCCAGAACATGGATGGTTACGAGATTCATGTGGACATTAACATGCATTATTGTATGCACATTTTTATGTAAACTTGAGTTAAATTTGTAGATAATATAAACATTTGATTATTTAAACCTCTTACTCCTGTGCATCACTGAACAGTTATTAAATAGCACTTTCAGTCTTAACGGCAAACTTCTGAGTTCTGAGGACTGCATTGGAGACAATGGAGATGTCACAACTCTCTCAACAGCTTTAAAGTCTGATTGAGATGGAGGGAAGGGTAAAAATCTCTGGAAGAATCTGTTGCTTAAGTGTCAGTACTTAGGTAGTTTAGTGTGGTTTACAGTCACTACTAATGATCAGAGTGATAAACAGCAAATCTATAATGTCCCCTGTCAAGTGAGTGCTCTCTCTCTCTTTTTCCTCTAAGTTGCTGCAGCTTCAGCCCTTGTAGCTTCTAAAGCAATTCCAGGTAGAACTAAAAGTATATATGTAGATTTAAAGTGATGGTATGGACCCAATCCTGAATGAAAATAATCAGGTTCAATATCTGTGGATTTGTGATCAGAGTCTAGTATTTTAAAACAGCCGATGATCTGCTGGCCTTCAGGTACAGGTTGTGACTCAGTCAGTCAGCTGTGTGTGCTGACAAACAAACAGAAGGTGTTCCACAAGTATGGCACATTACTCACCTTGGACATGGTATCACTGACTCGGTTTAATAAAATGTTGAAGAGTTCATGTACAAGCTCTATTGCCCAAGTGTCACTCAGATGAATATTGTTGATTTCAGTATGTTTCTCAAAGGAACAAAGGAGCAGAAAAAAACTGCCTCCAACAAAATTTTCTTCAACAACACACGAAGCGTACAACCACCAGTGCTGTGTGCTTTTCATCATTAGAAGCTTAACCCTTTATTGGTTGAAAATGGATGGCAAATGGACACTTCTGTGAACATTTGTAGTTCCTGGTCTGTTTGATTATAGTGAAATTTCCAGGTCAGTGCGAAGATTCCGCCTCAAGTGGAAGAGTACAACTATATTGGTGTTTTGTTCATGAGTGAGAGAAGGATGGAGCTTGAGATTGACAGGCTTCCTCACACTGTCTAAAGTCTTGTATGTGTTGAATTGGTGACTCCATCACCACTTATGAATGAATGTGAGAGTGAATGGTTGTCTCTCTGTGTATGTCTCTGTGACTCACTGGCCCCTGTCCAGGATGTACCCCACCTACGGCCCAAGTTACTGGGATAGCTCCAATACCCGTGACTCCTAATGGGAATAAGCGGATGATGAATGAATGAAGGTGCTGTGAATAGCTGTTCTGTACCTATTTTGACATCCACTCCTGTATGTAGCCTTAATGTTGTTATTAATAAAAACCTTAATGTTGTTATTGATAATAATAATAATAATAATAATAATAATTCTATCTACACACTCACAAAGTCACTTTACAAATAGGTGCATTTTCACTCCTCAGTGGCATTCAGTGGTGATAAGTTACATCTGTAGCCACAGCTGCCCTGGGGCAGACTGAGGAAGTCATGGCAAGTCATTTTGTGACAATAGCCTTTGTGACCACCACCAAAAACACAATCACAGTAAGACATTCATACATCAGTGCCACAGACAAAAAGGCAGCAGGCCTATTCAATGTTGGTCGTGGGGACTTGATCTGCTATCCTTCCAGTTAGTGGGTGAATAGCTCTACCTACTGAGCTACTGCTGCCCCAGACCAACTGTGACTGGTCATTCTGGCAATTTTAGGTTTTCTATGTTTAGTGCAAACAATATGTGATTTTTTCATGTTTCATTTCAGCTCCATAGTTGTTGATGTTTTACAGACATATGATGATTTTTTTTTTCATTTTTACAGTGAAAAAAGACGCCTTTCCAACACCTCGACACCTGGACTACTTCACACTTACCTGGACTCAGCCACCCCCCCAGCACAGAGCCCCCCTGCCCACCCCTCTCCTTTACAGCAGCCCAGGTGAGAAAAGAGCTGAGGAAGATCAAGGCAAAGAAAGCAGCTGGACCAGACGACGTCAGCTCCAGGCTCCTTAAGTCCTGCGCAGATGAACTGTGTGGAGTTATGGAGCATGTCTTCAACCTGAGCCTCAAGCTGAGGGTGGTACCACAGCTCTGGAAGACCTCCTGTGTGGAACCTCTGCCAAAGACATTGCACACTAGAGGACCTCAGCAGCTACAGGCCGATGGTTCTCACATCCCACCTAATGAAGACATTGGAGAGACTGATCCTAGGACACCTCCGCTCCACTGTGGGACCCTCGATGGATCTGCTGCAGTTCGCCTACCGACCTGGCATCGGAGTGGAAGATGCAGTCATCTTCCTGGTACATCTCGCTCTGGCTCACCTGGAGAAGCCCGGCAGCACTGTGAGAATCATGTTTTTTGATTTCTCCAGTGCCTTCAACACCATCCAGCTGGTGCTTCTAAAGACGAACTGGAGAGGGCTGGGGTAGACCTTTGTAGGAAAACTTCATGCTGAACTCTTATTGACTTTTAATTGGAGCCCCACAGGTATTTCTGCTTGGAGCCGAGAAATCTGAGTCTTATCACGTTAAGGACATGAACAAAGGTATATATCTATTCTATACAAACAGCATGACAGGTTTTTAATGACCTGTCCCAATAAATATGTCAGAAGAAGCCTATTTCCTCTGAGAGAGAACAGAAACCAGATACGGAATGACATCACTGTTTTCAAGACCAGATAATTAACTTCCCTGGAGTAAATCAAAGCTCCGTACGAATTCCAGGACGACTCGAAATGTGGAGCAGTACCTCTATCTAGTGGCCAGGACTGACCGTGGTCACTGTATTCGATTCTCTTGTTCTGAATAATAAAGTTATACATATCAAAGATTTTATATTACACTCATCTGTTCAAGAGACTGATTTCATGCAAATACATGTTGCTTTACAGGAAAATGTCATAACTGTATTTCGTGCAAACCATTGAAATCATCATGTTTAATAATGGTTAGATATGTGCTTATTCAATATCATTATTTACCAGTATTGTTTATGTTGGTTGCTGCAAAACGTTCCACTCAGTTTAAATGTAACATGCCTTAAAACCTAGTTAAATTGAAGTGGAGTAAAACACATTTCTTTGTATGATATTTATTTTGCGTTTAGCAAAGGTAATTTGATATCCCCACAATCTCTGCAGAGGACAGAGGGGCGCCCCATTTTAACACAGAGTTAAATACACCCAGGCCCTTTGTTCTCTCTCTCATATTGTCTCATCTCATCTCTCTTCTTCTTGTCTCATCTTCATCGCTGCTGTTAGTTTCTCTCGTTGTAACCTCTTTTGTTACGTTTGTTCATGTTAAGTTTACTTTGCTGGTGATAATATCTTTTCACGATAATTTTTATTTATGTATTTATTTGATAGGGACAGCACACATTAATACACATCTATTCAGTGATAGACGTAAATATGCCAGATTATAGCAACAATGCTAATTTGCACCCGTAGTCCCTAGGCAGGTAACACAAAAACATTAAACATAGAAAAGGCCAATAAATCATAGTAAGAGCACATCACAAAACAGAGTTACTAAGAAGTTAAGAGTCAATGGTTACAAGACACTCCCTTATGGAGAGAGGAAGACTGTTCCAGATCTTACTGGCCTTTACAGAAAGAGCATGCTTTTCTAGAAAAGGCTGTTTTTCTATGGGACCTCACATAAGTCAATATGCAATAAACACATTCTGTCCTTTGAGTGCAATTTACGGCTACTGACGTCACTTCCCAGTGAGTGCATTCCGTTGTTGCTGGTTGCATACACAACTGTTCTTCGTCATTATTTTAAGGCATATCTTCTAGCAGTTTAACTTAGTTACTCTGTGAGAAATCTAGTATCGTTTATAATCGCTTCGTGTCCAAGCCACTGTCAGCTCGCGACTCAGTAATAGTTTACTAACTTCTGTTAGCCTTTAGCTTAGCTTAGCTTAGCTTAGCATTAGCATGGTGTCTATGTCCTCCCCTTTCACCCCCCTTTTCTGCTCAATGTGCCATATGTTCAGTGAGAATCCTGCCTCTTTAAGTGATGATAGCAGTAGGTGTGTGAAGTGTAGTTTGTTTTTAGTTTTGGAGGCCAGGTTAGAGCAGTTAGAAGCGCGGCTCTGCACAGTGGCGGCTGAGGCTAAGCCAGCTAGTCAGGTAGCTACAGGGGCCGCGGCCCGTGCTAGCAGTAGCAGGAGCGCTAGCCAGACTAGCTCCCCAGTGCCTCCCCAGCAGCCGGGGGACAAGCAGGATGGCTTTGTAACAGTAAGAAGGAAGCACAGCATAGTTAATGAATTAATTAATGATAATAAACTTAACCTACTGGCCTTAACAGAAACCTGGCTACAACAGGATGATTATGTGAGACTTAATGAAGCTCCTCCCTCAAGTCATGTAAACTTTCAGACAGCGAGGAGCACAGGCCGAGGTGGAGGAGTGGCAGTAATATCACAGTCTAGTTTACTTCTTAGCCCCAAATCTAAACACACATATAATTCCTTTGAAAGCCTCATACTAACTATAAATCACCCAAAGTGTAAGAAACAAAAACCAGTTATGTTTATAATCATCTACTGGCCTCCTGGTCCCTATTCCAAATTTTTAATTGCATTCTCTGACTTTCTATCCAGTATAGTGTTAGACTCAGATAAGATTGTAATAGTAGGGGATTTTAATATTCATGTTGATGACAGCAGCAACTGTCTAGGTAATGCACTTGCAGTCTTATTAGACAGCATAGGTTTTACTCAAAACATAAATGAACCCACTCATTGTCACAAGCACAGCCTGGACCTTGTTTTAACCTATGGTATAGAGATTAGTGAGCTCACTGTCCTCCCTCATAACCCCATACTCTCAGATCACTTTCTAATTACCTTTCAGTTTATACTCAAAGACTTTACTGTTCCAATGAACAAAACCCAGATTAGAAGAACATTATCTGACCAATCTGTGTCAAAGTTTAAACACATAATAAAGCCAATATTTAGTACAATGTTGAGTGAGTTTGTTGAGAACAGCTCCCATAGCTCGAGTCCCAGTAAAAGTGATCGGTTTGTTGACAGCGCCATGCAGTCTTTAAAGACGTCTCTAGATAATGTAGCTCCATTAAAACAAAAGGTTGTTAGGCTGAATTGAGTAGCACCATGGTTTAATGCTGAAGCACGTTCCCTTAAACAAGCAACCCGTAAATTAGAAAGGCTATAGCATCACTTACAAGGCTGTAAATGGTACGGCCCCATTCTACATTAATGATGTTATAATGCCATACCAAGCAAGCAGAGTACTGCGCTCACAAAATGCAGGGCTATTAGTGGTTCCCAAGGTTTCTAAAAGTACAGTTGGAGGTAGAGCCTTTAGTTACCAAGCTCCTGTTTTATGGAATCAACTTTCAGCTCATGTTAGAGAGGCAGACACAGTCTCTACATTTAAGGTTAGGCTTAAAACATTCTTCTTCGAGAAAGCTTATTATGGTCAGGCCAGCTAGGAACAGGGTTAACTCCACAGCTGAAGCTAGGCTGCTCTAGGAGCTAGAAGCTGGGGGAAGTATGGTGCACTGACCTCTGTCCTCTGGTTTCATCTGCTGCTCTTCTTCTATCACTGTCATTAATATTATCTAATATTCAATATCTTTAATCAGTTCATTGCTATTCACAAGTTGTCCCTCTCTCCCGCTCCCCTCTAGGGGAGTGGGGACTGTTTCAGATGCCTGACTGCCGGCAGATGTCCCAGTGATGATTGGATGTTAGCTGACCCCATCTGCGCGCTGGTCCCGACCTGTGTGCCCTCAACCTCACCTCTATGGAATTCCCGGATCTACCTCAACCCACTCACTCTGGATGAGGCCCCTGCTGCATCCTGGATTTCCTGGACCTATCTTGTCCTACTCACCTGTCTGGATGAGGCCCACCTGCTGCATTCTATGGACTTCCTCAACCTACCTCACCCCACTCCCGTCTGGATGAATCCTTACAGAGGCTGATCTATGATCCTATAGATGAGCTAATGAACTAACAGTCCTAGATGCATTGCCTGTACATCCTGGGAGAGGATCTCTCCTTCAATATGGGCTCCATAAGGTTTCTTCTTTTTTTTCCCCACAGCTGGGTCTTTTTGGGAGTTTTTCCTTACCGAGAAGGAAGGTCTAAGGACAGAAGTGTCCTGAGTCTGTTTAGTTTAGTGTAGTTATTGTTTGTGTTGATTGTGTGTTAAGTCTGATTATGTGTTTATGTTTTATCAACTGTTTGTGAAGCCCTTTGAGGTGACTTTTGTTGTGATACTGGGCTATACAAATAAAACTGAATTGAACTGAATAAGTCGTGGCATACATACAAAAAAGTATGTATGCGACATAAGTCGTTTAAACTTTTATTTGATAGTTTTCAAGTATCATTTTTGCAGTTTATTTTGAAAGCCTCACGTTGCACAACATCTGCCAGCTTCAACAATCACTGCCTTGACCAAAGCGGCTATTTCAAGAAGTTCTACTTCTAAAGTTTTTGAGTCGCTGTGAAAGCGTTTTTATTGAACTTTTCCATTTTGGCATTAAAAGGACATCTGCCATACTCTGAGACTCTGACGCTGCCTCACGCTGAGCAAGAGCTAAACTCTCCTGTAAGCAGCATAACAACCACTGTTAAACGTAACAGGACACCTGGCGACTGGCTTGTTGAGCTAACCTATGAACCATGGCTTGGACTAGGAAGACCAGCCCTGTGACAACCCACAGATCCAAAAAGGACAAGGACCAACTTTGCAAGCCCCCGACTGAACCCGGAGGCTGGCTTGTCGTCATTGTTCTATCTCCCTCCTCCTCCGAGTACAGTAAGCCACTGTGTGTGTGACAATTTACGAGTTGGCGTCAGTAGCCTTAGCGTCTCATATCCACCTTTATTCCCTAAATTCTCCAACAATTTAATAAGTCATACCATAATTTTACTCCACTACAATTAGTATCAGTAATAATCAGTAATTCTGCATAATGGTTCTGTTTAAAGTTACATTCTTTTCAATATTTACCTGTGCCTTTCAGTATTTTGCCTAATTTTGTAAATGAACTTTATATTTAATCTAATTTTAGTTGAGGTTGCGGTCTTTATCTATTATTATAAGTCCCTGCTGGTTAACCTTTCCCTCCTTAGACATTAGTTTTAGGTGATTTAATCTACATGTCAGCGCAAGGCTGTTCATACCGATGTAGAATTAATACTCTTAATCTTTGTCTTAAGTATATATATATTTTTATATGTATGCTACACCTTCATCTGGCAGAGTGGATTCTGCACTATCTCCTAAACCGGCCCCAGTTTGTGAGAGCCCGGGACTGTGTGTCTGATCTGCTGACCTGCAGTGTGGGGGCCCCCCAGGAGACTGTACTGGTCCCCTTCCTTTTCACCCTCTACAATGCAGACTTCAGACACAACACAGATAGCTGTGTTCTGCAGAAGTTCTCTGATGACTCTGCGATTGTCAGGCTGATCACTGAGGACAACGACATGGAGTACAGAGGACTGACGGAGAACTTTGTGGACTGGTGTCAGCAAAACCACCTCCTGATCAACGTGGGGAAAACCAAGAAGATGGTGGTGGATTTTCGCAGATGTCAGTCTGCCGTCCCCTCACCGGTGAACATCCAGGGAACGGACATTGACAGAGTAGACTCTTATAAGTTCCTGGCTATTCACCTGAAAAATAAACTGTACTGGTCTCACAACACAGACCCTGCTGTACAGCACTGCTGTCAGACTCTATAATGAACACTCCTGACTTGTAATCCATACACCTGTGCAATATTGCTCTAACTGTCAGCACCTTGTGGAAACCTGTGCAATATTTATTATTATGTGTCGTAATTATTTTTAAGCAGCTATTCACAATGTACACTCTTTACTTCTGCAATTTTTTAAAATATCCATACTCTATATACTGTACACTAGACTATATACTGTACATATTTATTATAGCATATTTAATTTGCTCATAGTCTAATTTAGTTTATTGTTTATGTAGCTCTACTTGTAGTTTATTTTTATTTATTTATTATTTTTTTTATTTAATTATCTTTGGCCAGACTGGTCTCTGATACACTTTGTGCTCTTGTGTGATACCTTTGCGTGATACTGCTAACTGTACTTATGCTGTTGCAACAATGCAATTTCCCCACTGAGGAACTAATAAAGGTTTTCTTATTCTTATTCTTTCAAATTCACATATTTTGTTTATACATAAACGTATAGATCCAAGATTTGCTGTGTGGTTTTATGATGTTAAAGTCTACATACTGTGCAAATTTCATAATCTTGTTTTGTTTTGAATATATTGAATTTTACTGAAAATATCTAATTTCGGGAAAGTTTACTTATTTAGTCAATAAAAACAAACAAAAGTCTAAATCCAGTGTCATCCACCCCAGATATGCTCAATACACTCTATATTAACATAAAAAACATGGGTGACAGCTGCTAACATTCCATCCCCACCAAAGTGATTTCAAGAGCCTTTTTGAGATTTTCCCTCTAGACTACTGGAATAGTTCTACACACCACTTAGCTTAGTGAGACATAGAAGTTACTGAATCACACTGTGCTGCACTGCTGATCAGTGGAAAAAGACATGGGAGACTATTCGTAATGACAGGTGTGACTAAAATGACTTTTAGATACCAAACCTTCTGTGTGATGATTTTGAGGCATTTCCATGGTTCTGTGTCTGGAGGGCCAGTCCTCAGAACACTGTAGGACAGTTGAAGATGACAGGCGAGTCTGGGGTCGTGATTCAGAGTTAACCTAAGTGTGTTTGTAATTCTACCCTCTGGCTGGACACAGACATGAAGACAAATGCACTCTGACAGTTCATCTTTGTTCACAGCTGTGGCCTGGAGTCAAATAAATGAGGACACATCAATGGACAGGTAGCAAAAAACCAGGAGAGAACACTCACAGATACTTTTCAACTCTTCAAATCTTGAGTTGTAATAACTTTGTATGAATCTGCAATATGTTTGAGTACAGGAACTAGGATCTCCATATTGTTGCAGTGATCTGAACATGTGAGCAGTGGCCAGTGGGAAGGTCCAGCCCCTGGCCCTCTCCTCCTGACTGCATTGTCTAATGCCCTTACAAAGTTTACAAAGACTCACTTGCATTACCTGACATTTGGTCTACAGTTACAGATGTACCTCTGCTTTTGGCTGTTCCCAGAGCTGGCCCTAGCTCTGTTGGTGCCCTAGGCAAGATTTTAAATTTCAACCAGGTGCACTGGACAGTTGATCTGGCAATCTGGCACCTTTTTTATTCTTTATCCGGAAAGGGGATAATTTTGCAGTGCATTTGTAGGTATAGCCATATACACTGCTCAAAAAAATAAAGGGAACACTAAAACAGCACATCCTAGATCTGAATGAATAAAATATTCTTCTTAAATACTTTGTTCTTTACATAGTCGAATGTGCTGACAACAAAATCACACAAAAATTATCAATAGAAATCAAATGTATTAACCCATGGAGGTCTGGATTTGGAGTCACACTCAAAATGAAAGTGGAAAAACACACTACAGACTGATCCAACTTTGATGTAATGTCCTTAAAACAAGTCAAAATGAGGCTCAGTAGTGTGTGTGGCCTCCTCGTGCCTGTATGACCTCCCTACAACACCTGGGCATGCTCCTGATGAGGTGGCGGATGGTCTCCTGAGGGTTCTCCTCCCAGACCTGAACTAAAGCATCCACCAACTCCTGGACAGTCTGTGGTGCAACGTGGCGTTGGTGGATGGAGCGAGACATGATGTCCCAGATGTGCTCACTTGGATTCAGGTCTGGGGAACGGGCGGGGCCAGTCCATAGCATCAATAGCTTTCGTCTTGCAGGAACTGCTGACACACTCCAGCCACATGAGGTCTAGCATTGTCTTGCATTAGGAGGAATCCAGGGCCAACCGCACCAGCATATGGTCTCACAAGGAGTCTGAGGATCTCATCTCGGTACCTAATGGCAGTCAGGCTACCTCTGGCGAGCACATGGAGGGCTGTGCGGCCCCCCCAAAGAAATGCCACCTCACACCATTACTGACCCACTGCCAAACCGGTCATGCTGGAGGATGTTGCAGGCAGCAGAACGTTCTCCACGGCGTCTCCAGACTCTGTCACGTCTGTCACATGTGCTCAGTGTGAACCTGCTTTCATCTGTGAAGAGCACAGGGCGCCAGTGGCGAATTTGCCAATCGTCCTGCACGGTGTTGGGCTGTAAGCACAACCCCCACCTAGTGGACGTCGGGCCCTCATACCACCCTCATGGAGTCTGTTTCTGACCGTTTGAGCAGACACATGCACATTTGTGGCCTGCTGGAGGTCATTTTGCAGGGCTCTGGCAGTGCTCCTCCTGTTCCTCCTTGCACAAAGGAGGAGGTAGTGGTCCTGCTGCTGGGTTGTTGCCCTCCTACAGCCTCCTCCACGTCTCCTGATGTACTGGCCTGTCTCCTGGTAGCGCCTCCATGCTCTGGACACTACGCTGACAGACAGAGCAAACCTTCTTGCCAGAGCTTGCATTGATGTGCCATCCTGGATGAGCTGCACTACCTGAGCCACTTGTGTGGGTTGTAGACTCCGTCTCATGCTACCACTAGAGTGAAAGCACCGCCAGCATTCAAAAGTGACCAAAACATCAGCCAGAAAGCATAGGAACTGAGAAGTGGTCTGTGGTCACCTCCTGCAGAACCACTCCTTTATTGGGGGTGTCTTGCTAATTGCCTATAATTTCCACCTGTTGTCTGTTCCATTTGCACAACAGCAGTGAAACTGATGTCAATCAGTGTTGCTTCCTAAGTGGACAGTTTGATTTCACAGAAGTGTGATTGACTAGGAGTTACATTGTGCTGTTTAAGTGTTCCCTTTATTTTTTTGAGCAGTGTATATAGATAACTTAAGCTACTACTGACTATCTCAGACATGCACTCTTGAATTGAAATTTAATCAAATGGACTATCAAAAAAAAAAAAAAAAAAAAAAAAAAAAAAACAACAACAACAACAACAACAACCTAAAAACAAATAAACAAAAAACAAAACATTTCCTTCTCGGAGGGTTCAGATTGTTTTTATTTCCATTCCTTCAATAACCTGACTTAAGTTTAAGTGTGCAAATGACACCACAGTGGTGGGACTCATTTCAGATGGAAATGAGTCTGCATACAGGGAGGAGGAGGTGTGTCTGACTGGGTGGTGTAAAGACAACAACCTGATCCTCACTGCCACCAAGACAAAGGAGCTGATTGTGGATTTTAAAGGGAAGAAAGCCAAAAGCATACAACCTCTGTACATCTGCTTTCTGGGCATCCAGATTGAAAAGAACTTATCATGGAGCACTAACACTTCAGTGATTATTAAAAAAGAACAACAGAGACTTTACTTCGTGGGTGTGTGTGTATGTATGTATGTATGTGTGTGTGTGTGTGTGTGTGTGTGTGTGTGTGTGTGTGTGTGTGTGTGTGTGTGTGTGTGTGTGCAGTGCGCGTGCGTGTGTGTGGTGTGTGTGCGTGTGTGTGTATGTGGCATGCCAGCTGCACAGAGAAAAAAGTGCTCCAGAGGGTTATCTCCAGCTGCCCTCTCCCTTCCCTGGATGGACTGTAAACTGAGGACTGCAAACAGGAAATCCAAAAATATCCTCAGGGATCGATCACACCCAGGATATAAACTGTCTGAACTGTTGCCCTCCAGCAAAAGAAACAGGACGATGAAATGTAGAATCAGTAGGTTCAAGAACAGTTTTTATCAAAGAACAATAGTCTCCCTAAATTCAAACCTGAAGGTTTCTGTGCAATAGTATGATGTATGCTGAATGTGAGAGGTGTGCTTGGCATCATGTTTTTTAATCTTATTATTTATGTTTTTAAAAGTAATAGTGTTTTATACTAGCATTAGCACTGTTTTATTTTATTAATTTATTTTTTTTTTATCTCACTTTGACAAGGGGTTGCTTTTTTTAAATTTAATTGTACAGTCTGCAATCTATCTATTCTATTCTGACTTACTCTCATTGAAAACACACAACAATGCAACAAGTTAAATACAGAATTATAGGTTTATAGCAACTAATCAACCAATCAATTAAAAAAGGCAACTCAGATTACAAAAAGAAAAGAAAAAAATATATGTATTTTACACACTGTGTGGCCAGACTGAGACCACAGCTCACAGAGGGGTGGCACAAAAATGTATCTAGATTTTGTTTTGCAGACAATAATTTACATAGAAATACAACCTAAAGGCCTGTAGAAGAAAGTGCATAATGCTTTAATGTTATAATAATAACAGAACAATAATTAAAACACACTTACACTTACAAAGGGTGCATTGATCCAACAACATCTAGCAGTCTTATGCTGCGTTTTTATGAGGTACAGTATTAGGCAGGTGGGTCAGGGGGTCCTCCCCCAGGAAAAGCTGAACAAAGCAGATGTAATTTCCTATATTCTGGCACATTTAGATGATATTATGATATTTTCACCTGGCTATTGTAAAAATATGGATACAGTTTATGGTTTTACTTCGCTCCATGATTCATTGTTTATTTTAACGACTCTAACTTCTTTTCAACATGAGCTGCTTCTCTGCACCAACTGTGGCTAACTTTTAGGCTATTAAATTTAGTTTTTGCACAAATGTCTGACCAGGTTTCTCTTAGTTGAGCCCCAGTCCCTGACCTTGCTCTGCTCCAGCACACTCTGATTTCACACACTATAAAAGAGCCTTCAGGCTCACCACCCTGGGCTGTGGACAGAGGCTCCAGAAACCACTACAGGCCACAAAACATTTTTGTCAGGGAGCCTGAAGTCATGTTTTATGTTGCTTTCTAAACAACACAGCTATATTGTAAGAAATCCTTCGGATCTGCACTTTTTTTTTTTTTTTTTAACAAATTATAATTATACGTTCACAAATTTGGACTATAGGTCGTTGGTCATCCACCAAAAAAGGACGTAAAGCTTCAGAAATGTAATACACCTTTGTGGGCTGAAACTACTAAAATCCTTGATTTCTTGGTATTTACTATTACTATTTATTGAGCGGGCTCATTATGCCAGCAGCTTACATCACTGAGAGCACATGCTGCAGCATGGGGTAGCGGCTGCCATTCAGCACCCTTAGCACTTGTCTTTTGACTCACTGTTGGCAGCTAGCAGACACTGTGAGCGGCGAGTACTTGTTTAGCTTTATGAATGTGGGTGGAAAACTACTTGGTTGTGGCTGTGCTGTAGTGGCTGCATTGAACAAATTAATGCAGAAAATGTTTCTTGTGAAGATATTCCAGCAGTAAAGTTAAGGAGATGCAGGCATTAATCCCCCTTGCTTTGCCATTGCATCTCAGTTGGGACAAAGGCAACAAACATGCTCTACATATAAACTAAATGAACCAAATACAACTAGAGCTGCATTTTGTGACATATTAGGTTAATTGGCAACATTTCATTTAGATGACTGCATATAAACAAGTGCCTATCATTAGTATAGCATGGGGTTGATGCTCATGCACATTCGCACACAAATGTAGCTGTCTTCTTTGGGCCAGTATGTATTAAAAATGGACTGAGGCTCAATTGGAAAACCCATACAAACCCATTTGGCCTAGAGAGAAAGACCGTGCTTTTGCATTGTCACTATGATCTGAATTAACCTGGCACAAATGATGTCTATTCCTTTAACTTCAGTTCCTTTATTCCTTTATAATTTTATATTTTTGTATTTCATTGTTGTTGTCATGGTGAATTCTCTTTTCTTATCTCCATTAATAATGGCTTTTCATCTGAAGAGTTGGTTGAGTGGTATTCTCAGTATTTTACTGCTGACTGTTTGACTGTATACCAGTAAAAATTTACCCTGCAATAGGATTTGTTCTTTCCTATGCAGGTAATAGTGATAAAGCCTAGTTCAGCCTATGTGCAACTATGCAGCCTATCTTGTGTGCAATAGTGAAAACAAACATAGCAGAGATGAGGTGAAGGAGAAGATTATTATCTATTCTAAACTAACACTGTTTTTACTCTGAGTTAAAGGTACTGTAAGCATGTGCTCATTCTGGTTTAAAAATGGTACTGCAGTCTAAACCAAAAACAAAACCATAAAAAAAAAAAAAAAAAAAAAAAAAAAAAAGAAAAAACAATGGTCTTTTTTCTGATTGGACAATCAGTGATGGAAGTGTTTAGAACCAAACCAAAAATCTAAACATAAACAACTATAATTTTTTTTTTATTTTTTTTTTTAAATAAATCAGCTGTACCATTGTTATCAGGAGAATTTATATTTGATTTGATCATGTTTACATATCTGGGGACACGTGGGTAATTTTTATGAAGTATTAAAAAAATATACTGTTCATTGTACCTTTAATATGTGCAGAGTCTTTACCCTTTAACCCTTTAACCTAACCCTGTATTTATAACATTTGTTATATAGACCCTTCTTGTGTTTGTAAACAGAAAGTCTGCATTCCAAAGACTGGTATTGAAAGTTAAAAAAGATGATAATACGATAATTAATGGAGCAATTAGTGCTAGCCACAAAACATCGCAAATTATGAATAATCAAGACAGGTTTGGGGGCTGACAACCACTCGACCTCATGTGAGTAATATCAGAGCCTGGTTTAATAACATTAGCAAGCATGTGAATGTTTAGCCATTTTATTTAATGTAGCAATTAGTGTCTCTACCTAGCATCTAAGCTAAAGACTACGTAATTTACTTTTCTTAATTTCAATGTTATGCAGGACAAATGTGGCAAAGCACAGTAGTTTGACATTGTATGTTCAGATTTATTTCATCAACCACCACAAATCCTACTTTTGTAAGTTAACTTAAGCGACTGGTACTGACAATCAGATCTGGGTTATAGCAATTCAGAGTAATTTAAATAAATATATAAACAACAAACATCTGTCCCTACTGCCCAGAAATGTCAAAATCAATATTTTTATTTTGCTCCCCCCTAGAAATAAATGGGATAGAACGTTAATCTCGATACCAGGCTGCATGTGCAACTTTTTTAAACACATCATTCCTGGAAGGGTCTATTGGTACTGTTATAAAAACACTAAAATATTGTGATGGAAAATACAACTAAATCTTAATTCCAGCTATAAACCATGGCTAACATTCTACATGACCAAATCTATAATCCTGACTTTAAACAGCTTTGTATATTGTAATAATCTGGTTGGTGATAGGTGTGAGTGGTCATACCTGTGTAATGCAGTGTGTGTCTAATGGCTTTGATGACACTGGCGTAAACACAAATAAATGGTTCTGGTGTCAGTGACACAGAATGGATCTGAGGTTCCCGACAGACACAGCTGATAGGACGTTTATTATCAGGGATGATGGGAGTATAATTACAGGTGTGTTGAGAGAGCAAACATTAGCAGCACTCACAGGATCCTGTCACTGGGTTTTATCAAAATTCTAAATTATATCAAAGGGACCTTCTTTAAGGTACCACAGATGATGGTGGTGTCAAGACAAAATTTCACCTAGCTGTGTTTTTACTATGAGAAGACACAACTGTCTCTTTTCTTCATTGTGTTACAGGTCAGTGTAGCATAACTGTGGGACTTTACCTTGAACATGTCTGAATGCTGCTGAATTATTGATTAGATATCTGCATTTAGAAGAATAAGAATAGCTGTGCCCCATTATTTGGCAAAGTCATTAGCACAATAAGGTCCCAGGCTCAATACCCAGACTTTGCAGGTTCTTTCTGTGTGAAGTTTACGTCTTCTGTGTACTTGGGATGGCTTTCTCCTGGTACTGTGGTTTCCCCCATCATCCTAAGCAAAAATCTGGTACACTGTAGGCCGATGTTTCACAACCAGGGGTACAGGGACCCCTAGGGGTAGGCGAGCACTTTGCAGGGGGTAGTTGGAATTACTTCATAATTTATTTCCATGATGAAGAAAATATTTGCACTCTTTTAATATTGAACTATTGAAACATAGTAAAGAAAAACAAGCTTAAGGTGAAACTGCTAAAACATATTATTTTAAATGTTATATTTTATTTAATTTTTTATTTAATAGCTTTCTTCAAAGGGGAGTTCGATTTAACATTTTCTGTGTAGTAAATTTATTTTGAGTTTGAGATTATTTTTAAGTTTACTTTGAAAATTAACTATATAGTAAAATTGTAATGAGATTTGTTTTTAAATACAAGATTATCAATTGTTGTATTTTTTATTTATTTATTTTTTTTTTACTTGAAATGGAGTGTATAAGAAAAAAAGGTTAGTTAGTATTTACATTAAAGAATAAAATGTCTGTGTACCAAAAACCACAAATGATTTTTCTGACCTTTTTTTTAAAAGAATCAACAACATTATGAGTGAGGCGGTACTTCATGGTATAACAAGAAGCCCAGGGGTACATGAGACAAAAAAAGTTGGGGACCACTCCTGTACTCCCCTCCAGGCTCCTGGCTCAGATCAGAAGAATGGTCCCCCAGCGGCATTGCAGGAAAAACCCTCCCATTCAAACCTCTTTCCACTGAGATCAGGCACTTTACTCTGCTTCCTGCCACCCATTTTCTGTTTGGTTGGATGTTTTTTGCATTCAGGGATAGTTCAACCTATTTTTTTCCCCCTACCTTATTGAAAACTGACTTAAGTCGACAGAGACCAGTATAAAACAGATGAAGATTTTAGATTGCTAGGTTGCACCAAAGTAATGTAGCTGCAGTGTCAAAACTAGGGAGTTCTACAAAATGACATCCCTTGGGATTTTTTCTGGTAACATAACGGTCAAATAAAAAATATAAATATAAAAAAATAAAGAACCCACCAGTAGGTCTGCCCTGTTGCTCTGTAATAACACATTTTGGTGTGCACAGCCTTGACCTAAACATAAGCAGAGAAATTGCCAAAATAGTGTGGTTAACCTATTTTTTGAGTGAAATGTGAACTTTTGTCTCCTGAAACCTAAATATTACACGTTTGTGTCAAATCAGTAAAGTAATGATGGTTCTATTTTACAACAGAATAAGGACAGGCATTATGTTGCATCATCAGCAATGGCAAAGTGCGATTTGGAGAAGTGAAAAGCGCAGTACTTTTGTCAAATGGATGTGGCTCCAGTAAGTAGGACAGCAGACAATACACACCTAACAAGAGGACCATAATTTGTCTCCATTTTGAACTATACTGGGTCTATATTAAAGATTACAGTGTTCTACCTTCTGCTGGTTGCTTAATTGTTGCATAAGCTTTCTGTTACCTCAAAGGGCAGAGGAACCCCTTCAAGACCATTGTCAGCACTACTGTAGCTGCATGTTATAATTTTGCTCTCTCATCAAAAACATACTGCTTAAGAAATCGTCAATTTTCTGCCACCGTCATTCTGAGGTCTCAAAATGCTCGGTTCCTCTCGCCCACTCCAGAAAGCACTGACCAATCAACAAGCCCTCTACATCCAGTCTGTTCTCCTTTATCAAAACAGCAGCTCTGTTTCCACTGATTCCTCACTGACATTTTTCATTTTGGAGTAAAATGGCATCATACAAAAAGTTTAAGGTGGGGAAGTACTTTTTGAAATTTTTGAAAAAATGGTACGGTCAGAAATTTTAAAAAACACAGAACAGGCCCTTGACCCACTGCAGTTCGCCTATAGGTCCAACAGAGGAATGGAAGACGCCACACTCACTCTACTTCATCTGCTTTTTAAGCCCCTTGAGTGTAAAGGGATTCACACTCGGCTTTTATTCATAGACTTTTCATTAGCTTTTAATACAATTCATCCACGCATTTTAACCCAGAGGCTTTTACACAATTTTAACCTAAGCAACAATCTTGTGGGCGGGATTTTAGATTTTTTCACAAACAGAACACAGAGAGTAAAAGTTAATGGTTTTATCTCAGATAGAGTGTGCTCTTCCACTGGTTCACCACAAGGGTGCGTGCTTTCCTCTTTGTTCTTTATTCTTTACACACGAGTCAGAGCACTTTTGAGAAACGCTTCATTTTAAAGTACGCAGATGACACGGTAATTGTGAGCCTTCTTCAGGGAAATAAAAACAGTCATGGCCCTATAATGAATCATTTTGTTCAGTGGTGTGATTAATACATCAAAAACTAAAGATATGACCATTGATTTTACAAAGTGTTTTAAAGCACTTGAAGCAAGCACTGTCATGGGAAAAAAAAATGTATTTGGTGGATAGTTACAAACACCTGGGGACCATCATTGACAGCTCACTTAACTGTGAGGCAAACTGTGAAGCTGTGTGCAGGAAGGGGCACGAGCTCCTCTTCTGCCTCCGAAAACTGTCCGCAAACTCTTTTTTATCGTGCTTTTATCGACTCTGTTTTATCCTTTACTTTAGTGGCATGGTTCAGCAATCTGACTCTGAAGGACAAGAACAGACTGAGTCAGATCATTAAATGGTCCACTAGGCTGATTGAGGAACCACAGCTGAGTATTGAATCCCTGTATACCAGGCAGATACAGTGGATAGCCCATAATAGAGTCAGCTGTGTATCCCACCCTCTTTCTGGAGAGTTTCACCTTCTTCCCTCGGGTTGACGGTTTCAGGTGCCCAGTTGTAGAACTAAGCGTTACAGAAATAGCTTTGTCCCCTCCTCAACTGTGGTTCTTAACAAATCATAGCTCCTTTGCTCATATTTATACTTAACAATGTTTTAAGTGATGTTTTATCTTATTTCAGTTTTTTATCTCTGTGGTCTGATGTCTGTGAAGACTCTCACTCGTCCAGGGTAAATGCATCGCAACAAAAGTTAAAAAAAGCAGTCATCTGGATTAGATTTTTCAAGTTGAAGACATTTCACCTCTTATCCAAGAGGCTTTCTCAATTCTGAAATGAACTGGTAAGAGAGCTGGTTTATATTCTTCTAGGAAGGAGGAGTTTAGACCTGAAACTAAATTCTATTGGTCAAGGCGACCATGAATAGCTTGAGTGGTTTTGGGTCATTAGGAGTCCTTTGTCCTCAGCTGGAGTGAGAGTGGTTAACCCTCCCCAGCCTGGGCAGCTCCTTCAGATGTAAATGACCTGAGTGAAACTGGTTTGTTTTGTTTGGGTTTCAGGAGACTGTTGTAGACAGAAGGAAGGTTGTATCAGAGACCACCATTTCTGTTTAAAGAAGGTTTATCTTTTTTGACAAAGATTGCTTCTTTCACTCCTCGCTCAAACCATCCTTTCTCTCTGGCTAAGATTTGGACCTCACTGTCCTCAAAGGAGTGGTCTGTGGCCTTCAGGTGGAGGTGTACTGCAGATTCAGGTCCACTGGAGTTGGCCCTGCGGTGTTGGTATAACCGCTTGTGCAGAGGTTGTTTGGTTTCTCCAATGTACTGTTCATTACAGTTCTCACTGCAGTGGATGGAGTACACAACATTGCTCTGTTTGTAACTGGGAATTTTGTCCTTGGGATGAACCAGTTTTTGTCTGAGAGTATTAACAGGTTTGAAATAAACCGGGATGTTGTGTTGGCTAAAAATCCTTTTAAGTTTCTGAGACAGGCCGGAGATGTACGGAATGACTACATTGCTTCTTTTTGGCTCTTGCTCCTGTTCTTTCCTGTCCTGTTTTCTTGTCATTCGGGATTTGGAGAAGGCCCAGTTGGGATATCCACAGGTTCTGAGGGCTTGGCGGACATGTAGCTCTTCTTTCCTCCTTCCCTCCGAGCTTGTGGGAACCTCTTGGGCTCTGTGCTGCAGTGTCCTGATCACACCGAGTTTGTGCTGTAGTGGGTGGTTTGAATCAAATAACAGGTACTGGTCTGTGTGAGTGGGCTTCCTGTACACTTCCACATGGAGCCGCCTGTCTTCTCCAATGATAACTGCACAGTCTAAGAAGGCTAGGCTGTTCTCCGTGGCATCCTCACGAGTGAACTTGATGTTCTGGTCCACAGCATTAATATGCCCTGTGAAAGCTTCCACTTCCTGGATTTTGATCTTCACCCAGGTGTCATCCACATATCTGAACCAGTGACTAGGAGTTGAACCTGTAAATGAGTCAAGAGCTCTCCTCTCAACTTCCTCCATGTACAGATTAGCCACAATGGGGGAGACTGGGGAGCCCATAGCACAGCCGTGTTTTTGCCTGTAGAAGTTTCCTCTGAACTGGAAATATGTGGTGTTGAGACACACCTCCAGTAGTTGGCAGATCTTTTATTATGTTCAAAATACCGCGACACCCTGCCTTCTTCTGGGCTTTTCACCACAGTAAAGTAAAGTGAAAGTCAAGTAATTATAGAATTGTTCGCTTAATAGTCACATAATGTTTTTAAAGGTGCTGCTGTTCTAGAGGTGACCATGACTGGTTTAAAAAATGAGAAAAAGCAGCCCTTTTAACAATAAGTCATCCATCTCAGTGGTCTCTTAAGGCTTTCCTGTTTGCCTTCTATTGGTTGACACCATGGTTGACCATTTCCAAGCTTGAAGTGGAATTATGTTTATAAATGCCCCCAATATGTCCATATTTTGTGTCACATTCTGGCCCTTTTTAGCACTTTTTGTTACTTATATGCTGGTACCATTTGAGTTTAAAGAATCTCTTTTTACACTGGAAGCTGGATAGACATTTTTCTTTTTGTTTAGTCATCTTCCAAGTTTCCAGTTCATATTACAGTACAGATGTGCTCTTTCAGTTCAACATGGTATAAGGTTATGGCGCCTCTGTCACTGAGATTGTTCATGACTGTTTTCTTCTTGTTAATGTATAGGCTTGTTTTTGATACCATTTCTGCCAGTGCTGTGGTCTTTTCCTACATTTCATTTATAGGAGTATTAATCTGGCGGATATTATCTGCATAATCTAAATCCCCAATAGTTTGTGTCACATATAATATACAAACTATCTCTGGCCAACCGACATGCAAAGGTTATTACTAGGGATGGGCATCGAAACCTGGCTCTATTGAGAACCGGTGCTAAATTTTCCAATCCACCGGAATTGTATGCCTCTGCCATTAACAATCCCTTTTATCAATGCCACTTTGGGCATTAGCGCTTGTGTGAGCAGGTTTTGCTGTGAGACCCACCCTGCTCCCGAGCAGTGCCTCTAACCTTTTTACTTTCACTTTGCTGCAAAAGTCATCTTCGATGAGTAGCCTAGAACGCATGATGCTCATCGTGCAGTGCATGTCATTCTGCTCTCTCTAATTAATGCACACGCACTCATGGGACACGGCAGCGTGAAAGTGGAGACGCACAGAGCCTGGCGCGCTCGTGTCCCACTGCATGGACACACCAGAGTGAAGCCAGAGTGCCGCAGAGGTAGGAGCTAAATGTCCGCACACTGTGACACCAGGAGCTCATTCCTCTGCATAAGAAATACAGTATGGAAGGGAGCGAGTGATAGAAAGAGAGAAATCTCCATAGAAAACACTGAATCCTGTCCCATCTGTCTGACGCTGATGTGGCCCCTCCCTGCTTTGCACTGTCCCAGTAACACAGAGATTACTGTTTAGTTTAATATGTTTAATGAGCTTTTTTTCCCCAGTTTTATTTGTATAGCCCAGTACCACAATAAAAGTCACCTCAAAGGGCTTAACAAACTGTTAAGCACACAGTCAGACTTAACACACAAACAACACAAACAATAACTACACTAAACTAAACAGACCCAGGACACTCCTGTCCTTAGACCCTCCTTCTCAGTAAAGAAAAACTCCTAAAAAAACCCAGCTGTGGGAAAAAAAGAAGAAACCTTATGGAGCCCATATTGAAGGAGAGATCCTGCCCCAGGACGGACAGGCAATATGTGTCTAGGGCTGTTAGTACATTAGCTCATCTATACGATCATAGATCAGGTCTGTAAGGATGCAGCAAGTAGGCTTCATTCAGACAGGTGAGTAGGGGTGAGGTAGAACCGGCAAGTCCACAGAGGTGAGGTTGAGGGCACACAGGTCGGGACAGGAGCACAGATGGGGTCAGCTAAGATCCAGTCATCACTGGGACATCTGCCAGCAGCCAGGCATCTGAAACAGTCCCCACTCCCCCAGAGGGGAGCGGGAGAGAGGGACAACTTGTGAATAGCAATGAACTGATTAAAGATGAACTGATTGAACTGACTGAAATGAACTGATTAATAGAATAATTGATAATATTAATTACAGTGAAGAGGAGCAGCAGATGAAACCAGAGGACAGAGGCTCAGTGCACCATACTTCCCCTAGCTTCTAGCTCCTAGAGCAGCCTAGCTTCAGCTGTGGAATTAACCCTGTTTCTAGTTGGCCTGACCATAAGCTTTCTTGAAGAGGAACGTTTTAAGCCTAACCTTAAATGTAGAGACTGTGTCTGCCTCTCTAACATGAGCTGGAAGCTGATTCTTTCTTCCTCTTTTGCTTTCTGCTGGTCTCTTTCAGAGGTCACCATAGTGAAACCCTGTCTTCTGCATCCTCTTTTCTTATACAAAAACATCTTCATGTCCCCTTTCACTACATGAATAAATCTCTTCTTTGATCTTCCTCTAAAGCCTCCTGTCTGGCAGCTCTAACCTCAGCCACATCCACATCATATCCATTTATTTACTATTTCTCCACAGTTCATGTCCAAACTATCTCAGTCTGGACACACATGACTTCTGTCTCTAAAGCGTTGAGTCTGATGGACTCATTCCTAATCCTGTCCATCTCCATCATGAACAAAGAGAACAGAAACCTCCAGCTCTGACTCCTGTCTTTGCCTTAGTGCCACTGTGTCTAAACCATACAACATAGCTGCTCTCACCTCTGTCTTCTACACATTTCCTTTTATTTTTGCTGAAACTCTTTTATCACACAACACACCTGACATGTTACTCCACCAGTTCCAACCCGTTGCACTCACCTTTTCACTTCGTTTCCACACTGTCCATTGCTCCTTCAACGTAACATACAGACATCTTACTCTGACTAGTTTGTTTCCAAAACCAACACTTTTCACAATTAATTTAATTTATTTATTGTAGGAATACAGACCTGGACCACTGTTGATTTATTCTAACTTCACATACATCCCTGTAGGCTCCAATGACGACAGTGGTTGACCTTTCAAGACCTCCAGAGTCATAAATTAAAACCAGGCACCAGCCTGTGCCTAGCATAATGTGATAAGGATTCAATAAACATTTCAAACCCAGCTTCATATCTGACCGCCAAATCTGAGTCTTTCCAGAACAATATAATAACCCTTTTTTCCAGGCAAATACCACAAGAATCAGATACTTGCAGCAATGCTACCACCTAGTGGCCATGACACAGTGGTCACACTGAAACTCGTATTAAAAATGTATAAAGACATAATATACCACTCCAATTATCTGATTAAAAAAACAAGTGCATTTATATACATGCTGTTTGCAGGACAATGTCATAACTACATAAACTGTGTAAACTGTTAAAATCATCATGTTTAATAGCAATTGGATATTTGTTTATTCACCATTATCCATTTAGTACGTTTGTGTTATTGCAGAAGGTTAACAGTATAAATGTGACATGCTTAATAAACCTAATTTAATTGGAGTAGAGTATCAAGTCGTATTTAATGTATGGTGTTTAGTAAAAGTAATCTGATATGACCAACCTCCCCGCGGGGCTAACACCCCCAGGTGACCGCCCCTAGAAGCTCGACAATCAAATGCACCCTGTGCATGCTCTTTCCTTCTTCATAATAACTTTGCTTCAGTTTTTACCTTTTCGCTGACAATGCCTCTTTTCTTTTTCTGTTTCCTCAGTTATTGTTTTCGTCTTAGTGTCTCGTGGCACACCTAGTTATTTTAAAATTTTCACATATCATTTTCAAATTTTCATTGGTTGTTTTATAGCTTAATGTTTCCAGTGTAAGACTGGGTGGTTGTTCTTCACTAAATCGGTATAACTTTTAAGCTAAACACTTCCAATCCTCACCTTTATTTCCATACTCCTACATTATACCATGGGCGTGCCGTGAGGGTAAGCAAGGCAAGCAGTGCTTGACCAATTAAATCTAAAAAACACACAAATTAAAACTATAGCAAAATTACTATCTCTCCAAACATTTCATTTTGCCGTTCACTTCCACAGTGAATCAGTCTATTACCTGCTTCCAGTCACTAGGTGTTTCTCAAAGCCCAGGTACCTTGCCTTGCCTTGTAAGTGATTTCCTCCAAAGCTACTTCCTTCCAATCCAAGGCAAATGTCCTGCCTCAGTCCAAATAAACGGCTAATGGAACAGACTTCAGAGTGAACGAGCAGTGTCACCAGAGCCATACCTCCTGACTGGTTTTACATTTATTTATTCCTGGGAAATCTTTATAAAAGACAAAATACTGTATTGATATAATACACTTGTAAACAGGGAGGGTGGAGTTTACCTGTGGGGGAGGCTTTTCTTTGTTTTTGGTGGTGGTGTGGGGTGTGTGTGTGTGTGGGGGGCTTTTCTTTTTTGGTGAAGCTGAGGGTTTCTTTTTTTTCTTTGGGGGGGGGGGGGGGGGCAAGTTGGGGGGTTATTTCTTGGGGAAGGGCAGCTGAGGGGGTCTTTTTTGAGGGGCAGTGTGGGGTCTTTTTTGGGGGGGCAACTGGAAGGGTTCTTTATGGGGGGGTCAACGGGGGGCAGCTGGAGTTTTTTTTTTTTTTTTTGGGGGGGGGGGGGTGCCTGGGGAAGAAGAAAACTTGGGGTGGGTGGGGGTTTTCGGGAGACCTTTGTGGGTGGTGGGCAACACGATAGTGTAAATACCACATTTTAGCTTATAAATAAATGAAACTCAAACTTGCTAAATAAGCTTTTTTTTAAAAAGTGCATTATGGGTGATTTTGACCAATGCAAGGCAGCGAAGGATCCACTGATGTATCCTTGGTGAATTAGCCACATGTTAGCCAAACAGCGGACACCTGCCTGGGAAGGACATGAACACTGGAACATGCCTTGGGCGACAGATGGTGACGTGGATGCCTTCCTGTGATGTAATCAAGGCAAGGCAAGGCAAGGCACCTGGGCTTTGAGAAACACCCAATGTGTACTCCAGGTACTATCAAGGCAAGCTAGGTTTCCTCTCTGTCATTCATCTCTGTCATTTTCACTGGAGTTGTGGTGTACTGTTTCTGCCTGGGGCCTGTCAAGCAGAGGACTGTGGTCAATGTCAGGCTCAGTGATAGAGAGGGCTAGCTGATAGGAGCAGAAAATACACACAGTATAAGCAGCGCACTCTACAGCTTACAGCCCCAGTCTGTTACAGCGCAGCATGCGCCACGTTGGACAACAAAACTTTCCACAAGTAGCCGCAGCTAGCCAAAGTGTCTAACAGTGTTTCTACAGATAAGTCAGAGTTTGTAGCTTAAACCCTGTTCATGTTTCTCATGAGTACATGCTGCTGCATAAAACTGCGTGTCATATAAATGTATAGCCTCACCTGCACTTTTCTTAACAAGCTCAAACATTTAGTGTATACATAGAAAAATGTTTAAGATTTTGCTTTCCTGTGGATCTCTGAACTAGTTGTATAACCACAGTTATTTAGAACTGCTCTTCATCTGTGATGCATGGAGTCCACTAATTTCTGGCAGGTATCACAGCCCAGGGCCACTGGACTACATTCCACAATTCTTCTGCATTTCTTGGTTTGGCCTCAGAAACAGCATTTTTATTGCCACCCCACAATGTTTCTATAGGGTTAAGGTCTGGGGATTGTGCTGGCCCCTCCATAATGTTGTTGGTCCTGAATCAAGATGCTGCTCTTTTACTGTGTGTTTTGGGTCAGTGTCTTGTTGAAACACCCATTTCAATAACATTTCCACTTCAGCAGAAGGCATTTGCTGCAACAAGCTGGCCCCTGTCCAGGGTGTACCCCGCCTAAGGCCCAAAGTTTCTTGGATAGGGTCCAGTCACCCATGACTCCTAACAGGATTAAGCATAAGTAGATATATTAAATGAATATATGATTATGACCTCTTGAAGTATTTAGATATATTTAAACTGATCTATGTTCCCTGAGATGTGATAAATAGTCTGACACCTTAGTTTGCGAAACATCCCCATATCATGAGGCTTCCTCCGCCTGGCTTCACTGTCTTCACAGTGTCCTGGGGCTGGAACTCAGTGTTTGGGGGTCATCTGACAAACTGGCCCCTAGCCCAAAAACAACAATCTTACTTTCATCTTACTTTAGGTCAGTCTTGTTCTTTTTTTTAACAATGGGACTTTGCAGGAGCTTCTTGCTGAAAGCTTGGCTTCACAAAGGTGTCTTCTAATTTTCACAGTCCTCACAGGTATTTTTAAATTTTATTTAATCTCCCTGGAGCTGATCATTGGCTGAGCCTTTGCCATTTTGGCTTTTTTTTCAGTTCATTCAAATGGTAGTTTGTTTTCTTTGTTTTAGAGCATTTGAGATTTTAGCTGAACAGCCTATCGTTTTCTGCACTTCTTTAAATGTTTTCCCCTCTCCAAACTTTTTAATCAAAGTACACTGTTCTTCTGAATGATGTCTCGAATTTTTTCAATTTTTTACTCAAATTTTTTGAGAGAAATGTGATATAACCAGCCTGCACCTGTGCTGCCTTTATCCTTTCATAAGGGACAGCTGTTTAACAGTTGATTTCTCACAGCTGACTGAGGTCCCCTGATAGCACCACACTGCTATTATTTTGAACATTAATTAATTATTCAAATAAAAATAAATAGCAGCATGCGTTTCACAACTGTTCAGTCTATTGGTTTTATATTAGTCTACTACACCTACTAGTAAGTTATTTGCACTGCAAAAAATTATTTTTGACCAAAGACAGTGATTGTTTTGCTTTGTGATAATGGACTGCTATTATTTTGAACAGAACTGTACCTGTCATTGCATCAACTATCAAAGTCCCTACTCTTAGTCCTAAACTTGCTTTTCCTTTTGTCGCTCTGCCTATTCAGTTCAATTCAATTCAGATTTATTTGTATAGCCCAATATCACAACAAAAGTCGCCTCAAAGGGCTTCACAACAGTTGATCAAACATAAACACACAATCAGACTTAACACACAATCAGCACAAACAATAACTACACTAAACTAAACAGACCCAGGACACTCCTGTCCTTAGACCCTCCTTCTTGGTAAGGAAAAACTCCTAAAAAACCCAGCTACGGGAAAAAAGAAGAAACCTTATGGAGTCCATATTGAAGGAGAGATCCTCTCCCAGGATGGACAGGCAATGCATCTAGGACTGTTAGTTCATTAGCTCATCTATAGGATCATAGATCAGCTCTGTAAGGATTCATCCAGACGGGAGTGGGGTGAGATAGGTTGAGGAAGTCCATAGTATGCAGCAGGTGGCCTCATCTAGACAGGTGAGTGGGCGAGATAGGTCCGGGAGATCCGGGCTGCAGCAGGGACCTCATCCAGACAGGTGAGTGGAGCGAGATAGGTCCGGGAAATCCAGGATGCAGCAGGTGGGCCTCATCCAGAGACAAATACACTTTACTCATCAGCCTCAATTTCCTAGCCTAGCCAGCAAGCCTCTCAAAACAAAAAACAGAAGAGCTGGTTCTATAGCCACAGCGATTTGGACCAAACCTATCACAGCTGATAATCTGCAGTGTAGATAATATCACAACAAAATTAACCAAGATGGCAACAACTTATACAGAGGGAATTCAATAAATTCTCTCACCTGATTAATGGCATTTAGTGCTTTCCTTCATCACCTATTGGTTCTGCTGAAGTGCTTGTTGTTTAGTCTTTTTTTTAGACTTTTTTTTTTTTTTTTTTTTTGTCTTGTTGCCATTTTAACAGTGAACAGTGAAAGTCCCGATGACGTCAGTTAGAGTTACTAATAACAGTGTATTCTGGCCTTTTATGGAAAAACTGGCAACAATCCACAAAGTTTGTTTTGGTTACAGGTCAGCTGTCCGTTGCTTACGTTCCATCTTTTGTTTCTCTGATTGGTTATTCCATCTGTCATTGTTCTGCCCATAGAAATTAAACACAAACCGTGAGGTACCAGACTAACTTTGTTGTAGGAAAAGAGTTATTCTGACATGCAGGCTACCAGTTTCTGGATCTCTGTTGGTCAGTGGCACAGATGATGGTCATTAACCCAGGCTGCAACCAATCTGATATGGAAGTCATGTTTGTTTTAATTTGGCAAAATTTTTCTAAAAGCTGACTCCACCTATGTTCAAGCAAGCCAAGAAACTGAGCATGTCGCCCTGTACCTAGCACTGCAAAAATATTTACAGCAATCAGAAGTTACTTGAAAAAGCCTAAACCTGATCACCAACTCACTTTAAGGTGTTCTCTGTATAGAGAATGCCTTTCCCACTTTCTCTGCTCCATCTTTGAATACACACTACCCCAACCTCTTCTGATTCTGCCTTTCATCATTGTGCTGATGGGACGTTTATGACCCTCAGGTATGATGAGGAAAATTACTACAGAAAAATGGCTACATAAAAGAACAATGTCAACTTCGATTGGCACATATGGACACAACTTCCTATACTTTTGTTGAAGGAAATACTATGCCCATATAGAACAGAAATATAGGCATATGATCAGCATAAGAGAATGGCCCACTATGAATCACATCAACTGTTCAATGTCTTTATTTTATTTGATGAAAACCTAATAGTGCATTGTCATCTGTGAAAATAAAAAAATAAAAATAAAATGTAGACAAACACCCATCTACACCACTTGGCAACAATGAATACTAAGTGGCTAAGCTGGCACTGTCTGCATCTAGTTATGCAGAAAAAACAGATCTGATTTTTTTTTTTTTTTTTTTTTTTTTTTTTACTTTCAGAGCATCTGAATCTGAACTAAACCAGGATTAAACAAGATCCAAACTGCAAGGCAAGAGTGTTATTACCATTGCTGCTATATTCTAGGGCATTTCTGTAATTGGTCAGCAGCTCCTGCTACTGTCAGATTGTGTAAGCTAACGACAAAACTTGACTCAGTCTATATAAACTTAGTCATACTGACAGACAGCATACTTCTGGCCCTCATTAACCTTTATGTCCATGTTAAACAATAATACATTCAATTAATACAACATACAGTCAACGCTCCTTAACCTGGGCGCTGGAAGGCTGCCCTTTTGAGTTGGATGCCAGGACTTCAGCAGTATCCCTGTGCAGTTGCTTTCAATTCGTACATGGAAGTGGGAAATGCACTTGCTCAGTGTGGCTTTTGAACTTCAAAAAAAATCACATAATTTATTACCTTTAAGTTGTACTCTGCGTAATGTGTTGCTTTAAACGTCTAACAAAAACAGTGAGTCAAACCCTCGTTGTTATCACTACCAAACACTTTCATAAACAGTGTTGTTTAAAATATCTTGTGTCACCCCACAGTCCCTCAAAGGCACTGTGAAGGAGGCAGCCCCTTCGCCTTCATCCTCTCAGCTCTGGCCATGCTCCTCACACCACAACAGGCTCAAAACTTCAAAACTGAAAAAAGGTGATCTGAAACTGAAAAGAAGATGATCAGAAACTGAAAAAAGGTGATCCGAAGGTGAAAAAAAAAAAAAAAATCTTAAACCCAAAAAATTTAATTTGAAACAATAAAAATGTATTTGTACCTGCAGTTTATAAATCTGCAACTTTCATTTGAAAAAACAAAACAACAACAAAAAGCAAACAAACAAAAAAACACACTCGAGAAGGAATAGTACCATACATCTTCTAAACACATCTTTTTAATCCTGGCTTTTTTGTAGTAGAGCTGAAATTTATAAGAAAGAAATAAGAATATATACATGTGTAACCTACCACTGCCACCAACCAGAAGGTTTGCGAATCGGTCCACAGTATGGTATACTGGCATTGTGTCCTTGGGCAAGACACCTCACCCACCTTGCCTCCACGGGTGTATGAATGAGTGTGTGTTTGGTGGTGGTTGAAGAGACCAGTGGTGCAGCATGGCTGCCACATTAATATTATTATGATATATTGTCAGAACACATGTCACTGCTGTGGCACTTGCTGTGTTTATTTATTGTCATCCTTTTCTCTACACTTTAGAACATTGTGTTAATAGCAGAATTGGATGACTCACCTTTAGTAGGAAATATAAGCGACAGAAGAATATTGAGGTTTGTCCACTGTAGAAAACAACCGGACTAAAAGTGAAGAAAACTCTAATAGTGTGATGCGTCATGTTCTAAATTGAGCAAAGAAGACATTACACCAAAAACACAGTCAAAACTCCCTGAACACAAAAGTGTGTAAGTGGCAGCGGTTAAAGCTAATGCACTGTTGGAAATGTTAGCTTTGAAGTCGTCTCCTTCAAAATAATGAGGCGTCGTTGTGATCCTCTCTCACACTGTTCTGCCTCTCAGTTCAAAATCAATTTCTCCATCCTTTATTCCTGAAGCCATTTGGGAGTTTCATTTTTTCTTCGCACCTGCCTCATTTTCATCAGAATGGCCTCTTTTCAAACACATATTCTTTCTGCTTCTTCAGAAAGAAAAGAGCTGGGCTTTGGATGAGGATGAAGAACACTGATGTCAGAAATTCAGGTTTTTGCTCCCTTCTGTGAATACTTTAGTTTACTAAAGATAAAAAAAAAGTATCTAACTCAAAGAACACTTGTATATAATGGAAAAGTACAACTGTAAACATTGGGAGAGCCAGTTCCTACAATGCCCAGAGAGGACAAACTGAGCACTGCTGGTGGAGAAGCACCTAGTTCATTCTGCTGATACATTAGGATTTTTAGTAAAGATATTAACTACATTTGGTGGTTAGCACTCCTGCCTTTGATTTTGCTTTATCTAGAACAATGATTCTAGGACTGAGGGCTGTTCCATAAAACTAACTAGCTCCATAAGCTTGGCTTATTTGGATAAGTCTGGCTTATTTTTTGTTGTCATTACTGTTCCACCAAACAGGCTCATCCTGAGACTCGCTCAGTCACTATGGAAACTTATGCTGCAGCTGAGTGTGGTTTGCAGTAGGTTTAAGGATTGAATTACCCTGAACACTTTTTTTTAACTCACTTTACAACCGACCCTTTAACTTTTTATCAGATGTACAGTATGGCCTTTACATCAGAAATGCAAACTTATAATGAATGAATGGATTATGATGTACATCATTTATTTAATTAAATATTTCATATGTATCCATAATAAAGCCTAAATATCACCTGTTATTTGGGTTGCATTCTTTGGAACTAATGCAACCTGTTTTGTTTTTATTTTGTTCAGTGAAAATATTAGATTTCAAGACACAGTTTGGATTGTTTTTATTATGATTATTATTATTAAAAATAAGTATTAAATTAAGTTGTAAAATTAGTATCTCTATATTGTTGGGTCTTTAATGCGCCCTTGTCATAGTAAAATGAGCAGTAAACACTACAGTCCGCTTGTTCACTTTCCCCTCTGTCCCATCAAACTGAGGCCAAAAGGAGCTGTTCTTCCAAGGATCCTTTGCCTCATATGTTAAAGGGATGTTCTGGAGGTGGGTGTTTCCTCATCATAGTCATTTTTTAATTGAGGCTTGACTGATTCCTTGCTCCCCTTCAATGGGCTGCAGATGCACGGTGTAAGTATGGCTCACTTAGTCTGACTGTTACCTCGCCTGTATGAGCTCAGAGTGGTCTTTATAAAACGGCTTAAGCCTCGACTCCTATGCTTGAAGTCAGGCCATGCTTTTCTGAGTGACTTTTATGGAACAGCTCTTAGGTCAATCTGTGTTGGATTTCCAGTAGGGAAACACTAATTAAATGATCCTAAGGCAACTAGATTGACATAGAGTTCAGAGTTCAGGGACATTAACATGAGCAGAGCAAACTGCAGTACTGCCAAAATAAAGCCCACACCATTAAAGATTATTTGTAATAGAGCAGTTAACAGACACTGTGGAGGAGATCAGTCTGGCCAGAACCTCATCATAAAGCATATTAAGCATATTACCAAAATCTATCCATATATCCAAAATGCTTTTAATATGGCAGTCTGCTCTTATATTGCAAGCAGCACATGCTGATAATTCTGTTCATTTTGGTCTTTAAAAGAGGCTGCTTTCAGTAGACTAATTATAAATATTCTCATAGTATTGGCTAGATGCAAATGTGTGTGATAAAAGCAGGAGAGGCAAATGTAGTAATTTAGATAATTCAGGTTTAGTTCCAGCTCAGACTGTGAGCTGCAGTCAGACAGGAATTTACCGACAGCACTCAGGGCACGTCTATCTGTCTGGACTTTACCTTCTCAGTAATTATAATTACAATACAACCAAACTAATATTCAGTTACAGAGTTACACACTTGAAGAACTGTCTCAGCTGAGACTTCTCTGCAGCACCAGAGAGCTGTATCTTTGAACTGGGGTGGTCCCTGGTTCTAAGAAGAGGGACTGGAAAAACCCAGGTGCAGAATGATCTCACTCATCCTCTTTCGGAAATCCACAAGTGACTAAGTCAAGCAATTTAGTACAAAAGTACATTTTGTACAAACCCAATAGAGGGTATGCACTAACGTCACTTTTCCTAGGAACACGCCCCCTTGTTCAGACTGAGTCGCAAAGGAAGCGGCTGCATTCAGCACAGGGAACTGTGAAAACAGGATTAAAACTGATGAGTATACTTAAATACGGCATTTAGATATGTATGTGGCCAGGATTTCACTTTCTTGACATTTTTATGTGGACAGCTGAGGATAGTTTATTTTCATTCATTTATTTTTATACTATATACTTTTATGAACATTGAGGAGAAGCCAAGCAGTGGTAGCAACAACACTAGATTAGGTTGTAGCACAAAGTAATAATTACTTAAGTTAATACTTTTACTGAAGTAAAGTTTTGTTGAGAAGAAGTAAACAAACTAGGCAAAAATTCACTGGAAGCATCAGACATAAATTTGGCTTTATTGTGCAGCTAACGCGGTCCACTTGTTTTAAGAGACACAAAGCTCATTGCCATACTGTTGTGTAGCTCTCAATAAATTTAATAGAAAATGTTTAAAAGCAGAACTCAGCAAACTGTCTTGTTTCTTCTGTGTTCTTGCTTCCTTTTCCTCTATGGAGCTCCCCCTACATTTCGGAGTAAAGCACTGTTGTAACATTACTCACAACAAGCCCAGGTGACTCCTAAATGTTCCCTTGCTCGGGTTTACTTTTGTTTTCTCCTCCTTGTATCTGTACAAAGTTTTTTCTGCATTTTGGCCGCTCTGTCATGATGAAAACTGAGAAATAAAGCCATTGCTAATTTGATGTTACGCTAGTCGCGATGCACCGCTCTCTCACTGACTCTAGACTTCAGTGACTCCAGGTCAGCAGCGCTCACTGTTGCAGTTGTGGTTTTCACCCCAGAGACAGCAAGGGGAGACGCAGGACACTTTATTTACCCCACAACAACTCATTTAATTATCACATGTACTCCAAAACAGTGCATTTAAAGTAAGGAGTTCCTCTGTCATTTATCCAAAAGTCCGTGGAAAACTACAGATTCACTTTTGGCCAGCAGGGTTGTTTTGCTGGAAATGCTACGGTCCATTTGCTTCTCCTCTTTTTAGATTTCAGTTGTCTATCAAAATAGATCTCAGATTTTTTTGTTGAATGTTTGTATCAGTCAATGTCATAGCTACTCTCTTTCCCATTTTAGATTACTTTCAGAGTATTGGATATTATAGCTCGACTTAGCTATTAAAGCAGTTTTTGCCACTCACAGCAGTTACTTCCACATGCCGTGACGTCATGTCTTTTCCAAATAAGGGCATTTAAAAAAAAAAAAACAGAATGTAATAATTTGCAAACCTTATGAAACTAAATGAAACTACAAAATCCTGGAAAAGCAGGTCATACTAACAAATAAATAAATGTATACAGTGACACTTCAGAATAATACCCCTCCTTGAACTGCCACCTTATCATGGTGGAGGGGTTTGAGTGCTCGAGTGATCCTAGGAGCTATGTTGTCTGAGGCTTAACCCTCTCGGGCTCAAATTAAGTTTTAGTAACAGGAAAAATCTGATATTTGGGGGACATTATCATAAACAATTCTGACTTTTTTTTTTTTTTTTTTTTTTTTGTAATTAGGTAATGGGCATTTAGCTGTTGCAAATCTGCAACGCCTCCCTGGAGAGGGTTAATGCCCCTGGTAGGGTCTCCCATGGCAAACAGGTCCTAGGTGACAAGCCAGACTAAGAGCGGTTCAGAAGCCCCATATGATGAGCGTTAAAACAAGGTCCGTTAAGTCGCCCGGATTGGCGTCACCGGGGCCCCATCCTGGAGCCAGCCTGGGGTCGGGTCTCCTCCCACAGGACCCAGCCGGGCCCAGCCCGAAAAGGCTACATGGGACCGCCTTCCCGTAGGCCCACCACCCACAGGAAGGACCATAAGGGGCCGGTGCTCTGTGATTTGGGTGGCGGTCGAAGGCAGGTGCCTCGACAGCCCAACCCATGGACACAGAAGCTAGCCATTGGGACATGGAATGTCACTTCGCTGGGGGGAAAGGAGCCTGAGCTTGTGCGGGAGGTTGAGAGATACAGGCTAGATATAGTCAGACTCACTTCCACGCACAGCTTGGGCTCTGAAACCCAGCTCCTTGAGAGGGGTTGGGCTCTCCACCACTCTGGAGTTGCCCGCAGTGAGAGACGGCGGGCTGGTGTGGGCTTGCTCATAGCTCCGCAGCTCAGCCGCCATTTGTGGGCGTTCACCCCGGTGAACAAGCGGGTCGCGTCCCTGCGCCTCCGGGTGGGGGACAGGTCTCTCACTGTGGTTTCGGTTTACGGGCTGAACAGCAGTGCAGAGTACCCAGCCTTCTTGGAGTCCCTGGGAGGGGTACTGGAAGTTGCTCCAACTGGGGACTCCGTTGTTCTACTGGGGGACTTCAACGCCCACGTGGGCGATGATAGTGATACCTAGAGGGGCGTGATTGGGAGGAACGGCCTCCCCGATCTGAACCCGAGCAGGTGTTCTGTTATTGGACTTCTGTGCTAGTCACAGTTTGTCCATAACAAACACCATGTTCAAGCACAAGGGTGTCCATCAGTGCACGTGGCACCAGGACTCCCTAGGCTGGAGGTCGATGATTGACTTTGTTGTCATGTCCTGACCTTCAGCCGTGTGTCTTGGATACTCGGGTGGAGAGAGAAGCTAAGCTGTCAACTGAGCACCACCTGGTGGTGAGTTGAATCCGCTGGCGAAGGAGGAGGCCGGACAGACTCGGCAGGCCCAAACATATTGTGAGGGTCTGTTGGAACATCTGGCTGAGCCTCCTGTCAGAGGGGTCTTCATCATCCACCTCCGGGAGAGCTTCAACCAGATCCCGGGGGAGGTTGGAGACATTGAGTCCCCCCGGTAGAGCTGGAGGAAGTGTCTGTGCAGAGGGAAGTCTGGGCATCTCTGCTTAGACTGCTGCCCCCGCGACCCAGCCTCGGATAAAGTGGAAGAAGATGGATGGATGGGCTTGATTTTACCCCTGAATAATGGTGAGTTATTGTAAAGTATTAACAAAAAAAATAAATAAAAATGACTGGGTTTAAGATAAGATAAGATAAGATAAAACTTTATTGTCTGTAAAAACAGAAATTTGGTTTACACATCCAATAGACAGCCCCAAGACACAAAAAGTATACAACAAGCATTCAACATTCGTTCAATCATCCTAAATACAATATACAGTGTTTATGTGTTCTTCCTCTGGTTCAGGAGTGTGATGGAATATGGCACAAAGGAAGTTTTATATTTATTCCTTCTGCAGCAGGGCACTCGAAAACGCCTCCCAGAAGGCAAGAGTTCAAATTCACTGTTCAAAACACGGGCTGTGTCTGTAGAGATTTTGTCAGCCAGCCTGAGAGTTTGCTTTCTACACAGCTCTGTGAATGTGTTCCCCACGGAATGGCCCACTATTTTGGAGCAGATGTTAAGGAGCCTCTGTATCCTGTTCTTCAGCAGGACTGAGAGGCCACAGAACCAAACTGAACTGCCGTACAGTAGCATGCTCTGAACTGTGGCTGTATAAAATTGGTTCAGGATGTCCCTGCTTGCTCCAAACGATCTGAGTCTCCTCAAAAAGTAGATTCTCTGCTGTACTTTATTGCAGCGATAATCCACATGTGACGTCCAGGAGAGCGCACTGTCCACGTTCACTCCTAGATATTTGAATGAGTCTGACTGTTTTATGATTTCCTGATGTATGACAACTGGGGTTTGGGTAAGTTGGGAATGTCCAAAGATGACTTCTTCTGTTTTAGCTGAATTAATATTGAGTGCATTCTGGTCACACCACCTAACCAGATTTTCAACACAGTCCTGGTACAGACCTGGCTGCACTTCCTCTGACAGCAGAGCCACCAGTGCTGTGTCATCTGAAAATTTAATAAGATGGTGGTTGGGTGCTTTGATGACACAGTCATTGGTGTAGATAGTAAAGAGCAGTGGAGAACTCACACAGCCTTGTGGAACCCCTCTGCTTGTACTGGTCAAAGGAGAGTGTGTGTTGTTAACTTTGACCAGCTGTAGTCTGTCAGTGAGGAAGGAGTGGTACCAATGGATGAGGTGTGAGTTGATGCCCAGTTGATGCATTTTTAAAAGAAGTAGGTCTGTTTTTATTGTACTGAATGCAGAAGAGAAGTCGATGAATAACACTCTGGCATATGAATTGTGTTTTGGTGTATCCAGATGTTTCAACACCAGGTGCATGAGGGTAGCCACTGTGTCTTCTGTGCTCCTCTCCTGTTTATAAGCAAACTGATAGGGGTCGAGTTTATCCTGGACCGACTGAATGAGGAGCGGAGTGATCACCTTTTCCAGTGACTTCATTAGAACTGAAGTTAATGCCACAGGTCGGAAATCGCTGCACTCCTTTGCACAGGTTTTCGTTGGGAGTGGGATTATGTGTGATGTTTTCCAGGCTGTGGGGACAGTGTGCGTGTCCAGTGAACGCTGAAATAAAGGTTGCCACACTGGTGCGAGCTCCTCACTGTAAGTCTTTAAAATAAAGCCACTGATGTTGTCTGGGGGGAAACAGGCAGAGTCTCTTTTATTTGTTTTGGATCTGTTGGATGTTTGTGATCTTCAGACGCTCAAGTGCCACTGCACTAACAATCACACCATGATTTTGCTCCGGAAAACACTGCACAAACTGAATTTAAAGCTGTATCATGCAAAGAAGAAATCAAATGAGAAGATGATCCAGAAAGGCTGGCTATTCAAAAGTTGGATCATTTGTCCATCAATGAGCTTTTAAATTTCAAGATCTGAAAAAAACATGCATACCGAAAAAAGTCTCTATTTAATTTACAAATTTCCAATACTTTCACTATATGCACTCTCTCCCAAAGTGTTAGTTTAGGATTTGACAAGTGGCTACATGCCATAAAAAGTACATCACAACCATTGTATCATTTGTATTAAACACCAACAGCTGAAGAACAACTGCAAACAGACTGGCTTAGTGAGTCGGAAAGAGCACAATTCAAACACCTAACACAGCCTTATCCAAATTAATGATGGTGACCAGCTCATTCCTGGTTGTTCCTGTTTTTACATATGTCCTCAAATACATCAACATCTGAAATGATCCAACCATTTCACTCTTATCTTAAGCAAACACCATTTCTGTCAGAACAAGTGCAAAACATAGTCATTATGAGTCCATTTGGTGCTAAACACCACAGCCTGTTGATGACACACTGGACAGAATTCTGCCAATACATGACTGGTTTGTAAGAGAGTACATACAACAAATGGTGTTAATATCTGCGCACACAGTCATTCACAGAGAAATGAGGCAATGATGTGCAAACACTGGCCACTTTAGAGGACAGTACAGATCTGTAATGTGTGTCTGTGGCGTGAGAGGAGAGAGAATCAGATGTGTTTGACAGGCGTCAACATTTTAACTGAAGCTATTGTTCAACAAAAGGAAGTAATTTGTGTGATGATTCACTTTGGTCATGGTCAGAAATTGTTGCTGAGCAATAAACAGCCCCATTTCATCAATTTTGGACCATTCTCTGCAAACCCTAGAGATGGTTTTGAGTGAAAATCCCAGATCAGCAGTTTTCCAAATATATCTATTAAATGAAAATATCAAGTGCATTATTCTCTCCGTAGTTCAGTTCAAAAAATATTTTTTATAGTTTCAGTACATAGAGAGTGAAGCATTTTAAGCATTGTTTTCTTATAATGTTGCTAATTATGGCTTACAGTTACAAAAAAAAAAAGTTTTCACAAATTAGAATATTGTGAAAAAGTTGAATATTGTAAACTGTTGGTGTCACATTCAAACACTAAATGAGCTGGAAAGGCTCAATGCTAAAGGTTTCCTGAGCCTTTAATTAGTCTTAGTCTGGTTCAGTTGGCCCCACCAAAGTGGTGAGGTCTACAGACAGTTGTTCAGTAACTGACCCCTCCACAAAGAGGACAAACCATAAAAGGTGCTGCTCAAAGAGGGCTGCATTAAAGCAGATTACTCGAAATTTGAGTGAAAAGAAAAAGAAAGTGTTGGAGAAAAAGATGCACAAGCAGCAGGACAGCTGCATCCTGGGGACAAGTGTCCAGAAAAACCCAGAGCAGAACTTTAGGGAAGTTCACAGAGAGTGGACACACAGATGGATCAAGACATTTATCTACTGTGTCAGCAGTGCTACAAGCTAACCCCCTCCAGGACTCACCTCAGCATCAGCAGTGCCACTCCTGTAAAATATTTAAATTTTATGAAATATTGAATGTTTTTTTTATTGTGAGCCATAATTAACAAAATTCTAATATAGATAGATAGATAGATAGATATAGATAGATATAGATATAGATATAGATATAGATATAGATAGATAGATAGATATATAACGCAAAATGACTCGAGAAAATGAGAAAACACTTCATAGATGCTGAAAGTAATACCGTATTACTAGAGACAGAAACATTAACCACTGTTCCAAGTGTTTTATTCACAATGCTTTTTATGACCACAATTATGCAGAAACAAATGGGTGAAACTCACTAAAGCGCAGACATAATTTCCTCATTGTTGATATTAATGAACTGCTAAAACCTTTATGCTTGGCTAAACTCTTTCCAATTGCATATTCATCACCCCATATTTCTGAAAGCATATCAAATATGTTAATGCAATTTTACCAACTGAATCAGGGCACTTGAAACACAATCAATCGTTTTTAAGTATAAACTGGAGCTTTTAAAAAGAATGCATTAATAATTCCAGCCACAAACATCTAAAATCATTTTTATGCAGACTAATATAATTTTCCATCAAAGTGAGCCACTCTGGAGGTCACTAAACTCCATTAACATCAAGATTTCACTAAACTTGAGCTGCTCCAGTCTGTGGAGCTCACAGATAATGTACCACTGAGTGACAAAGAGTATTTAGTCAAAGATAATCAAAATGGAATGCTGATGAATCTGGGGAATGAGCTCTGCATACAGGAACATGGCAAACATAAAGTGAATGAGCACTTCAGGTTTGGATTCAAATGTGATTTTCTTTTGTACTTTTACTTCAGTGACGATGCACTATGTCGCACTCAATAAGTTTTAGCCAGATAGATTTACTGCGGACTAATGGTCCATAATACAGAAACGACAAAAAGACAAATAGGGACAAAAAGGAAACAAAAACAAAAACACAGTAAAAGACCTCTATCCTTTCAGGGGACAGTTATACCAGTGTTTCCAAAGCTGATAAGTCAGTAAAATAAGTCTATTTTCAGAATCATTCAGTCAACAAATACATTTGTATGCTAAGTTTCTTAAATGGCTCAATGTGCTGAGTCGAGAGGAATCTAGGCACTTGAAATGTGAACAATCTTCTTTGAAATATCAACTGGAGCTTTTAAAAAAGAACACATTACTAATTTCCAGCCATAAACATTTAAAATCAGAAGACTAATATAATTTTTTATTATCTGAGCCACTCTGGAGGTCACCAAACTATTAACATCAGACAGTTCACTGGCATTGGTCTGCCTGGGCCTTCAAAACAAAAGCCTTAATCAGTGTATGTGTGAGGTACAGTATGCTCTATACAAAGTCAGTTTCACTCCATATGAAGAAGTATATTTCAAAGACACACATTAATAACCATAAGTGTTGTTCAAAATAATACTATAGATAAAGAGAGAGAGAGAGAGAGAGTTAGTTTTATAAGTTTTATAAATATGACCTATAACTATTTACACAATTTAAAAACTAAATTGGAACATGGCGAAAAAATTGCTAAGTTGGCAACACAGTGCCAGACAGCTTAAAGCTTTGCTTTGCTTATATGTGTTATTTACTTTTATTGTTTAAACAGGCAAAACCAGAAATAGATAGATAGAAATACTTTATTCATCCCATCAAGGGAAATTCAAGTGCCCAGTAGCATACATAGAACAACATAGCCAAGCATACCCATAAAAACAGAATAATAAAAAAACATAAATACATAAATACCATGGTAAAAGTTACTAGCAATAATAATAATCCAAATATAGTGCACATGATTATGTAGAGCTGTTATACATTCTAATAGCAGCAGGAATGAACGATCTCCTGAACCTCTCCATCCTGCAGTGCAGGGAGAGCAGCCTCTCACTCCGGCTACTTCTCTGAGCGGCCAAGGTCTCATGCAGAGGATGACTGCCGTTGTTGCCGATGTTTGTCTTTGACGTGTTTAAAATTAGACCATTTGCCTTACTCCACTGCGTGAAATTGGTGATGACCTCCTGGTATTCCCCATCATCTCCCCCCTTCACACATGCCACTGACTGGTGTCGTCAGAATATTTCTGGATGTGACATGACGAAGACCCATATGCAAAGTCAGCGGTGTATAGTGTGAATAGGGATGGGGATAATACTGTTCCCTGAGGGGCCCCGATGTTGGTCACCACCGTTTGAGAAACCGTACTCCCCAGCCTGATATACTGTGGCCGCTCTGTCAAGTAATTATAGATCCATGCAATGAAAATAGGATCTACACCCATTTTTTCAAGCTTTGCTCTCAGGATCAGAGGCTGGATGGTATTAAATGCACTTGAGAAGTCGAAGAACATGAGCCTCACATACCCTCCAGTCCCATCTAAAAGACCTCATCAACAGAGAGATGGTACACAGAAGGTTCTCCCTCAGCAGAGGTGGAACAGCCGCTAGGTAGACATGGTGTGAGGGCACATGCAGAGTTAAACCTGCTGTAGAAGCAGTTAAACTCAGTGGCCATATCAGTATCACCAGGCGTCATTTTTCCCTTCTCCTTGTAGCCAGTAATGGTTCTCATGCCCTTCCACACTTCTTTTGTGCTGTTGTGCTGCAGTTTTCTCTCCGGCCTTTCCTTGTAGTCCTGCCTGGCCTGCCTTATGCTGATTTTCAGATCATGTTGCACACTCCTGACCTTGTTCCGATCCCCAGCCTTAAAAACCTCCTTTTTTTGATTCAAGAGGCTTTTAATGCTGCTTGTAATCCCCGGCTTGTTATTCAGGAAACAACAAACTGTTCTAACGAGGATCACCACATCTGTGCAGAAATTTATATAATCGGTGACACAGTCCACTGCCCCATCAATGCCATTTTCAGATCCCTGTGTGTCCAGAAGCATATTCCATTCAGTTGACTGAAAGCGGGCTCTCAGAGCTTCATTGGCCTCTGGAGAACACCTTCTGATTGAACGACTGGTTGTAGGCAGTCTCATCACACAAGGTCTATAAGATGATCTGAGATAAATCAAGTTATGATCAGACTTACCTAGCCATTACATTATAGGCATCTTTGATATTTACATAACAAAGATCCAGTGTATTGTTATGCCGTGTGGGGCAATTGACATACTGTGTAAAATCCCCTGATATAACAATCAATGCATCAGGATGAAGCGACTGAATTCTCCCGACCGTCTCCTGAATGACGTCACACGCAACAGTAGGCTCTGCCCGCGGTGGAATGTAAACAATAATGGCAGCGACGTGGGAGAACTCTCGCGGCAGATAGTAAGGTCTTAAACCGACCACTAACAGTTCAACATCATGACAACAGCTCTTATCTTTCACGGACATGTGACCGGAATTACACCATTTATTATTCACCAGGAGGGCAAGGCCACCACCTTTAGCTTTTCTGCACAATTTCCACTCTCTGTCTGCGCGCACCATAGGAAAGCCAGGTATGTTTACACACGAGTCCAAGATGTTCTCAGTTGGAGGGGTTGAAAGGGGTTCTCCTTCAAAGCTGCCTCAATTAAATATATCACTTGAGACTTCTTTTTTAGATATTATTTGAGAGATTATTTGACCAACATGCAAGCATGCAATACTAGTATGGACTAGTATGGATTAATTTATTTTCACACAAAAACCAAAGGAAAATGAGTACGCTGTATGGATGTTGGTTTGCTCAGTAGATTTGTGTCACTGCTGAGAGTACTGGACTCATGTGTTCATGTGTAAGAGCTATGTCTGCTCTTTGCTTGATAATCAATCAGTACTTTGTTCTTTCTGCTTTATATGCAAGACATTATTCATAACTTTACTCAGTTTTTGAGTACTTGCTGAAAAGACAAGAGCGATAAGAGATTAGGATTCATGCATGAGAATATTGCACAGGTTAATGATCACATTAATTCTAGTCGTTGGATTGAATCTATTGTCGTGAGTGTGTTTGTGGAATACTGTATGAGTGAAAGATTTATAGACTCCTTGTTATCCCCCCATGGGCCACACCACTCTCCGGTTCCGGGGCTGACGTCAGTTCAGCAACCACAGGGTTTAACCAGAGGCTTTTTGAAAAATAAAACATATTCAGAGAATATTTCACACATGCTAATATCACTGATGTTATCAAGTCATCATCAACAGGAGTTAGTCTCAAACTAATAATGATTATGCTAATGCAGAATAAACAAGAAGAGCAGTTATTTAATTATGTACTTGGGTCAGTCTAAACATTGATTAAACACTGGTTTACATTGTGATATCTTTTTTGAGACCTGTGTTAGTGTCTGTTTTACAATGATGCACCGAGGAATAAAACCTGCATGTTAAATATCCATTCAGCCAACACTATGGCACCGAGTTTAAGAAGTCATCATACAAATGTTTTTATCAGCTCATAGTGTTCTCTTGAATGACCTTAACCCTAGCTGCAGGTAGTTGCAGAGCTAACACTTGGGGATAATTGCTTAGTGTTGTGGTGTTGGAATAAAATTTCCTATTCATTTTCCCATTCATTTTTCTTGTAGACTTTTCTAAAAATCTGTATTTTTGATTTAAATTAATTTTGCTAAGGTCATGATAATAGTAATAATAAAATAATGATTTTATTATATATTATTATTATTATTTATTTTATTTTTTTAGACCTGCGTCAGTACCTTATTGCTGTGAGCCATTTGCGTAAAAGTAAAAAGTATCACCTTAAAAGTTCCACTTAAGTAAAAGCATAAAAATTCTCACTTTCAAATATACTTGTGAGTAATAAAGTTAAATTATTTTGCACAGACTCAGCAACTCATGAATGTGTTAAATGTGAGGGATTGTGCTGATTCCTGATGAAATGAACAAACTGATGCAGTAGAAGAGACTGAATCTGTCGCTGAGGTCTTCTGTCTTTATTATTCTGAGGTTTCTAATTAGTACTACTTTACTGCTTCTGTTATATTTAAGTACTATGTGTCTACAATGAGGGCACGACAAAAACAAATGATTTAAAACCAAAACTCAAAATGCTTTGTACTTCAAACCAACTCATAAAAGTAGATGAGTAGAAAGTACAGATACTTGCTTGAAAATGTAGTATAGTAAAAGTAAAAGTAGCCCTTGTAAAATTTACTCAAGTAAAGTAGAGATACATGACAACTGTACTTAAGTAAAGTTACTAAGTACTCTTACTTTGCTACATTCCAACACTGAGGAGCAGTCAGAGACCCTTCTCCAGATCTCAGTCAGGAGAACTTAGCTGGAGGATCAGCCTACTGTGGTTGATGGGGGAAACCAGGGTGAGCCCAGAGGAAACCCACCCAGACCTGGGGAGAACAGGCAAACTCCACACAGAAATCAAACCCAGGACCTTCTTACTGTGAGGCAACAATACTAACCACTTTTCCACTGTGACGCCGTGTGCGACCACAGTGAGTATGTACCTTAGTGCTCTGGTATACATTCCTGTTTATAATACCATAAACCACAATGTTAGCATGGTTAGCATTCCTGCCTCCCAGCAAAAGAATTGTGGGTTCAATCCCCAGGCCATCTGCTAATGAGCTTTCTGTGTGGAGTTCATTTGGTGTTCTACTAATATTAATAAATTGATTTCTTATTGACAGACCAATATTTTTGCATCAAATCTTGGCATGTTTCCACCTCTTACTTCCCATTTCAATCAGCTGTCAAAACACGTCACATGTGAGCAGCTGAAACATTTCAAGGTACAATACAAAAACATTGGTCTGTCAATAAGAAATCCATCTATTAGCATTGCATACTGCTGTTGTCCTCAAGCCCTGCCTCCTGTTTGTGTGGCACTGGTGTATGAATGTGTTAGTGCAAAATGGCAGCCACGTCTCTGTCAGTCTGCCCCAGGACAGCTAGGCTAGCTCACCACCACCGAGTGTGACTGAGGACTGAATGAATAATGGACCCCATTTGCAAAGTGACTGTGAGTGTCTTGAAAAGTCCTATATAAGACTGATGCATTATTATTAAGTAAAAGTTAAAGTAATTAAGAGTTTGAACTAGAGTACTTAAAGAGGTGTTGTTCTGTTTATCATATTTGTTTGTACAACAAATATTTAAATGAAAAGCCTTTATGAATGATATCATTTAACAGACTTTTTGCTCTAATGGTTTCAGTTCCATTTAAAACTGTTTTATTATATAAGAGTATGAGTTATTTTATGGTCTGCCATCAAGTACAATGCATCTCACTGCAGTGTGTTCATTAGCTTGTTTGGTTTATAATAGGTTATGTGAAAGCCAGCAGCCGTGTTGAAGGCCCTGAGAGTTGGAGAGAGAAGGCCAGTGTGGGCGAGTGAACCAACAAGCTCTGAGTGCTGATACAACAGAGGTCAGAGAATACAGACACCAACAAACACTTCACTACTGAGGCCAGGACCAGTTTTTATGTTTTATTCCCATAATTATTTGAGTGGCCCATAATATAATGTAATGTTTATTATTAATGATACAATATGCACATGTTCTGTCACATCTCTTCCAGTAAACCTCAGTTAAAACTTAAAATTGCAATGGATTGTATAGAGCCTGTCTCAAAAGGAGTACATGTAGGGGATTTTAAACAGATATCAGGGGGTAAGCTTCTTTTAGTGGTGGGAGGAGATAAAAAAAAAAAGCGTGTAATTCAATACAGGCTTGCGATAAACATTTTTAACAAATAGCAATATATATATGTCAGAAACAAAATACATGAACTTATTGGTATGTTCTGGAGTATTTTAACTTCATTTCAAACTAACACTGTCGTCAAACAAAGAAATATTCAGCATTCGTGCATCAACCTGTGCTTCTGAGTGCACATAGCACTGTAGTACCTCTGTCTTCTTTCTCTCTGTGTCCTCTCTCTCCTCCTCCACGTGGACATGTCCCCTCTTCCCTTTCTGTCTGAGCCCAATGGACTGCTGTCTCCTCAGAATGCATGTGAGTGCATGAGCCAGCTGTGGGAACGATCCGAGATACGTTGAGCGGTGCCTTGAAGCAACGTGTTTAGGAGTGAAGCCATACGCTGGATGTGCGGGGCAGGCCAGCCTCAGAGGAAACCCCACATTTACCAATAGTGCACTCCTATAGGTGGCATACTGTATATCTGATTGCCAAAGCTGAACTACACTCACATTTGGTGTTTTGGCTGGTGTGTATGTCTAGCCCTGGTTACCGTGTGCTAGAAACTAGGTCACTTAGAAAAAAGCCATGTTGCCATAGACATGTGCGATTAATTGAAAATTGTTAGTAAAAGTGTAAAAGTACTTACTTTCAAATGTACTTGTGAGTAAAAAAGTAAAAGTATTTCACACAGATTCAAGAAATAATGAACTTAAATGTAAGGGATTTTGCTGGAAAACTGTGCTTAAAATGAATGGTTAACGGTGCAATATTCCTCCTATGGGCCGGATTTGGCTGCACTCTAAATAAATAACAGCACAGAAATGTTTGCAGGATCTTGTGTCTTGTCTCCTCCAGGACTCATCTGTTCTTACCTACAAAAGACAAAGTGATGCAAAACTAAAGTGAATTGATGCAACAATAAATGTATTGATGCAACTAGAATGATTTATTCAGAATGCCTAATTTGTGACTTGCATGCAGCAATTTTTGCAAATAAATTCTAATTTGCAAATATATTATTTGCAATTATTTCACTAATCAATCATGTTTGTCATTTATAAATCTGCAGTTTTGCATGTGAATAGTCCAATCTGCATTTGTGGATCACTCCATTTGTGCATTCATCACCTCTGCACAATTGGATCTTTTTGAGACATTTGTCCCACATTTTGAGACAGCAAGATTTATTCACAGAAGAAATCTTGTTCCAATGACAACCACTGGGGTATGCAACTATATTGCAATTTGCAAATATATCTGTTGTAATTATTTCAAAATGATTTGTGTTTTTCATCCATAAATCTGCAATTTGCATGTAAATAGTTAATTATGCATTTGTGGATTGCCCTATGTGCGCATTCAGCCCTTCCAAATTCAACACTTCTGCGCTTGCGGATAATTTTGAGACATTTGTTCTGCGTTTTGAAACAGCTTTGGATTGATTCAAAGGAAGTCCTGTTCCACTGACAACCACTGGGGGCAGTGTTGGCATTGTCACTGATGTCTTTGGGTACAGACCAACCACAGAGACCAACAGCATGTGCTCTTGTTAGCTGATGAACGGGAGCAGTCAGAACTTACGCAAGTTGAATCATGGCAGGACGTCAGCCTATCCACAGTAACCTGAGCTAACATGAATAGCATAACACTTAAGGCAAAAGCACACTGTTTCCTATGACAGCCCTCACACCGGATTCGCACTCGGTGGCTGAAAACACATGCTCCTCTTCCATACCTCTGCAGTAACAAAGACAGTTCTCTGCTCTGTGTGACACAAAGACACAGCTGTAAACACTGAGGAAGAGTAGCATGCTGCATCAGGGGGACACAGGCAGCAGCTACTGACTCCTCTGCACTCAGAGCATGGGGAAACACCTTTCTTTCTCTCTTTATTTAATTTAATGAGGACATTAATGCACATTAATGAACACTTTGTACAAATTCATGACATTGTGTAAATATGCCAGATTTAGCTAGAAGCTACTTTCCATCCGTAGTCCTCAGACATTTACAGACAGAGACATACAACAACATATACCATTTACAATTTACAAAAACAACCTATAAAACAATATATTGCACACATTAAACCTCACCTATGTTGACAGGTTTGATTGAATTTGAGCCATTTTTTGAGCTCTTTTTTAAAAGCCATAAGGGTGGAACTCTCTCGTATAGATGTTGGAAGACTATTCCAGTTCATGCAACCCTTAGCAGAAATGGTGTTTTGTCCTGTGGCTGTCCATCTAAATGGAACCTCACAGTCCCCTCTGGAGGCAGATCTGGTCCTGAGGTTACTATCTCTACATCTGATAAATTCCTCCAAGGGAGGAGGAGCTAGGCCATGGAGGATTTATAGATGAGGCAAGCATGTTTAAAAGTTAAGTCAAAACTTAAAAGATGGTATTTCTCTAAAATTTCACGATGAGTTGAATTTGGCAAACACCTTGATGTTCTATAGGTTCTGTTGCTTACTGACTAATAACCTGCTAATAGAGCAGCCCGGTCTGTCCTCACACAGCCTGGGTGACTACTATCAATTTGTCTGGATATTAACAGTCAAAACACACATTTTAAACTCCATGTTGTTTATGTTAAAGCCTTTTCAAGTGCCATGGTGCTGCACGCCTAGTGTGAGCTGAGCTTTATGCTATTCATGTTAGCTCAGGTTACTGTGGATAGGCTGACGTCCTGCCATGATTCGACTCGCGTAAGCTCTAACCAGTACCGTTCACCAGCTAATATTTGCAAATTAGAATTTATTTGCAAAAATCGCTGCAGGCAAGTCACAAATTAGGCATTTTGAATAAATCATTCTAGTTGCATCAATACATTTATCGTTGCATGAATTCATTTTAGTTTTGCATCAATTCATTTTATTGAAACAAACATAGTTCCACTGTCTTCTTGATGAATATTTCTTTGTAATCCTTCATTTTGATAAACATCACATGAAAACATAGTTGCACAGAATCCTTCAGCTTCCTCACACAGATATGCATGAACAATAAATGTGCCTGTCCCATAGTGTCTGTTTTTACATGTCAGCCCTGTAATTAACTGGCCCACTGGAAACTTACAAACTGTCTTCGTCCATGTTTTGCTTCCAGTAAATCATATCATATCCATCTTATCATTTCTATCTAGTGCACTCTTCACCAGGTCTGTTGAAACAGCCTCAGAGGGACAGAAAAACAATTTTTATTCAGATTATGCTTCTCTCCTCTGCTGCTCTCTAGGGTTGACTCCGGAGTGGGATAAGGGTCATCCAAAGTTCAGAGAGCCACGGGAAGGCACTCTCATCTGATTTGTTGTTGTCATACTCAAAGCTCTCGGCATTTGGAAGTGAGAGCTTTCTGTGGTGAGGTGAGCTTGCCCAAGGTTAGGAGGCCATTATCAGTGATTGAAAGCATCCATTAGTGGTCTTCAGCACAAAGCATGGTGAGCTCTGGGAGATACCTCCGACCAGTGACAAACCACCTCCATTCAGCTGGATTTACTCTGCGTCCCACTGATGAATATTTAAATGTTTGAATGCACCTGTGGTTTGACGTAGATGGCATGAGGGATGACATTTTATTTTACAACCAGCTGTTTGTTTATGGCAGAGCTGAAACAGTGTCATGAAGAATGCATGACTGTGGTGCTTTATCCTGTTAGCTTTTACAATCTGTTAGAATTAAGACCCTATCCCATTTAAGCCCATTTTTTCCAGACATTAAAATATCAATACATACAAACAACGTTTCAATGAGGCTATATGTCCATGTAAGCACTCATTAAAACCACCAGATATAATCCAAATTTAGGGCCATATTTACGGGTGCTAAATTGCAAGTGCAGCTTAAAAAATAGCATTTGCTATATGTGGGTGTGTTGCATGTGATATACGTAAGATTATATAAGAGTATATGTAAGAGAAACTGCGCAACTAATTGCTGCTGCAAATCTGATATGTAAATGAGAATTTTGCGTGGAGAAAAGACACACTAATAATGGGAGCAAAGATTAGCTCCGACTGAATCTTTCCCTGTAGTAGCCTACTGCAACGCAAAAGTATGAGAAATATGAGAGTCCAGCCTCAATAACAGCACTGACTATAGTAGACTGAATGTCTTTGAGGGATACTCACACTTGTTGGTGGTGAGCTACTTCTATAGCCACAGCTGCCCTGGAGCAGACTGATGGAAGTGCGGCTGCCATTTTATGCCTACATTCTATGCCCCTCTGACCACCACCAAACACATTCATACAGGCAATGTGAAGTGTCCAACACAACAGTATGCATTGCGGTTGTGGGGCTTGAACTGCCAACCTTTGGGTTAGTGGGCAAGCGCCTCTACCGACTGCACGACTACACCCATATTATTGTGACCAGTGTGGTGAAATGGGAATTTGTAAACATTAGTTTATGCATTTGGCACCACCTGTGACAGACAACCGTATTTTCCGCACTATAGGGCGCGCTTAAAAGCCTTCAATCTTCTCAAAAAACGACAGTGCGCCTTATAATCCAGAGCGCCTTATATATGAATTTATTTACGGCTACCGTAGTCAGGAGCATCGCAGAGTAATACATACTGTGCTTCACCATAATATTGCCATAATCGCCCAACTGTTTAACTCGGACACTGAAGATGAAGAATTTGAGGGATTTGTGGACGAGGAATGAACTGAAAAAGTGAGTGTATTGTGTTGTATTTTGTTATAACGTTAACTGAACAGTTATGAGTTATTGTGAATATGCTATCATTTGATTTAGCGGTCTCAGATTTTTTTTTTTTTTTTTTTATTCACACGTTACAACTGAACAAGTTTGGGAGTTATGGTGAACGCGCTGAATAAAGTTTGACTGACTGACTTATCTGACTGTTTTGTTGCGCCTTTTAGTCCGGAGCGCTTTATATGTGAAAAAAGTTTAAAAATAGATCATTCAATGACAGTGCGCCTTATAATCCGGAGCGCTCTATAGTGCAAAAATACGGTAAGTACAATATGTATAAGTACTCAGTACTCATTTGGGAGGTGTGTCCTGGAGGGGGTCAACCTGTGGCTCTGCTGAGGTGTTATGAAGCCCAGGTTGCTCTTATAGAGGCCTTCAGCTCATCTGTGTTACTGGGTCTGCTGTTTCTCTTCTTCCTCTCGGCAGTACTCCATAGATTCTGTCTGAGGTTCAGGTGGAGAGTTTGCTAGTCAGTCTGTCCCAGTAATAACATGGTTTGCTCAGTGAGTGGTACTTTGGGCAGTGTGGGCTGGACCTAAAGTCCTGCTGGATGATCAAATCAGTCTCTCCATAAACTTGTGAGCAGAAAGAAGCATGCAGTCCTCTAAAACTTCACAGTAAAAGGCTGTGTTGACTTTATACTTCAGGAAACACAGTGGTCTATTAACTTCCATTAGAAAAGATGCTGCTGACCTTGACTCTGGTTCAGGAAAACCCTGACACAGCTGCAGATAAATGTCTTGATCCATCTGTGTGTGTACGCTCCTGATGCACTGACTCCACCTTCAGTCCACTCTCTGTGAACTTCCCCAAACTAATGCGCTGGGTTTTACTGGACATTTGTCTCCAGGATCCAGCTGTCCTGCTGCTTGTGCATCTTTTTCTCAGAGAGAAAAATGCATGATATTTTACATGATATTAAAATGTATTTATTTATATTGATAGTACCTGTAAATATGAATGAAGTCCTACATCATGTCTGTCACATAATAAATGTGTAATATTTTAAAGAAAAGTATAATAATAATAAAAAATATCGCCGCAAGTGGCAACGATAGGCCCTCGCCCGCCGCGACCCGGAGCTGTGTCAGATTTACTGGCAGTTTTCAGAATTTTGCAGATTGCAGAATTTCAAAAAAAGTTAATTTTTATCTGTCCATACAAATTTGTTTCATTCTGTAGGGGGCGCTATTGTGTCAAACGTGAATATTTGTGATTACATGTGTATAAGACAGTGGTGTTAATAAGTTTTTAAAATTTCAGCCAAATCAGAGTTGGCATGCGGGAACTGTCGCAATTAGCGCATACGTGAAAATGGATGAAATTTTGTGAAAATTTGTGAATTTGCCGCATGAAAACCCGTCAGAGATTCTACAAAAATTTTGATAACTTTTGATGTCCTGCTTGTGTAGATGATTTTCACCAAATTTGAGCTCACTGGGATGAACGCCCTAGGAGGAGATAGAAAAAGTATGACGTGTGCAAAAACTGCTGTACCAACTTCAATCCAATATGGACGACTTACTGTTTGTCGTGTGGCATTGATGTAATACTGTAATGTTTTGCTTGTACTGTCATGACGCATGTGTGTACCAAATGTGGTGATTGTACAATGAAAAATGATGTAGCCGGGCCCCATTGGGGCAATGTTTGTGGTGGCGCTATTGAGGCATTTTTTATATTTTGTTAATATGACGTACATTAAAAACTAGCTTGCCACCAACCTGACCTGTGTGCCAAATTTCGTGCAAGTTTCTAAATGTTCACTGGGTGAAATTTGCAATCTCGCATACAAAGAGAAAAATAATAATAATATAATATAATATTACGTTCAATAACAATATATCATCTTTGTCGGGGGCCGCGATGTATATATTTTCAGAAAGGGCGAATGCATTGCTACCTGTTCCTGGGGGTCCTGGGTCACTGTCGGGTACTTTCATGCGTCACTGACCTACGCATTTCGGATCAATCACTATAGGCCCTCGCCATTACTGGCGCTCGGGCCTAATAAATAATAATAATAATAATACATTAATTTTATATTGTGCATTCCAAGCTTCTCAAAGCGTGTTATATGAGTTCAATATTTTTTCACTCCTCAGTCACACTCAGTGGTGATGAGCTACTTCTGTAGCCACAGTTAAGGCAGAATTGTGACTGGAATTTTGCGCCTACGGCTTCCAACCGCCACCAATAACACATTCATACTGGCAAGGTGAGGGAAGTGTCTTGCCCAAGGACACAACGTCAGTATGCCATGCTAGCAGTGGAGCCCGACCTTTTGAGCTACACTGCTGCCCCTTATTGTGTCATTGCCTCATGTATCATGTATACCTGCACAAACATATCTTTTTGTCTGAGCAGCAGTGGTTATTTTGTTGGTACTGTATGTTTTCCTTTCTATATAATGACATCTGCTCCTATATATGATTTAGATTTCTTTTTAGCATCATGGTAAAGGGGTAAATGCTCTATGCACTGAGCCACAGAGCCTTATATCTCACAACAAATGCATGAGAATACCCAGGTTTTTATTCAAAAACATTTTGAGCTTCAAGACTACTGCTTTATTATCAATATAAATAGGACTAAACTGTGAGGTGAGGAGCTTGCTTTTCATAGAATTATGAATTTTGCATTATTTTTACAGATGTTACAGATACTTTAACAAATCAGAAAATACGTTTTACTGCTCTCTGCTTCTAACCCGACGGTAAACATTATATAAACAGAATGGAGAATATTCTCTGTGATGTGGTGTAGTATCATTAGCTTTATTTTTTGACTCTAAAAATTAACCGGGACACACTCTTTGTGTTTTAGCTGAGAATGTCTCCCCTTTAACCTGCTCCTGTTCAGTCTGTAGTCTGCCAACAGCCTCACCTCACTGATGCTTGTGTCCCACAGTTGTAGCAGTTCCTGTCGGTGTAAATTCCCCTGAATTCACACTTGTGTAAACGGGTGGTTATATGTATGTATTTTTTCAAGTGGTGGTGGTGTCTCATTGTTCGTGGCTCCTTGAACATAACACCTCTACATGCCTATGTACTTGTGTTAGCACGCCACACGCCCCCCTCGCGCGCTCGCTGATTGGTAATCAAATAAAGGTGTGGACACCACAGGGTCAGAACGTCGAGGCTGAGGTGAATTCGCTGGGCCGTGTAAGTAGCTTTTATCTCATAGTTTTTTTTTTTTTTTTTGCATTTAGTTGTAAATGGTTTGGGCCACTTCTAATTTGCTGCTCTACATTTATACAGCTTGCTGTTTTGTATGCTCCCAATGGTAGCTTTCAATTGCCCGTCCTGTTTTGAACATTTGTATGCTCTTAATATCGGCTCTCAATCGCTTGTCCCATTTGTACCTTTGGTTTTGAACCAATTGTAGCCACTTTAGATGAAGCACTTTGTTTAGTCTGTACCAACTGTATGCACAGTACTGACCACTTAGCACTTTAGGTTACTTTAGGTTTAGGGGTGGGGGGGGGCAGGTTTTCAGTTTATACTAATTTGATTCTTTGGTTTATGGTTTGTTTGGTTAAATAGAATTGATTTAAGTCCACATTTACTGGTTTCTTATTGTGTTAATTTGGATATTTTTAGGAAGTTAGTATTTTCAAATAAAAAGCGTTTTTATAATTGTGAAAAGAAAAATAAACTTTGTTATATTTTTGCACCCTACCTTACTCTCTGTATTCATTCGTTAGATCTTACCTGTAGCACTGTTTTAATAGGAACCCTTCTGTTTAAGTTTAGTCCTTGGTTTTACTCAAGGTGGCATTGTTTAGTTTTCTCCATTTAGTTTATTTTAGCTAAATTACAGACCTGTGGGCCCTTGGCCCCGCACTCGGTACACAGACATTCATCATCACTTCACAGACTTTTGTCTGTTTGAAGTTTGAAAAAGTTGTGTTTTTGCAGTCATAGTGTGTGTGAATATAACACATTTGTAATGAGAAATATACATAACATTTTTTAGCAAACCCATATGCATATAGAGGCCTAAATATTTTTCTAAAAATTCTGTACTTTGTGTACAGCGTAGGTTTATACTTTGGATGTTGTGCTTGTTCAGTATCCAGATTGGTGTGATCCAGTCTGTGTAGATTGACGTGAACTGAGGCGTGGGCAGTGGAAACACTCTCATTCACTAGAGAGGAAGTTTATTTGCCAATGTTTGCAGTGGAAATAAAAGGCCACTATAAAACCATCTGTAACGTTAGACTGCTTCATCGCTGTAGATCAAACTGAGATAACGTCAGTCATTATGTCCTCCAAAACCTCAACTTGTCTTTTAGACCCAATTCCTACCAAACTTTTTAAAGAAACTCTTCCCCTAATTAATGAACCTATACTGAACATAATAAACACCTCCCTAGAGACAGGTTATGTGCCACAGTCTTTTAAATGTGCAGTTATTAAACCGCTTCTGAAAAAACCCAGTCTAGATCCTGACATTTTAGCCAACTACAGACCAATATCAAATCTCCCTTTTATTTCAAAAATCCTAGAAAGAGTTGTAGTTAAACAGTTATGTCGCCACCTACAGGACAATAGCTTATTTGAAGATTTTCAGTCAGGGTTTAGACCCCACCATAGCACAGAAACTGCATTAGTTAAAGTCACAAATGACTTGTTATTAAGTTCAGACAATGGACTGGTCTCAATCCTAGTTCTGTTAGATCTCAGTGCAGCCTTTGACACCATTGACCACAGCATCTTACTCCAGAGATTAGACTGTGACATAGGGGTCAGAGGAGCCGCCCTCCGCTGGTTTAAATCCTACTTATCTGATAGGTACCAGTTTGTCAGTGTAAATGAACATTCCTCACAGTGCAGTAAAGTTAGCTATGGAGTGCCTCAAGGCTCAGTACTTGGACCCATTCTGTTTATGCTTTACATGCTGCCTTTAGGAAACATTATCAGAAAACATGGCATTAATTTTCACTGTTACGCAGATGATACACAGTTGTATTTATCAATTAAACCTGATCAGAATGACGCCTGTGTGAGAGACATAAAGACCTGGATGACAATTAATTATCTCCTCCTAAACCTAGAAAAAACAGAGGTCATTATACTAAGGCCCAAAAAGCTGAGAGATGCTCTGTCTGACCAGAGAGTCTCCCTGGACGGTGTCAGTGTAGCCTCAAGTTCTACTGTGAGAAACTTAGGAGTTTTATTTGACCAAGATTTATCATTTAAGGCTCATATAAACCAAGCCTGTAAAACAGCATTCTTTCACTTACGTAACATAGCCACAATCAGAAATATTTGATCTAAAAATGATGCTGAGCTTTGCTTAGCTGTGCTTACCAAGCTCCTGTTTTATGGAATCAGCTTCCAGCTCATGTTAGAGAGGCAGACACAGTCTCTACATTTAAGGTTAGGCTTAAAACGTTCATCTTCGAGAAAGCTTATGGTCAGGCCAGCTAGGAACAGGGTTAACTCCACAGTTGAAGATAGGCTGCTCTAGGAGCTAGAAGCTGGGGGAAGTATGGTGCACTGAGCCTCTGTCCTCTGGTTTCATCTGCTGCTCCTCTTCTATCACTGTCATTAATATTATCTAATATTCTATATCTCCAATCAGTTCATTGCTATTCACAAGTTGTCCCTCTCTCCCGCTCCCCTCTGGGGGAGTGGGGACTGTTTCAGATGCCTGGCTGCTGGCAGATGTCCCAGTGATGATTGGATCTTAGCTGACCCCATCTGTGCTCCTGTCCCGACCTGTGTGCCCTCAACCTCACCTCTAAGGATTTCCCGGATCTCCCTCACCCCACTCACCTGTCTGGATGAGGCCACCTGCTGCATCCTATGGACTTCCTCAACCTATCTCACCCACTCTCATCTGGACGAATCCTTACAGAGCTGATCTATGATCCTATAGATAAGCTAATGAACTAACAGTCCTAGACACATGTTGCCTGTCCGTCCTGGGAGAGGATCTCTCCTTCAATATGGGCTCCATAAGGTTTCTTCTTTTTTCCCGTAGCTGGGTTTTTTTAGGAGTTTTTCCTTACCGAGAAGGAGGGTCTAAGGCCAGGAGTGTCCTGGGTCTGTTTAGTTTAGTGTAGTTATTGTTTGTGCTGATTGTGTGTTAAGTCTGATTGTGTGTTTATGTTTGATCAACTGTTTGTGAAACCCTTTGAGGTGACTTTTGTTGTGATATTGGGCTATACAAATAAACCTGAAAAGCCATATCAATTAAATACTTACATATAATACGCATAAAGCATATAAGAGGGTGGAAGTAGCTCAGTCGGTAGAGATGCTTTCCCACTAACCTGAAGGTTGCAATGCATACTGTCGTTGTGTCCTTCGGCAAGACACTTCACCCACCTTGCCTGTTTGGAGGTGGTCGGAGGGGCCGTAGGTGCAAAATGGCAGCCACACTTCCATGAGTCAGCCCCAGGGCAGCTGTGGCTACAGAAGTAGCTCACCATCACTGAGTGAGACGTTGAATGTCTAGAAAAGCACTATATAAGACTAATGCATTATTATTAAAAACATCTGTACAAGAGCAAAGTGCCACAGCTGCACTGCTGAGCTAAACCAGTGCATTTATCCTTGTTATGGACTGAGAAATAAGAGTTTTAAAACAGAACCTTTTCGCCTTGATATCATCTTGATCAGTGGTGGAAAGTAATGAAGTAAAAGTACTTAGTTACCTTACTTAAGTACAGTTCTCATGTTTCTGTACTTGACTACATTTTACAATGGGTACTTTTACTTTTACGCCACTACATTTCAGAGTTGGTTTGAAGTACAAAGTATTTTGGGTTTGGGTTTAAAATCATCTGTTTTTGCCATGGCCTCATTGTAGACACACAGTACTTAAATATAAATAATGCAGTAAATTAGTACTCCTTAAAAACATCAAAATACTAAAGACAGAAGATCTCACTGACAGACTTAGTCTCTTCTACTGCACCAGTTTTAACACATGAATTGTCGAGTCTGTGCGAAATTATTATTATTAAATCTTTATTTAACCAGGAAAATAATCCATTGAGATTAAGAATCTCTTTTACATGTCCTGGCTGTCCAAGAATGAGGCAGAGGTAGAGACAAAGTGCAAAGTACAAACAGGTATAAGACATTCCACAGAAAATACAAAATCAACAATATTTACAAACACTAGAGAACATAAAATCTAAAAACATTGAAATACTTTTTTACTTGCAAGTGAATGTAAAAGTAAGTACTTTTATACTTTTACTTAAGTAGAAATTTTAAGGTGATACTTTTACTGATACGCCAGTAAATTTTTGTTCCTTCATCTGTACTTTTACTTGAGTAAAGAAATTGAGTACTTCTTCCACCACTGATCTCGATAACTATCAGATCTCGTTCTGTGATTGACAGTTAAACTGTTAAAATCTACAAATTACTTGAATTGAGCGTGCATCTGTTGTTGTGCGTGCATATGACATGAAACTAGTCGTTTTCATATTTTCATAAGGAGACCATTGAGAGCTGTAAATGCGCCCACAGGACAGTAAATCTGGAGAAGGGGAATTACCTGCTATCTCAAACCTGGAATACTGTCCTGAAGAAGTTGTAGGGCAGATGGTGCTGTCGTTCACTCCAGGTAGGAAGGCAGACATGTCAAGGTACACTACAATAACACTGGTCTATCTATAACAAAACTTTAATGTTAAAATTAGTGGAAGACAATTTGAACCTTTTTGGATCGGATCAATTATATATATATATATATATATATATATATATATATATATATATATATATATATATATATATATATATATATATATTTTATTTTTTAAATACAAACAATGTTGGTCCAAAGAGGACTGCAGTGTTTCTGGATCATGTTGACACAACTCCTCTTTGCCATAGGTTAGCCATAACCTGTGTTATTTAAAATGTGTTTTTATAAGATTTCACCAGTGGTGAAAGAAGAACAGAGCAAATAGTTACTCATGTAAAAGTAAAAGTAACACATTCAAATTTCTACTTAAGTAAAAGTATAAAATAATCTACTTTCAAATGTACTTGTAAGTAAAGAAGTAAAAGTATTTTACACAGACTAGACTTCAAACAAATACTTCAAACAAAGTTAACCCTTAGATGCATGAGTGACAGGTCAATCTTGACCCACTTATGCATCTAAGGTTAAATGCAGTAGAGTAAAGAGTACATATGCATGCTCTAAAATGTAGTGAAGTAAAAGTACCCCTTGTATAATTTCAGTTCAAGTAAAGTACAGATACATGAAAATTGTATTTAAATACAGTAACAAAGTACTTTTACTCCGTTACATTCCACCACTGGCTTTTTGACATCTTATAATGCTGTTCCTCATCCAAAACATTCCTGAAGTAGTGTTCTGCTTCATTCACACCTGTTTGAGTAATCCTATATTCTCTGGGTTCCTTAGGTCTCAAAATGCTCATGTTGCACAAACCTCTGCCTCTCCTATGAACCCCTGCCCACTCCAGGAAGCACTGACCAGTCAACAATCCTTCTACATCAAGTCTGCTCTCATTCATTCAGTGAAAAGAAAAGTACTGCACAGCTGTTTCCACTGGTTCCTCAGAAATTTTTCATTTTGTAAAATGGCGTCAGACTAAAGTTTCTTCTTTAAATTATGTTCATAAAGACCACAACAGTCTGGAATCTCCTGCACTCTGCTGCCCTCTACTGGTCTCTTTGCCTGTTTCTTTATGGCACCAGTAACATACTTCTTTCACATAATGTTTTTAAAACGTGCTGCTGTTCTAGAGGTGAAAAAATGTGAATTAAAGCATAATGTACGGTATCTCCTTGAATACAAAAAACTTCACTTGAAGTAATTATCTTCTTCCATGTGTGAGGGGGCATGTGTAGCTGAAACCTATCCCAACAGATTCCTTTCTGATTGCCTAAAATTTATTTTCTGTTGTTTTACGCTGTTGCCTCATCCTGGCACTTTTAACCAACAGCACAGACAGAAGAGAAATGCCTCTACTACTCTGCCCAGTCTCTGTAATGAAAAGCTTTGTACTGCTGCTTCTCTGGAGTTCTCTGCCTCCAACCTGAGAGTTAGTGAGCACCCCCAGCCATATGGGGCCCGCTCTGTTTGTTTGTGTGTTTTCAGTCAGGTAGGTGTGAGACAGCCTTAAGGCAAGCCTCACTCAAACTCAGACTTCATCAGGGCTGGTCTGTGACACCCATCCTGTCCGCACATTTACACATTTCTGTTCTAAACACAAGTCCTTTAGTGGTTTGTCATTCAGAGTGTCTTTGAACAGATACAGAAAGTTTAACAACAATGTTTCATGAGTTTTACGTTTATAAACACAATAAAACAGTACATTTTATGATTCAGTGGCAAGTTCTCTTTTAGGATTTATCTCTGCCTAAAGATAAAGGAATCCTCATTTTCTTTGGCATTGTCCTCATCCTATGACACATTTTTTGCACAAATTAAACATTACATCAGCATGTTATTATTAAGTTACATTTCCAATTGATGGTCAAAAAATTAAACAGTATAGAGTCAGTAAAGACATGACAAATATAGCATAGTCATATGTAGCTACTAGTAAAATGTGTTGATTTATTTTTTCTGATCATTTCCGTTATCCCATTGGATAATTACTGCATGGGTGATTATGTTTCAGCTGACAACAACTTATTTAACCCTAACTAGTGCAATGACCAGGTTATTCCATCAGTGATTTTTTTCTTCCCTGATGGCATGGGAATATTCCAAGATGACAATGCCAAGATACATCAGGCTCAGGTTGTGAAAGAGTGGTTCAGGGAGCATGAGACATCATTTTCACTGAGTTCAGACCTTAAAACCCATTGAGAATTTTGTGCTGGAGAAGAATTTGTGCAGTGGTCTGACTCTCCCATCATCAATACTGGATCTTGGTGAAAAATTATTGCAACGCTGGACGGAAATAATTGTGACATTGCGGAAGCTTATCAAAACTGATGCCACAGTGAATGCATGCATAATCAAAGCTACAGGTCCAACAAAATACTAGAGTCTCACTTTTTTCAAATAGATATGAAATATTAATTAAATATTTGTTAAAGTCATATTTTATAAGTTAATCACACTGGGGTTTAATGTGAGCATATAGTAATTAGGGGTGTAATGGGACACAAAGTTGTGAATTTTTTCGGTACAGCATGTTTGGTTCGGTCCACTTGTGCACAGTTTCGGTAGTATTTATAATTAAATGTAATGATTTGGCTCGAGCTTAAGCGCACTGGAACTATTTAACACGCGAGTCTCCGCACGACGCTATTAAGTGACGGTACTGCATAGACATAGGGCGAGAGGACAGTATTTATATAGATACTGTCCTTTCGCCCTCCGCGGGTGGTCTCATCCATCCAAGCTCAGGTCCTCTACCAGAGGCCTGGGAGCTTGAGGGTTCTGCGCAGTATCTTTGCTGTTCCTAGGATTGTGCTCTTCTGGACTGAGATGTCTGATATATTTAGTGGGATCTGCGGTAGCCACTCTTCCAGTTTGGGGGTTACTGCCCCGGCAACCCCGACACCAGTTACAGAGGCTGAGTGAAGTACCATCAGAAAGTCTCCTGGAAGATGTGAGTGCAGCTTTGGGAACAATACCTACTCTGACCATCAATGAAACCAATGAGCTGATATACACTTCAGCAGCAGTGATCCTTGAGGAGCTTGGCTATCAACCAAAGAGCAGCCATAAAGATCCATATCCACCATGGAAAAGAAGGTTGGAGGCTAAAATCAAGGCAACTCGGAGAGAAGTGAGCCAACTGTCAGAGCTCCAGAAAGGTGCAATGAAACAACAAGCACCCGAGAGGTACAGCAAGAATGTCCATACCTGAAGCATTGGAAACTGCCAAACAAAGACTCCAAGCCTTGGCCACCCGACCTAAAGAGGTACACGAGAGAAATCGAAGCAAGGCGAATAAACCGGCTGTTCTCAACTCAACCAGCTAAAGTGTACTCTCAGTGGCAAGGTAATAACAGCAGAGCAGACCCGCCAAGGCTGGAGACTGAACAATACTGGAAAGGCATTAGGGAGAAGGAGGCATCACAGAACAGCAGTGCACAGTGGCTGGAGGATCTAAGAGCAGACCACAGCAACCTCCCTGAACAAGAACCAGTAACCATCACAGTGGCAGACATCCAAGAAAGAGTCTCAGGTATGAAAAACTGGACAGCACCAGGGCCTGACATGATTCACACCTACTGGCTGAAAAAGCTAACTTCACTCATGAAGCTGGTACACAAATGTACCAGCTGCTAAAGGATGGGACCCACCCTGGATGGCTAACTGAAGGCCGGATCCAGAAGGATCCCCTGAAAGGAACAGTCCCATCCAACTATCAGCCAATAACCTGTCTCCCCACCACATGGAAGCTCATGTCAGGCATCATAGCGACAAAGATAAGTGGGCACATGGATCAATACATGAGCACAGCACAGAAGGGCATTGGTAAAAACACCAGAGGAGCTAAACACCAGCTGCTCGTAGATAGAACAGTGGCTCAGGACTGTAAAGCCGGACACACTAAACTGTGCACCGCCTGGATTGATTACAAGAAAGCCTATGACTCAATGCCACACACATGGATCATGGAATGCTTGGAGATGTATAACATCAACAGGACTCTAAGAGCCTTCATTGCCAACTCGATGAGGCAGTGGAAGACCACCCTTGAGGCCAACTGCCAGCCAATTGCACAAGTGTCCATCAAATGTGGGATATACCAAGGAGATGCTGCCGCTGCTGTTCTGCATAGGTCTGAACCCCCTCAGCCAGATAATCACCAAGACTGACTATGGGTACCGACTCATGAACGGGGCCACCATCAGTCACCTCCTCTACATGGATGATATCAAGCTGTACGCCAAGAGCTGAGAGAGACATTGACTCACTGATCCACACAACCAGGATCTACAGCAATGACATCGGAATGCCATTCGGACTTGAGAAGTGTGGGCGGATGGTGACAAAGAGAGGGAAGGTGGTCCATACAGTAGGGGTCCCACTCCCAGACGGCAGAATAGCAGACATTGAGGACAGCTACAAGTACCTTGGAATCCAACAAGCAAATGGCAACCTGGACCAGGCCACAAGAAAAGCAGCCACAGCCAAATACCTCCAACGAGTAAGGCAAGTCCTAAGGAGTCAGCTCAATGGCAAGAACAAAGTCTGGGCAAATCAACAGCTATGCCCTGCCGGTCATCAGATACCCTGCGGGAATAATAAGCTGGCCAAAGGAAGAGATTCAGACCACAGATGTGAAAACACGGAAGCTCCTGACCATGCATGGAGGGTTCAACCCCAAATCCAGCACCCTGAGACTGTACACTAAGTGCAAGGAAGGAGGCAGAGGACTGGTGAGTGTCAGAACCACTGTCCAGGATGAAACATCCAAGATCCTTGACTACATCAGGAAGATGGCCTCAACAGACGAAGTGCTCAGTGAATGTCTCAGGCAGTGGAAAACAGAGGACGAGGTGCTGGAGGAACCATCATGGGAGGAAAAGCCCCTACATGGGATGTACCGCCGACAGATAACTGAAGTGGCTGATATCCAGAAATCCTACCAATGGCTAGAAAGGGCTGGACTGAAGGAACAGCACAGAGGCACTGATCATGGCTGCACAGGAGCAGGCCTTGAGCACCAGAGCAATAGAGGCCCAGATCTACCATACAAGACAAGACCCCGGGTGCAGACTGTGCAACGAGGCCCCTGAGACAATCCAGCACATAACTGCAGGGTGTAAGATGCTGGCAGGGAAAGCATACATAGGAGCAGTCATAACCAAGTGGCTGGTATAGTGTACAGGAACATCTGTGCAGAGTACAGTCTGGAAGTCCCGAGGTCATGGTGGGAAACACCTCCAAAGGTGATAGAGAACGATCGAGCTAAGATCCTGTAGGACTTCCAGATCCAGACAGACAAAATGGTAGTGGCGAACCAACCGGACATTGTGGTGATGGACAAACAGCAGAGGAAAGAGAAATATTTTATCTAAAAGTGACGCTGAAAAACTTGTCCATGTGTTTGTTACATCTAGGTTGGATTACTGTAACTTTCTGCTGGCAGCGTGCCCTAAAAACTCTTTAAAATGTCGTTGACTTGAATTCAGCTTGCTGCACAAGGTAACTTAACTTGGACAGTAAAAAAAAAAAAAAAAGTTAAGTTAAAAGATAAGTTTGTATTTTTATGATACATGTACCATCTCACACTTCTTCAGCTTGTTCAAAATGCAGCAGCAAGATTATTAACAGGAACTAACAGGAGAGAACATATTACTCCTGTGCTAGCTTCACTTTACTGGCTTCCAGTTGAATTCAGAATTAGGTTTAAAATCCTACTCCTGACTTACAAGGCTGTAAATGGTACGGCCCCATCCTACATTAATGATGTTATAGTGCCATACCAACCAAGCAGAGTACTGCGCTCACAAAATGCAGGGCTATTAATCTATAAGGGTTAGGGCTATAAATCTCCAATCAGTTCCTTGCTATTCACAAGTTGTCCCTCTCTCCCGCCCCCCTCTGGGGGAGTGGGGACTGTTTCAGATGCCTGGCTGCCGGCAGATGTCCCAGTGATGATTGGATCTTAGCTGAACCCATCTGTGCTCCTGTCCCGACCTGTGGGCCCTCAACCTCACCTCTAAGGATTTCCCGGATCTACCTCAACCCACTCACCTGTCTGGATGAGGCCCACCTGCTGCATCCTATGGACTTCCTCAACCTACCTCACCCCACTCCCTGGATGAATCCATACAGAGCTGATCTATGATCCTATAGATGAACTAATGAACTAACAGTCCTAGACACATTGCCTGTCCGTCCTGGGAGAGGATCTCTCCTTCAGTTGAGCTCCATAAGGTTTCTTCTTTTTTCCCGCAGCTGGGTTTTTTTAGGAGTTTTTCCTTACAGAGAAGGAGGGTCTAAGGACAGGAGTGTCCTGGGTCTGTTTAGTGTAGTTATTGTTTGTGTTGTCTGATTGTGTGTTTATGTTTGATCAACTGTTGTGAAGCCCTTTGAGGCGACTTTTGTTGTGATACTGGGCTATACAAATAAATCTGAATTGAATTAAAAATTGAATTGAAAGCTGTTGTGGTTGACATCGCAATACCAAGCAATTGCAACATCAGGAAAAAGGAACACGAGAAACTAGAGAAATACCAAGGCCTCAAAGAAGAACTTGAGAAGGCCTGGAAAGTGAAGGCAACAGTGGTGCCCGTGGTCAGAGCACTCGGGGCAGTAACCCCCAAACTGGAAGAGTGGCTACAGCAGGTCCCAGGAAAAACATTAGACATCTCAGTCCAGAAGAGCGCAGTTCTAGGAACAGCAAAGATACTGCGCAGAACCCTCAAGCTCCCAGGCCTCTGGTAGAAGACCCGAGCTTGGATGGTTGAGACCGCCCGCAAGAGGACTATTTTTTTTTATTTATTTATTTTTTTTGTAAGGCTGAATCTGAATTTCTTAAGTTGTATCTCCTACCTCCTGCTCCTACCTCCTGTTCCTTAACCTTTGAGAGATATGTCATGAGATCAACAGTAAGACAACTACTCCAGCGAGGGGAAGGAGCTTCAGCTGTGTTTGGAGGATCGGATCATCCTAACTCAGCGGCGGAAACAACGAGAGAAGTCACGTGGACTAGCTGTTTCGGCCTAAATTGTCAAGGAACTTCCTAGCTCCTTCGTCCGTCATGATAAGAACTGTCCGGATTGTCTTCTCAGTAAGGAAGGAGTTAGGGAAAGGAGCTCCATTGCTTCCATAAATAGCTCCTTTAAGCATAGGAAGCTCCAGATGTTCCTTACCGTCCAGCGAGGAGCGAGGACTTATCCCATAATCCACTGCATCATCTCCCGAGTTTCTCCAAACTTGGCCGAGTGAGGCCAATCTCCGTGTGATGAGTTTTTGGAATGAGTTAAAAGCGTCACTGCCTCAGACTTTATTCCATAAAATGATCTGAATAAACCTCACTTTATAAAAGACTTAAAGCTTCCACAGAATCTAATGTCTCCTCCTCCTACTCCTGATAAATGATTATTGTGCGCCGCTGTGAGCTGGAGCTGCTCGGCGCACTTTTGTTTACATTTTAGAAGCAGGAGGCAAAAGGTACAATTTAAGGAATTTGGATTCAGCCTAAAGCTAAATCACCATGGCAACACAAGGGTCTCCTGTATGGGAACATTTTGGCTTCTTTGTCAAACTCAGTGACAGCAAACACAAGTGACGAGAGTTGCGCGTCACTTGTCGCAGCTCAAATACATTACTACACTAATAAAGTCCCAAAATGCCATAAAGCATTGCAATTAAAGAAAAACAATTGCAAGAATCGAATCTAAATCACATTATCCACCTCATATCTACATTTCCTGTAATTACTGCCTCTAGCTTTTCTTGCATTTCACTAAACAAGTACTTATTGTAGCCTAATAGCCTGCTGTATTTGGGTGCCATTTTTTATATGATAACACCTTCATCAGACCCTTATCAGCTAAAGATAAATATAAATAACCAGTTTGTCTAATAATAGATATGTTAGGTTTGGTTTGTGGTTTGGAGTTGCTGTTGCTGTTTATGTTAGCCACTGTAAGGTGCTGGCAAATCTCATGTAATTATGCTATGAAGTGGAGAATCTAAGCTTTCAAGTATAAAATGTCTATAATTTATTTTATTTTTATTTTATTTATAATTTATTTGATAGGGACATACAACCAACATAGATCATTATATCAAAACAATCTGATGCCTGTATCACAGTGTATATAGCCATGGCTAATTTGCAATACCTGTGCTTAGAAGGGCTTTTAACAGTCAGGTTGAAAGAACAGTGAAGAAGAGGAAAAAAAGTAAATACAATAAAATATCCAGAAACCAGTTAACAAATTATACTACAATCAAAGTATAAAATGCAATATCTTCCAAACTTACACAGTACAATTACAGTATAAAAATTAGTACAGTTCTGGTTTGTCTTTAGCCAAGTCTTAAGTCTGGAAGTGAACACTTTAAAGTCAGGTATAGTCTTAATGTCAGATGGTCGTGAGTTCCAGAGCCTGGAGCTCCTCACAGAGAAGGCTCTCTGTCCAAAGCTAGTCCTGCAGTATGGGCTTTTACAGTCATGATTTGAGGCATGATTGTGGCTCAGGTTATGGCTTGATTGTATAGAGAGTCAATACGTTTGGTTGCAGTAGGAGCAGCCTGTGGCCATGCTGTCATGCAGTATGATATATTTCTTTATATGTTTATCAAATTTAAGTTGAGGATCTAGGACCAATCCAAGATATTTAAATTGGCTAAATGGAACAACTTTAAAGAAAGCACCTCTTCAGGATTGATCGCAGCAAAGCTTAGTGACAGCCATAAAGCCACTGTTGCAAAGAATAAATCATACCCGTGTAAAGTTGTTAACATTGTCAAGCTACTATCTAAACTGTGGCTGCCTTTTTGTGGACATAGGGAAGGGGAAGACACAGAATCTCGTTGGAATTTTCTTGGTGTGCAACTTTTTTTCAAAGTATGATTCAGATTTTAAAAGCATGCACTTTAATTATTACAATGCCACAAGACCAGATTTAAAGAATGAAGTCATTGACACGTGCTAAAAGTGCGCTTCAAAACCCCCAACCGCTCTTGACAGTTTCCCGATCACAACAACTTTGGGCCAAAGAGAAACCAATTCATGTGGATCAGAAATGTCACAGAATGAGACACCTGGATTTCAACAGCATCTGCATTTCCCTGCGCTGGGTTCCCTCATCAGTGAATTGGACAGACGATTCACAGAAGAATCAGTTGAGCTTGCCCAGGCATGTGAAGCAGTGTTTAAATGTAACAAATATTGAATTGAATTGATACAAAAATATGCAGGGCTACAGAAAATTCACCCTACCCTTGTTGAAACAGAAATGGACATTGTTAAAGCCTCTGCTGTGCCTGTTACACTTGAGCATTTACAAAAGACTGTTACAAAGGACACCTATCTAAATCTGCACAAGATGCTCCAGCTCGCTCTGACTCTGCCTGTTGGATCTGCTACCTCTGAGAGAAGTTTTTCTGCAATGAGGTGGATTAGCAATTGGCTGCGTTCAACAATGAGAGAAACAAGGTTTTCGTCACTTGCTTTTCTTCACATTGAGAATGACTGTAAACTGTCAATGGTTGAATTGTCCAGTAATCATAAAGAAACCATAAATGAATGAGGTGTTAGGTTCCAATTGTTTATTGTACTTGGTCTTTTATGTTTGTTTCTTTGTTCTTTTTCTTTTCTGGCTCTGTGTATGGAGCATGTAGCATGGTTTTACATCTCTGAAACACAGGAGAGATGGGTTATTATTAAGCACAAACATCAGGTAACATACAAAAAAGTAAATCAAGATTCACAATGAAAATAGTCAATATGTAAATAATCAATGTTGTACTAACTAACAGAAAATGCTTTCAAAATAATGACAAACTTACAGGACGCATGCACATGCTCCGGCAGCAAAGGGCAGAACAATGTCAGAGAGTTGAATTTCTAGCGCTGTTGTCTGACTTTGGCTCAAGCGTGATACTTTTGCTTTTCGTTTGATAGTCTGTAAGTCTGCAGTAGGCAATATATTAAGTAACATAGCCTATATAGTGCTCGATTAGAATACTCTCTTTGTGCACTGGGGCAGCCCTTGTGTTTGTGCTGTGTTTAACTGTACAATATTACACCAACAACGAGGAGGACATACAGTATTTGTATTCTCATAATCGTGGCTCATTTGGGAACTTTATAAGCCAATTTATTACTTTTATTTGACTTGTTTAGTTCTGGGGAGAAGTAGCTGCCACGTCTTCCCCCCTTCCCCAGACCAAATGTCAAACTACCCCTATGGATTCTGTTTTGGTTTAGTCCTTGTTTAGACTTGGTTTAGTCATAGTTTAGTCCTGGTTTTGTCATGGTGTACAGAAAGCTATGTAATGGTAACTACATTACATAATAGTAGGAGATAAATATATTTAGCAATTTTTTTCCGCTTTTTTTTTGTACTGAAAATGTACCAAACCAAACTCTCAGAAAAACTGAACCGAACCAAACAAAGATTTTAGCGTATTGTTACACTGCTAAACCTTTGACCGTAAACCCATGAATTCATTTTTACATTTCCACTATTTGGTAGGCCTAAACTAGGAAATAATAAAACTGAGCATCACATGTCTTACCGGTTATAGGCCAAACAAAAGCTACCCCTCTAAATGTTGCACCCTTGGTCACATAAACATTGTACAGCAAATGGCAAATCCAAAATGGTCAGCTGAGGCTTTTGTGTGTGTGTGTGTGTGTGTGTGTGTGTGTGTGTGTGTGTGTGTGTGTGTGTGTGTGTGTGTGTGTGTGTGTGTGTGTGTGTGTGTGTGTGTGTGTGTGTGTAATTTTACATGGAAAGACCCCTATTTAATTTCTTAAATGGCTCATTCATTTGTGCTGGCTTTAAACACTGCATTAACATGACTTGCAGTGCATTGTTAATAGAAGCTGTGAAGAGTGTGTTGAATAAATCATCTTCACTTCAGTCCTCTTCAGTTCAAAGAGAGTGGCTCACTCTCATTCACAAACAAGGGCTCTCTGCCCATCCACCACACGTTATATATGTACAGTGTATACTACTACTTCTAAATTTTCATATACAGGAAAACACTACAGCAACCATATAGCACAGCAACACAGACAGAAAACAGTGCATTGGGAAAACGTTCATTTAAAGTGATAAAGAAATGTTGTTCTCATCCCCAGTCACTTCATTTACATGCCGGTCAAAAAATTCTAATTATGTAGCCCTACCCCAAATTTACACTGAACATAGGACATTATGCTATGTTCAAGATGGCGCCGTTGTGTTTGGTCCGCCATCTTCGTCAGCTGAACTTGCTATCGATTTTGATGATAGCTCTGTTTGTCATTCACGATGTGTCATCTTTCCTCGTGTTTAATTGTTTGGCACTGTTAAATATCCGTGACTCCGTGAACAATTTGCCTGATTGTGCTAAAAACAGCCATTCTAAATTGCTGCCGCTTCTCACAGCGTCTGTACCAGCCTATCACGGCGTCCTGTCTGCGTGCTGCCTCGCAACAAGAAGCACAGGAGACGTGGAAAGAGAGGAGGAGTCCATGTCAGAATCAGAGCTTACCTCGCTTCTTCCAGTGGGAACGATCTGGGCTGTTTCATGAATGAAATACCCATGGAATACGGGATCTCTGAACTGCGCCACTCTCTGGTGCACTGTTACTGGTGGCTCCGACCGGCTATCCCTGACACCGTGTCTTCATTTCCGTGTCACCGCCCTGCGAGGATCCAACAGCGGGGCTGTGTGAAAGGGAATCTCTGCCTGTCAGCTATAAGTCCGTTCGTGCAGCCCTGTTGAACACTCGGTCACTCACAAATAAGACCTTTGTCCTGAACAACTTTATTTACACCCATGACTTGGATTTCCTCTTGCTCACGGAGACCTGGCTTAAACCAGGTGATAACAGCGCCTTTTCCGAGCTTCTCCCCCCTGGTTTTTCCTTCCTGAGCACGCCATGACGGTGTAGCCGCGGAGGAGGTGTGGTTTCAGTATTCAATCAGAACTTAATGTGCCACTCTCTGTCGTGCAAAAGCTATAGCAGCTTTGAAATACAGTTATTTCTGGTACAGTTCTCATGTCCCGTGCTGTGTGCTGTCTTATACCGTCCACCCAAATACAATAAGGATTTTATTCCAGAGTTTTCGGAATTACTTGCTGAAATAATACCAAAATTTGACAGTTTTCTCATTTGTGGGAATTTTAATATCCATGTTTGCTGTCCGTCCAGCCAATTGGCTAATGAGTTTCAAGGCCTTTTATCCTCGTTTGACCTGACGCAATCAGTGAATGCAACACACTGGACCTCATTATCTCCCACAGCCTTCCAGTATCCATCTCAGAAATATGTGACACTTGTATCTCTGACCATCTCCCTGTCATATTTGAATTCACAGTTCCTCTTCCTGCAGCTAAATCTCCTACTCCAGCATGTTGTCGTTGCACCATCATGTCCACCACAGCTGGAGAATTTGCATCTGCCTTCATTTGTCTTGAACTTTATACTCAGGCTGAGCTTGCCTCCTGTCTATACCCTAAGGAGTTTATCTCATCGTTCCATTCCACATGCTCGGGGATTTTAGATTCCATTGCACCTCTCAAGCTCAGATCCACCAAACCCAAACCAGACCCTTGGCTGAATGACACCACCCGCGCCCTTAGGCGGCGCTGCAGACAGGCCGAGCGCAGGTGGAAGAAAGATAAGCTGCATGTGTCGCTGGGTATCCTGAAAGGCTGCTTCTCTGATTATCAAAATGCAAGCTAAATGTCGATATCTGTCTAATGTCATTTCTTCCAATAGCAACCGTCCTCAGGTGTTATTTAACACAATCCAGTCTGTTACAAATCCTTCCATTGATGTTCTGAAAAATGTGTCAAATTAAACTTGTGATGAGTTCCTCCATTACTTTGTTGACAAAGTTGCCTCTGCCTGACATGCATTTTTCTGCTGTGGCCTCTGTTGAGTTTGATGTGTTTGAGCCAGTGTCACTCTCTTTCCTCTCTGAGGTGGTCCAGGGGTTGAGACCAACCAGCTGCCCACTGGACATTATTCCATCCAACCTGCTCAAACAGGTTTTTAACACAACTGGGCCATGTCTCCTCTCTTTTATCAACAACTGCCTGAGGTTAGGGTCTGTCCCAACCGTTTTTAAGCATGCTGTGGTTAGGCCACTTCTTAAGAAACCCAATCTTGACCCTGCTGTTCTGTCAAACTTCAGACCTGTCTTTTGCCCTTCCTTTCTAAGATCTTAGAAAAAAATGTTTTCACTCAGTTGCTTTTATTTTTGGAAAATAATTATATTTATGAAAAATTTCAATCTGGTTTCAGAAGTCGTCACAGCACTGAGTCTGCGCTGCTGAATGTACAAAATGACATTCTCCTGTCCCTTGACAATAAAAAACCTGTGCTGTTGGTGATGCTCGACCTCACTGCAGCATTTGATACTGTTGACCACTCCATCCTCCTGACCCGTCTGGCTCAACAGGTTCAGAGACCTGTGCTGCAGTGGTTCAGATCCTATCTTACAGATAGAAGTTTTTCTGTTAGGATTGGTGACCTCTCCTCCTCCTCAGCTCCGCTCACCTCCAGTGTGCCTCAGGGTTCCATTCTTGGCCCTGTCCTCTACTCTCTGTACATGTTGCCACTGGGGTCAGTAATTTCAAACCACAATGTCTCTTTTCATCTATATGCAAATGACATTCAAATCTATCTGCCCATCATTCCAAACTCGCCGGACTCAGTTGAATCCATTCACAGATGTCTAGGTGACATTACGTTTAGGCTGTCAGAGAATTTTCTGTCTGAATGAGAGCAAGACTGAATACATCCTTTTCAGCGCCTCCAACTCACTCTGTGTAGCTCCTGGTCTTGCTGCACTGGTCCCCAGGCCAGGCCTCTCTGCACCATCTTCAACTTGTGCAAAATGCTGCTGCCCGCCTCCTTACCAACACTCGCAAACACAACCACATCACACCCGTCCTCAGCTCTCTCCACTGGCACCCAGTTCAGTTCAGAATTCAGTTTAAGCTTCTGTTGTTTGTTTTTATCGCAATTAATGGCTATGCACCTGTGTATTTATGTGAGAGTTTAAGTTTTTGTCAACCCAGTAGGGCCCTGCGTTCTGCTGGACAACATCTGCTTGAAGTCCCACACTCCAGGTGTAAACAGTGGGTGATCGCTCTTTTGCAGTGGCAGGTCCTAAACTCTGGAACACTTTACCTATTGAGTAGTGTACCATCACAGACCTGACTCTGTTTAAGGCCAAACTTAAAACCTATTTGTACAGGCTGGCCTTCAACACATAGTGTTGTGACATTTTCTGTATTAAGGTCTGTCTACATGTACTTGTGTATTTTAATGTACTTTTTATTTCTATGTACTTATGGATTCTTTTTATGGTTTTAAATAATGTAAAGCACTTTGGGCAACGCTGGTTGTTGTAAAGCGCTATGTAAATAAAGGTTGATTGATTGATTGATTGATTGATTTAGTCACGTGATCGGGCCAATCTTATGTTTTACGTCAGCTGCAAACCAAAACACAAACCACTGCAATGTGTAATAGTAGTGTGGCAGTAGGGCTTAGCAGAAAACAAATAAATTTTATTGATTTGTGCTTTTTTTTTTACCTTGGACAATGTCAAAAGAGGTTCTATTGTATAATCAACTTCAGTGGAACTAGTGTCCTCCAAGAGCTGCAGGTGTTAGCAGTGTTGTGGCTAATGCTAGCGCCTACAGCAGCTTAAATAGTAACTGTGGAGACTCTGCTGATGTTAAAAACACTAATAATCACAGAGAAAGTAGTCCCTTTACTTTAGTAATGCCTCCGTTTAGATGTGGCAGCAGTTTGGCCAAAACAAACAGCATATTGTGATGTGCAGCCTTCAGGGCTAACTTTACATGTCTTTGTTTATGTATGCTAATTAGCCACATTCTCTGCAACTTAGCGTCTTTCCACAGGCCTCTATGGTGTAATGGTGTATTTTATAATAGACCTGGCCTCATGGATGCAGGAAGTCAATTTCACATGGGGCAGCTGCCGTGCTGGGCTGCATGCAACGCCTGTTGGCGAGTGGGGGGTCTACAATTTTTCATAAAATGTATTAACCTTAATAATAATAATAATACATTTTATTTATAATACACTTTACATTTTGGGACAAAATCTCAAAGTGCTACAAAAATAAAATTCTTAAAAATGATACAATGAAATGAAAAACATGCAAAATTCAAAGACTAAAAGCTCTTTTAAAAAGAAAGTTTTTAAGATGTTTTTTAAAAGACTCCACAGTCTGTGGTACCCTCAAGTGCACAGGAAGGGCGTTCCACAGCCGTGGAGCAGCAGCCTGAAAAGCCCTGTCTCCCATGGTGTGGAGATTAGTCCTTGGGGGGCGAAGGCAGTGAGTGTTTGTGGACCGGAGCTGTCTGGAGGTTTTGTAGAGCCGCTTGTCCAATAACCAGAAGGTTGGCGGTTCAAACCCCACTCCCACCGTTGCATACTGTCGTTGTGTCCTTGGGCAAGGACACTTAACCCACCTTGCCTCTGGTGTCTGCGCACACTGGTGTATGAATGTGAGTGTGAATGGGTGAACGGTTCCTTGATGTAAAGCGCTTTGAGTACCCATGAAGGTGGAAAAGCGCTATATAAAAATGTGACCATTTACCATTTTTTACCATTTGTACGGTGTGAGGAGTTCAATGAGGAAGTCTGGGGCATGACCATGTAGGCACCGGAAGGTTAACAGGCAAACTTTGTAGGTGATCCTTTCATGAATGGGGAGCCAATGGAGGGACTGGAGGATGGGAGTGATGTGGTCGAATTTGCACCTCCTCGTCAGGATCCTGGCAGCACTGTTCTGGATGTACTGGAACCTTTGGATGCTCTTGCCAGGGATCCCGACGAGGAGGGGATTACAGTAGTCCAGCCTGGAGGAGACAAAGGCGTGAACCAGCTTCTCAGCATCACAGGAGGGAAAGGGAGGGGTGGAGTTTGGAAATGTTCCTAAGGTGATAGAATTAAGTTTTACAGAGATGTTGTATATGATGTTCAAATGAGAGGTTGGGGTCAAATTTGACCCCTAAGTTTGTAACTGATTTAGAGAGAGGAATGGTATAGCCAGAAAGGGAAATATCTTTGAAGGGGGAAGAATGGAGCTGAAGTGGAGTGCCAATAAGTATAACTTCTGTCTTTGTGCTGTTCAGCTGTAGAAAATTTTCTGTCATCCACACCAGGAAGTGAGATTTGAAGAGGTGGTTGAAGGAAGAATGGGGTCTGTCCTGAGGTAGCGCTGAGTATCATCAGCATAGCAATGGAAGGAAATTCCATGCCTACCAATGATGTGGCCCAGGGGGAGCAAGTAGATGGTAAAAAGGGTTGGTCCAAGGACCGACCCCTGAGGGTCAGGGTCAGGGTCAGGTGACGGTGTGCGGCTGTGATTTAGCCTCCTCCAGGGCCACATACTCAGGTCTACCGGTCAGGAAAGACTGGAACCACCGAAGGGCAGTTCCAGTCAGGCCGATGGTGTGTCTCAAATGGTGGAGCAGTAAGTTGTGGTCCACCGTGTCAAAAGTGGCTATCAAATCAAGGAGGAGGGGAAATGGAGCTGAGCCCTGGTCAGCAGCCATCAGCAGATCATTTGTGACCCTGACCAGGGCAGTTTCAGTGCTATGGCAGGATCAAAAGCCTGACTGGAATTTCTCAAACAGCCCACAGGCCTGCAGATGGGTCTCAAGCTGGGCAACCACAACCTTTTCTAGGGTTTTTGAAAGAAAAGGCAGGTTAGCAATGGGTCGATAGTTGGCTAAATCTTCTGGATTCAGTCCAGGTTTTTTAAGAAGTGGTTTGATGAGGGCTGTTTTTAGAATGGATGAGACGTGTCCAGACTGAAGGGAGCAGTTTATGGCTGTGGTTATGAAGGGACCTATAGCTGAGATATTAGATTTTATCAGAGTTGTTGGTAAGGGGTCTAGTGCACAGGTTGAGGCTCTCATTTTGTTAATGATGCGCTCGACCTGCTGCACTGAGTCATCCTCAAACAGAGTGAGGGTACCCACTAGCACAGGTTTGTCTATGGCTGGATTTTTGGAGAAAGGTAGAAAGGAATGAGGGAGCTTTAGGCCTCAAGAAATGATTTACTAAACTGAACAGTTTAGAATTTCCAGGCATTGTGTTTATCAAGTTTGAATAATATTGAGATTTGGCAGTTGCGAGTGATTTGGCATAGTATTTTTGGTTCTCATGGTAGGCTATTTTGTGGATTGTTAGGTCAGATTTAATAAAACACCTCTCAAGAACACGGCCAACTGATTTTAACTTCCAGCGCTCCTCAGTAAACCACGGAGCAGAGCGAGTGAATGTATCTGTTCTTGTTTTTATGGGGGCATGATCATCCAGAATCCCATGGAGTGTGTTATTGTAGTATTCTACACAGTCATTGGCAGATAAGAAGCGGGTGGACAGGTTAATTTTGTTTAAGTTTCTGTACCGGATTTGACGACAAGGTTTGGAAAGTGGGACAGGTGAAGCTAAGTTTAATGTAATGGCCTTATGATCGGAACACACTCAAATCATTGACCTGGAGATTGTGGATGGGAATGGAGTTAGTGATTACTAAGTAGTAGGTCATTTATTTCTGCAATAAAACTGGGACATGGTCTTGGTGGACGGTAGATAAGAAAGACTGTCATTTGGAGAGGATGGTTACATTTGAAGGCCAGATAATCGAAAGTAGATACGCCAGGCAGGGAAATGGGGACCAGCTGAAGGTCAGAGCGATGAATAGCAGCCAAACCTCCACCCCGCCCTGTCATGCATGCCTTCTCCAGGTAAGTATACCCAGCAGGGTATACTTACCTTAGGGCTTGTGCCAGGTCTCTGTGAGGCACATGATGTCAGTCCCAGTGTCCAAAATGTGATTATGAATCAAGCTTGATTTATTTGTAAGTGACTGAGTGTTGAATAACTCCAGTTTTATAAACGGAGAAGTGGAGAGTTTTGGAATGGGACGGAGAAGATCCACTCCAGGCTTTGCAGCCCGCCTCCTCCGTTGACACATCTGAACCAGTGCTGACAGTGCTCTGATGACTTATCCAGCGGAACAGTCCGGTTTTTGAGAGCCAGGAGCTGCGTGGCAGAATACTGGAGCATTGTGCCACTGTTGTTGCGGTGCTAGCAGCTGTGCACACAGAGGTGGACAGTTGCAATGCACAGCAAAGTTATCCACAGCAGGACTAGAGTAAAACAGGCCAGAATCCGCCGGCTATTCATCCAGGGTAATAAGAGAAAACTCATACAAGTTGGCATTTGGACGGAGTTAGTCCTGAGTAGCCATAGCGCTAGTCATGCTACAAACAGTGCACTAACAACCAACCATGAAGACTACAGTCATCCCGGAGAATAACATTACTTCCAGTGTGGGACTATAGGTCAGCCAAAAGTACAACCACTGCAGAGGCCATACCGCCTTGTGGATGCCCGATCCCGTCAGACCTCGGAAGCTAAGCAGGGTAGGGCCTGGTCAGTACCTGGATGGGAGACCGCTGGGGAACACCAGGAAGCCGGTGAGAATGTGAGTGAGTGGGGACTACGGATGGAAATTAGCTCTGAGCTATAATCCGGTGTATTTACGGCACTAGCTGCTGTTCATTAATACACGCTGTCCCATATAAATAAATAAAAATAAAAAGATAAGTCCATGTCCAAAAAACAGTAGGCTAGTAAAGAGTGAAAATACAAACAGTGGAGAAGCGGTGAACAACCAGCGCCAGCGTCCTCTCCTACTGCATCAAAACAAATGAACCATAAAAGCAGTAAGAACAGTAAAACAATCCAATAAAATTAACCATATACACAATTTAAAGATAGGATTATTGTAAAAAATGACAAATTGTAAAAGTATATTTTTAATTTGGATTTAAAAGTGACCACAGAGTTGGCCAACCTGAGCTCCTCAGGCAGAGAGTTCCACAGAGCTGACTGAGAAGGCTCGGTCTTAAATAATAATTAAATAAATAAAAAACATAACAGTGAATTTTAAGCATTACATTTACAAAGTATTAAACACACAAACGCAAATGTATAATAAAATATAGTTTATTTTTGAAAACCTTTCGGGTTGCAGTTACAACTTCCCCAACAGCAACAGCAAAAGTGGATCTGTGTCTGCTTTTTAGGGTAGACTCACACCAAAAGCATCATGAGCGACCTAAGCAACCAGTGACCATTCATTTCCTATGTACACTGGCGCGCAGAGGAAGCAACTCAATTCAGTTTTATTTAAATAGACCAGTATCACAATAGCAGTCGCCTCAAAGGATTTCACAAGCAATTAGTCATACAACCAAATATAAACACACAATCAGACATAAACACAAAATCAAACATAATGAATAACTTTACTAAACTAAACAGTCACAGGACATCCCTTGTCCTCAGACCGTACTTCTTGGTAAGAAAAAACTCCTGAAATATCCAGAAGAAGCGCAAGCATCTCGAACGGGCCTGAGCGATGCAAATCAAGTGACAGATTTCTTGCTCTGAAGGCAGACTCATAGTGAATGACGGAGACTGTGCTCTGTAGTTGTCTTGCATCTGCTTAATGATGCATCGGCAGCTTCTAAGAAACAGGCCTTATCTGAGGAAGCTGTGCACTGACTCATTTCCTCACTGGGTCACAGCAGTGTTCTCACTTTTATCTAAAAACAGTAAATTCATGTAAAATACTTTATCCACAAGCCTGTTTTTGAGTAAGTGGGCAACTATGTAAAATGTGAATAAAAACAGAATACAATCATTTGTACATCTCATGAAATCATTTTATAGTTTCATAAAAATAAAGTAAAAAAAAATGAACTGAAAAACAGTTCATTGGCCCTTTCCAACAAACATCTTTTAATAAATAAAAAGTGAATAAAAAGTATGGTTTCATCAGAATTGCAAATGACATGCATTCTTCTATAGCACCTTCATTGGAAAAGACTTTTTTTCACATTATATGTATGTAATACTTTTTAGTACACAAAAATATTTTACTTTGAAATCTTAGATCCATAGAGAAGCATACAGTATGTGTCAAGGTGTTAAGTGCTAAACCCAACAGCAGGACTGATTAATGGTTTTAATACAGGAGCCTCCTTCTCCTTCCACTGCAAGGATGCACAGCCAGAGCCTGACACATGAGCAGTGAAGGGAAAAAAACAAAGTTTTCTTTGAGATAGTCCATTTTTTCAAAGTGACATGAGCATCCCCATCCGTGATGTGGGGAGGACATAGTGTTGCTTTGCTCCACAACCCTTGTTTGAGCAGCTCTTTAAAACTGGAGTAATTGATTTATTTTTTGTCTAGCTGAGGGAAATGGATTTTACCCCACATAGTATATTGTAAAAGCTGTAATTTGCGACAAAGTCAGGTTTCTGTGTTTTTTTATGAGGCTTTTCACTCCCTGATAACCATATAGAAACAACTGTTTGTCACTTTTGTTCTCGGCCAATCACAGTCTCAGAAAACAGTGGGCTGTGGCCTCTCCGCCCAGAGCTCAGCTCATTGGCTGCTGCTGTGGAGCTGCTGCTGTGGAGCTGCTCTGTGGAGCTGCTCTGCTGGGCTGCGCGCGTGCACGGAGAGAGTAAACACCAAAGAGTGTCAGCAGCCATTTTCCCTCTCACTGGGTGCTTCTCAGAGCCCAGGTACTGAGCCTTGCTTGTTTACATCACAGGAAGGCATCCACCTCATCCTCTGTCGCCCAAGGTGTGTTCCAGTGTTCATGTCCTTCCCAGACAGGTGTCTTCTGTTTGGTTAACATGTGGCTAATTCACTAAGGATACATCAGTGGATCCTTCACTGTCTTGCATCGGCCAAAATCACCCATAATGCACTGCAGCTTTTTTGAAAAAATGGCGGACCATGGGCATGTATTTCTTTTAAAAGCTTATTTAGCAAAGTTGAGATTATTTATAAGCTAAAATGTAGCACACACACAAACAAAAACACACACAAAAAAGGTCAGGCTTTGAACATGACACATGATTTTATATCGACGTGAAAATGCGTGTAATGTGCAATTTTACATCAACAAATATATAAAAATGTATATGTAAACCCACTTGTTGTTATTTACCACCATCTGGCCCGAACACTGTAAAACTAGCCAGAGAACAACTACATTTTACATTTGATGTCCTGTTTGGGACATGACATCTATGGGACATCTGTTTAGTTGTTAGTCATGAACTACCCCGTATCTCTGGGCGCACAAAATTTTCAGTGAAGTGTGCACAGATACCAGCACTTTTTTGTTTAGCTTTTTCTTCTTTTACCTTTTCTTTAGGTGGTCCTTTCAGTTTTGTATAATGTACATGCTTCTTATATAAAAAAAAAAAAAAAAGTTGTCCTCTCGCCCTCCGCGGGCGGTTTCATCCATCCAAGCTCAGGTCCTCTACCAGAGGCCTGGGAGCTTGAGGGTTCTGCGCAGTATCTTTGCTGTTCCTAGGACTGCACTCTTCTGGACTGAGATGTCTGATGTTTTTCCTGGGATCTGCTGTAGCCACTCTTCCAGTTTGGGGGTTACTGCCCCGAGTGCTCCGATGACCACGGGCACCACTGTTGCCTTCACTTTCCAGGCCTTCTCAAGTTCTTCTTTGAGGCCTTGGTACTTCTCCAGTTTCTTGTGTTCCTTTTTCCTGATGTTACAAACGCTTGGTATTGCGATGTCAACCACAACGGCTTTCCTCTGCTGTTTGTCCATCACCACAATGTCCGGTTGGTTTGCCACTACCATTTTGTCTGTCTGGATCTGGAAGTCCCACAGGATCTTAGCTCGATCATTCTCTATCACCTTTGGAGGTGTTTCCCATCTTGACCTCGGGACTTCCAGACTGTACTCTGCACAGATGTTCCTGTACACTATACCAGCCACTTGGTTATGACGCTCCATGTATGCTTTCCCTGCCAGCATCTTACAGCCTGCAGTTATGTGCTGGATTGTCTCAGGGGCCTCTTTGCACAGTCTGCACCTGGGGTCTTGTCTTGTATGGTAGATCTGGGCCTCTATTGCTCTGGTGCTCAAGGCCTGCTCCTGTGCAGCCATGATCAGTGCCTCTGTGCTGTCCTTCAATCCAGCCCTTTCTAGCCATTGGTAGGATTTCTGGATATCAGCCACTTCAGTTATCTGTCGATGGTACATCCCATGTAGGGGCTTTTCCTCCCATGATGGTTCCTCCAGCACCTCGTCCTCTGTTTACCACTGCCTGAGACATTCACTGAGCACTTCGTCTGTTGAGGCCATCTTCCTGATGTAGTCAAGGATCTTGGATGTTTCATCCTGGACAGTGGTTCTGACACTCACTAGTCTTCTGCCTCCTTCCTTGCGCTTAGCATACAGTCTCAGGGTGCTGGATTTGGGGTGGAACCCTCCATGCATGGTCAGGAGCTTCCGTGTTTTCACATCTGTGGTCTGAATCTCTTCCTTTGGCCAACTTATTATTCCCGCAGGGTATCTGATGACCTAGCAGGGCATAGCTGTTGATTGCCCGGACTTTCTTCTTGCCATTGAGCTGTCCTTAAGTCCTTAGGACTTAGGACTTGCCTTACTCAGTTGGAGGTATTTGGCTGTGGCTGCTTTTCTTGTGGCCTGTTCCAGGTTGCCATTTGCTTGTTGGATTCCAAGGTACTTGTAGCTGTCCTCAATGTCTGCTATTCTGCCGTCTGGGAGTGCAGTGTTGTGTCTTGACCACAACAATTTTTAACAATTTCTGTAAGCATGTCCCTGCACACCAGTCAGACTGATTTTGTTCGTGGCTAAGGGGACTTTCTGGTGGATTTTCAGTCAGTTTGTCAAATATGAGGCCAGACTCCTTGAGCTCCTCCTTGGAAGGTCCTGGCATTGTTGTAGATTCAGATTGATTTCTGGCCTGCAAAGACTATGGGAAAGCCTACTTGTTAGAGCATTTGATAATTTTTATAAATGTTATGTGTGCATGTATATTGAAATATAGGCTCTCCTGTGGGAATCGCTGAATGTCATCATCTGCAGTCTTCTGTCTGTCCCTACCTGCCCCATCCTCCTGTCAGTGACACACATGAATGTTTTATCAGAGACATTATTTTGTGCCTCTGATTTTGTGATTGTTCTCTGTCACATGACTTATCAATTATAAAGCTTTAGCATTAGCGTAGAACGTCCAGGTAAAACAACATAAACAGACAGTTCTTTTGAAGGGTAGCCAGTGAATGCAGTACAACTGAAATAGCCGTTTATTCTGTAAAATAATTATAATCTTTTATAAGGGGAAAAGACATTGTGTGTTACATTCAGAGTCTTACGAAGTTTGTGTCTTCTGTACATAAACAAATGGCAGAGCATGCTATTTTAAAACTACGTTATTAGCAGGCTAATAAAGTTATTTATCTGATAAAAAGGGCCTTACCTGAGAGGTTGCCTTTTTTATCCTTGATAAAAAATTAAAAAAAAACTGGAAAAAATTGCTTGAATGGAGCTTCCATCTGACAGACTTGTGCACGCGTATAGCTCTGTGCGTGAGTTCATGAAGTCACAGAGGGGAGATGGGGAGGGCTCTGTGAGAGACAGTAACAGAGCAGGGGGCGGGGCTAACAGTTCAAACTCAACTCTCTGCTTCAGTTATGGTTAAAAAAGGGAGAAATCAAGTAGTGCAGCTTAAATGTTACTGCAGACACAAGGCATACCTCTTTTGTCTCTTTTGGATGTCCTAATTATGTGAGTAGAGGATTTTCCCTAAACGTATTCATAACTCTGTGTAAAGGACAGTGGTAACAGCAGTGAGTCCAGTAAAGGGAGCTGTGTGAGCATTATTAAATTAGAACCTCTCTAACACTCAACCCTGGGCTGAGTGGCGAGGCGTTCTCTACACACAAGAGCTCTATTTTTACCAATCATCATGATTACAAAGCCACAGAGGAGAGGAGGAGGCTGTAAACAAAGTGCTTGGACAGTGAAGGGCTGGCCAGAGGTTGGTCTGGCTGTGGGCTCATGGCTAGCATCCACTTTTCCACAGGTCCACATGTTCAATACTACATTTCACTTTACCAGTGTCTGGTACGGACTTTTTGGTTACAAATTAAGATCTACTGTTCATTTAACAGTCAAAACATGACAGAACTTGACAGGGAGGGCTCATTCTCTTAACTATCTTTGAGCTTTAGTTGAAGCACTTCTGTTGTTTCTAATGTAGGCGTCACATCAGTCTTGTGCTCACCCAGAGGATTATGAATGTCCAAACAATAACACACACACGCCTACACAGTTCTGAAGGGTGCTTAGCACATAATGATCCTCTAGACGTTTTAGTAAACCAGCTCTGTCATTAAATTGTGCTATTTAATTAAATGAGGCACAATATGCTTTTCAAGCTATATGACTTCCTTTTTCTACGTATATTTATTGAAAACATCTTCTTTTGTGGTGCTTTCTCTTTACTGAAAACGCTTGGATTAGGGGCCTGTCCCTTTAAGCGCCTCTGTTGGCCCTGCCCACTTTACACGGGCAGCTCAGTCAAGCCAGTCTATACTATCCGATGCAAACACTGGAAATGAGTAGCGAGTCACATTCTAAAGAGTGCAGCTGCCTGCTCCTCTGCTAATGATCATCTCTTATGAGTTCACACAAGAATATGGTTGGATCTGAGTTCAGACATGAGAGAAAGTCTGCTTGTACTGAGCAGTGGAGGGTTGACAGCGCAGGGTCTGATGGCTAATAGAGACCGCACACTCCTGATCCCAGACATAAATTTTCCTTTCATTTTCTCCATTAACTTTCAAAAAATGTGTCTATTAATTTGATTCAGTTTTATTTATATATAATATAATATAGTTCAGTATCACAGCAATAGTCGCCTCAAAGGGCTTCACAAACAGTTAATCAGACATAGACACACAATCAGACATAACACACAATCAACACAAACAATAACTACAACAAATGTGGCCCACAGGATAATTTCTTTTGGCCCGCGAGATAATTTCCAATTTATATTAATAATGGCCCGGCAATATACTGCGCTCAACTTGTTTGAACTACATCTCCCATAATGCACTGCAGAATTGGCGCCACTGTGCGCCGGCACTGCCCCTCCCCCGCTGTTTTAGTGAGCGGCATTTACCGAGCCACAGGAGCGGACAGACAGTGAAGTATTCTCCCACAGTTAACTTTCCACAAAAGAAATGGACGAGCTTCTTAAACAGGTGGGACTGTAAACACTCTACACTTTGTTTGTTGAGCTAATGTGGCAGTAATAAAAACAGGCGCTAACCACGCGGCACTGTAACATCACCTGTACAAACCCCGTCTCCAAAAACAGAAGCAGCAGTTTAAACAGAGCCTGAGTCACACTGTTTCAGTAAAGACAAGTTATCAGAGCTGTTTAAGTTCATTCACAGCACTGCCCTGCGTGGGTCTTTCCCTCTCTTTCTGTCTCTCCTCGTTAATGCACAAAGTAACACGCAGCAAACAGAGCTAAACTCGCGCTGACAGAAGTACAAATCAGCTCCACGCTGTGTCCTGAAGAGGACAGAGAGGTGGACACTGGGTTGTTCAATAAAAGTAAAGTACACCTTATTTGTGTGTATAGGTGCTCCACTGCAGGCTTAAAGCAGCGCTTTATTGACATAAGGGTCATGGCATGCACCTAAATGTTTATCTGCTTTTGTACAGTCACTGTAAAACAGAGCAGACCTGGTGAAAACACCTGTGTTATATGAGGAGTTAGGTAACTGTGGCAGTAAACAATAATACATACATAGTAGTTTGTGTTGTAGTCCAAGTCTGTGGCCTATTTGTTGTTATTTCTTCAGTTCTAAGTGCAGATTCAAAGCAAAACTACGATTCCCCTAAATCCAAAAATCTACATTTGTAGTTTGGTGGAGAGGTAATATTCTCTGTTAAAATGACTATTGCAGCCTAACTGTGATCAAAAATACAATAAGCTGGTTAGATTATTTATTCAATACTCTTATTCATCCCGCGACCAAGACTGGTTTTCTAATTTTGGCCCCCGCTCTGATTGAGTTTGACACCCCTGCCTTAGGCCCTCCTTCTCAGTAAGGAAAAACTCCTAAAACAAACAAACAAACAAACAAAAGGGACAACTTTTAATGCATAATGCATAAACTAATCGCTAAGCGCAGATGCAGGATATTGTTGTGTCAATTAACTAAAGCTGTCACCTGGCACACTTTATTTCAGCGGATATATATCCCGCCTCCGCGCTCAGCGATTAGTGAAATATTTAACACACAAATGCTAAAACCCTTGTTTGAAGGATAAAACTGCGTTAGTCCATAGCAGCATTAGTTTGGTGATTTTATTGTGCGATGTATATGACATAAATATGTTTTTTGAAGCTGCCCTTGTCCGGCTGCTCGCTTACAAGCTGTGACCGGAAGTGGATCATTCCGTTTAGCCGAATGCGGAAGTAGTTAGCGCATAACGGACAAAGATGTGTTTGTAAGTCACAACTTTACTCTGCTACAGGCACGTAGTACATTTTAACTGGTTTTATGAATAATTATATAGTTGGTTACAATGAAGATAATCTGAAATGAAAAAAATATGTGCTCATATTATCAACATATTTGATAGAACTTTCGAATTTTCTGGCCAATCAGAGCGCGAGTAGCTCTGACCAATCACAGAGCTTGTTACATCGCTTTGCTTTTTATTTTATTTAACTTTATCCAGGAGGACCAGGAACGCCACGGAAAAGCTAAAAGTAGAAGCTAATCAGAGAAGCGAATACATTTTGCAAATGCTTTTCCGAAAAGGTTTTGTAAATACATTTAGAAATCGGTTTCCTAAATGGATTAATGAATAACGCTATTAATCCTTCTTTTAATAAATCCATATAGTAATCCGTTTATTAAAGGCTCTTTTAAAAACTCTTTTAATAAAAGCATTTAGTAATCCAATTATTAAATGCTCTTTTAAACATTCTTTTAATCAAACCATTTAGTAATCCATTTATTAAATGCTCTTTTAAAAACTCTTTTAATAAAAGCATTTAGTAATCCATTTATTAAAGGCTCTTTTAAAAACTCTTTTAATAAAAGCATTATTCCTTTTCACGTGGTGCTCACGGTCCTCCATACACAGGGGCAGATTGAGACATCAAACTGTCAGAGTTCACAGCACAGTACTCTGCTCTGACTAATGCTCATCAGGACAACTCAGGTCAGTTAAAAAGAGAAATGACTTTATACCATTAGTACTGAGTAAATGAATCACTAATTCATTTATGGATATCAAAAGTTTTTTTTTTTTTTAAGAAAGCACAGTAACAGTAGACAGAAAACACATCTTGAAGCTGTCCTTGAAGTGTCGCTGGGGCATGAGCAGACACTGGGAACCTGTTCTGATTGGGAGTCAAACCAGGGGCCTTCTGCTGTGAGGTGACTGTGCTTACCACTGAGCCTTCTGTAAGCATCAAAACAAACAGCATTTTGCTGTATGTGCAATAATGCAGTTGCAGATTGACCTTTTGTCTGCACGAGAATACGCAGTCCTTTGACCCTGGAAGAGGGGCTCAGGACTTTCAAGACTGGTGTAAACTGGAAAAACAGTCCTCAGTGACGTAACAGTCCTGTTTGTGTCTAAACAATCACAAAATACAGTGATTTTACATTTCATACATTCATATTTTGACATTTTACTGTTAGTAATAGATTTATAAGTCCTTCAAAGTTACCTGCTTTTCCCAGGAGGACTACAAGATGTAAAAGTTGAAGTGAAAGTGTTAAGTTGTGGCTTCTTCTGCAGTGGTGACTTTGTCGTAAGGGTGAACAGCACCGTTTGCTGGCCTCACAGAACTACAATGGATTTTTACACCTACACTTTTTTCACACCTCGAGTGTATCTGTGTGGACTTGAATCAGAGATGGCCTGGCTGTTGTGTTTACCTGGCCAGCGTTGTCGTGTAAACAGCTCCTCAGAGTAATCCAAAATACTCTGTGTTTGGTCCTTGTTTGGATCGCTAAGCTTAACTCATATTGTCTAATTGAATACATTTTTAATTTTGCCCCAAATCAACTTTAAACAATTTTTTTCAACACATTTGATTAACACTGGTTATTGTGCTCACCACTGACTCCAGCCTGTGTATCTGGTAACACTGTAAACATCAATGTTGCTTAAGTGACACCACCCTCTCATCGTCATGGTGACAGAAGACTACCCCTCTTTTGTCCTGATGACAGGAGACCCGCCTCCTGTTGCTATGACAACAGGAGGACAGGACAGTCAGCCAGTGTGCTGTCTTTTCATAATCTGTCCGTGACCAAAATAAAAGTAATATTCAGTGTGTGTTTCTTGAAACCTTTAAAAAAAACACACAGCCTCAAAGGCTCGGCTAAAATGCAGTTTCTTCACAAAGTCCATTGTCCAGCCTATTCAGTGGAGCAGACAAAGTAATACATGCATCACTCTCTCTGATTACTAACACATATTCCAGGAGATGTGAAAATTTGACATCGTGCCTTCTGTTCCCATGCACACACTGGAATGGCTGTGCTCCTGTGTGGCACTGAGCCAGTCCTGTGTGTAAGTGTGTAATGGTTTAGCGATGGAGGCGTGTTGGCTCACAGATGGCTGGGTTAATTATCGGAGCTGGGCCTGCAGCTCTCACCCTGGGTCCACTCAGAAGGACATTATCTCCACCAGACCGCCACAAAGTCACTACGGCACAACTCTATTTTATTATTTTGTCTTTGGCACAAGTGGGTTTTATGATCTAATGTCACACATTACACATGTAACTAGACACTAGGTGGACTTATGTGGGATTTTCCACTGCATGTGTATCCACTGCACTGCGGGCCGCCACTGAACAACGAGGCAGACCCTTGCCTACTGGATCAAACAAAATAGACTTGCTACGTAACTCCGGCTTGGAGTGGAGTGCTGGTGGATCAGCGCTGCAGAGCTGCACAGGCTGTGGAAATTTTCTCATTCACTACAGCAGCATATTTACTGCGGAGTGCGTGGCACCGTGCAGAGGAGCAGAAATTAAAATTGGGGTTAGACTGATAAACACATTACTGACCTGCTATGACCTACTTACAACATTTAGGGCCATATTTACTAAGACAAGTACAAAATTGCGAGTGCAGCTTAAAAAATAGCGTCTGGTATTTGTGGGCATGTTGCGTGTGATATATGAAGAGAAACTGCGCAAGTAACTGCTGCCGCTAATCTGATAAAATTATAATGATGTGAGAATGATAAATGAGAATTTTGCGTGAGCATAAATGCACTGACAGCGAGAGCAACGCTGTTTGCCAGCTCTGACTGCATCTTTCCTACAGAGATGCAACACAAAACACAATCTGAGAGTCCAACAAATAACAGGACTGACTGTAGTAGAGCTGTGTTCACTGTATCTGAGGGAGAATTATTTTATTGCATTTTACTTTCTTTTATTAACTTTGCGTAGTCCATCCTTGTTAAATGTCTCATGCGATTTTGGCGCTGACCAGAGTCACGTGCCTTATTTCCCCTCTGTGAAAGACAGTGAAGGGAGAGGAAAGTCCTTTTCACTGTCTGTCAGAGCCAGTAACCTTTCAAACAATTATATAAAATGTATCAGTAGCCTATATGGTGTGCTGATGGTGATCGATTAAAAATAACAAAAAACATTTTTGATGTCCTCCGCTCGATCAAATCCACACAGCCTTGAGCCTCTGTAGGGGCAGCTGTCAGTCAAGCGCCGCAGCGAGCATTGGGAGGCAATGAGATAAACACAGTGAGTAGAGTTTGCGCAGCGTTTAAAGACTGCTCTGTCACTGTAAGGATTTCAAAGAATGTTAAACAGACTGAAAGCCCAGAGACAGAAGCTGTAAAAGGCTGAAGTTCAGGGTGCACGCAAACCTTTGATAAATCTGGCCCTAAGTGTATTCTGTTCACATTCAATAGGACCAACTTTAGTCTAGTGTCTAGTCTCTGCATATTCCTGTTAGGAATATCCAAGCAAATATGGGCCTAACCCCCAATTTACTCTGACTGGCCTGTGTTGTGTTATGTCTTTGCCGCGTAAACTGCTTTCTATTTTATTCAGTCAGACAATACGGCAGTAAACACTGAGCCATCATACACACATTCATTCATTCATTCATTTTCTATCGCTTATTCCCGTTAGGGGTCGCGGGTGACTGGAGCCTATCACAGTAACTTTGGGCCGTAGGCGGGGTGCACCCTGGACAGGGGCGTGGGCATGTGGAGAGCATCCAGTCAGAAACAGCTGAGTGTCCCTGACAGAGCCTGAACAGTCACTGCTCAGTGTTTAGAGGGGAACAGCCCTCAGGTCACAGAAGTAGCACAAACTCACAGCTGAGCCAGCGGTGACTGTACAATGCTCAGCCATTGATCCTTGAGCATTGATGTACAGTGGCTCTAGGAGCCCTCAGACTGACCGGTCCACTAAGAAATCTCCTGCTTCTCCCGATTAGCCACGCCGGCCCTATGAGTGCTCAAGCTAAGCTTATTGGGTTAAAATGAAAAAAGCGAGCCTTAAAGGGGCTATATTGTGGAGGTTTTCTGTTTGTTTGTTTTCAAGTTTTTTGAAATAGTGTAAGTATTTCACTTCACTTTTTTTTTAAATAATGTATTTGTGAATAACCTCTACTGTTGGGGAGCTGTTACTTTGACTTTGGAATGAATGCTGAATATTAAGGGACCTTTATGCACAAATCTTGGTTACAGTAGCAACAGCAGCAATACTCTAAAGATTAGCCAGTGATAGCTAAGTGTTGATATGTTTGTGTGATTCCAGGAAGCCAGAGCATTGTTTGGTCTGTGAGTATTGTACTGCGTGGAGGAGTCGTGTCACACCACTGCCTCTGCAGATGACTTAGTAAACACACACAGGCATGATTCTGCATGAAGGCTAAAAATACCCTGACCTGATAGCACAGGGTAAATGGTGTGAAGCCCCCTGGAATCACACAAACATATGGACACCCACCTACATAAAGTAATCATATTTGGCCCAACGTCAATCTTTAAAGTGCTTTTACATTTTTCTGAACTTTTGCATGGCTCAGCAAGTTAAGTTTAAGACTTCTTTAGACCTTTTTAAGACCAGTTGAATTTAAGACCTGATTAAACATATATAAGACCTAGTACTCCGCATTTTGGCAAATGTAAAACTTTTTAAGGCCTTTCCTCACGCCAGTGAAAAACATTTTCTGCTTGGTAATGTGATTCATCATTTGAACTGATAA